>JAHTLZ010000074.1:7438321-7461792 GCA_023846285.1 Phrynocephalus versicolor | reverse complement strand
ATCCTTGCTAGTTGTCTGTACTCTTCCTTGGTGGCCTTTCTTTCTTTCTACTTCCTGTACATGTCTCTCTTGCTCGCTTGTTTTCTTCTTTTTTCTTTCTTTTTGGTTTAGGTCTTCTCTGAGCTTTTTGTGAAGACACATTGCCCTTTTGTGTTGCCTCCCACTTTTTTTCTTATTGGAATTGGTTGTAGCTGTGCTTTTAGATTTTCTCCTTTTTTTTTTTAGATCTTACCACCCTTCTTAGACTCCTTTTCTTGTTATAATCTCCTTCCATATGATTGCACATTCCACATAAAACAGTGTGATTTCCCAGTTCTCCTGTCTCACAGGTGATAGGGCCAGTGTTGTTGAGGAATAAGTACTGAGAGGAGACAACAGGCTTAATTTATTTATTTTATTTATTTATTATTGGACTGTACTGTACCATCTAGCAACAAGGCCATTCTGAGTGGTGTACAAATAATTCAGCAAACAAATAAACAATAACAATACACAATGTAAAGTGTCGCTAATAAGCAAAATGAACATAACTAAATCAACATCAATAGCATCATAAAAATCACTCAAAAAACAGAGGGATAGCTAAAACAAAAAGAGCAGATTAAAGATCAGCGAATCAAGAAATGATGAATTAACAATGACCTTTGAAGCAACAGGATTCTAGAGAGAAGAATAGACAGCATAATTCCAACAAATTGAGGTAGCACAGCTCTCTGCCATACAAGTGAATAGCATCTGCTTAGTCAGTGCAGAGGCATAGCTAGGGCTACCAGAGCCCGGGGCAACAGTCAGTTTTTGCACACACACCCCATTGCAAAATAAAATCTGGATGGCGGGTGGGGCAGCAGTGGTGGGGGGTCAGTAGGCAATGTGGTGCCCCCTAATTGCTGCGCCTGGGGCACCCCGCCCCCTGCCCTCCCCAAGCTTTGCCCCTGAGTCAGTGGAAGTGAAGGCAGATTTTGCTCTATCTGCTTGCATGATACTTTCTCTACCTATATGTGTTTATGTGTTTGTTTGTTTTCTCTCTTTCTCTGTGTTTATTTCTTGCCGTTTCCTGCTGGGAAGGAAGACAGCGAAAGAGAGATTTCTCTTTGTGTGTGAGGTGACAGACACATAAGCTGAATCCCCGTGTGCAGTGTAGTAAGTCACAACTAGGGTAGGCCAAAAGAATCAAGGGAACTTCCAGAGGAATTAACTGACCAAATCTCTACCAATTCAATGGGTCTACTCTAGTCATGACTTGCTACACAAAGCAATAGCCATACAGAAAATAAGAAGAGCTGAAGGTGCTCTCCAGATTTTGTAACTGGGCACAAACTTAATTATAGCCATCATCCTGTGACTGATGTCAGAGGCAGCTCCTTTTGGACTCCTCCCATCAGTTTCTTTTGTGAGAGGTCAGAGAGGTGTGTTCCATGTGTCATGTTTTGAATCTGCCTGTCACCCTTATTTATCGAGGGCGGTCCTATACAGCTGCCTTCTGTTCATGGGACAGGAAGCTGCTATCTTGTCCTCAGTAAGCAAAATGACTTGGGTGAGCCCTACTGTTTGTGTTGGTCAGAAGCCCACAGTGATGCAAATTATGAAGAGACTAAGTCAAACTTCAGCCCTCCAGATGTTTTGGACCACAACTCCCACAGTCCTTTGTCATTGGCAATACAGGCTTGGAATTCTGAGAGTTTTGGCCCAAAACATCTGGAGGGCCAAACTTTGGACACCCCTGGACTAAGCTCAATGTCCCAGTCAGTTCTGTCCATCAGTGTTGCATTGTGGGAAGGTAGCAGGACTGGAGAGAATCTGAGGGTAACACTGACCTTCCTTGGTTCTAATCTGACTCTGAGTTCCTTGGTAGACACTTTTTCCCTCACAACTTCATCATTTGGTGGTTTCTGGTCATTTTTAAGGAGTTGCTTAATGCTGAGATGCTAATTACTAGCAACAAAAGCTTAGGACAAAACAAGCAAACAATTTTGGTTGTACCAGGTTGTCCTTTGTCCCATGTACCGTTGGAATGTATGTGATTGCTGTGAACTTCCCTAAAACCAAATTCAGTCTTCTTTCTAAAACAGGCAGCCCACCCTTATTGTAGTGGACAGAAGCAGAAGGGCCCTGGGTTCATCCCATGTTGAGACATTGTGTGCTTCTACCTGAGAGGTCATGGTACACGTGAAACTCAGAGTGCTTAGAACAAAAACTGTGATGCTGGTACAGTAGTCCCTTACCAAATCATGACCCATATATCACAGTCCTGCTATATCACAGGACCATGGTATATGGACCCTGTCCCTGCCACCACCACCACCACCACCACCACCACCACCACCACCCTGCCGCTGTCCCCAACACCCCCACTGCTGACCCTGCCACTACCACTACCACTGGCGCCGTTTGTCACCACCTCACTGCGCACCACCGTCACTGTCATCCTCCAAAGTGGCTTCGGAGAGGGGGGTGACAGTACCGGCTACAGCAGTGAGGGGGTGACAATGTTTACATATTGCAGATTTTTGTTCATTACGGGTAGATTGGAAACCTAACTCCTGTGATAAATGGGGGACTACTGTAACTGAAAAATGCTAATGAACCAAATCTCTTTTCGTGGTGGTGGTGGTGGTGGTGGTGGTGACTTAATGTTTTACTTGGAAACATTTATTGATTTCCAAATAGTATTTGGGGTGGTGTGGTGATTTTGAAGATAGCTAATTCTGCAAAGGGAAACAAACTTCACTGGAGAAGTGGGTCATGATAGCCCTCAAGGAGAGCTAACTCAATTGAGACAGCCATTCCATGCACAGAAAGGAAAGTATGCCTTCAGTTAAACATTTTAATATCAAATAGGTTTGTTGGAACAGAAAATTATCTGCACGGACTTTTGGAGGCTTCTCTCAAAATTAGTAAGCTGCCAGAGTAAACCTGACACCTTTAAAGGTGGTGAATAAAACATCGTGTTTTTGCCTATGAAGCAGAATGTATAATTTTTCAAAAAACTGGCCCCGTTTCCCATAAATATGGCCAGAAGCAGGAACAAATCTCCTCATCACTCAGGAAGACTCAGAGGATATAGCCTTCACTGTTGCTGCTGCTGCTGCTGCTGCTACAAGCCATCAGGGTGTCTCCAGCATACGGCAATGCTATGAATAAGTGGCCACCAAAATGCCCTGTCCTCTGCAGCCGTGCTCAGATCTCGTCAACACAAACCTGTGGGTTCCCTTAGGGAGTCAATCAATCTCGTATTTGGCCTTTCTCTTTTCCTGCTGCCTTTGACCTTTACTAGTGTTACTGTCTTTTTCAAGGAACCCTGCCTTCTCTTGAGGTGGCCAGAGTAGGACAGCCTTGGACTCATCATTTTTGCCTCCAGAGATAGTTCAGTTTTAATTTGATCTAGGATGCACTTATTTATCTTTCTGGCAGTCCAGGGCATCAGCAAAGCTCTCCCCCAGCATCACCTTTCAAATGAATCAATCTCTCCCCCCTACCAGTTTTATGTACTGTTGAGCTTTCCCACTTTTACAAAAATGATTGGGAATACAGTCATGTGGGTGATTTTGCTCTCTAGTCATTCAGTACATCTTTACACTCTGTGATGTTTTCTAATTCCTTCATTGCTGTCCTTCCTAATCTCAGTCTTCCTCTGACTTTTTAGCTTTAGTCTCCATTTGGATTGATGGCTGAACCAAGGCAGACCAAATCTTTAGCAACTTCATATACGTTCAGAATCTTACATTGCGCCATGCTCTGGCATGAATAAAGAAAGATTATCAACATGAATATTATGTACTGCTGTGGTTATGATTTCTGTCTTCTTAATTTTCGGCTACAGTCCGACTTGGGCATTTTCATCTTTCACATTCATTAAAAGCCAAGTTTCAGAGAGGGTAGCTGTATTAGTCTTTTCAAGAGTCATCCCATATTATATTGCACACCTCATTCTGCTGCTATGTGTCTGAAGAAGTGGACGTGTGGTCCATGAAATGTTACATTAAAATATGAAAGTTAGTTTTTAAGGTGCCACATGGTTTTTGTCTTTAGTTTAGTTTAGTTTAGTTTTTCATTAAAAGCCAAGTCATGGCTGCTTTCTGCCTGTAAAATGGTGTGATCTGTATATCTTAAATTAATGGTGTTTCTTCAACCAATTTTCAGTTCTCCTTCATTTAAATCTAGCATGGCTTTTTGTATGATATGTTCTGCATAAAACTGAACTAATAATACTACTTTTCTCTGACATCTTTGCCTATAGGAAATCATTATGCCCCTGTCCTAAAAGTAGCTTCTTGTCCACAATACAGGTTACACATCAGGACAATCAAGTGAGAGGCTGTCCCATTTCTTTCAAAATAACCTGTAGTTTCTCACAGTCTACACACTCAGAGGCTTTGCTGCACTCTATAAAGGATAGACTGATCTTCCTTGGAAATTCTTTGGTGCATTCCAGTAGCCATCAGATGTTTGCAATATGATTTCCAGTGCCTCTTCCTTTTTTGAAATCCCCCTTGAACATCAGGCATTTATTACTATATATAAAGTAAAAACCTTCGCTACAATACCTTAAGCATCACTTTTGATTGCAAGGAAAATTAAAACAAAGGTCCTATAGCTACTGCATTACTTGGTATCCCCTTTCTTGGGAATTGGAATGTACAGTGGTACCTCTACTTACAAGCATCTTGACTTCAGAGCAATTCGACTTAAGAGCGAAAAACGTTGGCATTTTAACTGCTGCCTTACAAATTTTAGACACGGTCTGCTTTACTTACAAGTTTTTAATTTGCTTTGAATTGTTTATGTGTTTGTTTGATTTTTTGTTTGTTTGATGTGTCTGTTTGATTTTTTTGATAAGGGTGCTCTACTTAAGAGTTGTTCGACTTAAGAGCATGCATTCGGAATGGATTAAAGTCATAAGTAGAGCTACGACTGTATATTGAATACTTGTAGTCTGTTTTCTGTTGTTTTTGATATATTGTTCATATATTTTGGCATATTCTTGTTAGGATTTTTACAGATTCAGTCTTTGTCGCTTAAAACAGTTCTATCTACCCCTCTGCCCCTTGTGATTTATTTCTTCCCAGTGCTTCCAGAGCAGCTTTTGCTTCACTTTCTAGAATTCCAGGTTCTTCATGGGGTTTCTCTTCAAAGGAGTCTGTTATCATTTTATCTCTTCTGTATAGGTCATCAATATACTTTTCCCACCTTATCTTTATTTTTCTGGCCAGATCATGTGCTTCCCTGGTGGTCTTTCAGCTTTCCTAATCGAGGCTTGAATGTCCCTTTTTTATTAGATAGATAGATAGATAGATAGATAGATAGATAGATAGATAGATAGATAGATAGATAGATAGATAGATAGATAGATACACCACCCGTCTTCCAACCAGAACTCTAGACAGTTTGGAATATTTTTTTTCCATCTTGGGTGACCCTGTAATGGAGTCTGTCCTCCCAACAGCATCTAAGAAGGGGTCCCAGGAATGTATCACTTCACTTTTTTTTGGGGGGGGGGGCAATTTCAGATTTGATTATTTAATGTGTTGTTTCACAAATTAACCAAATTTTTAAAAAGCCCCAACTCTGAATAAGCAAGGTAAGTTATCATGCTCAATTAGAACTTGCTGAAGGTAAATCAGTTCCATGAAGAGATTTTTATTTTAAACATGGGGAATAAATTATTTCTCCCTCTTCTCCAGATCACAGTACTAACACCTCCACTCTAAGAATACACAGGTTTAAAAATGCTTCCCTGTTCTCGTTCTCTCTCTCTCTTTCTCTCTCTTTCTCTGAATGGGAAATATGTTTGATCAAGTTCACTCCTATTCTGTGCCTTTTAAAAAATAAGCCAGCATTAGCAAATGAAATGGTGCATTGGGTTGGAACTTCTTCCTCTGACAGATTAAGCAGCTGTCCAGGACCTCCGGTAAGTGGGGGCTTGTGACCAGAGCAGAGGAGGCGCCCCTTTGAAGGTTTGTGATGTTGTTCCCTCCATCCTGGCCCACAAGCAACCCATGGCCTCTTGTGGAGGACTGTCAGCACTTGCCACTTTGCCCTTTAAACAGAACATAACTGGAATACTTTGGAATGCAAGGAATAAATGCTTCCACTTCCCTGTGACAGAGCAGAACCGTATCCTTGGCTTACTGAATTGCCCATGGAAAAATAAGTTACCAGGTTGCCAATGCATAGGTAGGGACAGTCTGAAGCAAGCAGCAGCAGCAGCAGCAGCAGCAGCAAAAAACCAACCACCCACTCTTTCTCTATCCGGTCTGGAAGTCGAGTTGTGGCAACCACACTTCTTTTCTTGAGAGATTGAAACATTTCGCTGCTCATCCAAACAGCTTCGTCAGTCAGCTTCGTCAGCCAGAAGTCTAGTTGCCATGACTCAACTTCCAGATAGACTCATGTGGATGACTGAGAGAATCTTCAGACATATTCTCCATCCGGTGCACAAAAACTAAGTCGACTGTCACTTCAGTCTTATTTCTACACTAGCAATGACGGATGTATTCCCCAGTGCTTCTCTGGGATCTGCTAAATGTATAGCAGAAGGTTTCAGCTGTGGAGCACAAGAATGAAAGTCCCCTTCCAGATTCTGCCGCCCGAGACAATTGACACTCTGCCTAGTGGTAGGGTTGCCTCTGTGCACCAGCCACTCTGCAAACCAGGGGTCAACTCGAGCCCTCTTCCTTCGGACAGTTGAAGAATTCCTTCCTTCCTCCACACCAGTCTTTCAGGGAATGAACGAGTGGGGCATTGTAATGCCACAGGACGACTCTTGATAGCAGAATGTTTAATTAAGCTTTCCATAGTCGAAAATGTTTCTCCTCGTTTGGAGAAGCCCTCGCTCGGGCTGGTTTAGTTTTACCATCACTCCTACTGACGTGCTTTTCTTATTCTAACTTGTTGTTCTTGTGATGGTGGCATAGTAAATTATACTCCAGGCCGGGCGGAGGAGCCTCCCAAACTGATCCTCGGTCCCAGTCCCAGGGGTGTTGCTAATGATTACACAGCTGCCCACTAGACTTCTCTTATGTAGACCCCCAGGTCCCGTGGCTTCAAAAAGTTGCAATAAAGTTTATTTTCGTTTGAAACAAAATATATTGGGATCATTGTCAGAGCCACCCCAGAGGCTTAGGGAAAGGGGGCCCGCTTAGCAACAGCAGAATATTAGAAGCCCTCGGGCTATTTGTGCCGCCAGGACAGCCAAGGTGTAATTTCCCTCTTCTTCTACTGTGCTTCGGAGGAAAGAACCCGGCGGAAGGGGGTCAGAGGGCCCTTGGAGCAGCACAAGGCAGGCATAAAGCAGCCAGCCTGCAACGGAGTCAAGTTCTCAGTCAGCCAGGATAAATAAGCAGGTAGGGTTGCTACACTGGTTTACAAGGGCAGTGGGTAGAGCCCAGAAAGTGTCAGCTTTTGTCAGGGCAAGCTGCCCCCCCAAGGAAAGAAACAAAAGATCAGCTCTTTCCTAGCCTGAGAGAGAGAGAGAGAGAGAGAGAGGTGGTTACTTCACGTCCTTCTTTGTTCTGCGACTAGTTTTGTACTGTCCATGACAGCGTTGGTCGCGATCACGTGCTTTTGTCCCTCTTTCTGTGTTCCCATGGTTGTGATAACTTGTCTTGTGACAAGTGCTACCCCACAGTCTTGTACTGTGACAAACACTGAATTTGTCTAGCTTCCTTTTTCATATGCCAATGCAGCAGCATTGATAATGTTTTCTTTCTTATGCATTTGAGTTGCATGGTTTTTCCCGTAGGGAAATTAATGACATATGTCGCTTCACCCACTAACTACTAGATGGTCACATGGAAAAATACCATTTGTACCAGTACAGTTGTTACTTCACGTCCTCTTAACTGGGACAAGAAGAGGAACAGAAGAGGGACAAGAGAAAACCCAACCCCAGTGCCAGGTACAGATCTGTTTTGCTTAGCATCCATTCCGGGGGCGTGGTCAAGACAAATTTCAGTTTTTGTGAGACAGACGTGAAGTAACATTTTTGTACCACTCCTAAATGCAACAACTACAGAGAGAAAATAGACGTGAAGTAACCACCAGAGGGGGGGGGGAATTCCTCTGACAGAGGTGGCTTGGGTCCTTTGCAGGGGAATTAGGCCACCAACGGTGGGTGGGGCATTGTAGAGCAGCATGTGGAAATAGGCACTGGCCAAGCAGCGAGAGGGTCCAGGGTAGCCTGAATGCCATAGAGCTGAAGCAGTCCTTGCTGGGAGATGTGGCCTGACTTCCCAGGGAACAGGAAGGAGAAAAGATTCAGCCTTGGCCTAAGAGGAAGGTGCACAAAGTACAACCGTGTCTTCCCAGGCTGACAGATGCAGTCATGGTTCAGTATGTTTGTTTTAAAGAAAAGAACCAAATTTAACTAGGCTCTTAGCAGTAGATCTCTTGTTAGCAGCTGACCAAGGTAGTAAAGTGTGGGAATAGATAAAAGCCAGAAGGGAACAGGGACTCCTTATTGTCTGTTTGGGTGTCCGTCTGTCTGTCTAAATGCAAAAACTTGGACGCAACAGAACATGAGAACATTACAGGTATTTTAGAAGTTATGACAGAGAACTCATGGGAAAAGAAAGCTAATAGAAATAGATGATGATGAGAATTATTAAGAGCAACAAATACTTGATAATAGGACTAATACAGTAAAAAAAATAACCTAACATGTTTAAACAGAGCTGTAACAATCTCTGCTCTTCTCCCCCCAACCCCGTCCCCCTGTTTCTCTCCCGTAAACATTCCCTCCTTCCCTATCATCATTCCTTCCTTTCCTTATTTGAAAAAACACACAAACCAAAGCCAATATAACCCCCAAACTCCTGAAACATTTTATTCATCCCTAATTGCCCCTAAAATGTACCAGAAAGGAACACAAGAGCCCAGAACTGAAACTTCTGAGTAAGACGGTTACTTCGTGTCCTTCCTCGTTCCGAGATTACGTTTGTTTCATGATAACGTCGTTCACGGTCACGTGGTCTTGTCCCGGTTCTGTCCCTGTTTCTGTTTACCCATGGGCGTGATTGATGGTATCATGACGACTGTTACTTCACGTCCTTATTTTGTAACAACATCTGTACTTCCCTTCCTTTGTTTTCCCTTTTCTTTTTTGGTCCGACCTTCCTTTTTTTGATATTTCGATTCTCCATAACTTTGCCTTTCATGCGTTAAGCAGCAAAGTTCAAGGTTTTATGCCTTCTTCCCTCTCTGTGATGCATTGTTTACGCCATTGGGATTTTACTGGAGAATGCAACTTCGCACTCCTGCCACTAGATGGAGAATGCGCACGTTGCGTGACGAGCCTTACTTCACGGGCTCACAAGAACCGAGACAAGAGAATTCCCGGTGTCAGGGAGAGGTATGGCTCATCACGCGTAAATCCCAGTTCAGGGGTGTGGTCGGGACGAACTCCCGTCGTCACGCAATGGACGTGCAGTAACATTTTTTCGTACTGGTCCCAAGCGGGACCGCAAACCGTGATGAGAGGGGTGTGAAATAACCCTTTAAGACAATCAAGCCAATTTCATGGCATGCAAGTGACTAGACAGATGCAGTGAGCCACAAATCATCCTCAGGAACAACATTACAGGCAGAAAAATCAGCTTTATGAAAACAGCCCCGAATTGTCACTGATGAATAGGACAGCCCAACAAAATTCACCTGTCCCATCCAACTAGAGAGGATTAATGCAACCAGTTTCCAAATGCCTCCAGGAATATCATTCTAGCACCTGTTCTAGCCAGAAAATTGATATAGCGGGGGTTTGGGGTGGGGGGGACAGCCTAGAATTGTAACTTCCAAGCAGGGCAGCCCATCAAAATTTACTCGTCTCATCTGACAGGAGGAAACAAATGCAATGATCCCCTCCCAATGCCTCCAGGAACAGCATTCTAGTACCTGTTCCGGTTAGAAAATCAATATGGCAGCGGGGGGGGGGGGGGCAGACTGTTTACTTCCAAGTAGGGAAGTCCAAAGAAATTCACTATTTCTGTTTTGCTTTTTGCTCCCGTGCAGTGAGCAGCAGGCGTTTCACCTCTGAACGTGGGTAAAAGCATTTCGCCTCGGTCATCAACCTGTTTTTACGTCCAACTCACAAAATGCTGTCTTCAGCAGCAAAGTATTTATGAACGGAGAAGAGCCATGTCTGCCCAATACGGTTGAATGAAAATTGTGTGGGGGATGATTTACCTTTGGCTTTTTTGTGTGGAATCAGCCACCTTATTATGTTTTTATTATTATTATTACTGTATTACTGGGTCACCTCTTGGCTTTCCAATAGGAAAAGAGATTCCAGTGGGCAAAACCCTTTCGGGTTCGGTTAACTAGTCCAGCAATGAACTCTCCACTAACCAAATGAGAACCAAGGCCCCTACAGTTGCCTACTGGCCTTTCACCTTCCCCATGGCTGAATGCCACTTGGCCATCGTTTGGCTACTGACAGGCACAAGGAAACCAGTGTCTCGGGGGGGCATCTCTTATTTTATTTTTAGCTTCACCGCAAAACATCAGCTCCAGCACACCTTTCCTCTGGTACCCGTTTTATCCCCGCTAAGGATACTCTTTCCACAGGTGGTTCTTGAACCTTTGACCTCGAATGGCTAATTAACAGCCAAATACCACAAGGTTCACACTGCCATAAAATAAACTCCCTCCCTTGCAAAACGTTCTTTTTTTCCCTAGTCCTTGCCCCACCAGTGAACTATAAAAACATAAACAGAGAAGAAGAAAAATGTTAATTTGGGTTGGGATGTACAAAATAGTGCCTTCTGGTCACAGGGAACAGGGAACGGACAATGGCAGGCATGTACCATTAGGCACACTGACAGTGTTATTTGTTTTTTATATAATTGTTTAAGTGATCTCTCTCTCTCTCTCTCTCTCTTTCTCTCTCTCTTTGGCCAGGTCTTAAGTATTTGAGCCTTTTGTAAAAAAAGAAAAGTCTCTGCTTGGCTGCTCGGGTCACATTGTTTTCTGCAACAATTTTATTAAATGCTTAATAACCCTAGTTCTCCCTCAACAATCTGGGTAGTGTTGCACTCAGTATGTGTGAGTTTTTCTACAGGAAAGATGATGTAAAATGGGGGGGGGGATACTGTTCCAGCCATGGAACAGATACAAAATAAAAATAAAAATGAGGACTTCAATGAAAGGGTTCAGAAGTGGCTTTGCATGTTTGGACATGTCTGTCTAGAAAGAAAAATGTTATTTCTTTATAATGTTGGTTGGTTGGTTTATTCTTAAGGAAGCTAAGTCATGGCAACAGGGCTTCTTTTCTTGAGAGATCACAACTTTTTGCTACTCATTAGAGATGGGCATGAATTGAAAAAATGACATTTCGGTTTTTCATTTTTCGTTACAGCTCTGTTTCAGTTCATTTTCGTTTTTCGTGAATTTTTTGAAAAAAAATCATTTCATTTTTGCATTTTTCATTTTAACCCGCTTTTTGCGCGACTTAAACCATTTCCAGGCGCAGATGTCACCCAACACCTCAGACCAGAGGGAAAACACTAAAAAAATGATGCTGGCAGAGACACAGTATGCAGGGAGGCTGCAAAGGCAGCGGCAGGCATTGCCCAGGGCGTAAGGCAGCCACAGAGTGACTGCACTGCAGGGCAGGGGAGGGTACTCATCGAGAGGTACGCACGCACACAGGGAGGCTGCAAGAGAAATCTCTTCTTTCTCTCCCCTAAGAGCCAGGCTGCAGCCAGCAGGAACACAGAGACACACACCTGCCTGCCTGGCCTAAAGTGAAAATAACGAGTCACAGAGACAGCAATCCCACCCTAACTCCCACCGCAGACTGCAAGGAGGACGGGGGCTGCCAAAGCTTTTTATGCCCTCTGTGGCTGCCACACCTACCCAGTCTGCAACCTGGGCATGCTATTGGTTGAAATTGTCCAAGAATTTACATGATCCCATCACATGGGATTTTTTTTAACATTTAAAAACAGCTCATTTCATTGTGTGTCGCCATTAACGAAAATGAAACGTAACGAACCTAATTTTTGTAGTTCTGTTCGGTTCATTCCAAGTTCATCACAATTTTCATTATTCGTTTCATTACGTTACGAAACGAATAACGAATAATGGAACAAATGTTTTTTCGTTTCGTGCCCATCTCTACTACTCATCCAAGCAGCTTCATCAGTCTGGCGAAGCTGCTTGGATGAACAGTGAAATGTTTCGATCTCTCAAGAAAAAGAAGTCCCGTTGCCATGACTCAATTTGAAGATGAACTAACCTGGATGCCTGAGAATCTTCACAGACATTTATTCTAAAGCCCAACTTAAAAGCTTTGCTCATGTAGTGACACAAATATAAATAGGAAATATTAATGCATGTTTAGCATAATATGCTCAATAGTGAAAAAATGTGATAAATATCAAACATAAATTATGGGACTTGGTTTGATTGATTGATTGATTGATTGATTGATTGATTGATTGATTGATTGATTGATCAACTTGTATACTGTCTTATTAGTGCTAGGTACTACTCTGGGTGGCTTACATTCAAATTAAAATAAGCATAATGTAAAAACCAAATCATATACAGTGGACCCTTGTATAACAAACGGTTTGTATAACATAAAATCTGTACAACATAAAAAATTCTGGAGATAGGGGAAATGTGCTTAACATAATTGCCTATGGGGCGAATCCGTACAACATAAAATTGTCGCGACTCGCGATTAGGGATTACTCTGTTTTCAATGCATTCCTATGAGAAATTTGTATAAAGGAAAATTTGCTTAACATAATTTCATTTGAAACAAATTAATTCCTTTATACAAGGTACCATTTGTATTATGAAACAACTCATGACATAAACAAATAACACAAGAAAAGCCAAGCAATGGGAAATGGGAAATATCTGGGTACCCAGTCCATGACACATCAAGAGAGGAATATCCAAGGGCTTGCTTTTGATCATCACCCTCTGGGAGGCTGGAGGGAGGGGCCAAGCGCAGCTCTACTGGGATCCCATTCCAAGAAGGGAAGCCATTCTTGATATTTGTTTTGGAGGCAGGGAAAGGTTACACTCCCAGTGAATATTAAATGGATTTCTGGAGAGGATGGGGGCTATACTGTAATGCAATAGGCATTAATAAGCAAGTACCGGTAAGTAGTGTTATAAATTGACATGTGAATAGAGGAATATTTTCGAGAGTGGAGGGAGTACAAAGTCATATAAGTGCATGTAGTTGTTTTACTTTGCTTTTGCTTTTTTCTTTTTATTATGTTAATGTAAATGTATAATGGCGTTCACTTATTGTATTTGTTATGTTAAATGTATGATGTGTTTCATTTATTATTATGTGGACTGCAGTCTAGGATGATAGAGAATAGATCCTTCCCCCTCCTCTCTATCACAGCCTTTCAAATACAGTATTGAATTGTGTTTTCATATCTTCCCTCAGACTCCCCCCCCCAAGAGTCTTGTTTTCCTCTGATCATCCTTGTTAAATTTCTCTGAACATGCTCCAGTTTGTGTACATCCTGCTTAAAGTGTGGTTAACATGAGCACAGAACTAAAGATTAGAGGTGGGCACAAAGCAGAAAAATGACAGGTTGTCACTATTTATAGTTCATCAACTTTGATGAATCATGAATTACCAATTGATTGATTAATCCATAATTACCTACTACTTCAGCCCACTGGCTTTGCCCTACCTTTGCATTGAACTCACCCATTACTGTGGTAACTTCCATTGATATGGTAAATGATAAAGCAGTCTTTAATTGAGTATAAAATTCTTCTATATCATAATTTAATAATTTAATAATTTAATAATTTAATAATTTTTAATAATTTAATAATTTATTTATTTATTGTCATTGTGTGTATATACACAGTATACACGTACAACGAAATTCAGACACCCAGAGACCAGATTCAACACGCACACACACAAATATCCAAACACTCTCACACACATTAAAAATACATCATCATCTGATGTATCACATCATCATCTGATGTATCACATCATCATCTGATGTATCACATGTTCGTGCATACACATAAGATTTAGCAAAAGCAAAGTGTGTTCTGCTTATATACCACCCGCACTACCACTTCAAGTAGTCTCTGGGCAGTTTACAGTTTTAGTTATAGTATGCAGGCTACACATTGCCTGATAGGTTGTGCATTAAGTTAGAGAAAAATGACTCTGTCTGACATTGGCATGAACTTTCTGACAGTCTTACTGATGTTTGGATGGACTATGAATCCCACTGTGTCAAAGTGATGAGGTTCATATTTACCGGCATGGTACACATGAGATCCAATTAGAAACCCATTCCAGTTCTAGCTCCTCTCCTGGAGTTTTGCCTCTTCATTCCTTGACCTAATTGTTTTTCTTTCAAAAGAGTCTTTTCCCCGTCTCCATCCATCTTAGTATTGATCCAGTCAAGAAACCATTTAGTGTAACCCATGCTTTGTGTTAGCTATACCACGAATGATGTTTTTCATTGTCTCTCACCCCATTCTCCTATGCTCCCTATGCTCTACTTTACACCTGTATTGAGGTTCAGCAGTCTGTTTCTGTCAAGTATGTGTTCGTCCACACTTGGTCTCTTTCTGTGTCACAGGCTGCCACTTACACTGGCAGGTGGAACTGGGGCGATTCTGCTTTGCTGTGGCTTGATTTGCCACCTATTTTATGCTTCTGTTCCTATGTGATCGCACGGAGACTGTGGTTTGTTTTGGTGCCAGTGTCCACACCACACTGACCCCTCAGTTTGATGTGGTTTCTTCCATGCCACTCCTCTGCCAATCCCTAGCTGTCCTTTTACAGTTCACTGTAAAGCCAATTGGTCTGTTTAAAGCGTTGCATGGTGCTGGGGTAAAGGGACAGCCTTCCAAAGTTCTACATAACCATAGGCACACATACTGTGGAAACATAGGCTGATACTTCACATCCATCTCATCGCTGTTCGCAGTCCCGTTTGGGACCAGTACGAAGAAATCTAACCGCACGTTCATTGCGGGACGAGTGGAGTGCGTCCCAACCACGCCCCCTGAACTGCAATCTAAGTAGGATGAGAGATTCCCCTCCCTGGCCTCAGGAATTTCCTCATCTCGCTTCTCATTCTGATACGAGTGCCCGTGAGGTAAGGCTCATCACGCAATGTGCCATTCTCTATCTAGTGGCAGGAGTGCGAAGTGCCATTCGCCAGTACATTCCCTATGGAGTCAGCAACGCAGTGCAGAGAGATTAAAAGACAAATGCCTCAAACTCAGCTCTGTAATACATCGAAGGCAAAGCTTCGGAGAATCGAAACATCAAAAAACTGAAGGTCGGGCTGGAAAAAAACAGAGAACAAATGCATGGAATTTCAGATCTTATCACGGAACGAGGACGTACGGTAACAGTCATGCCAGTATCATCCATCACGCCCGTGCGTACATGGGAACAGGGACAGAACCGCAAGAAGACCACTAGAGATGGGCACGAAATGGAAAAATGATGCTTCGTTTCCTTTCCGTTTCGTGGCCCATCTCCCTTCATTTCCGTTTTTCGAAATGAATTTTTTTTAAAAAAAATCATTCCATTTTTCATTGCTTCGGAAAGGGGTCTTGGCTTCCCTGCAGTGGATGACAGTGCTGGGCGCTCTGTCATCCAGCGTGGGGGAGATCCCTTTAAAGAGAGCCCTGTCCGGCCTCCGGGTGGAGGCCGGATTGCAGCCCCCTCCTGACCACCCTCCGCCGCAGGTGCGTGACAGCAGGGCAGCTGTCATGACCTGCATGGGGAAGATCCCTTTGAGACCCCCCTTTGCCCCTCTGTGTGCAGAGTGGCCAACGGGGGTCCCGGATTTCCCGCAATGGTCATGACAGCGCCGGATGCTATCATGACCCATGCGAGGAAGATCCCTTTGAGACCCCCCCTTCACCCCTCTGCTGCAGAGGGGCCAATGCAGGCAGCTGTCAATCACCCGTGGCGGAGATCGCTGGACAGGGGCTGTGATCCCGCCTCCGCGCGTGGAGGTGAGAGCACTTCCCAGGCTCAGCCAATCTCCTCCGCCCAGGGATGACAGCTGCCCGGCTGTCATCCCTGGGTGGAGGATGTCGAGCCGTGATCCCACCTCCATGTGGGGAGGCAAGACCACAGCCCAGGCTCAGCCAATCTCCTCCACCCGGGGATGACAGCTGCCCGGCTGTCATCTCGCGGCGGATGAGACCGCGGCCCTTTCTCGGCCGATCTCCACCACTGTTGGATGACTGCTGCCTGGCTGTCATCCCACGGGGTTGGAGTTTGAGCCGTGATCCCGCCTCTGCGTGCAGAGGCAAGACCGCGGCTCCCTCTTGCCACCCTCTGCCATGAGTGCATGACAGCCACACCGGCTGTCTTACACCTGCGGTGGCGATCACTGGAGAGGGACCCCCGGTCCTGCCTCCGCTTGCGAGGCAAGAATGGGGCTCTCTCTGACACTCCTCCCCGCCAGCAATGACAGCCGGGCTGTCATCGCCAGCGAGGAAGAACGATCCAAACCTAACCAAACTAATTTGTTCCGGTTCGGTTCGGTTTGGTTCGTTCCTAAATTATTCTGGACTTCGTTATTCGTTCCATTACATAATGGAATGAATAACGATTAACGGAATGATTTTTTTTTCATTTCGTGCCCATCTCTAAAGACCACATGACCGCGACCAACATCAACACGCAATGAACCTCCTGGGACGAGAATGGACGTGAAGTAACCGTCATAGTCATCTGCTGTGGCTCATCAGAGTTGTCTCTATTTCATATTGATCTTTATCTCTCCCTTTTCTTTTTCGTCTGAGCAGAGATGAACTGGGGCTAAACTAGCTATCTTGTTTTGTTTTGTTTTATATCCTGTTCCTTTTTGTAACTTCTGGCTTTTTGCCATTTGTAAGCCACCCAGTGTAGTGTGTATGCACTAGCCAGGCAAGGTAAAAATGGGGATTATGGCTGAGCCAGACAGTGAAAAACTCTTATAATTAAAACTGAGAATAGTTCTTCTAGAACAGGCCAAGATCAAAGGCCCTTCTGAAAGAGTAATAAATTGCATAGTTATACTCTTTGGGGGTGGAAGTGGGTGCACTGTATTACTTTTTTAAAAATGACACAATGAGTGCGAATAAGTTACTTTATTAATATACTTTATTAATATATTTTCTGTATAGTAGGGCTCCGCAAGGGATGTGTTCCACATTCTGCTGTAAATACCTGAAATTGCAGATACAATAGGACCCTGGTATCTGCTGGGGATTGAGAGAAAATGGCAACAACCCCCCCCCAAAAAAAACTGCTATTTTGTGACAGTAGCTTGCTTTACGGCTGTTGTTTTGTGACAGTAGCTTGCTTTACAGCTTCAGTATGCCACAGTAGCTTGCTTTGCGGCTGCTGAATTATTTATGTATTTTTTTCTGCCAATAACTGAATCAGTGGTTAATGAATCAGTGGATACTGGTCCTACTGTAGTAGCAAACCCTATATACAACATACAAGGAGCCAGGGAAAGGCCTCAAGGCCTGCTCTGTTGTATGTAGTATGTAGGGATGAGGTAAAATGCAGATATCTGAACATCAGATACTAATTCCCATATATGGGGGAGGGGGTACAGAATTTGCAGCAAAATTTGCTGTAACTCTTTCCCTGTTGAATTTCTCATCAGTCTACCATCAAGATGTTGCCAGGATGAGGCCATGGTAACCTCCCTTGCTGGTTTCGGGAAGAACTAGTGTTTACCACTACAGTCCTCAAAATAAAAGAGATAACTGAAAGAAGGTGTCTGTGGAGATTCTCAGCCATCCAGGTGAGGCTATCTGGGAGCTTCTTTTCTCGTGGGATTGAAACATTTCACTACTCATCCAAGTCGCTTCACCAGTCTGAGGAAAGTTAGTGGTGTGGTCTCAAATTTATGGTTCATCTTGATCTCACATCACTGTCCACTAACAAGCATATTCAGACCCGGGGGCGGGGGGTGAGAATCCACAGTGGACTATAGATTGGAAGCCTCCCACAAACTTTTTCTCAGACTGAAGAAGCTATTGATAATTAGTAAAATGTTTCATTCCCACAAGAAAAGAAGTCCAGCTGCCGTGTCTCAAATTCCAGGTCACTGAAAGAAGCAGCAGAGCAAAATCTTTTTGAATACCTTCATTTTTTAAAAAAAAATTAAGAAAATTCCAGAACAGAGACTGAGGTGCTAGCTGATAAACTCTGGTGTATAGTTTTCTTCTCAGACACCTGTTTCAAGCATGATATTCATCAGCTGGAGAAGTAGTGTGTTGGAATAACTGAGTGAAGCCGTGTGTTTTATGACAGTGCCAGAGAACGGTTTCTATCCAGCAATCCGGCTCCAGTCAAGATGGCATGCTTTTCAAAAAGGTGTACATTTCTGTTTCTGTTTCCTGTTTTGCCACAACAATGATTTGATCTTGGCACAGGACACAGGGCGCCTGAAGACAAATAAGGCTTGTTTGAGAGGAGAGAAGCACAAGCATCATTTACCCAGAATTACCCTCTTCTTAGGACAGGAAGGGACAGATTTTGGGGTGCATATATTTCCACTATTTGGTATCTGCAAATGGGATGAAGCATGTGGCAGGGTAAAGCCCGACTGATTGTGCACCTAATGGCTTCATTTCATTAAACATGTGATGTAAATCACCGGAGGTACTTGAAGGCACTTCTCTATTCGTGGTTGAGTAGTCACAGAACGGGAAGGGTACGTCACTCCTCCAATCAGCACCCCAGTTAATTTTTAATGCACAACACATGGTGGTTTGAAGAGGTTTCAGAATTGCAGAAATGTCATTACAGAATCTCCCTGTGTTAACATGGATCATCTGTCACACCAGTGTTTGTTTTACAACCCACACCTATGGCAAGTGAAGTGGGGTCTATTTATATCTGTTAACAATGAGGGCCTTTAATTAGTATTTCATGCAACTGGAACATGTTAAAAGATGTCATATATTTGGCCCAAGATGATAAATTCCATATGAATTTAGTTAAGAAATTACTGAGATTTTGCTTTTGCTGGAGTACCTGGCTTGACAAATGAACTCGGCATTCAGCAAGAGCTACAGTAAGGTCAATGTTTCTTAAATGTGCACACAAACTTTGGTAGCAAATTAGAAAGATTTAAAAGGTTACATGTTGGAGTGTAGCCCACAGATTTCTCCAGCTAGAGCGGCTATGCTGGCTGGGAAATTCGGACCAAAAATATTTTCTTTCCAGACTGTGACTAAGGATGGGATGTTTGGATTATTTAGACTACAAATCTCACAACCCTCAATTCCGGAAGATCTATTTGACAGAAGATACCTTGTGTGTGTTGTGCCATTACAGTCGTGGCCAACCCTTCGTGGCTCCACGTCCATGGGGTTTTCTTGGCAGGAATACTGGAGTGGTTTGCCAGTTCCTACTCCTGGCTCTTACAGCACCTGGTATTCCCTGGTGGTTTCCCATCCAAGTACTTCCATGCTTAGCTTCCGAAATCAGGTGAGATTGGATGTGCTTAGGGCATCTAGGCAGCGAAGATACCTTACCAACACCTAAATATGGCTCACCTGGGAGAACTGAGCTGAATCCTAACTAGGCCTAGCTGTGCTTCAGTGTCCTAATCCTCTTCAGGTGCTAGCTGGAAGTTTTCTCTCTGAACAGGAAAGTAGGCCTAGCTCAAAACCTCCCAGTTTAGACCTTTCTTCCAGGTGATTCAACATCAGAGATGGGGATGAACCCACAAAATGGTGGTTCAGCCCGGTTCGTTGGCTTTAGCGCACCACGAACCATGAATTTCCCCACCATGAACCAATGAATCGTGAACCGGTTCACTGATTTGTCTTGTCTTTTTAATTTCAGTCTGTCTATGTGGCTGGGGCCTACGCACAGGGAAATCCACCTGAAGGGGATCCTGTCCACTGTCTTTGCAGACAATGTGGGAGATTTCCTTCAGGAGGCCTATCTTCCCTCTCTGCCTGTGCCCTAGAGGAATAGTTGATCATCATATAGACAGAGAAGGACGCTTAGTTAAACTCACAACTATGAAGCGATGAATATCTGACACATCAGCAATATTGAATTAATATCTTGATTCTTTTTCATATTCTTCCCCATCTCTAATTCACACATCTAGGTGTCTGTAAGATATCTGTCAGTCAGAACTCTCAGAGTAGAGATGTTATGGGATTTGGTGTCCAAACTTAAGTGTGTATATGTTACTTTCTTGACCGTAACACTGGTACCACAACTGCCCTGTCTTTGCTGGCATGGGGATTTTAGACACTGTAGTCCAAAACTCTGCTTTGGACTGATCTCTTGTGCATCTTTCTCTATGGGGTTGTCCTTTCTATTCTACTCTTTGCCATAGGTATCAAAATGGTGGTTGTGTTCTTGATGGTTACCCAAGGATTTGATTGAAGACCTCAAATGCTGGGAGCAGAGGTTGGTGGGGTGGGGGAGGGGATGAAGATGAGGAAACCTTGCCAACCAGATCAAGAGGTACAAGTGATGTTTCCTCTTATAAAGTACATAGAAAGCCTCTAAGTCCTCCAGAACAAAGAAAGGGAAATTACAAAAATATATTGGATTTGGGAGGGATTTGGGCAGCTGAAGTGTGTTAGTGGCAGCCTCATAGCTACTTATTAAGGAGGAAAGGCTCAGAAAAGCAGTACTTAGCACTTTTTCCAGTTTCTGCTAAACTATTTATGAAGAGCTAACTATAATTAGATTTTTTTTTATGGTGAACTCTTTTTAAAAAAACAAATGGGCTAAACTCCAATTCTTTTTACTGGGTAGCTCTGGAATGTTAATGTAGAACATACGCAATGTAGTAATAAAATGAAATAATGAAAAAGAAAAAGAAAAAGGTTAAACCCACAGCGTACTAATATTTAAAGAGAATAAATGATAATTATATTAACCACCAGTTGGGAGCCAGGGTATGCCTCTGGGAAAGTGTAACCTACTAGGTGCTACGTGATACCTTATTATTCATGCTCAGTTACTCCATCAGAGCCAAAGAGAAGAGAAGGGAGTATTTCTTTTCCAGCAGGCCAGAATATCTTCTTTTTTTTGGGGGGGGGGGGCATTAAGAATGCTATTTTCAGTAACCAAACTAGATTTTA
Source organism: Phrynocephalus versicolor (assembly GCA_023846285.1). Lineage (NCBI taxonomy): Eukaryota > Metazoa > Chordata > Lepidosauria > Squamata > Agamidae > Phrynocephalus > Phrynocephalus versicolor. The sequence goes on along the minus strand of JAHTLZ010000074.1, from coordinate 7,440,699 downwards.
CTTAAAACCACACAAGATTTGAACCATTTGGAAACAGCACTAGTTCAGAAAGAGAGGTGAACCTGTCCAATGGGTCCATAAAGGCATGGGAAACTTAGCCTAGATCAATGGTGGCTAAACTTCTGCACTCCAGATGTTTTGGACCACAACTCCCCTAGTCCTTTGACATTGGCAATCTAGGCTCAGAATTCTGGGAGTTGTGGTCCAAAACATATGGAGTGTCGATAGTCCGCTACCACTGGCCTTGATGGACCAGCCAAACAACAGTCCATGTGCTGCCTGGCAGATACTCCAGAGAATGTTGGACAGGAGTCTTTCCTAGCCCTGTATGGAATCACTGAGGCCTAAAGCTAGGACCTTCCAAATATAGGGTATGTGATGTGCCATTGAGTTAGAGCTTTTCCACTGGAAGCACACAGCCTCCTAGACACACATTTCAGCTTATGGGGCTTCTTGCTCTTCGCTCCAATAAACAGAGGTCCTCACGATCACAACGGAGCACCAGGATGGAGCCGGAGGTATTGCTGAGAGTGAATGGTGAAGCAGATTGGATCAATGTTCTCTGGGACACCTTTTAGAATCCTGAACAGTTCTGCTATGAAAGTAAATACAGAGCCAACCCTACCCCTTGGCAGCGTGTGGCAACCGAGTGGGGCAGCTGGGAGAAAACAGTGGCAGCCCTCCAGCAACTGATCCCTGTGAACAAGCTCACCACTGCTCTCTCTTGGAAGAAAGCTGCACAGATGGAAATGGACCTGTCCAGGGCTGGAAGGGCAAATTGGCTCTTGGACTAATCAGCTTCTGTACGTGGACTAAAGTGGGACATTCTTTTCAATTTTGGCTCACGCCATGCAATACCTTGGGTTGCCTTCAGCAAGCTGATCCCTCTGCTTCTGTGCCCTTCTGAAAAAAGGCACATCACAGGCCAGCCTGGTTGAGTTTTTATGACTTCCTAACTGTCTGAGGGGCACAAAACACTCTCATTTGTGTGTACTTTCCCTGCTGAGTTGGCCAAAGCAGCACCAACTAGTCTGGAAGCTGAGTCATGGCAACTGGACTTCTTTTCTTGAGAGATCGAAACATTTTGCTATTCATCCAAGCAGCTTCACCAGACTGATGAAGCTGCTTGGATGAGTAGTAGAGATGGGCATGAAACGAAAAAAAATTGTTCTGTTATTCGTTATTCATTTCGTTACGTAATGAAACGAATAATGAAAATTGTGATGAACTTGGAATGAACCGAACTACGAAAATTAGGTTCGTTACGTTTCATTTTCGTTAATGGCGACGCACAATGAAATGAGCTGTTTTTAAATGTTAAAAAAAATCCCATGTGATGGGATCATGTAAATTCTTGGACAATTTCAACCAATAGCATGCCCAGGTTGCAGACTGGGTAGGTGTGGCAGCCACAGAGGGCATAAAAAGCTTTGGCAGCCCCCGTCCTCCTTGCAGAGTTTCTCTCCTCATCCAAGCAGCTTCGTCAGTCTGCTTGGATGGGCAGCAAAACGTTTCAGCCTCTCAAGAAAAGAAGTCCAGTTGCCATGGCTCATCTCCCAGATAACCTCACCTGGAGGACTGAGAATCTTTACAGACAGCACCGACTACATTAGAGCCCAGTTAATTAAAGGCACTTCCATAAGCACCAACTTAACCCCAAGTCTCACGGGTTAAGTTGGCTGGGACTGCCAATTGGCTTTATTGCTAAGATTCTCCAAATGTAAGACCGAGTGAGCATAATACACACAGTCACTCGGTCCCAATTGATTCTCATGCTGAAGGAGCCAAAGACACTTCCCCCGCCCCCTCAGTCTCAACATTTCCTCCTTAAACTGCAGTATGGGCCTGTTTTTGCAACACTGGCGGACCTTCAGACTGTGGATCGATTGGGTTTTTTCCTAGGAGGACAAGCATTGTGATGTGAGGAGATTCCAGGAGAGACGTTCCTTCTCTAGATGATCTTATGCCAGCCACATTGTCTTGTCCCATCTCTTGGCTCATCTACCCCAGCTGTCATGGGCAGTAAGGAATAATTATAGGGACTTGCTTTATAGGACCGCTGTGTTCTAAGCTTCATTAAGGCAATGCTATGGTAGAGCTGGGGTGTAGTTCAGTGACAGAGCATCGCTTACACTTATAGAAGCCCAAGGCCCCATGTTGAATCTTTTCTGTGTAGCGCTGCAAGAGAGCTTCATCTGAAATCAGCTAGAGCCAAACAACAGTGAAGTTGATGAGCCAGGGATCTAACGTGGCATAAGTTAGATTCCTGGCTTCCTAATCACCCCCAACCATGTGACAGATAATAGAGACAGAAATGGAGAAAAAGACCTGGTGTGTGTGTGTGTGTGTGTGTGTGTGTGTGTGTGTGTGTGTGTGTG
>JAHTLZ010000074.1:7383461-7403552 GCA_023846285.1 Phrynocephalus versicolor | reverse complement strand
CCCAGCGCCTTTCCTGTTGTGTTTCCTAAAACACAGGTACAGGCCACGCTCCATTTCCTCCCGGGCTGCCCGAGGCAACGGAGAGAGAGAGAGAGAGAGAGAGGCAGGGAGCAAGGGGGAGAGAGGGAGAGAGAGAGAGAGAGAGAGAGAGAGAGAAGGAAAAAACGAAAAGAAAGGAAAGGAACACGCCCTGTCTCTCCTGGAAGGCCCTGCCGGGGCCAGCGCGCGCCGCTCTCGACGCGAACCGCCCGGCTGCCCCAGAGCGCAGGCCGCCATCCTAAGCTCAAGGCCCGTTCGTGTTTTCTGTCGGTTTCCCCCCTCTCCTCCAGCTCCGCCTGCAGAGCTCCCAAGAGCTCGGCGCCGAGCGTGAGATGGGAAGGCGAGGCTTCAAGGAAGCAAAAAACAGAAAGGGTAATAAAGTGTGTGGGGGTGTGTTTGTGGGTGCCCCGAGGACTTTACAACCCGAATGTGAACGCGGGCCTTTGAGGAGGGGGGATGCAACAGGATAGCAGGGGAAAGTAACGTTTCCCGTAGCAAGAAACGATCAATATGGAGGAAAGCAACATTAAAAGAGAAGAAAATTCCATACATAGAGACATCTAATTTTAAAAAAATAAATAAACAGACGCGCCGCCCTGTGCACATTTAGTCTGAAGTCGGATCCCTGCCGTTCCACGAGGACTTACTCTCAGGTAAACTTTCCTGGGATTAGTTGGAACGTGATCCCTGGAGTTGTTTCGGAGAGATTTGGAAGAAAAACACGGATACGGATCTGGCCGAGGGAGTAAATCGGAACGATTAACTCGCGACAAAGCAACCCGAGAGTAATTAAATAATTCGCCCCCCCCCAAAAAAAAGAAAATAAATCAAAACACAAGAAGACGCAACGCAGAGGGAAGGTCGTTCTTTCGATTGACAGCCGGGCTTGTTTGCGGCTCTCGCGGCGGTCTCTCCCTCCACGATTCAGAGGTGAGTGTGTTTGTGTTTTAACGCACCCGCTTCGCAAAGCCAGCCAGCTAATTGATTTCGGCCTTTTCTACATGTGGGATTAATTAGGGGAGGGGGAAGTTTTGGGAAGCTCCGCTCTTTTATTTATGAATCGAATATTTCATCGGCAGATCACCGCCCCTCTCTGATCGCCTAAAAAAAATGGCAAACGTATGGAGAATTTAGACTGAAAAAAGAAATAAAATAAAAACACACACCCGCCATCTCCTAAAACCGCAAGCTGGCCATAAAATTAAAGGGGAATTTCACTGCCACCCCTAATGCTCTAGCAGCCACCAGGAGTTGCTAGGGGGGGGGGCGCTTTCGTTTCCGCCCCTTTCCGCGGAGGGGCTGGTTAAATCCGGCTGAACCGCTCAGGTCTCCTTCCAACCGGGTTCTCCTCCTTCACTCTGACCCACGCATTTCATGCCACTGACTTCCAGGCCTGGAAGAGCGTTTCAGTGGCTAGTAGGGGGAAAGCCCTTCCACTGGAACCTTGAAACCCTAGTGAAATGGTCCAATTGTGGTTGTTGTGTCATTACAGTCCTGACCGACTCTTCCTGACTCCGTGTCCATGGGGTTTTCTTGGCAGGAGTACTGGAGTGGCTTGCCAGTTCCTACTCCAGGCGCCTACAGCATCTGATATTCCCTGGTGCAGGGCTGACCCTGCTTAGCGTCCGAAATCAGGAGAGATCCGATGTGCTCAGGGCATCCAGGCTACTCTGAAATGGTCCAATAGCACTGGCTCGTTCATGGGCTGAGGAATCCGGTGGTGGAGCCCAAGTTGGGAGTTCGATTCCTTACTCTGCCTCCTTGACAATAGCTGGACAGGATGATCCACCAGGTCCCTTCCAAAATGATTTAACACCCCCACCCACCCACCCAGCGCCTGCTGGATTCTAGCAGCAAAGTTAGCCAAGACACTGGCGGTTCCTTAGGGAGCCGCTCCTTTTATTAGCCTCCCCTTTCACCAGCTGCATCGCAGGGGAGAGCCAGTATGCCAATAAATGGTACAGTGCCACTGCCATGGCACTTCTGTCCTTGTTACTGTGGGGGCCAGCTTGGTTCCAACACAGGGGTGCCAAGGCTGGGACACGTTGCCACCTCCTGGGACACATGTGTATATGCTATGGGTCTAAAAGGGCTTAAATAGTGGAATGGGGGCTAAGTTGTAATACCTCGGTTTAAGAGTAACTTGGTTTAAGAAAGTTTTGCAAGACATGCAAATATTTCTTCTATATTTTGCCTTGATCAACAAGTAATGTCTTGATCTACAAGCATTGGAGCAGGTCACATGATCGCAGCTTGTCTGAGGCAGCCTCCAAAGCAGTGTGAGGAGAGAGGAATAGAGGTTTCCCTTGCACCAGCCAGGAAGTGCAGGTTAGGGTTTTATTTTTCTTTATATCTTTATTTAATTTGTTTTCAACATTCTTATTTTTTTCAAACAATTTCTAGTCATCGGGCAGCTAGTTAGGTGTGCATAGTGCTACAAACTGCACTTTGTTATTGTCACATTAAAACCCAGTAAATCCAGTTGTTAGTCCCAAGCAGAGCAGCTTCCGCAGCCAAGGTATCTAAACCATAGTGTGGACGTGGAGTTCTAGCCAACTTCTTTTGTGCATTTTGGCATTTTGTGTGTATGGTGTGTGGTCTATGGGACCCCAGAATTGAAACGACTGAGTTTCCATTATTTCTTGGGGGGGGGGAATTTGCTTTGATATGAGTGTTTTTGTTTACAAGCCTGTTTCCAGAACGGATTATTATGCTCTTAAACCAAAGTATAACTGTATTTCCTTTAGGGGTGTCAGCACTGGCTTTCCCCCTAGGCTAAAACTCCAGAGCAGAGGGAAGGGCTTCTTCCCCACAGGGAAGAAAGCCCTGTGGCTTAAACAGGAGGTGATTGGCTGGCCTTAAGGTGACACAAGAGGATCAGGCTACAGGATGTCTGGGTTAAGATCATGACTGAGACTGCTTCCAGTGGGCCTGGACCAAGCTCCAACTGGCAAGGCACCCAGCTGCCCATGAATGCAGATCCTCCACATAGGAGGGGGGGGGGGTTATTTCCACCATACTTAGAGATGTCCTAGACTCTATGGTCCAAAAGCCTTGGCCCTTTTGGAATCGGGTAAACAACTTGACCTTTGCCAGATGTTGTCAGTCTCTAGTCCTATCCGCTCCAGACCAGGGTGATGGCAACCAGGGTGACAGGAAGGGCAACCCTCCCTTCTGACCTGCCTGACAATCAAACCGCAGCCAGGAGATGTCTTTCCGGGGTAAGCAAGCCGATGGAGGCCACGGAGGCATGGCATCAACTCTAGGGGAGAGAGGGAACAGTTAGACTTCCAGCCCCGAAGAAGGTCCACCAGCTTTTGGTCTTATCCCCAGCTGCTCCCACCTCCTTGCTCTGGGAGCGAGGATAGTGAGGCCTAGTGGTTAGAAGGAAGCGGGTAGCGAGCCAGAGGGAAGCGGCTCTAGCTCACAATATCGGGAGCTGCCTTGTCAATGAACTCGTCTAACAAAGAGAGGAGATCGATGGAATCGAAGGAATCCCAGGCGGGAGGGCACCCTCACAACTTGGGAAAGGAGAGATTCTACTAGGCACATTAGCCCTGCTGAGATTAATGTCAGTTACTCTCACGTCAGCGGCAGGACTGCAGTCACACTGGGCAGTCCAGGCTGTACTCACTCATCCCCATCTCAAAAAAAGGTGCTATAGAGAGTCTACTCCTAGGTTTTCTCCCCCCCCCCATTATGTTAAATTATATCAAGACCTTTCCTTCTGCCCTTCTTAAATCATGGCCTGGGAGAAAGCAGATACAGTGGACCCTTGTATAACAAACAGTTTGCATAACATAAAATCTGTGCAACATTAAAAATTCTGGAGATGGGGAAATTTGCTTAACATAATCGCCTATGGGGAAAATCCGTACAACATAAAAAAGGGATTACTCCGTTTTCAATGCATTCCTATGGGAATTTGTATAAAGGAAAATTTGCTTAACATAATTTCATTTGGAACGAATTGATTCCTTTATACAAGGTACCACTGTACAGTACTTTGAAAGGAGGGGGAAGCACTACCTCCCTTCCAGATGTTTGCCTCGCAGATGTCAGACAGCTGTCCGTTACACCGGTTTCCACGCGGCCATAACCCGAGTTTCTTTGGCCCTTGGATCCCCTGGAGAGCCACAGGCGAATGGATGGTGGGGCTTTCTTTCCCACGCCTCCAGCATCCCAAGCAAAATCCGGTTGCTTTCAAGGCCCCTTACAGCTCAAGAGCGCGGGCGTTTGGGAGGGAAACCTCCTTGAATCAGACCTTCTCCCTCCCGAACCTGTAACTAAATACACCTACTGCATTGGGAAGGCCAATTCCGTTGGTTTCGGGGGACCCCACGGGTCGGTTGGAGCTGTAATCGCCTCTGGCTTTCCCCTAGTCCACCCCCCCCCCCCAAACAGAGCTTTGTTTCTGAGAAGAAACTTTAGCCAACAGGCTAGCTGGGAGATTCTGGGAGTGCAAACAAGCAAGCAAGCCAGTTTATTTACTCTCAAACTCGTTTTAAAACAGATTACCAAATGCTACTGTGCGAGAAAGCATCTTAAGCAGAACGTCCGATTAGGATCGGTCCCTGTGGGGTTAAAAAAAATCACTCCTTAGACCGAAGTGCTTCCATTGAACACGAAAGGTTGGGTCTTAGCCTCCGCCTCTCAGATCAGACCTTTGGAAATCGCCAGGAAAACCCGTCTCCTTGAGCTGGGCGCCTACTCTCTCGGGAGGAATAAATCCCGACCCGACCCGACCCAGTGGAACTGACTTGGGTAGAAATTAGCGTTTGCGTCTGGAGATGTAAATGACCGCGCTCACAACGGGGGTGGGGGGCGGCGGCGATTGAGCCGAAGTCAATAAACGAAGTGTCTGGGCCTTCCGTGGTATGTGGATTGGGGGAGTGAAGTGACTGGCCGGGTCTGGTCGGTAGAAATTAGTCATTAGTCCCGCTGACTCGGAAGCCAAGATATTGATAATCACAGAAGGTCCCCTATCCGGAACCAGAGGTTTCGCCTTGTTTGACTTGAAATCATTTCAGGGAACCCGCCTCTTTGGAGAGGGGGGGCGCGAACATATTAAAAAGGAATGAACAGGCCGCTCCTGATCAATTAGAGTGGGTATGGATTCCTATCTTGCCTGATTGGAAGCTAAGCAGGGTTGGCCCTGGTTGGTACTTGGATGGGAGACCACCAGGGAATACCAGGTGCTGTAGGCGCCTAGAGTAGGAACTGGCAAACCACTTCAGTATTCCTGCCAAGGAAACTCCAGGGACATGGGGTCACGAAGAGTCCGTCAGGACTGTAACGACACAACACACACACACACACACACACACACACACACACACACACACACACACACACACACACACAGAGAGGTTCCTAAGCAAAAGATGCGCAACCCCATCCTAAACCCCCCTTCGTCTTCCTTTGGGCTCAAAGGGGAGGAAGGCAGCTCTGAAGAGATGATCCTGCGCCCCAGCCCCACCGCCTGGGCTGGAAACGTAACCCTGCTGTCCCCCGACCGAATTGGGACGGATCCTGCAGCGGCCGTGCGCCCAGTTAGAAACGGCTTTTCTCTCCTTAGGATCGGAGCTCCCTCCCGACGCCCGTTTGTTCCGACATCAAGGGGCGACCGTCTTCCTTTCCCAAAGGATGGCGTTTTCAGGATCGCGGCCTCCTCCTTCATCTCCTGGGCCTTTCCTTCCCCCACCCCCCACCCGCCGTCAGGCGGAATAACTGGTCTCATTTCTCTTGCTCTGCTTCCAAAGGAGACTACAGTGGTACCTTGTATAAAGGAATTAATTCGTTCCAAATGAAATTATGTTAAGCAAATTTTCCTTTATACAAATTCCCATAGGAATGCATTGAAAACGGAGTAATCCCATTTTATGTTGTACGGATTTTCCCCACAGAAGATTCTGTTAAGCAAATCCTCCCTATCTCTGGAATTTTTTTATGTTGTACACATTTTATGTTATACAAACTGTTTGTTATACAAGGGTCCACTGTATAGGGATTTTATGACCACCGGGTGGGGGGCATTGGGGGGGGGGAGGCAAGCGTGGGGGAGGGGAGAGGAAAAGATGGGGAGCGCTGAGCGTCTGAAGGCTCCCAGGCGCTTCTCATTAAAAGCGACAACGATGACCACGACACCACCCTTCCCACCCCCCAGACCTGCTGATAAAGATCGGCGACAAGAAACGGGAGGTAAAGGCAGAGGGTTGCGCTGAAATAAAAGAAAGGCCCCTTCGTTGGGGACAGAAGGAGAGGGAGGAGCGGGAGGGGGGGAGGCGGCGGCGGGTCCTTGCAGACCTCCCAAAGTCCTTTTGCTTTGATGTCCCCGAAAAGACCCTGACCCTGCCACGGCGCTCTGTTTCTCTTCCCCTCTTCGACAACCCACCGCCCCAATCTCCCCCGGTTGTGTAACTGAAAGGATAGGAGGATAAATTACAATTTTGGACTCCGGCCAGGCAACTTGTAATAGCCTGAGCCGTCTCTCTCAATTCTCCGTCTTTCTGGGTTTTCCCATCCTTTATTTTTCCCCCGGCCACTTTTGTTTTAAGCTAATAACTGTTCCGACTCGAGCGAACAAAAACCCTTATTAGGAGCACAATGGAGGCTCTTATGGAGAGAAAGCCGTTTGTTCCTTCCTTTCGGGAGGTGGGCCGGGCGAGTGGGTGGGGGTCGGGGTGGGGAGTTCGGAAGCGGTGCAAGCAAAAGCAGCCCGCTTGACTTCGCTTTGGTGGCGGCGCCGTCTCCACCGACTCCGGTTTCCAGGCGGTCTCGGAGGCCTCCCTCCAGACAGCTCCGAGCGACGTTCTCGGGCGTCTTGGGGGTGACACACACACACACACACACCCCACACACACCAAATTTATGCTTAGGAAACCCATCCCAAAAAGCCGGCGGGACCACACCGTGCTGACATTTAAAACAAATTAGTCTTTCTTTCTCCCACCCCATCCCACCCCAAATCCCCAGGTATTGGGAGGGATTTTTTTTTTTAAGGAACCGAAGAGAAATAAATGGGCCCCGTGGCGAGTTGCAACGAAATCCGTTTCGTGGTGGCCCCGCCTGGGAAGCCCTCCTGGGACGGCGTGGCTTGCCGATTCCGCCGGGTTTGCTAATCCTCCGGAGGCTGGATTTACAGTATATCCGACGCGAGCGCTGCGCTGTGAAATTGCAGCGCCAAGATTTACAGCGTGCGGGTGTCTTAGGTTTTACCAAGCAAAGAACCGGGACGCCCTTGTTTTGCGATTCAGTTGGTTTCTGGACTTTCAGCTCCGATCTGCCCGCGCACAGGGTGAGCCGAGGCCGAGGCTCTCTTAGGTCCACACAGGGGTGGTTTGGGGGTCTACCCCGTGGTTGCCCTACTCTGTCCTTCCTTATCGGAAGCTCCCCGAAGCCCTAAACGGAGACTTTCGGTTTAAAGCTGAAATCCCAAAGCGGCTTTCCGGGAAGCAAGTATCAGGGGACCGAGTGTCTTTGTATTCACGGGGGAGGGGAGGGGGTTAAACAGAGACCTTCTCCTGGCCGTCCGATAATTTCGTTTGATAAATTAATCTCAAGCTTTCAGGGTGAAACGCAGGCAGGTCTGCTCCGAAACGTGTCCGCCTTGAGTTCAGGAAGACACGGACTCCGCGGGGCGGGTGTCCAAGACTAACTTTGCAAGCTAGGTTTAGGGACATCTGGCGTCATGTGTTCAACTAAACCGTTCAGGATCGTTTGGTTTAGGCGGTGCGGAGGAAATTAACGCCCTGATCCGTTTTAACTTTAAAACGGATCTGGGCAACACCAAGAAATTAAAACATGAAACCAGGTAACCAGAGGGAAGGAGCTGCCCCGTTTCCCCATTTCGTAGGGGCGCAGGGAGCGTGGTTGCGAAGGAAGGAGGGGGCTGCCTGTGCGTTGTAACCGGCCCCTCTACCAAATTTATCCAATTAGAAAAGGCAAACCTTAGCGAAATGTCACCCTCGTTTATTCTGGGTCAATGCGGTGGAATTCCTTGAGGCTGTGAGATCTTCCCTTTTCTTTCTTTCTTTCTTTCTTTCTTTCTTTCTTTCTTTCTTTCTTTCTTTCTTTCTTTCCTCTTGGGTTCTGAGTTATTTCTCTGTGTCTTATTGGGAGTGGGGGGAAGGAGAGCAAAAGTAAAAGAAACGTTGTGAAAACAAAACCAAAAAGAAACCAGAACAGCCTGACAGAGAGCAAAGCAAGCATAGCCTAGCTGGCTCGTTTTGGGCTGTAGGGGAAAAACTAGTTGCCCACCCAGGCCCTTCCTAGGTAGGCAGTTTGCAATGTAGAACTGGTGGCTCTTGCCTTGTTTCCCTAAAGCTGTAGACCTGCCTAGGAATCCCATTGCACTGAGTGGGATTTAAGTTGGAACAGCCATGGATGCAAGAAGAACCACACAAGTATAGGGGATCTTCCTCTGCTCCTTCTTCTCTTCAATCTAACACATTTATTTATGGTGCGTCTCTGGCCTGCTGGCTGGCAGTCCACAAGCCCTATAAAATCCACTGCAGAAACAGGGAAGGGCTTGGAGAGAGTTGAAGCTGGGCTGGCTCCAGGGAGCACTTTGCAAAGGGCTGTTCCCACCTAACAGCTAGCTGTGGGGACTGCCCTTTACTGGGTCAGGAGCCTAGGGGGAGCACAGGTGGCTGGGTGAGCATGGCTGCCTCCCAGTTTCCTCTGGGCCCTACCAAGGAGAATGCCGTGAGGTCTGTCCCACCAGCACCTAGTAGCCATCCTGCCTCCCTCCCCCTTGCTTCATTCTAGATGTCTGGGGACTACAACTCCCATGGTCCGCGATGGGGGAACAGGACTCATTGGGGATGGAATGTGACCCGACAGGCTTGGAAGGTGTCAGGTCGGGAAGAGGCTGGTTTACCCCTGAGCACCAGGAAGCCCCTTTTGATGGGATTCAGTCTTTGGCACACTCACACTTACACACACAGCCAGGGCAACGTAAAGCCATAAAATGAGTGAAAGATGGGCCACCAAAGGCGAGTTATTTGGCTCTTGTTTTCCAGATATTGAAGGCTCTGTTCTTGTGCTCCGGCTTCAGAAGTCTGGTTTCCCCCCACCCTCCTTACTCCTTTTCCTGGAGGAACAGGGACTGAGAATAGTCCCACTGACTGGGGTGGAGCACCCGCCCACCCCTCCATCCAGGCAAGAATGCCCCTTCCCCTTGTCCCGATGGTCTCTAGTAGGGAGGGAAGACCCCCCCCCCCAAAAAAAAGACAGGTACCATCCAGAGTACAGGTGGGGGAAAGATACTCAGTGTTTTCCATTCCTTTTGTGTGGCTTGGAGTAACATTGCCCTGCAAGGGAGAGACACGGAAATCCACAGGAGAAGATGCAAGGCAGACTCCTTGCCATCCCAAACTTAAATTGATTTTTAGTTTTGAACCTGGAAGCAGAAACACAGGGCACCAGATACACTTCCCGATAGTATCAGGAATCAGAAAGGTCTCAGGACACTGAAAATGAAAACAGTTTTAAAACGCAGGTGTTTTAAAACTGGAATCAAGGCTGTTTTCATTTCTATGTCCTGAGATCTCACCATCTATACAAGTGATAGTAAACCTTTTAGAGACCGAGTGCCCAAACTGTGATTCAAAACCCACTAATTTTTCACAGAGTGCCAATACAGGAATTTAACTTGAATACAGGTGGCTGTGAAGGGGCGATGTCGGGTGCCCACAGAAAGGGCTCTGAGGGCCACCTCTGGCACCCGTGCCATAGTTTCTTCAACACTGATCTATACTGTCTTATAGAGTAAACCCAACCCTAGGCGTTACTTGAATGCCTCCTGTGGCCTCCCCCCATAGGTGATGTGGGCAAGGCACAACCCCATAGGTGATGTGGGCAAGGCACAACCACTGGTCTCCAACCACTACTTATCAGGCTGTACTTTCCACAGTACCCAGGCAAATCAAGGAGCCTTCGCCACCAGGTCACAGCTAACGACCCATTCTTGATGGGTTTCAGCACCTTAGGCCATTGTTTACCTTAAGGCCATGGACACTAATGTCTCCCTAACGAGCCTATTCAGGCTTTTTTCATCTTATGAGCCAATCAGACCAGGGGACAAGAGGTCAAGCTGACTATAAGAAGGTCTCTTGCACTAGCTGTATTCAGACCGATGAAGCTGTTTGGATGAACAGCGAAACATTTCTATCTCTCAAAAAAGAAGTCCAGTAGCCATGACTCAACTCCCAGTTTCACTGCTGGAATGGTTCAAAACTGGACTGGAACTCAGTGGCGGTGTGATTTGCCCTGCTGAAGCCGAGTCAAATCCTACAAAGACTTGCCAGCCAGTTTTATAGGAGCTCATCTGTGTAATCTCCATGTTGTCCTGGCAGGAGAAGAAGGGAGTGTGAGTTCCGTCTGACGCACTCCAGTTTGACCAAGGAATAATGTTTTGCCTTCTTCTTGTTTAGCTTAGGGGTTCAGGTGAATGGAGTCAGAACTGAGAACTGCCTAGAGCAGTGGTGACACCACCTTCGTCACTCCAGATGTTGTGGACCAGCAACTCTCACAGTCCTTTGTCATTGGCAATACAGGCTTGGAATTCTGGGAATTCTGGGAGTTGTGGTCCACAACATCTGGAGTGACGAAGGTTCACCAACACTGGCCTAGACCCAGAGAGAGAAAAAGTGAATGCAGACCTCAGGAAAATTGAGGGTGACGGAAGCAAAAGGGATACGATTGATACGCTACCCATCCATTCTGCCTCTTAGGTGCTCTTTAGGCCAGCTACACCCTCAAGGAGAGTTCAGAAATACAGGCAGCTTTGAAAAATTGTGTGAATAACCTCCTTGTAGTAGTTTTGATCTCCACCAAGAGAGGGTCTTTTAAAAAAGCCAATGACCCTTAATTGCCCCTTCAGATATCAAATAGATCAGGTAGCTCAGAAAAACACCTTTACCCACCACTGCCCCATATACAAGTTGCATCCAAGGGGAAGACTGAGAGTGGCAGATGATCCTAAAGGCAGCTAATTCTAAAGGCATGATGCTCGCACCCTGTGAACGCTGGCACCACTACACCCCTGATTGTCACCCCCCCTCCAAGGTAGCAACAGTCAGATGAGGAGATGGTTTCGTTTTTTCCCCACCTAAGGTACCTGTAGCAGCCCTTCTCTCTTGTCTCCTAAGGAAGCACAGCACCTATTTTCTACTAGCCCAGAAATGCTTCCCAAAGAGATCCCAAAGATCAGGAATAGAAAAAGTATATTGGCTGTCTGCTCATTTGCAGAACTTTTTCGGGAAGAGGCCAGGGACCTCGGTGTTCCCTGCCACTTTCAACACCCCCTTTCGTTCCTTGATTTTGTTTCGACCAGGGCTTCCCAACTGGGGGTCCACAGATGTTGGTGAAGCACAACTCCCAGAAAACCTGGCTGGGACACCTAGTGGTAAAAGCTTCTGGGAGTTTGGTCCAAGAACATTTTGGGGTCCCAACGTTGGGAGGCGGACCAGTTTAGATTCTTGAGACTCTAAATGGGATAGACAGCATTGGACTTCCTTGACCTCATTGAGGGTTACTGTGATAACAGCAGCTGAGATTAACTCTCTTGTTTGGGCATTTGTTTGGTGCAGAGGGCGTTTGTCTGGTGCAGAGATGATGGTGGAAGACATGTGGTTCTCCCAATGATGCCAAACTCCATCACTCCGAGCCAGCACGGCCAATGTTGGGGATGATGGGAGCTGCAGTCTTAACACAATTGGGAGGGCCATGATTTTTATAGCAGTTTCTACCACTTGGAATTATTATAGCTTGTCAGGTAGATCCATGTTGCTTCTGTTCAGCCCAGGGTGTGGATTGACAAAGGTTCACCACCTCTGGCCTAGACCCACTGGCCAAGCCAAGAAAAGTTGCTTGGCTTAAAGCCACCTGATAAGTTGGTCACGGCCAAGGTAGGATTCGAACCTCACAGTCAGCTCCTTCTCTTTGGCATGCACGTTTTAAAATAACCATGCTGTATCCGCTCTCTCTTAAATTACACATTGCACGTAGCCAACCGGTGCAGCTGCGGTCGTCTTGGTGTTAGAGATGTGACATGAGGCCGTCTTCTGTGGAATCGCATGCATAATGGCCTGAAGACTGCTCTCAAAATGGAACAAGCTGATCTGCAAATTATGAGAGGTGAAAGATGGACCTAAATCTGAAGAAACTCCCACTTTAATTGACAGGTTATCCCAAAATAGAGTCTAGCTCAGGCATGTTCAAAATTTGGCCCTCCTGATGTTTTGGACCACAACTCCCAGAATTCTAAGCTTAGATTGCCAATGGAAAAAGACTGTGGGAGTTGTGGCCCAAAACATCTGGAGGGCCGAAGTTTGGACATGCCTGGTCTAGCTTGACTTAAGCTTTGCTCAGAGCCTGATCTCTTTTCAGATAAAGCGAAAGCCTACAACTTCTGCTCAATGGATGCCTGGAGTAACCGAGTCCCTTTGTGTTTTCCCCTCTTCCTCTCTTGCAGGTACTTGGCCCTCTGCCGTGGGCTTCTCGGCCATCATGGGGAGCAAGACTCTGCCTGCCCCGGTGCCCATCCACCCTTCCCTGCAGCTCACCAACTATTCCTTCCTGCAAGCCTTCAATGGCCTGCCCGCCGTGCCTTCGGAACACCTGCCCAGCCTCTACGGCTTCAGCGCCCTCCACGCCGTCCACCTCCACCAATGGACCCTGGGCTACCCAGCCATGCATTTGCCTCGCTCGTCTTTCTCCAAAGTGCCCGGCGTGGCCAGCCTGGTGGATGCCCGGTTCCAGCTGCCAGCCTTCCCTCTCTTCCCGCACGTCCTCCACCCCAAGCACGAGGCCTCCCACGTGCCTCTCAAAGCCAAGCCCAGGTTTGATTTTGCCAACCTGGCCGTGGCGGCTACACAGGAAGACCATTCAAAACTGGGACAGATGGAGGGCCAGGCTTCCCCTCCCGGCCTGGGCTCCTTGCTGGAGGTCACCAAACTTTCCCCCGAGAAGAAGCCCACCCGCGGGAGGTTGCCCTCCAAGACCAAGAAGGAATTTGTGTGCAAATTCTGTGGCCGCCACTTCACCAAGTCGTACAACCTCTTGATCCACGAAAGAACCCACACAGACGAAAGGCCGTACATGTGTGACATTTGCCACAAGGCCTTCCGAAGGCAAGACCACTTGCGGGATCACAGGTATGTCCAGCCACTCTGGGGAATACGTGGGCTTCTAGCTGTCACTCCACTGCAAATCCCATCGTCCTTTGCCATTACCTACACTAGTTAAGACTGACAGGGGCTTAAATCAAACTTCATCTGGAGGGTCATATGATCTGCCTCCCTTGTTGAATGGGTGTATTATAATGAAAAAAACATGAACCTTTAACCAACATTCTGTTTTGAAGATACATTTGAGCACTGTTAGATGCCTTGAGGACTGTTGTTGTTGCAGAGTTCAGAAGGGTATTCAAGAAAGAAATAATAGGCCCACGTTAATTACAAAGAACTTTACAGCACGCCTTCCCAATTCTTTATTATAGTACAGCTGGGATAGGTTTCAGCAAGTGTAAACAAATACCGTACTGGGATACTTGGTCAGCCATACCTTTTACCTGTTGAGGAACTCAGAAAATAAAGACAAAAAAAAGTTCTAGCTGAAAGGCCATGTATAAGTCATTTTTAATATGTAGTGCTGCCATTGGTTAACTTCATATCAAGGGTAGGCAACCTGTGGTCTTCCAGGTGATTCTAAAGGGCATCTCGAAACCTACTAGCCAGAACTGTCCATAGTCATGGAGGGGAAAAGTTGCAGTCCACCTCTGGAAGGCTGCAAGATGCCTATCCCCATTTATAATTTGGATTTAATCATTTTAAAGGATTGTTAGATCATCTGCGCAAACATTTGGGCTCTTTTTGACAGATGAAAATCTCAGTCCAAATATTGGGAGGGTGTCTTAGTGGGGGAGACTTTTCTGCATGGCAGCATATACTACTTTGACTAATTTAAACCATGACACATCAGCCCAGCCCTATTGGCTCATTTTCCTTATTTTCAAGTCTTTCCTTGATACTGGCACTGGGAACTAGATGTACCCTGCCATTTACTGGGACTGTCACACACAAGTTTTGGGATGAATTTTATGAACTATTTCAGAGGCATGTGATCCTAGTTAACGAGGACACTAACTCCTCCATTTACCAGATAGCCTGAGGCTTTCTTGTTAATACCCCTCCCCCCCCACACTAATCCACACATGTTTTCATACTATGGTGAATAAATACCCATTTCCCTTAGCAAGCACCTCTGTTTTCAAGGGGAAGGGGCGAATGCAGTTTTGAAAAAAAGACATGCAGTCTTGCCAATCTAATGTTTAAATTGATTTAACCTCCCTAGTGTGAAGAAATTGCCCATTATGCTGTATATCCTAGCCATCCCCCAACCCTGTACCCTTGCGAGGCAGAAGACAATCATTCTTATCATACTAGCCAGTCCTGCCCAATGTTTGTGCTGACTGGGGATGACAGATATTGTAGACATAAATTTCTGAAAGGCTTCAGCTTAGATAAAGAAGCTAGTTAGTACACCCCATTTGAACTTCCTGGGACTTCCTTCCAAGCAGACCCGCTGCCTGAGCTGATCAGTTGGTATAACAAGTGGAGTTATGGCTCTCTGTCCCTGAAAATGGCCTGATCAGTCTCTCTGCCATCTTCCTGGACCTTGGCAGCGAGACACAGAGATGATGGCATGTGCCTAGAAAAATGGCCAAAAGGGAGAGCCAGTATCAAAGTAGTGGTTGGATGTTGGACTTGGCCTCCCATTGAGTCAGACTCTGTGGACCCCCCCCCCTTCTGCTCTAGTGTGGTCTGTTTTGACTGGCAGTGGCTCCTCAGGTTGGTAGGGTCCCCCTGTGCCCCTGTTCCATGTGTGGAGATGTCGCTGACCGGTGTTGGACCCTAATGAGTTTGCATTAACCCTTTTCAACGAACAAAAACCCCTCCTTAGGTCCCAACTGGAAAAGCACCAAGACAGACAGGTAGATAGACCATGACCAGAGACCTCTCCTGGCCTGACGGGAAACCTTCTCCAGGTGGATTAGGCCCTCTCCTGCTGTAAGGAAATCAGAATCTGTTCACAGGACTGAGAGTTTTAGCATCTCAGTTCCCATTTCCTTTACACCTGTAAAGACACGTCTCCTGTCTCTGGTTTTCAGTGACTTAGGAGGGTCATTCCTAGCTTCCTAGGTGCTGCTGTGCCATGCTATTTTGATTTAACTAATCCCCATTTTGTATAAAAATGCCTCTATTCACACATTGCTCAATGTTATTCTGATCCCTGTTGAAATATCATTGTTCTATCAGGTTTTATAGCTTAACCCTTTTTAAAGGGGGGTGGTATGTTGAAAGGCAACTTAAAAACTGAATCTTTCAAATCACGACCCAATAAAGCAGCCACAGTAGCAACCCAGACGGCAGCATCCACATTATTCAGATATTTCAGTTCAACTCCCTTTTATCCAGACCCCACTGAAAAAAACAACTTCATGGAAGAAATCCTACTGAGGTTCAGTGGAATTTATTGGGCCAACACTTTTATCGCATTCTGCGGGATGGGACTAAAGTTGGAGCAGGCGTTTTAAGTGCCCATCTACTGGCATAGCTACTTTTGTGGATGAGGTCTTGTTTATCCATTCATTTGTCCCTTTTATTGATTGTGCTTCTAAGCTGCCTTTCCTCTGGCGACAAGATTCAAGGCTTCTCACAGATCATTGGCAGAGACAGAAATTAAAACAAAACAAGAGAAGCATTAAAAATGAAGGAAATACCGTGCTCCTTATATAAAACAGATAATAAAGTATAAAAGCTGCCCAAACACATTCAAGACGATATATTGGCAGGATGTGCAGATGGCTAGCTGTGTTAACATCAGACGTTTAATATTAAAAGCCTGTTGGGACAAAAATGTTTTCAATTTTCACCGGAAAGAGTGAAGAGAGTGGGCAACCTAGCCTCAAGGGGGAGGGCTTTCTATAGCCGGAGAGCCACCACCAAGGAGGCCTTTTGTTAGGTTCCTGCCGTACATTTTCCACTTACTTTCAAATTTCATTTGCATGGAACCAAGATACTGTTGTTAGAAGCTGAGCAGCCCATAAGTGCTGTAGCACAAGCTATTTTTCAGCTTACACTACCATCCCCCTACCAGAGGCTCTTGGGTTTCTGAAGTGAATCTCACCACAGTAAGCACAAATGGTGGCATCTACATGAAGGAAGCTCAGCCCCATCCCAGCCATAATAATAATAACACCTCCGCCCAGTTGGTATTTGACTTCCCTACTTCCAGTTGCAGAATGAAAAGATGTCTATACAACAAATGCAAACTTGTTTCAAACCGGAGGGGCTGTTGGCCAAGCAACCATGGAAGATTGCCAGAGAATTATTCTCTTGGCATCCATGATAAACTGCATTTAAACCAGCTTGAGCTAGCAGTGTCAATGTATCTCAAGGACTGGTCCACTACTGTGGAGTGCTCCAGGACAGACAAGCCTTCGCTCGTCTGCAACAGATACCAGTCATTCCAATTTTGATGTTTCAGAACCATCCACACACCCCTAATCCACTGATTTTTCCTTTATTTTACGTCTGACAGTTACTGTGAGCAGGACACTCTGCAGGAACCCCCCTCTCTCTCTCTCATATATATTTATAAAAGTTATGTGTGTGTGTGTTGGTGTTGTGTCGTTACAGTCATGACAGACTCTTCGTGACTCCATGTCCATACAGTTTTCTTCGCAGGAATACTGGGGTGGCGTTAGTTAGCCCTTAAGGTGCCACGACATTTTGCATTTTTTGTACTTTTGTTTTGTTTTTAACCTGTAATTTATGATTCCCATCTTTAGTGAGGGGAAGTGAAAAGTGACTATGGCATATGATTAGAGATGGGCACAACTCAAAAAAATGGTGTTTCATTTGTCGTTTGTCGTTTAGTGGGTCCGTTTCGGTTCGTTTTTGTTTTTTGTGAATTTTTGCAAAAAAATTCATTTTCGTTTCGTTATGTAACGAAACAAAAAATGAAAACAAAAATGAAAAATTGCTGTTTCGTTAGCATTCATTACAGTTCAATGTATTTGCCGCAACGAAAACGAAACGCATGACAAAATTTCTGGTGTTTCAGTTTGTTTCGTTTCATTTTGGAGACAAAAGTCATTTTTCGTTTTGTTACGTAACAAAACAAAAACGAAAACAAAAACAAAAAATTGCTCGTTTCGTGCCCATCTCTACATATGCTATCTATGATAAGCTAGAGTTTGGGTATCAGGAAATGGGATGTTGTTGTTATTTGTTGTTTGTTGTTGCTGTATTGTTAGTGCTAGGAGTGTGACAATGTACTGATGGGGGTTTGCTTCATGTACTAAAATTATATATGCCATGTTGTGGAGAGTGGAGATAACAATTAGCTTTACTCCCTCAGGAGGCCAAGTGGCCTGCCTGAAAGTCTGACTGAAGTTAGGGGAAAGGTTAAGCCCCATTTTCCCAGGATGGCTTTTCTGAGCACCCTTCAGTAGCCATTCATCAGGAGATCTGGCCACAGATTTCCCATGATCCTTCGGTTTCAGCCTGTCTCCTAGGGATAAGCTAGGAATTGTAACTCAAGGGCCATGACTCATGAGGATTGGTATGAAACATCAAGGGTCAGCACTAACTTATACGCTTGTAGGGTTTAACTTTATGTGCCTCCAGGGTTTAATCCATTCCCAAGAATGTAACCACAGCTAAACAGGGTTCAACCTTATTAAAGAAGATTTATACACTATGGAAATCAATGGGACTTGCACGCATGGGGTTGTGGGTTGCCCGGAAACCCCACCTCCTAATCTAGTGATCTCTTCCTGGCAGAAGAACACTAACTGGGCATGGGCTCTTCTACAGAAGAGAAAACTCCCAACTGTGCCTCCCTTTTCACATCAAGGAGCAGAACTCAGTTTTGAAATGGGCACAGCAGCTTGAATGCCTTGTAGCCACATAATTAGATGGAGTCAAATTGGGACTTCTAGGCCCAAAGCTATAGCAAGTAGAGATGGGCACGAATAAAAAAAATGGCATTTTGTTTGTCGTTTGTCGTTTAGGGGGTCCGTTTTGGTTCGTTTCCGTTTTTTGTGAATTTTTGCAAAAAATTCATTTTCTTTTTCGTTTGTTTCATTACCATTTCGTTACCATTTATTTCAATTTTTGTGATTTTTTAAAGGATTTTAAGCAATTCACTCATATTGCAGTAACGGAAACGAAACGCATGACAAAATTTCCGGTGTTTCTGTTCGTTTTGTTTCATTTTAGAGACAAAATTCATTTGTCGTTTTGTTACATAATGAAACAAAAAAACAATAATGGAAACAAAAATTGTTCATTTTGTGCCCATCTCTAATAGCAAGTAGAATTTTGTTCCAGATAATCAGGATTCCCTATTGAACAATGTGTGCCCAAGGAGTGACTGTCCTCAGTCACGGCACTCTCCAAGGGGCTCTTTCCTCGATGAAGTTTCTTCCTCACGCCCACCACCACCACCACCACCACCACCACCACCATCTCCTCCTCCTCCTCCTTATCCCAGTCACTTGGCTGCGTGGCAGGCAGAGAACAGGCAATGGCCCTTAATGATCTTTCCTCCTCCCACCCCTGTGGCCAGGCCATACATAGAGGTGGCCAAATAAATCTGTGGCAGACATGAACAACAGAAGCAAATCCTCCCCTCCCCCTCTCTCTGTGTGTCTGTCTGTGTGTGTGAGAGAGAGAGAGAGAGAAAGAGAGAGAGAGAGAGAGAGCCTTTTTACACGACCCCTAAGATCCGCTGGTCCCTTAAATTCAGACCAGAGATCTTGAGGGTTTGTCGCTCTCCCTGCGTTCCTACCCCCTCCACACTTCCTTGTTCTGTCTGCATGAGGGGAGGAAGGGAAAAAAAACACCTTAAACAGGGACAAAAGAATAAAGCCTTACCTCCGGTGCCGGTGGAAGTTGCTCCGACCCCCCTCACTTCCTGGTCCTCTTAAAGGGGAGGGAGGCAAAAGAAAAACAACAAAAAGAAGCGAGGAGAGCCCGGCACTCTCCGCATCAAAATTTTTCACTCTCCCAAGAGCAGGTGCTTGAAAGGTGCGCTAGGTCGCGCTTAGGTGGGCGGGGTCACACTTAATTTTCTGTTAGCTCTGGAGCTGGTGGGAAAACATTTTTAAGCTCCGGAGCTGGGAGCCATTTGCAGTGGAGCTTAGGGGTCGTGTATAAACGCCCAGAGACAGAGGCAGAGATTTGGAAGCCGAGTCATGGCAACTGGACTTCTTTTTTTTTTCCTTGAGAGATTGAAATGTTTCACTGCTCATCCAAGCAGCTTCTTCTCTCTCTATGTGTGTCAGTGTGTGTTATCATAAGTCCCCTGCTGGTCTGCTGGGGTCTTGGCAGGTGCCTTGCCATATTGACCTTTGACCCTGGCTCCCATTGTGTGTTTCAGAAAGCAGAGACAGAAATATGTTTTGATGGAGAGGTCAAATGTACATTTAAAAAGAAAAACGAAAAACACCCACCCTATTTCCCCCCCCCCCTTCTTTCCCCAGATATATCCACTCCAAAGAGAAGCCTTTTAAATGTCAAGAATGTGGGAAAGGATTTTGCCAATCCAGGACTCTAGCTGTTCACAAGACGCTGCACACACAAGTCAAGGAACTGAAACCTTCCAAAATGAAGTGCTGAAGCTTCTGCCAGCCCGTTGGATCGTCATCCCTCTGCCCAGCCTACGTTTTAGATCAAATTCTCAACAGAGACAATGGAGAACACAGAACGCTATTAATTTAATGTTTTGAAAAAGCAAAGAGAGGGGGGAACACAGACACAAGCCCTCTCTCAATGCTTAAAGACAGGCAGCCTTTCCAGAACCTGGGTGTTTCCGAGTATCACGATACGTTATGTCAAAAGGTGGTGCTCAAGTATTGAAGAGGAATCTTCATCGTTGACTCACACCAAAAGCAGCTTCTTGAAGTCTTTACTGAAAAGAAAAAGCTATTTGTGTGTGTGTGTGTGTGTGTGTGTGTGTGTGTGTGTGTGTGTGTGT
>JAHTLZ010000074.1:7352014-7380670 GCA_023846285.1 Phrynocephalus versicolor | reverse complement strand
TCTGTGTCTGTGTCTGTGTCTGTGTCTGTGTCTGTGTCTGTGTCTGTCTCTCTCTCTCTCTCTCTCTCTCTCTCTCTCTCTCTGTGCGTGTAAGAAGTTTCACATGCTACATGCAGAGCCTGTGGGTTATGAAAAGGAGGGCTTTGAAAGAGAGAAGGAAGATGGTGCACATGGTCTCAAAGGCAACTCTGAGAATGGCTGGAACGGCGGAGAGGAAATCCACCTGCCTGCATAATTTTGTAGATATTTTAGTGTGAATTATCATGTTGTTATTAATTATCATATTGTTGGAAACTTTCAAGCACTGTACCACACTAACCAAGGAGAAAACTTTCAAAAACACACAAAAATGCGTTCCCACCCATATTATCCTTACATGGCAGCAAAAAGATTGTTCAGGCAATGAAGTCTAGCCAGAATAATTTGTGTTGGTGGGTAGCTGAGCACTTTTGTTGTTGTTGTGATTTCATCTCATCAAGTTGCCCCCAACATATGACAACTCCATGAGTCAACAATCCCCAAAAGTTCCAGTGCCCCACAACTCTGCTCAGCTCTTGCAGGCTCAAGCCAGTGGTTTCCTTTAGGGAGTCAGTCCACCTCGTATTTAGTCATCTTCTTTTCCTGCTGCCTTCAACTTTTCCTTGCGTTATTGTCTTCCAGTGAGTGTTCTCTTCTCATGATGCACCCAAAGTAGCTTCAGGCTTGATTAGATCTTGCAATGGTTTCAGGATGTAAACGAGCAACCTTTTTATCCTGCAGGTGGTGGTTGTTTAAAATATTATTTTATTGTAATTATGCAGCCCCTGAGGAATGCCACAGCACCATTAGGCAGAAATGCATTGAGTTTTTTTTTTAAGCAACAGGCATCTACTGCAGAATAAAACATATATAAATTGCTTATGTCCTGAGACCACAAGGTCTCCTTTATCACCACTTTCAGTGGATCTCCCATTTCCATGAATGTTTTTTTAAACTTGATCTAGGACTCAGGTTATCTCCAAAGCTGTTCTCCAGCACCACGTTTCCTATGAATCAATTTTCTTCCTGCCAGCTTTCTTCACTGCCCATTTTATACACTTTATGTTGAAAAAGCACCTACTAATGAGCACTACTGAGTGAGTTAACGGACACTGCCGGGAAAGGTTTTGCATGATTCGTCATGTTGAGAGTTTAATGCAATCCCATTCATATAATGCTGCAAGATTCAAGATAAGAACTAGCATAAGAATGAAGTTTCCCAGGGATCTTTAGTTGCATTTTCCTGAAGCCTTGGAGCCCTATTCCAGTTACCATCGAGTCTGAACAAAACAACAGTGACCCCAATAGGGCTTTCAAGGTAAGTGAGATGATTAAGGAATGAGTTCCTTCCCACCCAACCCAAGCTTCCAGTCAATTTCCATGATTCGGACCCAGACCTCCTGAATCACAGTTACTCCATCCAATAAACCACACCAGGAAGTTACTGTAGCAAAGTGTTCTGCTTATATACCGCCCCATACCACCTTAAGTAGTCTCTGGGCGGTTTACAATTTTTAATTACAGTGTGCAGGCTACACATTGCCTCCCCAGCAAGCTGGGTACTCATTTTACCGACCTCGGAAGGATGGAAGGCTGAGTGAACCTTGAGCCTGCTACCTGGGATTGAACCCCAGGTCGTGAGCACAGTTTCACCTGCAGTACAGGCATTTAACCACTGCGCCACGAGGCTCATCTACTGTAGATCAGAATGCTCAGGTGGAATGTGTCACCTTCCCTCAAACGGGTACCCTCTAGACATGGCAGATGACAGATTTATCACCCCCATTTAGGAACATTTTAAGATCTTAATTTGAAGCCCTAAATGTTGGCCTGCCACTAAGCAGTGGGGCTATACCCTTCTCGGTTGTTATTGGGTTGGAGAGAGAGGCAGGATATCTCTCAATGCCATCTGCAGGGAATTGTAAGCAGGTGAAGACATCTGCTTGGGAAGACCCTGAAGCAAATGGTGAGCTGCTGTGTGAGACAGAATGCCGGACTGGATGGGCTGTGGCCTGTTCCAGCAAGGCTGTCCTTATGTTCTTATGTTACTCCTATCCACTTTTGTTCTTATGTTAATCCTCACCCACCAGGATGGCACACTTTCTCAGTTTCTCAGAACTGTGTTTGGTCACTTGGCCCAGATATGACAAAAGGGACCAGGTAGGCACCCTGAGACATTTTTTCCTGAGACCTTTTACCAGTTTATTTTTAAATCACCTTAGCAACAAATGCAACAAACAAACATAAACTCTGGAACTTCTCAGTGGGTTCCAGGAATACAAGATACGAGCCCCAAATCCTTCTATTAGTTCTAGCCCTAACCACAAGCTTCATCCTAATTCTCAGTGAGGTCGAAGGATACTTGAGAGGTTGCACAAAGTTGCAAAGTTGTCTGTCTGTTGTTGTTTTTTAAATCCTGGCGGATAAAAACTTTTAGGCCATACATGTCCTCTTTGGCTTTGAACTTAAAACATATATGTGGCTATTGGGTGCTGACTGCTGTTAGATACTTGAAGCTGGATACTGGATGGTACTGCTTTATATCACAAACAACCTTGAATGGCTGCTATGAAATATGTTTCCTAAATAGTAAAATAAAATAGTTGACCTCTGGAGAGGACCAGCCTATGGAAAGCTGAGACATGGCACACAACCACAAGAACATAGAAAGTGCAGCCGGATCAGACTCAAGGTCTACCTGTATTTTCAAAAGGCATGCTTCCATGCCAGATTTTTGAAGAAGCATGTAATCTAAAGGGGGCTTTCTATCTGAAACATACTCAATTAAAAAAAAAAATCCCTGCAGTTTATGGATGTGTCATATTGTGCTTCTGTATCTATGATTTTAAAAGCCACGGGATGGCCTGATATTTCTGAACAATATTGTGCCAGAGTTGCCACCAGGGAAATGGAACCAGGCTTTAGATAGCAAAGGGCAGCCTGCCTGTTATCAATAGAGATGGGCACGACTCAGAAAAAAAGTTTCGTTTTTGTTTTCGTTTTCGGCTAGGGTCTGAGTCGTTTCGTTTCCGTTTTCGTGGGCTAATTTCAAAATTTTTCGTTTTCGTTTCGTTACGTAACGAAAATGAAAAAACGAAAACGAAAACGAAAAATTTTTCGTTTCTCCCCATTTAGCTCAATTGAGTGCTTTTCCAGTAACGAAAAACGAAAATTGGCTCGAAATTAGTCGTTTCGTTTCCGTTTTCGGTCCAGGTTGGTGCCGATTTTCGTTTTCGTTTCGTTTCCGTAACGAAAACGAAAAACAAAAACGAAAACGAAAATACCGCTAAGTCGTGCCCATCTCTAGTTATCAACACTAAGGGAAGCAATCAAGATGGTCTACTTTACAAGATACTGCCTTCTGTTCACTAACATTTACAAAGCAGCACCATCCAGGAGGGAAGTCCCAAAAGATGATTCCTCCCCGCCCCCATCACTTCACCACTTCTCACCCAAACACAAAGCAATTGTTAGGGCTGTTTTTTTTTTAAGTGTTCATTATAGTGGGGAGAAGAAAGCACCCTGTAGACCAATTTATTTTATTTTATTTTATTTTATTTTATTTTGAAGTATTTTTACCCCGCCTTTCTCCTTGGAAAAAGGACCCAAGGTGGTTTATAGTAATGAGGGATAATATACAGTCAAGTCCAATTAAGACATGTTCCAAGTATTGAGAACAAGGAATTGAGGGACATCTTACAGCATTAATGGACAATAGACATGGGCACGACCAGAAAAAAATGACGTTTCAAGTTTTCGTTTGTCGGAACGGGTCCGTTTCGGGTTGTTTCCATTTGTTGCGAAATTTTTCAAAAATTTGTCGTTTTGTCGTTTCGTTTGTCGTTTGTCGTTTCCACCGCGATTTAGCGCGATTTGACGTCCCAATGTAATATATTTTTAAAATAAATCCACACCTCCTCCCACTCGAACCTCCCCTCTTTAGCCAATATCAGAAAAAAATCCTCACAAACTGCCAGAGGAAAAAAAAAGAATAAACTGCAATTCCCTTCAGCAGACAAAGCTGCAGAGAATCAAAGAAATTATTTTCTAAATTCAATTCCCTCCCTGCCTGCCTAACTTAAATCTAAAGCCTCCAGCCTCCCTCCAATCAGCCAGCAGCAGCCAGCCACACAGCCCTCCACCCTCCACATCCAAGACCCGACTGCGACTTCTGGAAGGTGCCTCGGCTTTTTATGCCCTCTGGCACATCCAGAAGTGTCAGTGAAAACCTGGCCATGCCATTGGTGGAATGGTTCAAAAAAATTGCATGGTCCCAGCCCATGCCCAGCCCAAATGGCAGGTCTAAAAAAATAAAAAATAAAATAAAATAAAATAAAATCAATGTGACATTTTATTGCTATAAAAACCCCACTGCTGCTACTATTAAAAATCAGACATTTAAAATAAATAAACTTCACATGTTTCTGTGGTGATTTGGTGTGTTTTTTTGACCACGATTTCTAAAGAAAAATTGCGGTCGCCATTTTGGATCCCCCCCACTGCATGGCATGCGAGACAGATGACGAGGATGACCCCCCCCCAGCCTGGTGCAAGCAGCCCAGGACAGGAGAGGGGGGGAAGGCCGGGGACCCCCCCCCCAGAAACCACCCCTCTGGTAGGTGTCCTCAGGCAGGCATATTTTCGCCTGCTTTTTTGGCCGGGAGTCGGGTTTTTTTTATTTTTACTTTTTAAAACTTTTTTTCTGTGCTGCTTGGCATCGCGCGATCGCCGCGATGCCATTAATGACAACGAAAAACCCGACCCAATTTTTCTTTTTTCGGGTCGGGTTCAAGCTGGAACGGCGTAATTATCGTTTCCGTTTCCGTTACGTAACAGAAACGATAACCGAAAACGGAAACGACAATTTCACCCCTCCGTGCCCATGTCTAATAGACAACATTGCATTAAAGCTACAAGAGAATGTGTGCAGTTAAAGGGGAGTAAAGTTCCATGTAAAGTTATGAGTGATGGAAACTAACATTGAAAACATAGTGTCAGTGTAAACCTGCAAGGTTATAAGTAGTTATAAGCACAAAGGCTATGTGATCCTGTAGATTCATATAAAAGACACATAATAGGTAGACCATCATTCAGGGAAAGCCTGCCTGAAGACAAACGTCTTTAGAAAGACAACAGAGAAGAGGCAGTCCTGGCCTCTAGTGGGAGGGAGTTCCAGAGTCTGGGCGCAGCAGCTGAGAAGGCCCTTTCATGGGTGGCAAATCAGGGGGCAGTGAGACTTTAGGAAGAGAGAACACACTAAAATGAGATGATAGGGCAGTTTGGAAACCGATAACTCTTATAGTCACCACACATGAGATGGCACTTAACAAAAATGTTTACCTTAATTATCAACAATCGTATAGTGATAAGGCAGATGGAATGGAGGCTATGATAAGGCATAGGGCCTTTTCACATGACCGCATTTCACATTTCCGCTGACCACTTAAATTCAGACCAGAGATCTTGGGGGTTCGTTGCTCTTCCTGCATCCCCACCCCTCCGCACTTCCTTGATCCTGTCTGCGTGAGGGGAGGGAGAAAAAAGGGGACAAAAGAATGCAGGCTCACCTCCGTTTGCCGGTCCAAGCCTCCACGTCGTCCTGATTCCTTCTCTTAAAGGGGTGGGAGGCAAAAACAACAACAAACAGAAGCGAGGAAAGCCGGGCACTCACTCCTTTACATACGGATCTGGGATTTTTCACCCTCCAAGAGCAGGTACCTGAAAAGTGCGCTGGGACGTGCTTAGGTGGGCATGGACGCACTTAATTTTCTGTAAACTCCGGAGCTGGTGGGGAAACAGTTTTAAGCTCCGGAGCTGGGAGCCATTTGCGGTGGAGTTTAGGGGTCGTGTACAAATACCATAGGCACCAAAGTTCTGCTCACAATGAGAAAGACTATCACCACTCAAAGCAATAACCAATACCTTCACAGCTTAAACAAGTGGGTTGCTGAATATTTTTTTTGATTCGTATTAAAATATCTTTCAAAATATTTTTACAACCAGATACATAAACTCATTTGCCAGTATAGATGCCTGTTTGGTAGGGAAGGAGTTAAGAGTTCTCTTCCTGAGAGTCAGCTAATTGGGTCCTAACTGACAGGGTCAAAAGTTCAGATTTCCTCAGACCTGGATATGATTTCCTCTTTGGAGACTGGTGTCAGGAGTCTAGTCTCAGGAACTTTGAAAGAATCTTGACTGAAAGTACTCAGGGGTGGGACAAATACAATTGTTTGGTGCTCCTCTACTTCAGAAATACTTTGAATGTATCTAATAAAAATTGTATGACAATTCTTAGGAGATATATGGCAAAATGTTCCCCTTTCTGGAGAACTGCCACTCTATTACTTTTTTAAAGCAAGCCTGGTTTGGGGGTGTTTTTTTTTTCCCCTTTAAAGAAAACCTGTCTTTCAACTCTGCCTCCCTGCAACTTTCCTGGGAGGAGGCTGGAACGATCTATCTACTTTGGAACGCTCTTGCTGATACGCATGTCCTTGCACACTCAGTTTCTTGCAGTGATTGTTATTCCTCCCTGAAATAACTCCTTTGAGGGGCACTGTCACTCCATTACTTTATTTAAACTAAGCATATCTTTTGACTCTTTAAGTGACCTTTCATTGCTCTCTAAGCATCTTCCTTCCTAGCTCATGAAGATGCAACAATGTATTTACATCAGAATCTTTTTACAGGTAAACCTTTTCTAGTTTATAATAAAGTGGTTGATTTCCACCCTTGAAAGGCCTTTTTAAAGATCAATATTTCAGCCCTTGCTGCCTGGATTCCTTCCATTAAAAAAAAAGCAGGTGGAGTCAACCATTCTTTTTCAATATAAGAATTGAAAAAACAAACTGTTGCACTTACTCTGATTTGTTTGTGTAACAAAAACAAAAGAATTGTGACAACTTTATGATTAACAGATCTATATCAGTGTATTTATCAATTATAACAATGAGTTATAATTTACTACCTCAAACCCACAGGTCAGTCTTCTTTTGCTGGTTCCAACCTCAGAGGGCCTGTTCTGTATGCACTTCAGGAGCTTTAATCCCCTTAAAAAATAAGCAAGCAAGCAAACAAAAAAAGCTAAGAGGGGTCTGGAGGTGGACTTGGAGGTGGACTTGGAGCTACCAAAAAGCCTGGAAGGAGGGAGCCACATGGGTAGCTCACAGATAAAATTTTCAAACCCTCAGTGCAACCAATGTACAGCATCAACCCTTAGCCGATGAGCTAACTAGCCAACCAAAACTTTCACAATCAAGAAGAGGATAATAAATGCAAATCAGAACGAGTAGATCAACTCAGATGCTTCAAACGCCATAGTCTTTGAGCTAGTCCAGGGAGAGGCACCATGTTACAAGGTGAATCCTTTGTTAGTGAGAAGCAGGGCCGGCGCTAGGGCTTTTTGTGCCCTAGGCGAGGGGCAGGCAGCGGGCAGCGGGGGGCAGAGGACAGGGCGGCAGGGGGTAGATGGCGGGGCGGTGACGGGGGCGGGGGCAGGCGGTGATGGGCACAGGGGGTGGCAATGGGTGCAGGGGAGGTGGACGGTGATGGGCAGCGATGGGCAGCGATGGGCAGACGGCGACGGGCGGCTGGTGGGTGGGGGGACGGATGGCAGTGGCCAGCGGCGGGGGGACGGCAGGCTGGCCAGTGCCCTCTTTCCATTTTGGCACCCTAGACAACTGCCTAGTTCGCCTTAATGGATGCTCCGGCCCTGGTGAGAAGGACAACTCCACTCCTTCTTTGGTGGATGTCTTCATTTTTCGTTGCTTTTCTCATGACAGCAGTGCCCTCCCCCCCCAATAGTTGATCAGAGGGTCCAAGTGTGGGCTTGTGCTGCTTGCTCCCATTGTGTTGTGAGTGTTGAGGCAACAGTGAAGTGGATGTGAGAGGACTGTCATGTACTGCCGTCCTGTGTTTTGTAGTTCTCAGATTTGTTTTTTAAAGAAGATACTAAAAAGTGACCACTTGAGTTGTTTTCAAGAGACAAGAAAGGAGCCAATCTCTTCCCCGGTTCTTTCCAGATCAGCACACAAACTTGAAAAGTAAGTTTTTTAAACAACAACTACAATAATAACAATTAGTTATATTTTATTTCCAAACCCACAAGTGGTTATTTGCTTTTTCAGTTAGAGGTAACTGGTAAAAACTATCAATGACGAGAGTTATCAAGACCAGGGAATCAAAGCAATTAATAACAGGGGAGGCAACTAGATTTCGCTGCCTTCAAGGAAATATGCCAGGCATCTGGGAGTGGTATTGGATTCTAAAACTGTGGGCTGCGTCCTTTTAAATGTAACTGTATGAAAGGAAGGAAGAGTTACACATTTCAGAGGTGTCAAAAGAAGACAGGAAAACACACCTATCTGAGGTCTGGCTTTCTTCCTCCAGAATGGCAGGGGATATACTAACGGGAAGGTCTCCCCTGCCGTTCTCAAATGGTGGGGGCTGAAGGAGAAGACAAGTT
This sequence comes from Phrynocephalus versicolor, assembly GCA_023846285.1. Taxonomy (NCBI): domain Eukaryota; kingdom Metazoa; phylum Chordata; class Lepidosauria; order Squamata; family Agamidae; genus Phrynocephalus; species Phrynocephalus versicolor. Next base: position 7,372,191 of record JAHTLZ010000074.1, on the reverse strand, counting down.
ATCTCCTGATGTTCTGTCATCTTTTTATCTAGGCAATAAGTAAAAAAGGAAAATTTCTGATTTAAGTCCAAAGAGGGAGATTAGTCAGATGGCAGCTTCCCCCAGATCCCCACTGCCTCCAATTCTCTCCCGCCAGGGTTCTGGCCCCTTGGATTCTGACCAGGGAAATGCAAGGCAAGGTAAGAAATCTGTCCTCCTCCTTTTCCTCCTCTTTATAGATTCCACAGAAGGACATTCTGCTGAGGAAACAGGAGGAGGAGAACACTCTCTGTGTGAACGGAGCGGGTGGGGTAGAGGGGGCAGTGGGGTGAGTTGGCGTGTTGGCATGGCTGCGTGTGGCTGTGTCAGGGTGTTGAGGGTTGGGATGAGAGAAGCTGCTGAGAGGAGGTGTGGGAATCGAAAGGCTTGAGCCAGGACGTTGGGCCGAGTATTGCATGAGGGCAAGATGCAGTCTAGGAATCTATTTTTAGGTGTTGCAATAGAAGTAAAACAGAGCTGACACCAGAATTAAAATTTAACCTGCCGAAATAAGAGAGTGCACGAGAGAGACACAGGACAAGAGAGAGATAGAAGGAGTGAGAGAGAGAGTGTGTTTTGCACGTAACGATATCCTCTCAGTATACTATTGTGTTGTCTTTCAGTCTGCGGTCTCCCCCCTGCCCACTTACCTAAGATTAAATTCCACCCAACAGAAGAGCCACTACTTCCTTCCAGGGACTAGAAAGTTCCATGGGGTTGTATTATGGACCCAGAGGTGTCAAGAGAAGACAGGAAAAGTAGCCCTATTTGTTCCAACTCATGTAGGTGGCCTCTTTATACAGGGCAGGCAGGCCAGAATTCCTTGTCCCGGTGGGTCAGGATGAGACAAGCAGCAATTGACAGGGTAGATCTATAACCCAGAGTTGTAGGGCCATGCTAGTTGAGGGAAAACTTGGGAAGCAATGATCCAGAAAAAAGAATAGAGTGAGTCCCCCTCCTGCCATGGTTCAGTATCGGATGGCTTCAGAGAGCCATTATATTCATGGTGAAAAGTAACTCTCCCAAGCTCTAAATTGAGGGGAGGGTATGGCTGTTTAGCACTCAACACATCTGGAGGGCATCAGACTAGCGGAACTATTCTACAGCGCTCCTCTTCATTTGGTACATGTGGTTCCTGGCTTGAGATTCTCCAGGTAGAAGCTACATTCTTTTAACAAGTAATCAGTTACCAATGTAATGCTAGTGCTCCCAGAAAGGAGCTAGTCATAGTTTCTTTCATTATAACTTCTTCAAAAAGGAATTACGGTTACAAGGTTTTTTTTTTTTTAAAAGTAGCACTTTTCTTTCATTTTTATTAGAAAGTTATTACAGAAGTTAGATTCTTAGTTACTTCTTAAAGTAAGTCTTAATGCTATGTTGACCAGTCGTAAAAATCATTCTCGTTTGTTGTCCAACTCATGACAACTTCCAGAGCTACAGTAGGGCATGACTCATTGCACAAGCCTTTGAACCGTAAGGTGGAAATGTCCTCTTTTACCCTGTGGTTAGTCTGTTGTGTTGTGTCATTACAGTTGTGACAGATTCTTTGTGACTCCATGTCCATGGAGTTTTCTTGGCAGGAATACTGGAGTGGTTTGCCAGTTCCTACTCCAGGCGCCTACAGCACCTGGTATTCTCTGGTGGTCATTCATCCAAGTACTAACCAGGGCCAACCCTGCTTAGCTTCCAAAATCAGGCAAGATTGACATGGCTAGAAATATAAATAAGTCAATTTTTTAACCATTTCTCCCCAATAGCTGACATTCTGCCTCATTAAATTACTCTTGTCTTGCAATGCAGTTATATTGTGACTTTTTTGGTGGGGTGGGGAGGAATGATTACAAGTAACTCAATGTTATTTTTGTGTGTGCATTACTGTTGTTAAGTAGCAGATGATGTACAACAACTCTAGGAGGGCTTTCAAGGCAAGGGAGATATTTAAGGAGGTGTTTTACTAGTGGCCCCTCCATGCCTATTGCTCAGTCTGCCATACCAAAGAAGAGTCAAATCATGCAAAACGAATTGACGTTGCACTGGATTTTTCCCTTGGAGTAGTCCATTAGGCTGCTCCCAAGCCCAGGATATATGAGAGGAGGTGTTCTTGTGCATGTGCGTGCCTGTGTGTGTGTGATTGTGACAGCAGGATTGGATTCAGGGTCGGTAGCAGTGAAATCCAAAAGGGAAGGGTGTCCTGCATTGGTTTCTAATCTTAGTCAGTGTTAGGAAATCTGAGCAAATATGGAATTCCACTCAGGGCTGAAGCACAGGATGCCTTTCTGTCTTAACTAAATGTACTGTGGTTATAAATGGATCGAGCACCACGAGTTGAATGCCTCCCTGGAGAAACCTAATTGAACGCAATAGTTTTTGCAGGAGCTTTTGTGCTGGAGTCAGTTGTCCAGCTTTGGGCAAACGTTTTGCTGCATTCGCTGGGTGGATTTGGCTCACTGCTAAAACAAAGATTGCCTTGCCTTCCTCCCATATGAAAGAATCTCTCTGAAGGGGGCTGGAACTGTGATACCTCCTCCGCTTCGAGGTGGGCTAAATATGGTTCCCAAACTTTTGCCTTTCCTCCATTGAAGTTCCTTTCTGAGGAAGAGGCATCCTAAAAGGGGGTGTGGGTGAATTTTGAGCTTTACGCATTGACCTTCATAGGATTCATGGGGGTGTCGGGGGTTTCTTCTGCAGCTCGGCAAAGATCGATGAACTGCTTCAATCCAAACACTGTTTGGGCTGAAGCCAATTTAATCTGACAGCAGGGTTTACATCCCAATTCTAAAGGTCTGAGCTCATGAATTTGGCCCAATGTTCTCGCAGTACGAAGACGCCGCCGTGTTCAGCTTGCCTCCTCCCAGGTATTTGGACATCATCCCCTCAAGCCACAAAGGGAACCTTTAATGCCACGCCTGACTCATTGGTTGTGTGGATTGAGTCAGGACCTTCTTGGAAGACAAGAAGGGGTGGTCTCATGGGACCTCCCCCCCCCAACACACAATTTATTTCCTGTCTTTTCTTCCAAAGCTGTCAGGACAACGGAGCCCAGACTCTCTGGACATGTGATTGTCCCAACCGTCTTGTGAGGTTAGGAAAAATTGTGAGGGAGAGAACGGGCCAGAATCTCAGTGAACATTGCTAGGGGAGTTGTGGGAGTTTATTGAACAACAATGAACAGTGATGCCCGGACTCCCCATTGTCACATTCGGAAACAAGTTCTCAGCTGGCACCACCCCATACACACCAAGAAACTTCCTGGTTTATTTCAAAGCCTTTTTGGAGGGGTGGTAATGGTGGTTCTTAATTGTTGATTGACTCATGTTTTATTGCTCATTTTACTATCTTGGGGGTGCTGCATAAAATGCCTTTCCATCTTTTCTGAAGAGTAGCCTTGTAATGAATGAATGAACAGACAAATGAACAAACAAACAAACAAACAAACAAACAAACGAACGAACGAATGAAATGGATGGATATCCAGGATTTTTGTATGACCGTAATCTGGCCATGCTGAGTTTAAAGGCAGCAGAAAAGATTGGATTTTGAGATCTTGCTAACCCAAGTCTTCAAAAGGGTTTTTAAGCACAGGAAGCACAAAATGTAGCTTTCCAATATACCATTTCCTCGTGTAATGCAAACATTGCATTCTATTAAGTGATGTGGCAAGCAGCTAACACGGATGAGAAAACAGAGCAGTTCAGGCTCCTCTAGGTTTCCATATACTATGCCAGTGCCTCCGTTTCATCTCCCCTACCAATGAGACCAATTTGTGCTGCTACTCCCTACCCAGGGTTCACCTGCCTTTTTTAGGTAAAGAGAATCACAAAGACCATTTTCCCCAAAGGCCACTTGAAGTTGTAGATGTTATGACAAGGATGGTGATGCAAAACTCCTTGATGACGTACCCTTCTCATCTACACCATACTCTGTATCTATCCATGCTGCAGGTCCTGGATGACTCCCCGTATCTCACTGGACAGTAGCTTCCATCAGCCTTAATAGTCAGCAGAGAAACAAAAGGATGTGATCACGATAATTGCAGTCTATAGATATCTGATGGGCCATAAGATGCCTGTAGTGTCTTCAGAGTAAAAAAAAAGAAAAAAGAAAAGAAAAGCAAAAAGCATGCACCTTATATACCACCCGATAGCACTTAAAGTACTCCCTGGATGGTTTACAATGCAGGCTATACATTGCCCAGCCCTGTGAGCGGAGCATTCAAGTTACTACTAACCTCAGGAGGATGGAAGGCTGAGCGAACCTTGAGCCAGCTACCTGGAACTGAACCCCAGGTCGTGAACACAGTCATGGCTGCAGAACAGCAGTTCAGCCACTGCAACACAAAGAAATTGACTGGAAAGATTAATGCGAAGAACACGTACATGGAAGGCCTTGAAAAATGTATATCAAGAAGCATAATTGGTGGCTTATTTATATAATTCCTTGGGCCATCTTAGAGCTGTAGAAGCACCTGGCCTGACCTTCTGCTTCAGCACAGGTGGCAGAATTTCGCCTGCAGGAAGTTTTCCACTAGAAGGGGTCCGCTCGTCTTTCCAATAAGCAAGCGAATACTGCCGGGCCCAACAATTTGTGCTTGAAACAGAGCATATCTTTCATAAAAGCAGACCAGTCTCAATTTCAAGATTACAAGTGATGATGAATTAACTATTTCCTCTTGTGGGCTGCTCCAGCAGTGACTTGCTCTTGCTGTCCAGACAGTTTCTGTCCCGTTTCCAGTTTCAATTTTTCTAACTTCAGACTCCAGCCATTATCTAGGCTCGTACCTTGCTGCTTCGCTTTGCTTTCAGACATTTAAGCAGTAACATGTCTTTGGCTTTCCTTTTTGGTCTGGCTTCCTTTCAGTTTTGTCTTTAAAAGGCTGCTCCAAAGAAGCAAGGGAAGAAGAAAGAGAGAGGGGGAGCCACTCTCTGACTCCACACTCATCAATCCTGTCTTGCCATTCTCCCACCCTGCCCCACCTCCACCCTTCTTGGCTTTCTCCACAGAACACACATCCTCCCCATCTTCCCATGTTAGAAAGCCTAATCTGCTTTCTAGTTCTTTCAATTTATGGAATTCTACTTCAGATGCCGGGTTAGGGTAGGGGATATTTCAAGATGGAGAACACCACTTGTTGTTCAGTTGTTCAGTCATGTCCGACTCTTCGTGACCCCATAGACCAGAGCTCGCCAGGCCTTCCTGTCCTCCACTGCCTCCCGGAGTTTGGTCAAATCCATATTGGTTGCATCGATGACACCGTCCAACCATCTCATTCTCTGCCGCCCTCTCTTCCTTTTGCCTTCAATCTTTCCCAACATCAGGGACTTTTCCAAGGAGTCCTCTCTCCTCATGAGGTGGCCAAAGTACTGGAGCCTCAGCTTCAAAATCTGTCCTTCCAGTGAACATTCAGGGTTGATTTCTTTCAGGATGGATAGGTTTGATCTCCTTGCAGTCCAGGGGACTCTCAAGACTCTCCTCCAGCACCACAGCTCAAAAGCATTAATTCTGCAGCAATCAGCCTTCTTATAGTCCAGCTCTCACTTCCAAACATCACCACTTATCCAAGCCCAAAGCCCCCTTATGGGTTCAACTCAATTCCAGTGTCAACAGCTGCAGCCCCCTCCTGCCACAGCTTCGGCGGCAGCACGGGGCCTGTGGGGAGGATGGAAGTGGGGGTAGGATGTCTCTTGAGAGAACTCGGATAGAAAGGCTGTCCATGGGCTCTTTAAATGGGCGGTGGGATATCTTTAAGGCACGATACTGGGAGCCATGGGGATGGAATGGGGGAAACGGGAAGGCAGAGCAAGGACTCAGAGGTTATGATGATGGCTCTGGGTAAGCTCAGCTAAGAAAGTAGCTATGAGAAATGAGTCCCCAGCCAGCACCACCCACCAGCAGCAGAAAAGATTTAGAGGAGTGGCACGAGGGCAAATTATTGGGGGTCCTGAACACTGGAGCGAGTGGCAACTGAGCTTCAGGCCCCGTGACGTCACATCCACACTGCCCAGGGATCTTATGATCTTACCCATATGAAGTCAGACCCTCCTATTCTGACACAGAGGTAACTGGTTCTAAGTAATTTCAATAGATGAGCTTGTCTAATGTGGTTGCAAGTTCTTGAATTAGTTTCCCGTGTGCAACATGATTCCCGGTGCCAGAGAGGAAGAAAGATTGGGCTCTAATAAGACAGCTCCGCTTCAGCGGAGGGCAAAAGCTCGCCCTTGTACAGCTGTTAATTTGACTTCAGAGAATGTTCTTTTCGAGCTTCCAAAATAGTTTCGGATCAACTTGTTTACTTTATATGTAAAATAAATTGTCTTGGAAAAGCCTGCCTTGTCTCTTCCTCAACTGTGTTTTCTGCGATGCCTCAAAGAATGACATCCATTTCTAAATGTTGGGGTGGAAAGAGATGCTTCCTGATACCAGAGATCCTGTGCATTTATTAGGCATTTTTTTAAAAAAAAACAGCTGTAGGCTACAAATATATAAAATAAACAATATGCACGCACCCAATGAGGTTAGTTGGTATCTAGAATTGTGTAAGAATGAACTGTTCTCATTAATGAATGCCAATTAAGACCTTGCTTTTCAGAGAGGCATTTAGTGACCATTAGGTTTTTTTTGTTGCTGGGTGGTTTTGTTTTGTTTTTGGTTCTGTTCCGCCATCTAGCTCAGTATTTTTTTTTATTGGTTGATTTTTTTTATATTTGTTTTATTGTTATGTAAATGTTGTACATAACATGGAATTCCATTGTGAAGATAGGCGGTATCGAAATATATAAACAAACAAACAACAAACAAATCAAGGATGGCATAATAGTACACTATAGTGCCTTATGAGCCCGGGAAGAATAATACCATGTTAGGTTATATTTTGCACTGATAAATTCATCTGTGCTTTATTTGTGTTTGATAGCCATAGCCCACAGTTGAGGTGCAAGCATCACAGAGGGAGCAGGTAGAGAAAGAAAATGTATTTGTCAGCTCGAACCGATGACAGAACGTTGAATGGTCACCAGAGAAATAAACAGACGTATGCTTTTTAAGCTCATGCACAATTATTCAAAAATAAGATCTATTGTATTAGTTCTAAATCCTTGGTAAGTGGACCTAGTGGACATAAGAACATACAAAAGAGCATAACAACATAAGAAGAGCCATGCTGGATCAGGTCAAGGGCCCGTCTAGTCCAGCTTCTTGTATCTCGCAGTGGCCCCACCAAATGTGTCCAGGAATGCACGAGACTAGATATCTGTCTCTTGATACCACCCCCTTGCATCTGTCCCTTGAAGTACCTCGGTTTTAAGCCTGGAGATGACACAACCCCATCATGGTTTGTAACCTATGATGGGCTTCTCCTCCAGAAATCTGTCCAATCCCCTTTTGAAGGCATCCAGGCTAGATGCCATCACCACATCTTGCGGCAGGGAGTTCCACAGACTAACAACAGGCTGGGTAAATAGGAAAGTAGCCTTAAACAAAGCCTTGGAGAGGGCACAAGACAGAAAGGGGGAGACGTCAGATGTTTAGGAAACCAGAAGACAGATATCCCTTCGTAGATTGTCCCTGGAAAACCAACGAGAAACCCTACATGTTTAACTCATGGGGGCACATAGCGCTTGTAAAGCAGTGAGACCTTCGGGGAAGAATCATGGCAAAGGATTCACCCTCCAGTCCTGTCGCTGCTGGAGTCAAAGCGGGCCCCAGTCTGAAATGAATGTCTGCAGCAATGCAAACTCTGCAGGGCATGGGCTCCAAGGCTTGAGTACAAACTGGAGGCATTCCCTGACCAGCATTCCCTGTTCCCTAAACAGCAAAGACCCCCCCCCCCAATGTGTCTCCATGTGACGGCTCCACCAACCCACTCTTTAAAAAGGTGGGGAGTGAGGCAAGTGAATAAACACATGTGATGCTACCGCCGTGAGTGAGTGCAATCACCTTGGGTCCACCGTGAAGGAATCAGCTACCTCCAGTGGGGCTCTGAAATGCAGCAGGCACTTAGGTAGCTCATTTATACCGGGCTGAAGCAGGTTTCTGTAGGCCTCCAGTGAGTTTGCAGAAGGTAGACTGAATAGCCTCTGGTCAAACATCTGTAAAGAACATGTGCCTGATTTCCCCAGCAGCTCCCTCACAAGAGCGGATAGCCTATGAGGTGCACACACTGTATGTTGTGGCTGCTACTGATAGTACTGGATGCAAATACCAGGCTGCCTCTGGGAGGTTTTAGTTAATAGGAAAATGCTCTAAAACAAATCCATTCAGTTAATCTAGGCAAATAAAAAAAGGAAAGCAGACAAATAAGGATTCAATCATTTTGGGAATAAACATGAAAGCTTTTCCAAAAATACTTTAGAACTTTCTCTCCAGCTCACATTACTTTAATGAGTAACTTAAGTTGAACTTACAATCTCATTGACCTTCTGGGAAGCTGGAACATATTGAACGAGAGAGGTGGGGGGGGCACGTGCTTTATATTCTTGGGATTATTTCCCATCTAGTCTCTGTGATCAGGAGCTTACACAGCTTGCAAACATCCAGGTACCAGGTGTGGACACACGTTCCAAGCTACAAGTAATTGAAGCCACCTATCCATCAACCCCCAGGCAGGCCAACAACACACAGGCATTTGTTTGGCTGAGAGTTTCCTGATTTGGTTGTTATGTTGTATTACTGTGCCTCTCAAGATGAGGGCAAAGACAGACATTACAAGTAAACTGTCATTAGAGTCAAAAACAGGTGAGTGTTGGAGAGCTGTGGGACTTCAAAGGAATCCCATACATAAATTCTGAAAAGCCTCTCTGACAACTAATCTCAAACCACCACTAACTTGTTGTAATGGGAGGCTTACAAAAACATTCTTTCTCACTTGCTTCCTCGTTTTCGGTTAAATGGTCTTGAAACCCCAGTCCAGAGCTTGTTACACTTGTAAAATTGTTAAGCAAGGGCATGAAACCAGGTCAGCAGAATTCCATATTGTTGTTGGTCTAGCAATTTGATGGCATCCAAAGAGATGCCTTCAAAAGGGATTGGACAGATTCCTGGAGGAGAAGTCCATCACAGGTTACAAGCCATGATGGAGATGTGTAATCTCCAGGTTTAAAAACAGGGTACTTCAAGGGCCAGATGCAGGGGAATTGTATCAGGAGGCAGTTATCTAGTCTCGTGCGCTCCCAGATGCATTTGGCTGGGCCACTGTGTGATACAAGAAGCTGGACTAGATGGGCTTTTGGCCTGATCCAGGATGGCTTCTCTTATGTTCTTATGTTCATATCCTGAATCCAGTTGGGACACTGTGGATTAATTCAGATCGAATCTGAAGTGGACTTGTTCTGCACCAGTCCAAATGGCTTTGTACCTTACACATTCAACCATTTGGAAACCTGTTAGCAAAATGTTGCAAATCAGAAATATCTAAAGGTTTTTGTTAGTGGTCAGACGGAGACTCCTTGGTGAGCTGGCAATCCTAGACCAGACTCTCACTAACACTTTCACAATATAGGACCTGCAGGGAAGGACTTTGTGATGCCAACTGAAGTTGTGCCTTCATTTCCCTCAGGCAGCTCTTCACTCTTTTCTTTGTCTTTTAACAGTTGATAGTTGAAAAAGCTGCAGTGCACGGAGCCTGTTAACTGTCTTGACTAGGGTGCAATCAGATGCTAGAAAGGCTCCCGCCTGGTCATTTTGGATATTGTTGCTTTAAAAGGAGCTCTTCTGCCTGCAGGGAACTTACTCCAGCCCATTCATCAAAAGTACAGTAGTAGCCTTTTAGGTGAATCAAATAAAAGAAAAAAAAAGGCTAGATTGGGCACAGACTGAAGTTGGGCTAATGCACATTCCCCGACTCATGTTGGATTGCCAGGGAACAGATTGCATTGGACTGTTCCACAAGTGACCTAAAGGTGATCTGTTTCCCCTTCTGATCATATCCTTAGCTAGCAATCTGATACCTGTTGAGTTCAATAGACTAGCCCAGTGATGGTGAACCATAGGGGGTGTTTATACACGACCCCTAAACTCCGGGGCAAATGGCTCCCAGCTCCAGAGCTTAAAAATGTTTCCCCACCAGCTCCGGAGTTTACAGGAAATTAAGTGCGACCATGCCCACTTTAGCGCGTCCCAGCGCACCTTTCAAGTACCTGCTCTCTGGAGGTGGAAATTCCTTGATGCCATGTAACGATAGTGAGTGCGGGGCTCTCCTCGCTTCTGTTTGTTGTTTTCTTGGCTCCCGCCCCTTTAAGAGCTACTTAAGAGACTGGAATGTTGCCGCGGCAAGAACGAGAGGCAGAATGGAGGTGAGCCATGTTCTTTCTTCCTTTTTTTTCTCCCTCCCCTCATGCAGACAGGAGCAAGGAAGTGCGGAGGGGTGGGGACACAGGAAGAGCGACAACCCCCTAAGATCTCTGGTCCAAATTTAAGTGGCCAGCGGATCTTAGGGGTCGTGTAAAAGCGCCCTTAGAGACCAAGTGCCCAAACTGTGATTCAAAACCCACTAATTTTTCGCAAAGCGCCAATACAGCAATTTAACCTGAATACAGGTGGCTGTGAAGGGGCAATCCTGGGTGCCTACAGAAAGGGCTCTGAGTGCCACCTTTGGCACCTGTGTCATAGGTTCGCCAACACTGGAGTAGCCTGATTCTCTTTGTGCTCATGAGCATCGTAGTGCAGTGGTTAAACTGCTGTATCGCAGCCCAAACTGTATTCACGACCTGGAGTTCAATCCCAGGTAGCTGGCTCAAGGTTCACTCAGTGTTCCATCCTTCTGAGGTTGGTAAAATGAGTACCCAGATCGTTGGGAAGGGTGGTGGTGGTGGGAAGACATGTAGCCTGCATAATTACTTGTAAACTGCCCTGAGAGTGCTTTAAGCATTATGGTATATAAGCCGCATGCTTTTTGCTTTGCTTGACTCTCCCGATTGGCAGACATCTTGGAATCGTAATTAATATTTTAGGTAGCATCACTCCTCCTTTATCATCCATCCCAAAGCTTCTAATTGAGTCTAGGCAAGAATCTCTCATGCAGGCCCTCTGAGGCCTCAGCCATTTAACATTGTAAATCTGCCTCATTATTTAGGAGGAGAGGTAAAAATATTTTAATGTAAAAAAAGCCATGTATTTTTTTTTAATTCATAGAATACACAGCAGTGTTCTTTTATTTAGATTTTTAACTGAAGAAAGATCCTCCCTCCCTTATGAGGTAAGGCCTAGCCTAAGTGGCTGCTCCCTCCTCCACCACCACTACCTACATACATAGTGGTACTTCGACTTACGAATTTAATTTAATTTAATCCGTTCCGGATGGATGCTCTTAAGTCAAACTACTCTTAAGTCAGGGTACCTATCTAAAAAACTGGAAAAAATAAGTTAAAAATCAAAAAATGAAAAAAAAATTGTAAGTCGAGCAGACCATATCTAAAATTTGTAAGGCGGCAATAAAAATGCCAACAGTTTTCCGCTCTTAAGTTGAATTGCTCTTAAGTCGGGGTACCACTGTATAGGGCCTGCTCACAAACACTCTCTTTGACCCTAGTTTTTTTTTTTGGGGGGGGGGAAACATTAGTAATGTAGTGTTTTACTTTTCATTCACTGTATCAGTACCCAAACTTCCCTTCCAATTTTTATTTCAGCCCATCCTTCTTTGTTTTATATGCCTGTGGTTTATTTGACTGAGTTTCTGGATTAATCTCAGTGTTATTTTAGTAGTTCTTTTACTAGGCACTGGCTGTTTGCTTATTCCCTTGCACACTCTTCCTTTTTGGCCTAGGTATTCAGGTTATATTTGACTTGCACTTCATTGCCGGATGCTTAATGAGTTTCTTCTTTCTTTACAGAGTTGGTTTTAGTTTTGGTGCACAAGCACCTTACATAAGTCACAAACACTACTATAGTACAGAAAAGAGTAGCACTCCTAGTAGCAATGTGTAACCCTGAAAAAGCAAATATTAGTGATGGGCAGCATAAAAATCCATGTATGAAACTTGTCAGAATTCATCATTTCCAAAGACAGAAAGATGCTGCAATTTTTATGTATTTATATGAAATAAATGAAAAATGTACTGTCAGTGGAAAACATCAACAACACATATTTACATACAATGAGCACAAAAACAGCTGGACTTGGTTGTCGTAGCAGTCCACAGAAATAATCCTCTCTGTTGGAATCCAAATTTCATGCAAGTGGTGGTGGTGGTAGGGGCGGGGAGAAACAAATTACAGGCATTTAATTTTTTTCACTACAAATCAAGAGAAGGTATTAACATTCAGAATAGTAAAGGTTAGGTAAAGGTTCCCCCCGCACATCCATGCTAGTCGTGTCTGACTCTAGGGGTGGTGCTCATCTCCATATTCAAGCCAAAGAGCCAGTGTTGTGCAAGTCTGTGGCCATGTGGCTGGCATGGCTGCAAGGAAACACTGTTTTACCTTCCCACTTTTTGCGGCGGTACCTATTTATCTACTTGCATTTACATGCTTTTGAACTGCTAGGTTGGCAGGAGCTGGGGTTATCAGCGGGAGCTCGCTCCGCTGCGTGGCACCCGGGATTTGAACCACCAAGCCGCCGACTTTGCAGCCAACAGTTTTCAGAGCCTTAGTCCACTGAGCCACCATATTGGACATAGATAATGTCCAATTCAGCATGAGCTGAGTCAGACCCAAATCTGAATCTCCAGATGGGATCTCGGATTGAACTGGAGAGCATTATACAGCCCCAGTGTTGACTAATTTTACATTAGGCCATGGTTAATGTTCATTTTATTGTGATTTTTCTCTTGTTATGTGATTTCCTATATGTGGTATCATGTAGCTTTTACAGTACATCTTCTGTTTTATGCTTTATCCCTCGGGCAAGGGTCTGTGGCTAGATAACTTATTCAAATAGAATAACTTTGGCATTCTGAGATTCATTCACTCTTTCATATAGAAAAGTAGGCTAGGCAATACCTTTATTGGCTACTACTAAAACAAAAAATGTAAGCTAAGCTTTCGATAGCAACTTGCTATCTTTATCAAAGCATTCTACCAAAATTGCAATCTTGATGGAGGATGTAGTATATCAGGTGCTGAGAATCTTTTTGGTGAGATAGAATACACCAGATGATGGTATCAGGAGGCAGGCTGGTGTTTAGACTGCTTCAAAGTCCAGGATACGGTTTAACACCCAGCATATCAAACAAAGCAGCCTAGTCCTTGACCACTCCCCTTCCCACACTCAATTTGGCTCTATTGAGACTAAAAGTTCCTGCTGGCCTGAGTGAAGGGGGGGGGGAGGTGATACAAATAACATGTGTTCCATTTGAAAGTTGGGAAAAAATTAGCAAAACTCACTAGGAATAATCAGGGCCAGATTAAAAAGAAGCAATTTTACCTAGTGGCGGCAGTCCAGGCCTCTGGTGTTAAGAATGTGCTTCTCTCTTCATGGTACATAGGGAGGGTGGCTCCTTTCTTGGTATCTTCATCAATCCATAGACTTTTGTTGTTGTTCCCTTTTCTGGTGAACCCCTGCCAGTTTTGGTTTATCTTTAGTCCTGAAGACCATTCACAAAAGAAAGAAAGGCAACTTGCAAACTCTGAGAGGGGAAGAGAAGCTCCCCCTGTGCCTCTCCCACCTCCTTGGGCAGTTAAAGTTTGTCCTCATATTAAGATGGCTACTCTGTAATGCCACTTTCTACTCTTTGGGTAGCTCTGATGCTGTCCCAGTTATTCCAGGGCATGGAGGGAATGTCTGGCAAAATTTCCCACTTGGGGGCAAAAGCACAGCAGGTACCACCGCAACCGCTCAGCCTTAGCAAGCCTTCTGTCCTTACATCAAGCAGTGCACGCCTCTCCCCTCAATCCTTCCACATTGGCTGTGCTGGTTAGAGTTCATAGGTGATCCAGTTCAACATTTAGTTCAATACAGGTAACCCATCCTTGCTCTACTGTGAAGTATACTTGCTTCAGAGGCTTTGTGGATTCTGTGTTAAAGACCGGCAAAAATTAGAAAACAAACTGCAAAATTCATTCAAAATTTGCTGATTTGCCAATTTGTATTTGTACAAATTGATACCCACTCCATTAATACAAATTGATGATTTTTTTAAAAAAATGGCTCACAGAGTAAGTACCTAGGGACACCAGAGATGCCAGGAAGCTTCCCAGCCTCTGCTCTACAATCCCTCCAAGCTTGAGAAATACTGAATTTCTGGTTTCTGAGTTATACATGCCCAAAGAAGGTGCCCCAAGAAACTCCTCCCTAGGCATCTAGAGGCAATAAACTTGCCAAGTAGATTCTTCTGACTCTGCTCTACAATCCCTCCAAGTTTGAGAACTATTGAATTTCTGGTTTCTGAGTTATGTACCCACAAAGAGGGTCCCCCAAGAAGGTCCGCTCCCCCAAGTATCTAGAGCAGGCATGTCCAAACTTCGGCCCTCCAGATGTTTTGGACCACAACTCCCACAGTCCTTTGCCATTGGGAATACAGGCTTGGAATTCTGGGAGCTGTGGTCCAAAACATCAGGAGCGCCGAAGTGTAGTCATGCCTGATCTAGAGACACCAAACTTGCCAATTAGCTTCTTCTGACTTTGTTCTACAATCCCTTCAAAGTTTGGTAAGGATTAATTTTTGCCAGCCCAGTTGCTCAAGGGCACTTTCCATGCTTGAAACTCAGTCTTCCCCAAACTTGAAGATATTGTAGAGGAGAACCATGGGGGGGGGGGTTGTCTGCAAATCTCTTATCTCTAGGTGCCTGAGAGGCAGAGGTGGGGTACCCTTTCAGATTGTATAACACAGACATCCAGAACCCAAAATCACCAATATTGCAGAGTCTGTAAAGAAGAATCAAGGAAAGCTTCTTTGAACCTTTAGTGTCTCTAGGTGCCTTGCAAGCTATTTTACAGGGTTTCAAAATTTTTTAAAAAATGAATTAACAAATCAATTTGTAAATTTGTCAGGAAAAAATCATAAATTTGTTTTTAGGATTCATCGATCTTGATGAATAATGAATAAAAACGGATCACCATTTTTCTGATCCTTCTGCATCTCTATTTGATAGGCAAGGATTCTTGGCCCGGGGCCAAGCAGTCTCTCCTGACACCTTAACTGTCCTCAGATTTGAAGTGTCATGTGGAATGTAGCCAGCAAGAAGTCAAGTTTAAACAAGTGTTCCAGCCTCCAGCAAATAGGTAAATACAGTTCATTGATCCACCATAAGCACTGGACAAATTGTGGTGATCCCTAAGCATATTTGCATACTGCAGTTAATCTGACACATGGTGATTTCTCTAACATTGATTGCTGCTTGAGAGCTGTGTCTTCAAGAAACTGGCATCAGGTAATAACTCATCCTTTTTGTATTAAAGAAAGCTGCGTCATAACAATTCAACTATTTTTGGTCTATGTTGCTTACATTGGACTAGCAGCTTTTCTCTTGCGCCTCACACAGAGAATTTTCTAGTACTATCATCTGTTTTTAAATTGAGGAAAATAAAAGTTCCACTTAAGCAGCTAGTTGAATCATAGTAGTTCTTCATAATAAAAGGACTTCTGTTTAGACTGAGAATAAGCATAAGGACTTCTGTGGCACCTAAAAGATTAAAAAATAGAGGACTGTATATTATGAACTGCCATGGACGACAGCCAGCTCAGGTGCTATAGTTAGACTTCATAGTATGGATGTGGGTGGTGTAGACAGTAAGAACAAAATAAATGCAGAATGCACAGACAGTGAGAGTTACATTATTAATGCTGGCCATTCACAGAATTGCTGGCTCTAATAAGCCAATTAACGCCTGCAGTGCGATAAGCATTTATTAGTCTGATCTCAGCCCTTGCTGACAGGTTGGAACTTCCTAATGAATTGTAAACACCAGCCTTCCTCTTTCTGGCGCTACACATTTTTTTTCCTTGTGGGTTCATAAATTTGAGGGCTTGTTTCACTGGAGCCCAACTTGTAATTCTGAGATTCTTATTTTAACTGCGAAATACTAACTCTCCTGGAATTATGCGTTGTTTTTAAGCCATCATCCAGGAAAAAAAGGAAGAGAAAGACTGTAACACACTTGCATGTCATCAGCTTTACTGACTACTATGGAACAAAGCAAAGCAAAATTGAAGTGTGCCATTTACTGTATATGCCCCTTTCCCATAGCACGTTAAAAGCACTCTCTGGGCAGTTTGGAGCCGGAACTAAACTCAGGTTATGAGCAGAGTCTAGAGATGGGCTTTTCATTTCGGAAGTGGTCAGCTTCCGAAATGAAATGCGGGAGCCCAGGTGGTGTTCGGAACCAGAGGAGAATAATCATCCAATCCCTTACCTTGTGCTGGGCTCAAGCAGGGTTAAATTCCAATGAAAAAGAAGCCTGCAAACCCTTATCATCTATCCTTATCCCTGGCGCTGGCCAATCAAACAGGGAGGCACAGCTCCTGCACCAGGGAGAAGGAACGATGATGTCGGAGGTTTCTTCCTCATTGGAGTTTAAACCCAATCCTCTGGTTCTGAACACCAGTTGGGCTCCCATTGTTCATTTCGGAAACTGACCGCCTACGAAACGAAAAACCCATCTCTAGCGGAGTCTTCACTGCAGGACTGCAGCTGAACCACTGAGCAGGATGCAACGGCAAAAGCATTTGCTCAAATACTTTTTTTAATAAAGGGGTTAAAGGATTTCATGTCAATAGGTCCTTTCCCAAGAGTCACTTCTGGAAATGGGATGCAGGTTAAAAAGTCATCTCTGCAATAAAAAATGTAACCATGTCCCATTGTCATCTCTGCATGGTCTCCTGAGTATTAAGTTTCTAACGAGATCCCACACACAGTGAAATAATTACTGCAAGCTTGCCTTGGACTGTTTTTTGTTTTCCTGGGCAGCCATAAGAATACACATTTTGAAAAGGATACACCCTTTAAAAGGGGTGCAATTTGGCAGGTATATAATTATGGTGGTAATTAATGTGCTTTACAAGGAACAAATTATACAGTGTGAGATTGATCACATTACGATCAGAGGATCACATTGTTAACTCCCCATTGCAAAGCTTTATTAAGCCTTGAGACCTTGTTTTATGGGAACAACGTTTGGCAAAATGCTAGGTTACAACAGTGTGTCAGGTGAAACATTGCTACATACGTAGGAGAGAAAAACAGCAATTACTTATTCTTAAAAGGCATTTGTCCCAGTACCACAGTAATAACGGGCAACTAACAGTACAAACAACTCCTTTGTTGATGTGAGACTGCATATCCACTACAGAAGTAGGTAGTGTGATAAAACCAGGACATTAGTGAAGGACAAGTGTCTCTCAGGGCGTTTATACATGACCCCTAAGCTCCGCGGCAAAGGGCTGCAAGCTCCGGAGCTTAAAAATGTTTCCCCACCAGGTCCGGAGTTTGCAGACAATTAAGTGCGACCCCGCCCACCTAAGCGCGACCCAGAGCACCTTTCAAGTACCTGCTTTTGGGAGGTGAAAAATATTTGATGAGGAGAGTGCCTGAGCTCTCCTCGCTTCTTTTTGTTGTTTTTCTTTTGCCTCCGCCCCTTAAAGAGGAACCAGGAAGTAACCGGGGACTCTGACTGGGGCTGGGAGCAAGCGGAGGTAAGGCTTTCTTCTTTTGTCCCTGTTTAAGGCTTTTTTTCCCTCCCTCCCCTCACGCAGACAGAACAAGGAAGTGCGGAGCGGGTGGGGACGGAGGAACAGCAACGAACCCTCAAGATCTCTGGTCCGAATTTAAGGGACCAGCGGATCTGAGGGGTCGTGTAAAAAGGCCCTCAGTTTTGCTTTCTCCAATGTTGTCACATTTTGGTCAGTTTCTGAAAGATAAATTAAAGCAAAATTATCTGTTTATACTGGCCAGATTCAATTGGAATTCAAGTATGGAAGCAACCACAGTTCTATCTGCCTACCCTTTAGCTCAGGGGTCCTCAACCTTTTTAAGCAGGGGGCCGGGTCACTGTCCCTCAGACACTGTTGGGGGCCGGACTAGATTTTGAAAAAAATCTCTGTTAAAGACAGAGTCTCACTCACATAAAGCCCCTGAAGAAGGCTTCCCAAGCTGCTGGCGGGGGCTGGAGGGGGAGGGACGCCGCCGGGGGGGGCTCCGCTCGGGGCCTGGGAGCGCCAGGAGGAGGAGGAGGGGAAAGGGGGTGGGGTGCGACCGAATTTAATGGTGGCTGCAGGGGTCGAGCCGGGCGTGGGTGCGGGACTCCCCCCTTCCCGCTCACAGGAGGAAGAGGAGGAGGAGGAGGAGGAGGAGGAGGAGGGTGGCGGCGGCATGAGAAGGCCTGCCTCAATCCCCGGGCTTTCCTAGCGGAGCCCCCCCGGCGATGGCGATGGCGGGCGGGAAGAGGGACCCCCTCCCCCCTTACCTGGGCTTGAGGCTGCTGGCGCCCCGCTCGTAGGCCCAGGGCGGCGGTGGCCGGCGGGGAGGAAGAGGAGGAGGAGGAGGAGGAGGCTGCCGGCGGCCGCGGGACGTCGCCGGGGGGCCTCCGCTCGGGGCAGAGTCGAGTCCGGCGGCTGGACGGGATGCTGCTGCCGCCGCCGCCTCACCTCACCCTGGCAAGCAGGCAGGAGTGCCTCGATGCCCGGCACGGCGGCGGCAGAGGACAGATTGCCGCCCCACCAGCCCGACCGGTTCTCGCCCACTTGCCGCCGCTGCGCCAGAGCGCTGGGCGCGAAAGAGGAGGATGGGTGTGCGGGCGGCCCTTTTAAGGGCTTTGATCCCAGCACACACCGGGATGCAAGGGAGGCTGCAGGGGAGGGAGGGCGGCGGGCAGGCGGGCGGTTCGGCGCGGCCTGGGCGACCGGCGCCTTCTTCTGGCACTTTGGCGGTGACGGTGGCGGCAGCAGCTCCCGAGGCAACCGATCGACCGGCCGGCCCCGCGCCTGCTCTGCCTCGCCTCCACCGCCAAAGTGCCAGAAGAAGGCGCTGGTCGCCCAGGCCGCGCCGAACCGCCCTCCCGCCCGCCGCCCTCCCTCACTTGCAGCCTTGGACCCCGCCGGCAGGAGGGGAAGGTGCCCCACCAGGAGGAGGAGGAGGAGGAGGAGGCGCTGCCCAGGCTCCTGGGCGCCCCTTTCCGCGGCTAGGCGAGGCGAGGCGCAGAGTCGAGTCCGGCGGCTGGACGGGCTGCTGCTGCTGCTGCCACCGCCGCCCCGCCAGAGCGCTCGGCGTGAAAGAGGAGGTGGCCTCCCTCTTTTGCGCCGAATAAATGGCTCCCGGGGCGACAAAGCGGCCGTCAAGAGGCGCCACCGCCACATACCCCTCAGCGTCTGCCCGCCTCTGCCTTTGCCTCTGCCGCCCGCGTACCAGCAGCGCCCCGCCCATAACATGTCGGCCGCCGCGGGGAGGCGGGAAAGACACCTCCCTCCCTCCTAATAGGCGCCTCCTTCACAAATCTTGCTCTCGAGTCGCCTCCTCTCCCCACCCCTCCCCTCCCCGGGGGTTGGGGAAAACTACAAGATGGTTTCCCCCAGGAGGCTTTACTGATGGAAGGGCTCGAGCGGCCCCCACGGGGGGTGGCGCGGGGGGGGTCTGCTGAGGCTACTCGGGGCCGGATTGAGGGTCACTGGGGGCCGTATCCGGCCCGCGGGCCGTAGGTTGAGGACCCCTGCTTTAGCTGTTAAAGATGAGGAACATGTGGTGGTGGTGGGGAGTGGGGGAAAATGACCACCCTAATTTAGCACCACAGACTTTATGGATACAAAACTAGACTTCTAAGAATTAAACATCCTAAGCCCACTGCCTGGATGGGTGAACTTCTTAGCTTTCGTTCACTCACACTTAAAAACAAATAAACAAAGTCCCCCCTCCCCCCAATTCAAATTGTCATAAGCTCTTTTTAAAGTGTGTGAATCACGGGGGACTTTCTTCTCATCCATCCCTGCAACTTGAAGAATTTTTTACTTTGGAGTTTTACATGCAAGAGGTCAAGGCCCCAAAGAGAAAGCAGATATATTCTAATGGCATTTGAGTTTTATTGCTTTGATTCTATTGTTCTTATTTTACATTTGTTACATTGTTTGTTGTTTAATATATGTTGTAAACACCCCAGAGTGGCCTTGCTGCCAAATGGGTGGTATAAAATAATAAATAATAAAATAATTAAATACATGAATACATGAATGAACGAATGAATGGGTGGATGGATGAATACATACATACATACATACATACATACATACATACATACATACATA
>JAHTLZ010000074.1:7322833-7345923 GCA_023846285.1 Phrynocephalus versicolor | reverse complement strand
TTATTATTATTATTATTATTATTATTATTATTATTATTATTATTATTGACTGCCTGTTTTGGGGAACAGATTGCCACCTGGCATCAATCATCCCCCATTGTTGTGAGCTTTCGTGAAAGCCCTGAATTTGCTTGCTTTGGGCATCTCTTGGTTTTTTGTTTTTTGTTTTAATTGGGCTCTTCTTTTTCTAGCTGCAATTGTACTTTATATATTAGCACTGTTAAGAGTGAATGCTTGATATTGCTGCTGATGTGTACTGATTTTATTAACATTTGCTATTTTATTATTGCATGGGTTTTTTTAAACAAATAAGCCACCTTGGGAGGCTTCTTATTCTTAAAGGCAGAATAGAAATATTTTTAATGATTTCTATGCTGACAAATAATGCCAGCAAATAGATATTCAGTCAAATAATGAATGAGCAGACAAATAAATATATTACAATAAGATTTATTGCTTTCCAGAAGTTAAGTGCTGAGTAATGGAACTTTTTTTTTTTTTTTGCCCCCGAACATGCTTGATTTTTTGCAACCACTGTTGAGAAACACCAAAAATATTATGGAAAGGGATATGAAATGACTAATATCTCTCTACAGGTGCTCTTTTGAATTAAAGGAACTCATCTCTTTAAAGAAGCTCAGCTGGAAGGTTTAGTGACCCATTTATTAACTACTTCAAGAGAAATTTTCTGTTTCCCTTCTGAGGTAAATTGGCACAAGCAGGCAAGAGGGCAACACAGCACCTCAGATACCTTGTAGGGCTAAGTGCTGATTTGTAAGGGAAAGGGAATGATTAGCACATACAAGCGACGGTGAACCTTTTAGAGACCGAGGGCCCAAACTGCCATTCAAAACCCACTAATTTTTCGCTGAGTGCCAATACAGCCATTTAACCTGAATACAGGTGGCTGTGAAGGGGCAATGTCGGTTGCCCACAGATAGGGCTCCGAGGGCCACCTTTGGAACCCGTGCCATAGGTTCGCCATCATTGGCATAAACCATACTCAGTGCTGACTCTTGATTTGGAGGGAGGCCTTGGCCAAGACATCCCCAATGGGACATGGAGATCCTGAGGAGACCCACTTCCTCGTTTCTGTACCTGTGGGCTTCCCACTTGCCTTCTTCCTTGGGACCAAGTTTTTCTCATTGCTTAAAGAGTTGGGACAAGGATGTTGCTTTAACTTCTGACTCTGAAGAAGTTAATGCATACTTGAACGGGAGAAGTGAACATGGAATGATGGCAAGGAGGAAGAGGAGCAAAGGCTCTAGGACAGGAAGTGAAACCCTCACAGGGGTAAGGGCCTCCACAAGCAACCAACAGTGCTTATAAGGCAAGTAGATCAAGATGAAAAACAGTAACAAAATGGAATTGCTGGATGGCTGAGTGGTTTAGGGCTCCAGCTGTGCAGCCAGAGGTTGGGAGTTCAAATCCCCACTGTACCTCCTTGAGAGGAGATGGACTAACGATCCATCCATACTCTAAGAGTATGTCCCAAGATTATTAAAAGCATCAGAACATCAAAAAGCTGCTGCTTTTCCAATTTCGGTCCAGGGAGGAACAGTTTCCAGAAAGAGAAATTACTTCAAGGATCTTCATTAAAAGCATACTGAAATAATCAGGGAGCGATTGTGCTGTTGAAAGGAGAAAGCTTGAAAAGGAAATAAACAGTCTGCCTCTTAGTAGTTTGTAAAAAAATATTCATGGAAAAGACCAATGAGCAGAAATCTCTGACCTGGCAAATAGCACCTAAATCATCAAGGCAAAGAGAAGCATTTTGTGCGGTTAAAATCACTACAGTAGGACCCCAGTATCCACTGGGGATTGTTTCCAAGCCTTCCCGTGGATAATGAAAATCGTGGATGCCACTCCCGCCCCCAAAAAACCTGCTGTTTCATGACAGTAGGTTGCTTTATGCTGTTGTTTTACGATAGTAGCTTGCTTTACAGCTGCTGTTTGTGATAGCAGCTTGCTTTCCAGCTGCTGAATTATTTATTTTATTTATTCCTCTGCCAACCGTGGATAACTGAATCAGTGCATAACTGAATCAGTGGATACAGGGGTCCTACTGTATGTCAAACAACTTTGGCTCAGTGGTTTAAGGAATGGAATGGGGAAGGGGCAGTGTGGTAAAGCCAGCTAGAGAAAGAAACTCAGAGGTGTACAGTAGATTGAGTTTGGCGGCCTCAAGGCAACACTGAGGAGATATTTATTTGATTCTTTCCAGCTAAGGAAGCTTTCCAGATGTGGCCGAAATGGTGACACTCAGGAGAAAAGCATCAACACAATTTACAAATTAAAACCTTTCTATAGCCTGGTCCATGGTGTGAAGAGAACAGATAGGGTGACTTTTGCCCCCTCACCTGTAATATAGACACCTGCATTAGCCCATGAATAGGAGGAGTTCAAAAGCATGGAAATGCAAGTTGATAAATAAGAGATCCAGGGCAGATAAAAAGAAGCACACCTGGACACAGCACCAAGGTAACCTGAGCAGTGACGGCGACCTCACTTTGATGGCTTTTGAAGGGAATTATTCAATTTCATGGCTCCCAAATCTATCTGTAATAGGGATGGCTGTGCATTTCCTCCAGTGAGAAAAGCAGTAGGCCTTTCAAAACATGCTAGGGAGCTCAATTAAGGCGGTTACTTCATGTCTTTTGTTCTGCGACTAGTTTTGTACCGTGACAGCATTGGTCATGATCATGTGTTTTTGTTCCTGTTTCAGTGTTCCCCTGGTCATGATAACTTGTTTTGTGACAAGTGTTACCTCACAGTCTTGCACCTTGGCAAACACCGAATTTGTCTAGCTTCCTTTTCCCTTTTTTTGGGGGGGGGGGAGGCTAAAAATTCTTTTTCAATATTTCACTTCTGAAAAGTAAAAACAAAAACAAAAACCAGACACAGTTTTCTACTAGCAGCCTATGAAGGAATCACCCCTAGTCTAGTTTTCTGAGAGAAACAAATATTTTGTTGCGTGACAGTCTCTACTACACAGTGTCTTGTCTCGGAACAGAAAGTGGGAACGAAGAGTGACAAGGGAAAACCCTAACCCCCAGCCTCAGGTACAGGATTGTCGCGCTTAGCACCCGTTCTGGGGGCATGGTCAAGACAAATTTCAGTAGTTGCGCGATGGACGTGAAGTAACATTTTTTTATACCTCTCCTAAGCACAACATTAACAGAGGCAAAACGGATGTGAAGTATCCACCTATTTGCATTTAATGCTTTTAGAGATGTGTATCTGGACAACATTAAGGTTTTGTTCATTTAGGATTTTTCCGAGGAGAAGTCTCTCACTAGTTTTTAAGTTGGGTGCATACCGGCCCTTTAAGGAAACCCAAAATTGCTCTACGTTTCCAGATTCTTTGTGTTTGGGTTTCCTCATTCTGGTTTCTGGTGCTAGTCTGAAAAAAAAAGAAAAAGAAAAAGAAAAAGCCCCCCAGCAGAAAGGCAAAGAGAGAGCGTGGAAAGAACAGGGCTGGTAGCACCGGCAGCATTGAGGCAAGAGGAGGAGGGGAAGCTGGGCTGGTGGGGCCAAGAGGTACACAGTAGGCATGGGCACAAAACGAAAATATTATGTTTCATTTCATTTTGTTTCCTTTCCTTTCCTGCCCCACATTTTTTGTTTCATTTTTTATGATTTTTTTTTTCAAAAACATCATACGAAACGAACCACTCATGAAGTGGTTCATGGGGGGGGGGGGGGAGTTGGAAAGTAGCAGATGGACAAAAAAATTTTTTTTTTTTTAAATCCCTGGGCTTGGTGGGAGGGAAAATGTTTTTTTTTTTAAAAGCCTGGAGCTTTTTTAAAAAAAAAAACTTTCCCCTGTCCCCCAAGCAGCTTACAGATGGAACGAAATGGTTCGTTTCAACAAAAAACGGACAAAAAAAAACATTGTCTGTAACAACATGCTGCTTCCTCGTGTCGTGTCGTGTCATTTCATTTCATTACATTACATTATAACACGACACAACAGCGTTTCGTTTTTCATTTTGGGCCCATTCCTAGTATACAGTGGTGGCGGCAGCAATGCAAGGGCAGGAGATGGTGCCAAAAGAGTGAGGTTGGTAGAAAATGCAGTGAGGCAAAAGGAGAAGTGGAAACCCTCGGGGTGTTGGGGCCCAGGAGTGATCTGATAGAGGAAACCAGATTTAAAAATGCTATTTATAGCGACATAATAGGAGGGAGCTGTGTGTGTGGCCAGTACAAAATACAACTACAAGAATAGGTGATAGATAGATAATACTTTTATAGGCCACTGATAAAAAACCATACAATTAGAGATGGGCACAACCAGAAAAAATGACGTTTCGAGTTGTCATTTGTCGGAACGGGTCCGTTTCGGCTCGTTTCCGTTTGTCGTGAAAATTTTCAAAAATTTGTCATTTCCGTTTGTCGTTTGTCATTTCCACCATGATTTAGTGCAATTTGACGTCCCAGAGCATGGGGGCGTCCCGCAATCAGTCAGGCTGGCACTGGGTGTTTTTGCGCCCTAGGCGGCGGGCGGGTTAGGGTTAGGGTTAGGGTTTGTGGGCTCTGGGCTGCACCTCTGGGTGCCTCTGACCCACTAAGAAGGGAAGTGTACTGGCGTACAGGTTAGGATTAGGGTTGGGGTTAGGGTAAGTGGGCTCTGGGAGGCACCTCTCTGGGTGCCTCTGCTCTGACCCACTAATAAGGGAAGCGTACTAGTGTACAGGTTAGGGGCAGGGGTAGGGTTAGGGTTAGGGTAAGTGGGCTCTGGGAAGCACCTCTCTGGGTGCCTCTGACCCACTAAGAAGGGAAGCGTACTGGCGTACAGGTTAGGGTTAGGGTTGGGGTTAGGGTAAGGGTTAGGCTTAGGGTTACGGTTAGGGTTAGGGTTAGGGTTAGTGGGCTGCACCTCTGGGTGCCTCTTACCCACTAAGAAGGACAGTGTACTGGCGTATGGGTTAGGGTTAGGGTAAGGGTTAGGGTTAGGGTTAGGGTTAGGGTTAGGGTTAGTGGGCTTTTTATGCCCTCTGGCACATCCAGAAGTGTCAGTCAAAACCTGGCCATGCAATTGGTGGAAAGGGTCAAAAAAATTTGCATGGTCCCATCCCATGGCCAGCCCATCATTGTGCATGCGCAGGTGTAAAAAAATAAAAATAAAAATAAAATAAAATAAAATCAATGGAGACGTTTTATTGCAAGAAAAACCCACTGCTGCTACTATAAAAATTCAGGCATTTAAAATACCTTATTTTCACATATTTCTGTTGTGCTTTAGTGGGCTTTTGGACCACGATTTAAAAATAAATATTGTGGTCGCCATTTTGGATCCCCACCCCACCGCATGGCATAGAGACAGCCCAGGAAAGGAGGGGGGGAAGGCCAGGGACACCCCCCACCAGAAACCACCCCTCTGGTAGGTGCCCTCACTCAGGGAGGCATATTTTCGCCTGCTTTTTTGGCTGGGAATCAGTTGGTTTTTGTTTTTTTTACTTTTTAAAACTTTTTTTCTGTGCTGCTTGGCAATGGCATCGCGCGATCGCCACGATGCCATGAACGACAACGATAAACCCAAGCCAATTTTTCTTTTTTCGGGTCAGGTTCGAGGTAGAGCGGAGTAATTATCGTTACCGTTTCCGTTACCTAACGATAACGATAACCAAAAACGGAAACGAGAATTTTGCCGCTCTGTCCCCATGTCTACATACAATATGTAAGCCTTCATGGGTAAACACCCTTTCTTCAAAGCAAGTACACAAATGATCATGGCAAGATGGATCTTTTTAGGAAGTTACTCTGAGAGGTAAACTATAGGTTTAATTTTTCTTAATTGTTTTAGCTGCATTATGATTATTTGTTATTACTGTATTATGCTTTTGTTTGCCTGTATTGTTAATGTTGATTGTGTTTGCTGTAAACGACCCAGAGTGGTTTACAGTGGGCTAGAGCGCTGAAATTGTCAGCTGCAAAGTTGGCAGCTTGGCGGTTTGAATCCCGGGTGCCACGCAGAGGAACGAGCTCCCGCTGTTAATCCCAGCTCTTGCCAACCTAGCAGTTTGAAAGCATGTAAATGCAAGTAGATAAATAGGTACCGCCATAAAAAAGTGGGAAGGTAAGCAGTGTTCCGCGCGCAGAAATGCGTTCGGCCATGCCGGCCACATGGACATGGACTAGCACAAGACTGGCTTTTTGGTGTGAAAACAGAGATGAGCACCACCACTAGAGTCAGACACAACTAGCATGCATATGTGGGGAAAACTTTTACCTTTTACTTATTGTTACTGTTGATTGTAACTGCCTAGATGCCCTAAGCATGCCCAATCTCACCTAATTTCAGAAGCTAAGCAAGGTCAGCCATGTTAATACTTGGATGGGAGAAATACCAGGTGCTGTAGGCACCTGTAGTAGGAACTTGCAAGGCACTCCAGTATTCCTGCCTAGAAAACTCCATGGACATGGAGTCACGAACGGTCGGTCATAACAGTAACGACACAACACACACACACACATTGTTGATTGTGTTTGCTGTAAACCACCCAGAGTGACCTTGTTGTCAGGTGGTATAGAAAATTAAACAAAAATATAAATATTTTAAGGAGACTAAAATCTTATATTTCACAGGATTTCTGTTAGAAGCTATCAGAAGAATACAATTCTGAAAGAAAATTTCCTTCATTTGTCATCCCAAGGGGGTTACCCAGGGGACTCATCCTTAATTACTTTACTTGCTTGTTGGTTTCCCAGAGATGTCTCTTGGTTAGATGCTATAACAAGTTGGCCTCTGATCTATTCAAGGCTTATAATTCTGTCTCTCATCAGTTTGTTCTTATCCCTTCTGTGTTAGTTAGCTGGCCAGGACATAAACGCTCCAGATAGCACTAGAACCATAATAGAGGTGGCATCAAGTTGGAGATATTTGCAAAATAAAGTCTGTGGTTTTGTTTTTGTTTTGTTTTGTTTTCTCCAGAAGTACAAATAGATTAGAGAAAATTGTCGTATTTGTGTTTGGCAACACCTAGAATGCAAATAAATAATAGCAAAACAAACCTCAACTGGATCCATCAAGTGTGATCTTGCCTCCAGTGTTGCTTTAACTTTCTTTTGTGTTGCTGCAAAATCCTACCTTTCGAGCTGGAGGCTCTTCCATCAAAGGTTGCCTCAGCTTTGATGGCCAAGGTTTCATCCTCTTTTCCTTCTCATGGACTCTTTGTCCGCCTGCCACCCTCCATGGCTGTTCTTTCTGTATCCCATAGGGAAGCAGAAGGACAATATTGGCTTGGATACAGAAGTGGTGAAATAACCCCATGCGGCAGATTTAGACAGCTGCACAAACAACAGTGACCAAAACTAAAAGGAAAAAGAAGCCTGAGAAGCAGGTGGATAAACAGGCTCACCTGGGGATGTGGTCACCTCGTGAGTTGGATAGCGCGGGCAAGGGCAGCAGGGAGGGAAGTAAAAGGACAAACCAGGCCCCCCTCAACAAGACCCATCCACAGTCCTCACTCTTCCCTGTGAGAAAGTCTTGTCCAACAGTCCACCAAAACTTATGCAGAACAAAAACAAAAGCAACCCCCACACACAACTTAACGGCGGGACATGGTTTGCCCATGCTATGAGGAAACATGTACAGTATGTATATATTTGGGGTTGGGGGGTTGGGCCCTTTTCCATTGTCAAGCTCCGTAGGCAGTTTTCTAGAAATAGATTTGTTTTCTTTTTTTATATGACAGACTAAAATGGCCCCCTTCTCAGCAAAGAACATTATCGAATGTTTCATAGTGATGAAGATGAAGCCATATCTCTGTGTCGGTGTGTGGGGGTGTGTGAACAAGCAAGTGACATCTGACTGGAGTGTGATGGGAGTCCAGAAGCATCCTCTTGGAATTCAAGGGTAAGTCTCACAATTGCAGGTAAATTTGGGTGGTTTGGGTTCTCAGAGAGTCAAAATCCCGTTGCAGGACTGCCTGCAGACAGTACATGCCAAGCAAAGAGGAATGAACATGGGGAGAGAAATTGAGAAGTACTTTTCCATATTACCGTGGTTATGAGTCATGCTGTGTTTTTTGTGCTTGGAGAAGTGGTGGGGCTCAGTGGCCTTTGGGGTTCCTTTCAGCGCTACAATGCTGTAAGTCTGTGCATGGAATCCTATTGCTGCAACTTAGGCCACGTAAGGCTGATGACATCACCAGCAAAGATTCTTCCGATTGACTGGGCTTGCAATTGCTGTGAAGAAACCTACATTTCTTAAAGATATTTCAAGCAATGGAAATCATAGTAATTCCTCAAATCATATTCTACATTTTTTGTCACGGTATGGGTTTCTGAACTGCTTAGGGGTAATGGCTATTTTTTTGGTTTTACTGAACTCTGCA
Organism: Phrynocephalus versicolor; assembly: GCA_023846285.1. Classification (NCBI taxonomy): domain Eukaryota; kingdom Metazoa; phylum Chordata; class Lepidosauria; order Squamata; family Agamidae; genus Phrynocephalus; species Phrynocephalus versicolor. The sequence continues at coordinate 7,337,584 of JAHTLZ010000074.1, read as the reverse complement.
GAAGCTTAACACTCTTTGATGCCAGAAATGGGATAGGCACCCGTGGCTTTTATATTGCATCTTCTATAATTCCGTCTCCATTGGTTATGCTGGCTAGAGATGATGGAGACTGAGGCTGCAGACCTCTGGAGGACCACCCTTACCTTAAGTTTCATACAACTTGGTGGAACCATTGAGTGCGCCTGAGTCACTTTCTTGGAGAATTCACACAGACCAGACTGCGTAATGCCATGGCTGACCCTCTCCCTGCGGGAGGCAAAAAAGGCTCTATGGTTCAAAAGATGAATGTGAGACTCTAACAAGCCTTTTGGTACGCTCACTTGTTTGCTCTGCAGCTCCCCCCCCTCTAGTAGACTGGGTAGGCTGCCCTGAACAGTCCCACGGCTCCTCCCATGATTAGTAGTACCAATCCTGAGTTCATAAAACCTGTTTTATTCCTCCCGGTACATAAATGGCCCTCCTGTGTGAGTTTCTTGACTAGCGATTAATAAGCGACTGGGACCACAGCCCAGGTACTTCTGCCCCTGCCAGCACAGGAGCCAGTCCAAGAGACATGCTTGTCTCCAACCTCTTGGTAAGATTTCAGTATTTTTCAATTTTCCATTTGTAGGTGGTTATAATTTTTCCAGTCCGTGGCTTTTTGGTAACACACTGGGCCCACTGGAAAATAGCATCTGCAGCCGTTTCCCATTCTAATCCATCCACTGGGATGGCAGCGCCCAAGTGTCCTCTCCGAAGCCTGGCAGACCAATAAATCACCCCAGTTGCATGGCGGGTATGTGGCGGGTCCTATACATCATTCTGGTGGAGAAAGCTAGCATTAATTCTGACGGAGTAAAGGAAATCCTTAACACCACAGCTATTTTGTACTTAGAGGTCGCTCTGAATCCAAATGTATGCACACCTACTCAAATACTGCAAAATATTCCACAGTGCCCAACCTCTGAGCAGATGAGGACATTGGTAACCACTGAACATAGCACAGCTGCTAGCAAATCGATGCAGTTTGTTACAAAGAAGCAGTAACAAGTTATAACTACAGTAAGTTGCATATGTTTAACCTGATAAGGTTGTGTATTGTAACTGTGTCCTTTTAATCAGTTTTGTAATGTATGGAGATGTAAAGGTAAAAGGTAAAGGCTCCCCCTGCACATGCGTGCTAGTTGTCTCCAACTCTAGGAGCAGTGCTCATCTCCATATTCAAGCCAAAGAGCCAGTGTTGTCCAAGCCCATGGCTACTTGGCCGGCATGGCTGCAAGGAAACACTGTTTTACCTTCTCATTTTTTACAGCGGTACCTATTTATCTACTTGCATTTATATGGTTTCAAACTGCTGGGTTGGCAGGAGCTGGGGTTCTCAGTGGGAGCTTGCTCTGATTTGAACCGCTGAGCTGTTGACTTTGCAGCCGACAGTTTTTGGAAGCCTTAGTCCACTGAGCCACCACGTCCCTTGCGGAGATGTAGGTTCACTTAAATGCTGGAGGATGAATACCTCATGGTTCAAGTCTATTATTGTCTATTATTGTTGCTTTGAGCTTTGTCGTGAATGTTCAGAAAATGATGAGCCAGACAGGAAGATAATGTGTTTTGTACTGCATCTCTCTCTCTCTCTCTCTCTCTCTCTCTGTCTCTCTCTGTCTCTCTCTGTCTCTCTGTGAACCTTTTGGAATTTCATAGTGTTCTGCATTAATGTAACATACAATGTGACTGAATCTTCCTCTAAAGCAAGTGTATTGACAAATACAATTTGCCTAAAATAATATCACATTCACAACATCCACACTCACCATCTTTCAGTGAGTCAAGGAGAAGGAGCAGCAGTGGCTTGCTCTCTCACACAACCAGAGAACCCCGGTTATATCAGAGCAGTAAGCAGAATCTCATAAATTCTTGATACCATGCAAAGAAAAATCCCAGAAGCTGAATCCTTCCCCCCACCCGCCCCCCATAAGATCACCACTTCTCAACCAATCACAAAGTAATTCTCAGGGCTGTTTTTCAGCTAGTGTGAATGGTAGCAAGCAGAAGAGGGTCTCCTGTAGACCATCTGGACTGCACAATACAGTACTTTGCAACAATATTGGGCCATTTCCTGGCTTTTTGAATCATGGATACAGAAGCACGATGCCCTCCACATTCTCAAACTGGAACACTGTTTTGTTTTTTTTTTTGGAAAAAATAATTTTCTTTCTGCATGATTCACATCATCATCATATTTTTTTTCAGAACAATTAGGATGAATAACTATGTCAATACAAAACTTGAATGGATCTGGGTGGGGTACGTGATGTCGAGGCGTGGCCAGGCAAGTAGGCCAGGGAATTAGTAAAGGAGGATTAATTTTCCTTGAACCTTTGGGACAGCTGGTGGGCACTAATCCATTCCTCTGGATTCAGAAACTGAAACCACAAAGCAAAAGGTGTTCAAAAGGTGTTAACCCTTTTGGAAGAGTCTAAGGTAGAGACTGAGTGCTCAAACTGCAATTCAAAATCCATTTATTTTTCTCAGTGACAATACCGCAATTTAACCTGAATACAGTGGTACCTCGGGTTACAAATGCTTCGGGTGCTACCCTTTGGGAAAGCAAGGAATGAAGAGCAGGCTTTTGAATTTCCCGTGGCCACAGCACGGTCGCTGTGGTCACGGGAAATTCAAAAACCTGCTCTTCGATCCTCGCTTTCCTGAAGAGTAGCATCCCACCCGTCTCTCTGCCTTGGACAGAGAAGCAGATGGGGTGCTACATCATCAGGAACGCCAGCGGGAGGGGAGGGGCAGCAGCTCATGGGCTCGTTCGTAGCCCCAGTTTACTCTCCAGCCATGCTGATTTTGGGATGCCCAGAGTGGCGTGGCTGGAGAGTAAACTGGGGCTACAAACGAGCCCATGAGCCACTGCATCCCCTTCGCCTGGCTCTCTGCATGGAGCACAGTGGCGTGCTCCGAGCAGAGGGGTGAGTGCCGTGTGAGGGGGCGATGTTGGGTGTCCAAAGAAAGGGCTCCATGGGCCACCTTTGGCACCTGTGCCATAGATTCACCAACACTGGTCTAAGGGATTTGCAGCAGACCTGCTTCCGGAGGGGAAAATGCGTAACAGTGAGCTGAGTGTGCCGTTCTCTTACGGAGGCAGGGAGGCAGTGGCAGCTTCTTAGCAGAAGCATGAAGCAGAAGTACCCCAGGATCAGAGCCTTCTTGTCCCCATGATGCCCATTTATCCTTTTGATAGACTGGCTATTTTGGCAAGCTCTCGCTGGCACATGCCTAATGTGTCCACATGTGCCTGAGAGAGAATGAGAGGCATTAGACTGAAATCCAAACAGGGAGACAATGAAAATTCTTGTCCAAAGAGGGGCAGGAATGGAAAGAGGAGGAACAGAGGCCACGGGGATTCTGAAATATATCCTCCGCTACTGAGTAGTCCAAGCCAGAGCCTTGGCTATTGTTAATAAACCTTTGGCCCTGCCCCACATCACAGAGTCTCCTTCTTTTGTACTCACACCCTACTGCTGTTTCTCCGCCAGAGACTCTTGGGTTCTCAGAAGCGACAACACTCTTCATGATCAAAAGGCTAGGAAGGGGCAGGGGGAGAGGGAGAAAGGGAGGGGAGGGTTAGGGTGTGTGGGTTAGAAGCCCTCACGCTGGTTATAATGGACACATCTGGCCGCCTCTCTGTTTGTCCATCATGTGCCGTGTTTGCTTTGAGCAGCATGGCGGAGCGTTTGGAACAGCATGGGCGAGCGTGAGTATGTGCGAACTGAAGGTCGTCAGCTCACGGGAACTTTTCTCAGACCCTGCTAGGCTGCTTCTCTCGACGTCTCCCCTCCCACCCCCACTGCCGTAGCGATGTTTATCACAATTTGCTTTGTAGTCAGATGAATGAAATTATTTGGAAAGGAATGTTGCTCCTGATGATGGTTGTTTTTACAACATCATAAATCTGCTGATTTCCCACCCACCCCCTTTTATTTTAGGTTTCTTGGGCAGTGACCATGCAGACCACTCTTGGTGTGCCTTGGTCTAGAGAGAAGTACACACAGTTTGGCTCCCAGTGCAAGCTCTTTCATTGGAGGAACCAATTATGAGGAAGCAAACAACCTTTAGATCCAGACTTGCCCCTGCTTTGTATCCTCTGTTGGTGCCACGTTAGAAAATAGCCTAGGAGGAGCCTGGAAAAATCAATGCTGTAGTTCTATGGGATTCTTAATTTTTTTAATGTTTTTGGGGGAACATAAATTCACAATCTGCCCCAACTTAATTTTGAAGGTGGTGGGGGGGGGGGAGACAGTGCCTTACTGTGTGTGAATGGCCTGTCAACATTCTCTCCCCTATTTAAAGGAAAAGACTGAAGGATTTTTTCCCCCAGTGCTAGCAATGATATGTTCCATTTGAAGTAGACCCGGGCCAGTAGGTTTCCCACAGAGCTGGAAGCACCCAATCTACTAGAAATGGTAGGCCCAAACTCTCAAATTTCAGATCTTTAAAATAACAAAGCAAAGCCAAAAGGACACGGGCACATATCAGAATTCAAATACAGTAATGCAGAAGTTCTGTCACATTGGCTGATGTGAAAAGGGAGTGATAACAATGTGAAAAATAAAATGTATCATCTATCCATCTGCTTACAAAGCTACTTAAGTTACCACAGATCCCATTGCTTCTTTCTACAGAATGTGCAACTTTATTTCCAGGATGAGGAGAATAAAGGTTTCAAACCTTTTCTGAAAAGTTTTCCAAAGTTATAGGTGTTATAAGAAGGGAAGAGTTGCCACAAAATACACAGTCCAGGTTTTCACGATTGTATCTGTATATTTATTTTCCCTCCTCCCATTTTTACTTTTAAATGTCCCCCACTCAATGTAAACTTATCTTGGAATTTATGATGCCTCTTATGTTTTATGATTTTGCTGTCTGATTCCACATTTAGGTTGACTTCTAAATTTCACTGAATACAACAAGAAGGATTGAAGCATGCACAGGCACGCACAAGGAAGGTACACAATTGTGTCTAAGCGGGATGTACTACACATGTGAGTTACATTCACAAACCACAGTACTGGTGTTTTTCACCAGTTTCAGTTTTCGCAGAACACATTACTGTGGATGTCCATGCTTTCAGCAGTTAAGGCACTTCCCTCTTCTAATGCTGAGGTATCTATAATGTCTATATCTGCCCTGAGATGCTAATAAACAAAATGTTGTTTTTCTTTATTTATGTGTGAAGAGCAGGGTGGGCAAGTTTGACAGGCTTGGGGATTACAGTATTTATTTATTTTATTTATTTTTGAATATTTATTTATTTATTTATTTATTTATTTTACCCCACCTTTCTCCTTGGAAAAGGACCCAAGGTGGCTTACAGTAATGAGGGATAATATACAGTCCAGTACAATTAAGACATGTTCAAGTATTTGAGAACAAGGAATTGAGGGACATGTTACACAGCATTAATAGACAACATTACATTAAAGCTACAAGGTTATAAGTAGTTATTAACACAAAGTCTATGTGAACCTATAGATTCATATGAAATACACATGGTAGTCCACCATTCAGGGAAAGTTTGCCTGAAGAGAAAGGTCTTTGCCTGTTTCTGGAAAGACATAAGAGTTGGGGCAGTCCTGGCCTCCAGTGGGAGAGAGTTCCAGAGTCTGGGTGCAGCAACAGAGAAGGCCCTTTCATGTGTTATGAGACGCACCTGTGAAGGTGGGAGGATGGAGAGAAAGGCCTCTCCTGATGACCTTAGATTTTTACCCTACCTTTCTTCTTGGAAAAGCACCCAAGTTGGTTTACAATAATGAGAGACAGTATACAGTCCAGAACATTTAAGACATATTCAAATTAAGAACAGGGAATTAGAAGAGGCATCTTAGAACATTAAAAGCCAACATTATAGCTACAAAGAGCACACAAGAGGAAGGAAAGAATCCATTATGAGGGGTGAAAAGCAACATGGAAAATGCTAGTGTTCTTATGAAATCAATCAATGCAATCATGTATGATAATCCATATAAAGTCACATAGTAGGTAGACTCTCATTCAGGGAAAGCTTGCTTGAAGAGAAAGGTCTTTACTTGTTTCTGGAAAGACAGCAGAGTCCGGGCAGTCCTGGCCTCTACTGGGAGGGAGTTCCAGAGTCTGGGAGTAGCAATGCAGAAGGGCTTTTCATGTGTTCTTATGAGCCACACTTGTGAAGTTAGTAGGATGGAGAGAAAGGCCTCTCCTGATGACCTTAGATTGAATTAGAGGTGTATGACCAACATATGCTTTGATTTAATTGGAATTATTTGTGTTATAACTTGCAACCAGTTTGTTTCAAGCCCCACTTCAGATATTCTGGAGTATTTGTATGCATGTGCATATCTACAAGGAATGAACCAGCATGGACTCTGGGGGAAAACAAAATAACTCGATCTTCCTCTCATTCCTCCAGTGAAAGTCACACCTTTTAGACCACTTAGGACAGTCCTATTCCTAATGCTACTGTGACTTCCACCAATCAAATCCTGCACAATGGAACACATTTCACCTATGCAGGCCCTTAATTGTGCCTAGGGGAAAAGGGGGGGAGTCACCCTCAAGTTCCCCTTCCTGCCTTGTTGTTCTTCAGTTGTTCAGTTGTGTCCAACTCTTCGTGACCCTGTGGACCAGAGCTCACCAGGCCTTCCTATCCTCCACTGCCTCCCGGAGTTTTGTCAAATTCATATTGGTTGCATCGATGACACCGTCCAACCATCTCATTCTCTGCTGCCCTCTCTTCCTTTTGCCTTCAGTCTTTCCCAACATCAGGGACTTTTTCAAGGAGTCCTCTCTCCTCATGAGGTGGCCAAAGTACTGGAGCCTCAGCTTCAAAATCTGCCCTTCTAGTGAACATTCGGGGTTGATTTCTTTCAGGGTGGATAGGTTTGATCTCCTTGCAGTCCAGGGGACTCTCAAGACTCTCCTCCAGCACCACAGCTCAAAAGCATCAATTCTGCAGCGATCAGCCTTCTTTATAGTCCAGCTTTCACTTCCATACATCACTAATGGAAAAACCATAGCTTTGACTATCCTGACCTTAGTTGGCAGGAAGTTCTCTTCTGGAAGTTCTCTTTCCACATACTGCTGAAGCCTGCTTTGTAGAATTTTGAGCATAACCTTGCTAGTGTGTGAAATGAGTGCAATTGTGCGATAGTTGGAGCATTCTTTGGCGTTTCCTTTCTTTGGGATTGGGATGTAGACCAATCTTTTCCAGCCCTCTGGCCACTGCTGGGTTTTCCAAGTTTGGTGGCATATCGTATGCAGCACCTTTACAGCATCCTCTTTTAAGATTTTAAAAGTTCCTACCCCGGGAAGTCTTATTACAGGCCTCATTGTCACCAGTGTAATTAGCCTTACAATGATGAAAGCACAGTTCAACCTGTTTTATTTTGTAGCCTCACTGATCAACTGGGACACAAAAGTAGAAATGTGCCCCATTTATAAGATATTCCAGACTGAGGCAACTTCCTGCCTTAAATAAAAGCAATACAAACAGCAATCTTCTCTAACAGCTGATCTCACAAAATGGATGCCAATCACATGGGCAGAAGCCTTTCTCCCAGGCTCTCCATGATTGGGCTTTTCACGAGAACACTGTAGTGCAGGCATGTCCAAACTTTGGCCCTCCTGATGTTTTGGACTACAACTCCCAGAATTCTAAGCTTAGAATGCCAGTGACAAAGGACTGTGGGAGTTGTGGTCCAAAACGTCTGGAGGGCCAAAGTTCGGACATGCCTACTGTAGTGAGCTACAGCAGTTCTCCCTGTAGCCATCTGGCCAAGGGGGAGGCAGGCAAATTATATTTCCAATTGTATTAGCATTATCAGGACTCCAGAACAGCTCTACAAGGTCCTGTGTGTTCCAGAACTTGATGGATAGCAAACACGTGCTCTAATTTGGGCTCATACACCCATGGGTAGATGCAGGCAACTCAGGTTGTTGATGGAGAAGGCCCCATGGACTCAATGTGTTTCTGTGGCATTTTATCTCTCTGCTCTTTTGCAGTTGCAAAACCTGTCTGTCTGTCTGTCTGTCTGTCTGTCTGTCTGTCTGTCTGTCTGTCTGCCTGCCTGCCTGCCTGCCTGCCTCTCTCTCTCTCTCTCTGTCTGTGTGTGTGTGTGTGTGTGTGTATGTGTGTGTGTGTGTGTGTGTGTGTGTGTGTGTGTTTGTTTGTTTGTTTGTCTGACAACAAAACCAGTACCCGGCAATGTGTAGCACGAATTTCAGTAGATCTACACACCCAGTCATATCGTCTGGATTCTTTTGTCTTCTGACTTCTGAAGGTTTTTTAGACATCTGGGAATGACTTGAATGCAACGGATGCTTCACTTCGCTATAAACCCGAACCTATCATCCGTAGGTAAAAGAGCCATCTATGGTTAATGTCGCACACCAGTTAAAACCCAGTGCGGCCACTCTCCACGTGTTGTTGCTTTCTGCAGGACCACCCTGGGACCAGCAAAGAAATTAAGAAATGTGTCGGGCTGCAGAGCACTAAATTTTCACAGCGGATCAGCACACAAAAGTTATTTAAGCACAGATGTTTCTGTAATTGTGATACACTGGGAAAGTTTGAAGCTCAGCATTCAGACTTCAATGGCTCCCAGACTCACACTTCCACCTGCATCTTGTGGTGGTCTAAAAAAGCCTTTATACCCTGGGCTGTAATGGAAACCAGGTGGCAAGACGTGTTTGGCTCAGAAACTTGTTAAACCTCCTCGCCGCCCACCCCCACCCCTTGTTCTTTCTACACATCTTTAAGGTATGCTTCTTTGTTTCCAATTTTTTTTATGTTTAAAAGATTTACAAAGAAGTCATAAAGGACTGCATGGCTCTTGGGACCAGCGGGGAAAGGCACTGGTGGCGTCTCCTTCATGATGGATGTTCGGTGTAGTGTGAGAAATGTGCATGGTAATCCCAATTAGGCCTTGAGGAACTCCTTGTGGAGAGCAAATTATCTAATGCACTTAGCATCTTGCCTCTCTTAGCAAATTATCTGGATAAGGTATTTGCGCTTTTGCAAGTGTGCTTGTTGTTCAATGGATAGACTCTGCCTATAGACTAGAATCGGTGGGAGGCTTCAACCAGATGCTTCCCCTATGATCTGGATTATGGATTTCTTTGTAACCAATCTTCCTCTGCTCCATAAGTGACTGTATAGATTACATAAGGGTGTTTTTGACAAATCAGCCCTAGGACACCATAGGGATCTTTGTGGGGGGAAACCTGTTTCCGCTGATAATTGCAGCCCTCTTAGACCTCTACCGCACTTAGGTTTTGAGTCACCTTTTCCTTAAAGTCAAATCACCTTAAAATTCACTTACCCCACTTCCAATCACTTTTTCCACAGAGCCCCCTTGGCCACGCCCCTTTTTGGCTGCTGTGTCGCTTTTTCTTGCAACGGCCACCAGGGGTGGTGTTTTTAAAAACCGATTTCTAGGCTGCTTCTTCAAGCGATTTGGCTCCAAATCCGGACACAGTGCATCGCTTTATCCCAGTCCCCCCCCTTTCTACCTTATCTTGATGTAGAAAAAAAGAATAAAGAAATCGTGCTGCAATTTTTTTGCTGCCACCGTCTTCTCCAATGCTTCTATAATGCAGGTAAACGACTGAATTAGGCTACCAAAATCAATGCGCCACGTTGTAAGTAATCTAAAGGGAGAACCGGAAAATTAGCAACATTAATTTGAATGGAAGAACAACTAAACAAAAATTCCGAAATTGAAGCAGATGATGGGGAAATGAGTGAGAAAATCGGAACAAAAAGCAGTTCTGCAAAGTGCGGACAGGAACCTGATTCCTTGAAAAACGCTCAAGTGCGGAATGCTGAATTGCTTAAGCACTCACGTGACTGGGGGAGGGCAAAAGCCAATTCAAAACAAAAAGCAGTTGCTGGAGGAAGTGCAGTAGCGGTACTGTTGTGTTCCATCCCAGTGTTGCTCCTCGAAGGTTTGCTTTCGACTTTTCCAAGCCCTGGGTTCTAGAGGCACCAAATTAGGTGGGTAGCTTTTTACAAGGGTGCCATTTTACAGAGTAACAAAATGTTTCATTTTCAAAGGGGAAAATAAGTGTTTTGTTTCATTTTGTAACAAAACCCTGTTTCCCTTTTCGTTTCATTTCGTAATGAAACACTGTTTCCCCATTTCGTTGCGTAACGTTTTGAAAGCTTACAAAATGACAAAACAGTGTGTCATTTTTCATAAGGTGTCCATCTCTAATAGAGTGCACTGAGCTGCTTGCTGAAGCAGGAAACCCAAAATGCAGTCGGTTGTTTTCGTCTGGCTGTCATTTGGTCTCAGTGGCCTAAAACAAACTGGGCAAGCTCTTGAGAGACAGTTGTCCAGGTTGAGAATGTCTTTTCGCAGCAGCCACTGGAGAAGTGAGTGGGTTTAGCCCACAAATGAGTGCCCGTGACAATGACATGGCAGCCTCTTCTTTATTTAGGGAGTAGAGATGGGCACAAAATGAACTTTTAGTTCATTTTGTTATTCATTATTCGTTTCATTACCTAACAAAACGAATAACGAACCCCAGAGTAAATTTAGAACAAACTGAACTGAACCAAAAAAATTTGGTTTGGTTTGGTTCATTAAGGGGGGGCGGAGATGTCTCCTACCTGGTGCTGGTCTTCCGATCTTCCTGGCTTCAGGGACAGGGACCAGGAACAAAAAAAAGCTGACAGCCTGTGCTACAGCTGTAGCGCAGGCCATGTGGTCGGCAGTAAATATAAAAAATAAAGAAGTAAAAAAAAAAGTAAAAAAAGGGAGCGCCAATCCGGTCCCGGAGGTGGCCGGGTCGGCACCCTAAAATAAAGAATATATATATATACACACACAAAAAACAGCGCCGACCGGGCCCCATGGGCCATGCGGTCGGTGCTTGAAGAAAAACAAAAAGCCCCGTACTACAGTTGTAGTGTGGGGCCAGGAACCTGGAAGTTTTTTTTAAAAAAAGGAGCCGGTGGTGGGACGGTCTACCACCACTCGGCTCAGCCGTGGCCAGGGCTCCAAAGGCGGTGGTAGACAGTCCCACCGCTGCCTCCAGAGCTTGATCCGCAGCCGGGCTGGGTGGCAGTAGACAGTCCCATCACTGCCTCCAGAGCTCCGGCCGCGGCCAGGGCACCGTAGGTGGTGGTGGGACTGTCTACTGCCGCCTGGCCCGGCTGTGGCCAGGGCTCCGTAGGCAGCAGTAGACAGTCCCACCACTGCCTCCAGAGGTCCGGACACGGAAGATGCTCAGGATCCAGCCAAATACCAAAGCATTGAATGAGCCAAGAAGGCAGGCTAAAGACTCCAGGGGTTCCTGTGAGGTAGAGGGGCACCCTCTGAAAGATCATGAATGTATTAAATGTCTGGGGGTACGATGCTGTGATAACAACACACTCCAATCACTGTGAGGCTGGGAAGGGTTTCTGTCTGGGGCAACCTGGCAGTAGCCGTTGCGCTCATGTTTTTCTTTTCTTTCCTCTTTCGGCTGCAATACAAGGTGAAGAACTTTCATAGGTACGATATACTACCTGGAGACTGTCTCCCCCCTTCATTTAAAAACAGAAATTACTATACTACTCGTGCTGAGTGTGTACACGAGCCTGTGTGGATGCAGATGGATGCCTGCATTCTTGTGGTTCGGTCAGAACTTCACTTCAGGATGTCAGGGTCTGCTTTTCTCCCTCCACCCACTTGGGTTTCTCTTCTTTTATTGGTGCAAGGTTTATAGCATCTGTATTCATTTCATCCCCACCCCCCGCAGGGTGGAGGTGGGCAAACCTTTCAGCCAGAAATAATGCTAGTGCCGTTGTTTAATCCTCCACCCCATCATGTAACTGCATTTTGTTTTTTATTCATAGGAATGTGGTTTTGTACAGAGATCCAGAAATTGGCTAGTGCTGGTCAAAGAATGGGCCAGAGTATGTGCCCTTATTTGGACACAGACCGAGCGGTGGAGGCACAGCTCGTAGTTCTACTTGATTGATATAATACGAATGCTGCAGTTAGGTTCCTAATGATGTCCCCATTAAGAGGCTAAGGAAACCCCAAGATGACCTCGCCATAATGTGGAAGCACTTATCATCCAAACCATAATAATCAATTAAAACTTAATGTTACATAAACAAGAAAGCCTCTGTAAAAGTAAACCAGCAGTTCCTCATGCCTCGTTTTATGAGCATTGCCTGCTTTTACAAGGCTGCATGACTCTCATCTTTTTCCGACGGAGATTCTTGCGAAAACATCGCCAATACAAGAAGAAACAGGCCTGGATCCGTGCGACTCGCCCTTTGTTGACTTTACTTCTTAGGACATTTTTTTTTCTTTTGTAACCATCTTCAGCATCTCTCTGGTTTCCACCTGCACATCAAATGATGTCCTGCCATCATGTCTGCAGCTGGTTCCCATTTAAACAAGTTCCCAGCTGAGGCTTGTCTCACAGCCCAAGCTGGCCCTGTTGTTAGCCAGACCACAAAAAAGTGCCTTATGAAGGCTGTAACACTTCTGAAAGTTAGCTTCCCCCCACCTCTTACAGTTTTCATTACTTGTTGTGATAGCAATTGTTTTCTCCAGTACACCTGCATTCCCTTATTCCTTCCTCCTGCAAAATGCTGGTTTCTCCTGCAGCCAATGAAATAGGACCATGGTGGATGTAAGGTTATGGAATGTGTTTGTACCCCTCCCATAGCTAACTTGACCCTTCCTGCTATGACATCACATGGCTTTCGGTGTGAGCTTCCAACCTGCTCAGTTGTGGAGCCTACAGTAGGAAAAAGCAAAGCAAAGGGTTCTGCTTGTATACTGTCCCATAGTGCTTAATAAAACACTATTTGGGCAGTTTACAATTAAATTATGCAGGCTACACATCCCTCCCAGCCAGCACATCCTCAGAGGGATGGAAGGCTGAGTCAACCCTGAGCCAGCTACCAGGGATTGAACCCCAGATCGTGAGCACCGTTTTGGCTGCAGTTCATCTGTTTAACCACAGCACCACAAGGCTCCTTGTCTCTTTTTGACTAGCTGGTTGTACATTCTATTTATGTGTGCTGAGTTGAGTGGGGGGCTATGATGGGGTCATCCAGCAATTTGCATGCCTGGATGGTTGCTTTCCATCTAGGCATCTTATAGGGATGTTGTTATTGTGCTACAAGCATGACCATCGATCGAAGTGAATTATTAGGGTTACTTTGGGACCATTATCTGATAATTGCTACTAGATCCAAAAAAATTCCAGGATACAGGATAACTCGGAAACGAAATGGAGAGTTGGAGAAAGAGGAAATAAATCTTGGAAGGAATGGAAGAATAGTTGTTGGGAAACTGTTAAAATAACGTATTATTTACCTTTCCTCCATTTTTAAGAACAGACTAGTCATGATAATGGAGAACGATTTCAGAGGTGTAAAATCAGGTGCTAGGGTGAAGAGGAGAGAGTGACAGGCTAGGACTCAGGAGACTTCTCAATCTTCACTTGGTCGCAGAAGCTCACAGAGCGTGGGGAGGTAGGGCGGAACTAGTAAAAACACCCAGACATCTCTCTCTTATCTTAAAAGCTCTTTTAGGGGTTGCAGTAAGTCTGACATGATAGCACGTGATTCACATAACAGATTATCTGAACAGGAGAGAAGCTGGTACGTATGCCTAGAGTAGGCATCTTGAGTATATTCAGTATACTGTATTATTCTCAGAAATGACAAAAGTAGTATGTGAGGCGGGGATCAAGTCATCACCTGCAACTAGATCTATGCAGAGTTACTGTTGAAGGAGTAAGGGATCTGTAGTCCATCACACGCCTTTCTACCCTAATTCCTCTCAGTTTTACTCAGCATGACCATGAATAGGAGTTGAAGTCAGTAGGGATGTTTGGAGAGCCATCGACTCTCCATATCCGGAGAACAGCGTAGCTGCACAAACATCAAACGCTGTATCACATCTCTCACACCACTCTGTTATTTGTTTCACCCAGCCTTCCTTGATTTGATGTTTCTCCTTCTTCCTCATTCTCCACCGGACCAGGTGTCATATAATTTTTTATAAAGTACCAGTCCCCTCAGACGTGATGTGTAGCAGGCCTTTGGGCGGCTTCCCCTTAGTAATAAAAAATTTATCACCCTAGAATGATGATGAAACTTCCCAGAAGCCACACGTCCAGAGTTTTAGCTATACTGCCATGAAACACAGGTGATATTTGCATACTGAAGAAAGATATGTAAGAGAGATTAGCCCTGTTCATGAGTCATTCGGCCTACTAATGTGAACCTGCTTACACTGTGACCTTCCATCAGTGTGTTTTCATAATCATAGCACGAGGTCTGAAATAAACAATAGTCCTGCTCCTGCGCCAGCTCTACACATGAGCAAGAAGCCAGATTTTCCTCAGAGGTTTTATTTATTTATTTATTTAAATGTATTTATTTAAATGTATTTAAAATATTTTTACCTAAAACTAAAAACTCTGCTTTTTGCGAGGCCTTTGGCGAGTTTTTGTAGTTTTTTTCCCAACGCCATCCACATTCTCGTCTCCCACCGAGAAGTCTCGTTGTTGGGTTTTGCACATGATGCCAGGGCGCCATGCTGTTTTAAAGTTGTTTAAGTTATTGCCTTATTCCGTTGCTATTGTCTTTTTTCTCTTATTATGTTATCAGTTAACTTGTCAACTTTTGTAAGCCGCCCAGAGTTCCTACGGGAAGATGGGGGGGTATAAATCCAATAAATAAATAAATAAATAAATAAATAAATAAATAAATAAATAAAT
>JAHTLZ010000074.1:7301736-7319790 GCA_023846285.1 Phrynocephalus versicolor | reverse complement strand
TATTTGGAAAATAACGAGTCTCCACCTTGATTCTCAGGGATTCATGTGCATGCACCAAGGTAGGATCTATGCATACCCCCAAGAAATGCGGTGGAGACTTTTAATTTGCCAGATAGGAATGAACTGAAATTTTCATGTTTTCTTATGCTGAACTACAGGATTTCAGTAGATGACTTTGAAAGCATTGTTCACTCCTGGGTTGAGAATTTTTGGCTTGCTTTCTTCTCTCGCACTTCTTCTCAACACTGCATTAGCTGCTTTTAGAGGGTGTGTGTAATCGCACGCACGCATGCACACACACACACACACACACACACACACACATTTACCTTCAGGATAAATTCACAATAATATTTGGAAACAATGTTCATTTTATAATTAAAGCTTTACCCACTCCTTTCCCACAAATATGTTGGCAGCTGAAACAAATCGAAATTCTCAAGTGGTATTTACTTAATTGTGATTTGCTGTAGTGTTATTTAAAAGGGGTCACTAGGTTAAAGCTATTTAAACCTATCTGCATGGAACAGAATAGTCTTTGTGCTGGCTTATATCAAAATCGCATTGCTCATTACATGAGGCTAACACAGAAACATGCACAGTATATTTTAATAGTTGAGACTTTTGTTTTGTTTTGTTTTGTTTCTTGGGGGGGGGGAGATGAGGTTTGTGCTGTGAGGCAAAACATGATTGTTATCTGCTGTTCACGGTGTAAGAAGGCCAGCAACTGTGAGGTCCACACAGCACCAGCCGCCTCCGGGTAACGCTCAGCATATTGTCACAGGCTAGCTGGTGTTGCCACGAAGAGATGCCTGAGGTGGGAAATGAGGGAAAGCCAGGAACAGCAACAAGTTGTTGGTGAGGGAAAATTGTGTGTGTGTGTATGTGTGTGTGTGTGTGTGTGTGTGTGTGTGTGTGTGTGTGTGTGTGTGTGTGATACATTTCAAAAAATGAAAAAAGCTGCTTCTGTGCATTCACACAGTTTCAGCAGTTGAGGAAAATTCTTCTTCCAGTCATAGGGAAGATTTAATGTCTGTGTTTGCCCTAAGTTGTTCTGACGCTTCTCAGTATTTCAGAGGATGTGAGGCAATGACTAACGGTGAAGTTAAGATTCCACCATCGATATGATCAGCTTGTGTGGGTGATCAGGGGAGTGCCGTCTTTACCTTATGTAGAGCAAAATATTCTGCCTCTTCTGCGCAATTTATGAGGAAGAGGAAGACTTGTTTGACTTGTTTTAGTGGTCTCTTTTGAAATGGGCCAAACATATTTGTATGCACACATGTTTCCTCACAACAAGGAGTCTTATGGCACTTTCAAGATTAACATGGTTTTTTTACCCTATGTGTTTGTGGAGTTCTAACTCACTTCAGACTTAGGAAGGAGTGGTCTGTAGGCCACAAAGCCTTGTCAGAAAACCAAATAAGCAAAGAAACAGAAATGTGTTAGTTTGTAAGGTGCTGCTCAGGCAGCCAGTGTGCGACATGTACTTAAATACAAAAATGGTTATAATAATAAGTCATTAACAAAGTAGCTAAGAACAATGGCTAAGCTATTGTAACAATAACATTGAACATCTAATTGTACATCAATAAAAGTTATATGTTTTATTTTCAAATCACAAACATTGGCATCGGTTTCTGTCCTTCATAATAAAATTCCTGAGTGTCATGCTAATATTATGGTGGGGATGCCTAAAATATAGTAATTGAATACTTTAATGGTGGCAGCAAAAGTGGTGTCACAATCCTCACATACTCATGACCACGGGAAAAGGGCCATGTGGAGGTGAGGGGCTGAACTTGCATATACAGTGGTACCTCAACTTACAAATTTAATCCATTCCAAATGCATGCTCTTAAGTCAAACTACTCTTAAGTTTGGGTACCTATCTAAAAAATTGAAAAAATAAGTTAAAAAAGAAAAAAAATGGGGGAAAACTATTTGTAAGTCGAGCAGACCATATCTAATATTTGTAAGGCAGCAGTTAAAACGGCAACAATTTTCCGCTCTTAAGTCGAATTGCTCTTAAGTCGAGCTGCTCTTAAGTCGGGGTAACACTGTACTTCAGTTATAATCAATTCATCTATAAAGCAGGAGCAGAGTGGCTGAGTGTGGTATAGGACGTAAAAAGACAGACTAGGACTTAGGAAACCTGGTTTCAAATGCCCACTCAGCTGCAGACACTCGCAAGGGTTAGAAGTGGAAGTGGTAAGCCCACTTCTTTAATATCTCACTTTGAAATCCCTGTAAGGGTTACTGTAAATCAGATGTGGCATCATGTCCCATAGCACACACAGAGGAGCGTACAGATTAAATGCAGTGGGGGTTTGGGGGGGGAGGGGAGGGAAGTCCTCCTCCCATGTCTTGTTTCATAGTGCTTTGTAGACTTAAGAAATGGCTTCTGTCCCTCCACACTTCATAGAGGAACAAATTAATGGTGTGATCATGTGTATGTGAAGTCTCACAGAGTTCAGTGGGGATTATTCCCAGGTAACTTTGGCCACGGTCTCACCAGCGTTTTCTGCTCATTTTTGCTGTGGCGAAATTCCTTCCACAAAGGGAAGTAATTTGGTGCCCCGACCGATCATGCCCCTGGAAGTGCACTTTCACCGAAGATTTTTAAACCACCGCCAGGGGTTGGTTTAAAAAAACTTCCCTTAAAGATGGGCAGTTCTTTGCTACTCTAGTGATGTGCGACCCCAGAAAATGCACAGTAATTAGCTTCATACCCCTTTTCCTGCTACTTCCTGTGGGTCCGGCTTAGAAAATCGACCCAGGAAAAAGGGGAAAATGCACAATAAGCAAGTAGAGACAGGCACAGAGCAGTAAAATACTACCCTGTCAACAGGACACTAACTGCGCATCAAACACCACATGACCACCCGAAAAAAACCCTACGCCTCAAATAAAGATGCACAGAAAACTTTAGTGAGACCGTGGCCTTTGAATAGAACTGAAGCATGAAGGGTAGCCTTGAGTAGCAACAGCCCTCATTCAATGAAAACCATGACTTAAATTTGATATGAGCGACTCTATCAGGAAGGAGTTTTTCCTTTCCCGAAAGGCAGAAGGAAAATGGTTGATGATGGCCTTTCTCTCCCTTGCTCTCATTGCAGCCCTATAATGCAATGGCAAGGATCCTTTTGCCTGCGTGTCACGGGAAGATGGATTGGTGAAGGGAGGTTGAGTTTCTAAGAAGAAATGGAGCAAGACAGATTATTCCCACCTCAGCATGACACCTGGGCCATGTCCTTATCTTAGAGGTGAATGGATCAAAATCTTGCTGCCTGTTTATTTTTTTGCCTTCTGTTTGGAGACTTTCCCTGATTAATTGCTTTCGAGTAATTGCCGCTGTTAACTAATGTCAGCTCTAATTAACCTGCAAAGCCTTCATCTCATACCATGGTCCCATCCTCCTGACAAGGAAGAGAAGGTCATCAGCAAGGAGGGCTCTGAAGATGGCTACATTTGGCCCATTGGTTTATTTGTCTTGGGCCTCATTTGCTATTCCTGCCGGCAAGGCCTGGAGACAGCTTTCTTGAATTTCCCATCACGTCTAATTGCCCCGCTGAAGCCTCAGCGAACACATGAATTAAGAAGTGTTTTCTTTTTTAAAAAAAGCCTTCTGGTTCTTCAGACACTTTGGGATCAGATTTCGTGTGGCTGAAGTATCACACAGTTCTCGCAGATACCTGTATTTTCTTCTTCCTCTGAGGGATGCTGGGAAACACATCACAAAGTGTGTGTGTGTGCGTGAGAGAGAATGGCTTTTGTATGGTTTAGCAAGACTACTGCCCTAGTTCTGGGGGGCTAGTGTGAGGTGGAGTGGATGGGTGAGTGGGTGGTAACCTACGAAGGCATCTCCAGAATCTTTAGGAGCTGCCAAAATTAACACATACAAGAGATTCTGTATCAAAGTTCGCCACATTTGGCTCCACAAACACGATACCAATTGCAAAAACAAAGCTAAGGATTTCATGCTGATTAGTTCAATAAAATCTGTTTCATTATGAGTGTTTGGGAAATGTAGCTATGAAGGACTGGTTGATATTTCTGCGGCTTCCTAGTGTTCATACAAGACTGTGAACACTACGCCAGCATCCTACTGTTCGGTGCGCTGGAAGATGCTGTGGGGAAACACGGCGCAGGCATAATGAAAGAAACTGTGTTCAGAAATTAAATGCCACCTCGGATTTTAACGTGAAACAGCTGTTGCCAGGCTTGTTCACATAGTCATTAATCCACTGTAAACATTACTTGTACATGGAGTCTGCCCACTCCCCTGGGTTGGTGACTTCCCAAGCCACTTTAGAGTCATTTCTGCCACCCCATCGGCTGGCTTCATTCTTCAATTGGGTGGCCCAGTACATCTCACAAAAATTAAAATAAAATAATATTTTAAAAAAACAAAAATAAAACACTACCCCAATTTGCATAAAACTGGACATGCAGTGTGTCTAAATGCAAAGACATAAAAATCAGAAGACATATTAATTTTGGTAATTTTAGAATAGCCTGTGTGTTCAGCCTGAGAAAGTGGAATTCATCCATGAAAGCAGGCTGCTTATTTACTTTTTAGTGGCCCAATAAAAGGTATTACCCCTTCTTGCATTTGTGCAGTCTCAGGGACCACAATGGCCTGTTCCTTGTTCTTTATTTCAAAAAGAGTTGCGTTCAAGACAAAAAAAAACCTAAAGCCTTATCTTAACAAGAGAGATTTGTGCCCAGACGTATAGTGGTGAGTAACACTGTGGAATGTCATTAGAGAAATAACATCAAAATGCCGTCCTATTTGTACGTGATGCCTGAAGTAGTAGTCAGTACAAAACTGAGCTTCATCTCCACACTTAGGGACATGTCCCTTTCATTGTCTACTGCCCCAGTGATTAAGCGGAGGCTATTCAATAAAGTCAATGTGGAAGCAGTAATGTTCAGACAGACCCATTCCAAGGCATTTCATACTTCCCTTTGAGTCTCTTCAAATCTTGTCAAACTATACACTATTTTATCAAAAGAGAAAATTCCTTGAATTCTGGAAGATATGCGATAGTCAATGGAGGAGCTTTTCATACTTCCAGTATTTTTGGCTTCCTTTGACAAAGGGAAGAGTGTCAAGCAAATGCGCTTCAATGTAGGAAAATGTAAAGTAATGCATATTGGGGCAAAAAAAATCAAAACTTTATCTGTCATCTCATGGGCTCTGAGCTATCCGTGACGGATCAGGGAAGAGATCTTGGTGTGTTGGTGGACAGCTCCATGAAGGTGTCAACCCAATGTGTAACAGCAGTGAAGAAGGCCAATTCCATGCTAGGGATAATCAAAAAGGGGATTGCAAATAAAACAGCCAACATTATCATGCCATTGTACAAAATGATAGTAAGGCCGCACCTAGAGTATTGTGTACAATTCTGCTCACCACATCTGAAAAAAGACATAGTGGAACTGGAAAAGGTTCAAAAGAGAGTGACTAAAATGATTACTGGGCTGGGGGACCTCCCTGATGAGGAAAGGCTAAAACATGTGGGGCTCTTTAGTCTGGAAAAAAGGCGCCTGAGGGGGGGAATATGATTGAGATGTACAAAATAATGCAGGGCATGAGTCAAGTGGATAGAGGAACGCTCTTCTCCCTCTCACAAAATATCAGAACAAGGGGACATCCACTCAAAATGAGGGTTGGGAGAGTGAGAACAGACAAAAGAAAATGTTTTCTTACCCATCGTGTTGTTAGTATGTGGAACTCCCTGCCACAGGATGTGATGACGGCATCTGGCCTGGATGCCTTCAAACGGGGATTGGACAGATTCCTAAAAGGAAAAGTACATCACAGGTTACAAACCATGAGGGAGATGTATAATCTCCAGCCTTATAACTGGGGTCCTTCAAGGGCCAGATACAGGGGAGTGGTATCAGGAGACAGATATCTAGTCTCATGCACTCCCAGACACATCTGATGGGGCCTCTGTGAGATACAGGAAGCTGGACTAGATGGGCTTTTGGCCTGATCCAGCATGGCTCTTCTTATGTTCTCATGTTCTTATGTGATCACACAGATACAAGGGCGTGTAGCAATCCTGGCTGTGGAGTACTGACAGGGTTTGACCTTCTAATAAGGATGCTTTGTCTTGAACATAGTGTTTGATCCTGAGTGTCTTCATATGCCACCAATTGGAGATGGGCACATATTAGGAAAATGGTGATTCATCACAACTGTCAACATGAATGTTGATGAATCATGAATTTGTGATTTTTAATGAACCAATTATTCACTTTGTTGGTTCATCTCCCCATTACAAAAACATGAAAAACACCTCTCTCCAGTACCTAGAGACATCAGAATTGCAGAGAAGCTTCCCTTGACTTTTCTCTATAAATCTTGTAGGTTTGGTGAAGTTTGAGTTAAGGACAACTGAGTCATAAACTCCCAAAGAGCCCCCGGGAAAGTAACAAGAAGGCCAAAATTGGGTTGATGAATCCATTGCTTTGTATTCAGAATGAAGATGAACTGACAATTTTTGACAAATCAGTGATTTTCTACAAATTTGTTTTTTTTTAATTTCTGTCCATCTCTACCCTGATGATATATATGCATTTGTGTCAATTTCATCCCCCCAAATCAGGACACATTCAAAGCCATGAATTTTTTCATACACAGGACAAAAAGAACTTCAGACTTGTATGTGTGCGTTCTCCCCCTCCTCCAACGTATCGCTGAGGAGAACAAAAAGAAAGAAAGGGAGAGAATTTTTTTTCTTTTAATGCAGCTTTGCAACTTCACAGTCATGTTCTCTTCTTCGTGCACTTAAATCAGGAGGAAGAAACTGCCACTATTGTTTTGTCATCTAAAAGGCTGAACAATGGCTTGTCTTGTACTACGGAAGGGGTGCGGGTGGAGTCTTTCTATGGATCTTTGTCTATCTTCAGTCATACCCTAAGGCTATATGTGGCTGCCAAGCAAATTACACACAGTAGTGTTATCCATTGCAAACAAATATATCATTTAGGTTGCCTTTTTATTCTCTCTCTCTCTCTCTCTCTCTCTCTCTCTCTCTCTCTCTCTCTTGTCTTTCCTGATATGACAGATTCGTCTTCACTGCTGCTGCTGAAGGGCCATATCCTCAGCAAGGTTTGGTAACTCCCAGCCATACGCCGTTACACTTTGTGTTATTTTGTTGGTCCCTTTGTATACACAGGTAGCAAAGTATTGTGAGCAAGCAATTTGTATCCCTATTGACTGAGGAACAAGTAAAGCCAACGGTGTCCCTGCATGTTTTGCATGAAATCTCTAGAGTGAGCTCTCACGCTAGAGATTTCACGCTTTCTCAGTAGTCCTGAGGGTTGCCAGTCCTCAGGAAATGATCAGAGATTTCATGGGATTTCTCTGCATCTCCAGCTCTTGAGGCGGGGTAAGCTGTGCTGCACTTTGTTCTTGTCTTTGTGAGGTGACATTAAAGCCTGAGCGCTCACCTCAGTTCATTCCTACCTTGTACAGTACATTTTACAGGATTTTGTTTGCGCCCCAGTGAGCAGGCCCAGAAGCAAGTGTTTCTATACCACAATGTTATTTCAGCAGTTATATCTCTTTAACAGTGAGGGATGTGCGATAAAGAATCCTGGGATTTATAGCCTGGTGAGGTACTGAGAATTCTCTGTGAGAAAGCTCTACTGGTTTCTCTGAACCACAACACGAGAGTTGTCTAGTAGTAAATTCTGACTAACTCACCAAACCACAAATCCCAGGGCTCCTTGGAATGGACGTGATGGCTATAACTGGGAAGAGTAGATACATGCTCTGCTGGTATCTTAAATAGAGATGGGCACGAAACGAGCAATTTTTCGTTTTCGTTTTCATTTTTTCATTTCGTTATGTAACGAAACAAAAAACGACTTTTGTCTCCAAAATGAAATGAAACGAAACACCAGAAATTTTGTCATGTGTTTCATTTTTGTTGCGGCAAATACATTGAACTGTAATGAATGCTAACGAAACAGCAATTTTTCGTTTTCATTTTAGTTTTTTTGTTTCGTTATGTAACAAAACAAAAACTTTTTTGCAAAAATTCACAAAAAATGAAAACGAACCGAAACGGACCCCCTAAACGACAAACAACAAACGAAACACCATTTTTTTGAGTCATGCCCATCTCTAATCTTAAATTAACTCTGCCTACACTTTTGGTCGCCTGCTGTGGCCATGGGACATGACAGTTCAGAGATGTACTCACCTTTAAATTAAATGAACTGTGTCCCAAGATAACCCTTCACAACAAGTATTGATGGCCTCTCTCAAGGTTCAGGGAAATAATACTAATGTTATTGTAAATGCCTCCAGGAATACTTAAGAGGTTCTAGTTTCCTAATTTGTCAAAGGCCAACTCCTTCATCCCAGTCAACTCACTGGCAAGGCAGGGAAGGCTGGAGAAGGAGTGTGTTGTGTTTACAAACCCTTGCATTCCCACAGCAACATGACCTCTCCCTGGAGTCTTCCTTGTGGCTCAGCAACCACTCTTTTAGACTTCAGCCAATGAATTGCAGTCCACCCTCTTTGGCTCCCAACATTCTTCCATCATCCTTCCTCAGCTCAGCCTTGAGCTATCTCAGACCCTTGATCTTGGAGCCGTTCCAATGGCTTCATCCAGACTTCAGCGTTCTTCTCCAGAGTCGGCTGTCTTCCATTCCAGGCTGGCTTAGGCTCTGGCTCGTTTACACTCTCAGACAGACCCTGTTGCCAAGTGGCTGAGAGATGGAGACAGCCAGCATGGGCCGTTCAATGCAGCCTCCCCAAAGGGCGCTAATTCTGCAGACATAGACCTTTTTTAAAAAAATCGATAAGCGCCTTAAAGCTATGTGAACTGCAATTTGATTTTTAACTTACATAACTAAGAAGGACCAATGTGGCATTACAAAACTTCTCCGTTTTCAGAAGTATACATGGATGCCAACAGGCATTCCAGTTTCCTTTGAAAGAAGAACATACACAAACATAGTATTTTGCCAGGAACATCCTATCTTAAAGGACAGCACTGCTGTGACTGTTGCATTTACCATCTCTGTACTTATACTGTGGCTAGGTCTGTTGGCTCAAATGCTGAGCAATGGGCATCATTATATTTGCAGATTATTCACCACATGCAATGCTTGCTCCCTATCCCTAATAATACAGTATTGTACAGGCCATTAGGTATGTCCTTGAAACCAGCTTGATATAAGAAAAACAGCTAGCCCACATTGTGTTTGGATCTAAAACAACTGTGACCCTGGATTATTTCCCAATCTTGTGGTTTCTGTTCCTTTAAGGAGCTGCTACTGAATGGTTACTAGATTTTAAAGGCTACAGGTTTCCTTAGAAAATATAATTATCTGGGTACCTGAAGTAAACAAGCCACGTTATAATTTTTATCACCAGGTTTTGGTTCTAAGGACAGGAAAATGGCAGGATTTTCTCCTATATACATGAGACAGAACTACAGTATGGGGTTTTAGATGGTAAAGACACTGACACTGACAAATGTCTACCTGCATGTGTTGGAGCACAAAGATGAATCCGGGCATAATTCTGTGATCGGAACGGTTGTGTGTCTTCCTCTACCAAGGGCAGTTCTAGATCTGATGGTGTCTGTTGCAGGAAATGTTGCCTTGTTTTTACCAATTCCACCCTAACTATGAAGATGAAACCTAGCAAAGACCCTTGACTTTAGCAAGACAAACAATTTGGAATTGCAACTTTTGATTTTCTTTTTGAAACACTCTCCCTTTGTGTGTGTGTGTGTGTGTGTGTGTGTGTGTGTAGCCATTGGTGTTTCACCACAAACACAACACATTCATCTGTTAAAGTATACCGTCCATGATCAAGTTCTTACATTTCTTTGATATTATGTGTGTATCTTAACAGCCCACCCCCTTCTCTAGAAACCCAGGTCTCTAATAGCATTTCCAAACATCTCCGCTTGTCATCTCTTTTCCCTCTCCCATCATATTGGTATCCATAACCAAGAACAGTGTGAGGAATTAGCTAACCTCTAGAGGAGCAGTAAAACGTAGCCTTGCCAGATTTGGGGGACTACAGTGCACAGAGAGCCTGCCTGCTTCCTTCTTCTCTTTGTGGTCTCCCCAGGTGGTTGAGAGGACCCATCCTGTCTTGGCTGTGATATTTCCCCTCTTGCTACTGTTGTTGACGTTACTGCTGGCTTTCCATTGACTTGATTGATTTCTTGCTGACAAGTGCATAAATCATGGCCATTCATAATGAGGAGTGTCAGGCTTTGCCTGTATTACTAATTCTGCTTTTTTGCTGTAACACACCACTCTCTCTCTCTCTCTCTCTCTCTCTCTCTCTCTCTCTCTCTGTGTGTGTGTGTGTGTGTGTGTGTGTGTGTGCTGTGTTAGAATGACAGAATTTTTATAGTGGTGGTACTGGCAGCATCAAGGATTTACTGCTTTATAAGGATACTCTGTTTTGGTCAATATGTAGAACTAGAAACAATAGGCCTCCCCAGAGTGGTTGTGGGTAGAAAGAATCTGGCGGGTTCTGAGACATGGTAGAATATGTTTATACCGGATGTTTTACGATTTTCTTTCTGATACCTTAGTCACGGCTCATAACTGCTTCAAAAAAGTCAAATTGTACGGTTGCAAACATTGCAGAAATTCATGGGTGAGACTAATATGGCAATGCCCTTGTGAGGCTGCGAGAGAAACCTCTCTCCCTTTCCATCCTTTTAAAAGAATAAAGAATGAACTCATTGCAACACATTGTGGAACTGAGTCCATTAATATTTGTAAGTACAGTGGACCCTTGTATAACAAACGGTTTGTATAACATAAAATCTGTACAACATCAAAAAATTCCAGAGATAGGGGAAATTTGCTTAACAGAATCGGCTATGGGGCAAATCCATACAACATAAAAATGGTCGTGATTAGGGGTTACTCTGTTTTCAATGCATTCCTATGGGAAACTTGTATAAAGGAAAATTTCTTTAACAGAATTTAATTTGGAACGAATTAATGCCTTTATAAACTGTACCACTGTAAATCATTCAGAGCTCTTTTAGAGTGGTAGATTGCATCATCATCATCATCATCATCATCATCATCATCATCATCATCATCATCATCATCATCATCATCATCATCATAACCACCACTCAGAGTCTCATTGATATCTAACCTTCTAGGCTGAGTTTCATAAGTGGAGCAACATACATTAGCTAACTAGCTGACATATGGTGGGTTGTTTGTCTGGACCAGCCATTCTCAACCTATTTTGGACACAACAAAAACACAATAAGAACAAAATATAAGCCAGATCAGGACTGTATCAGTCGCAAAATGAGCCTGATAAGATGGTGTGTGATGGTTTCCAGCCTATGGCTGCCTTCAAATATGGCAGCCACCCCCCATCCCCTGAGGGGGGCATATGGCCCCTGTTGGGAACAGTTGGCACACCATGTCTCCACATTTTTGCTTCTTCTACCTTAGGTTTTGTAGGTTGTGGCATCATTCCAGTGGTCATTCTTCCAACAGGCATGAAGACCACACAGGGAATGAAAATAAATTTTATTGTTATTTAATGTACACTTTGTTTACCTGACTAGATGTCTTGTGGTGGGATCTAGTCAGGTGAACAAAGTGCTGAGGAAAAGCTTTTAAAAGGAAGAATTTGCCTTTCAAAATGTCTGTTTTTAACTGGTTTTACCAAGAGTTCTTGGGTTTTTGCTTTTTAATAATTAGTCTGTTTAACAGGTTTTTGAAATAATATTATTTATTAAAACACATGATAAGCTACAAACTTCAGGAAAAATATGTATGGGAAAATGCATAGATATTTTCATGTAGGAAAAAGTGACAATGTCCTTCAAGGATACAAGGTGTACAGCCAGAATATGCCCGAGACTCAGAGAAATACAATGAAATTGAGGAAAAGGCTGGAATTCAATAGTCAGTGACAACTACAGCAGGTCCACTGAATGGGTGGAATCTACAAGGGGCTCACTCACCAAATGCTCACTGATTCAATGGGCTTAACTCTAGTTGCAACTTACTACTGGATGTCTGTCAAAGAATTATTCAGATACTTCACAAAGCTCCTAAATAAATACAGAGCACAGATCTTTCACCAGGCTGTGGTTTCTGGAAAGTGTTCAAAGATTATGAAAAAAGTTGAGTTTCCACTTCCTCCAGGAGCATGCGCTGTGAAGGATTATGCTTGTGTTTTAGGTGTCAAGCCTCCCACCTGAAATCGCCTGGAGCACTGGTCAATTCTACAAGCATCTGCCATCCCTGAGACAACAATTGCAGAGGGCACCGAGGAACACTGGTTCGGCCATGTGTTTGTTGTTGCTCATGCACTTTTGCCTTTTGTGTGGGAGAGGTTCCGTATTCCCACTTATTCCGCACAATAATGTTTGTTTACCCTTTAAAACTAGTGGTCTGTGACCCACCCACCCCAAAGGTCAATAGAATTGGCTGCTAATCAAGGAGGGTAGGACTGGAGGTGAAAATGCTGAATGTTGGGGGGGGGGGGACTGGATTCCCCAGGCCTTGAAGTCAGAGACAAGAGAAAGATAGAATCATAGAATCCTAGAGTTGGAAGAGACCTCAAGGGCCATCCAGTCCAACCCCCTGCCATGCAGGAACCCGAAGGATGCTTCAAACAGAACAGAAATTGGGGCCCACAGTCAATGGACAATGTTGACATCAGTCCAAATTCCTATTGATTTTGAAAGAGAATTGCGCAAGTTACAGTGCCATGAACGATTGAGCTCATGGTCAAATGTCATTTATGCCCATTACGTAATGGTTCAGAATCATATGTGAATTAACCTGACATAGTGCCAAATGGATAATGAAGTCCAACTGCTAGATTAACTGTGCAAGGCTTTATTTTATATGTAGAGAGGACCCCTGGCTAGGTTAGGCCAAGGTGAATTCCAAAAGGGTTCAAGGCATCCTTATGTGACAGACACATTATCTTAATATTGTGGTCCTTGTTAAGGAGACTAGCTGGTGGGATAGCTAAGTGAGTTTGGAGCACAGTGGGGTGTTTGACTCCCTGCTCTCTTTCCTGGTGAAAAAGTCAGCCTCTGTAACCTTGAGATGATGATGATGATGATCATGATCATGATGATCATCATCATGATCATCATCATCCAATTATCACACAGCAGACAAGATAACTACTCTGGATTTTGTATTACCAATCATTAGTTGAACGCTTCCCAAGCATTTAGGGCTACATGTTGTATCAGCAAATTATGCAAGCAGATCCCAGTAAGGCGGCTTTCTGCAGTTGACTGATGGTGACTTTGTCAACCCCAGTTTCTTCTATATACTTGCTTAGGTCTTTAGACTTCGCACCCAGCATGCCGATTATCACTGGGACCACCAATGATGATGATGATGATGATGATGATGATGATGATGATGATGATGATGATGATGATATACCGCCCCATAGCACTTCAAGCACTCTCTAGGTGGATTACAATTTAATTATGCAGTCTTCACATTCCCCACCCCCCACTAAGCTGAGTACTCATTTTACCAATCTCAAAAGGATGGAAGGCTGAATGAACCTTGAGCATGATACCTTGCATTGAACCCCAGATCGTGAGCGCAGTTTTAGCTGCAGAACAGCTGTTTAACTACTGCACCACAAGACTCATGATGATGGTGGTGCTGGTGGTGCTAGTGGTGATGATGGACACACACACACACACACACACACACACATTCACTTCGACCCCACCCCCACCCCTCGGGAAAGGCTTACTTCTGTGTATAGGACCCCTACTTAATTTTTAGGAAAAAATAGCATATACATGGAAAAATACAGTATTTGTATCTATAGTTTTTAGACATGTTTTATAATAAAAGATCTTAGTATTAAGAACCCTAGCAATCCAACTCAGACTTAAATAACTTTAATTATGAAATACTTAATTACTTAGATCAACTAATTACTTAGATCAAATTCAAGATAAATTAAAATGTATTAAATATTGTATCAAATAAATGAGAGAATATATTTATATGAATGATGAGAATTATACACTTGTAATTTGATAACATTGTGAAAGACGAATGTTTCAAACTACAAAAAAAAAGTTCAGCTCGAATGTCTCAAACAACAAAAACTTGCAAAAGCTGTTTAAGTAACAGAGAAGACATTAATTGCTCAGAAAAAGAAGAAAAGCCTAATGAAGAGATTTGTAACGGAAGATAATTAGAAGCGTCCTCAGCCAGATAACACTAGAAAACAAGATGGAGGTGGTTGGAAAGCCAAGGACTGTTGTGAATGAAAAATGAGCCTGCATGAAGGCCCTGTAAAATTCAAGGAATGAGGCTGGCTGGCAGCCTGTTAAAAGCATATTCTGAAATTGCACATGCACTGTTGGATGTTCTGGAAGATATGAAGAAAGGTTAATATTCTTTAGTGGCCATTACAACATACGTTGCATCCATATATATGGAATAAGGTGTCTTACAGCCCTTGGGAAGTTCAGAGGCAAAGATGTTTCCCTTTTCTTTCAGAATGAGGCCACACTGTGTTAATAACTTCAAACATGAGTAGATTGAAAGAAGCCCTAATAGGCAAGGTGGAATGGTATGCATTTTCCTATTCGATTGCTACACCACAGCCTTCACACTTGCACAGTATAATCTAAAAAGCTTCACAAACAGTTTGCTGAGAAGTAATACCTCTTAAGATGAATGCCCCATAAGACAAAAAATTCATAAGACAAAAAAATTCTCAGGAACTGGGTTGCTTCGCATAACAAAAATTCCCTATGGGATGCTTCACAAGACAAAAAAGGGTACGAAATACCGCATTTCGCCAGATGAATGTTCCAGAAAAAGAAACAGCTCGGACAATGAATTAAATTCATCTTAAGATGTATTCTGATTCAACCAACTTATATAAATAGGATGCTGTCATTTCCCCCCGCCTTATGATAATTTTCTATTAGTTATTTTTTCCCATTTGTTCTTATTTTGAATTGTCAAACCATTTTGATTTTTTGTATTTGTGGTTATTTGTTTATTTGTTCCTTTTATTGTTATGATTTGATTATCTGGTTTGATTGATTAGTTTTTATTTTCTATTTTAAGTTGTTTAATCTGTTTTTATATTTTGCATATGTTTGTAAACCGCCGAGAGTAGCTTTTTTGCTAGATAGTTGCGGTATATAAATCAAATAAATAAATAAATAAATATTATTGTATAAGACAGTGGTGGTGAACCTTTGGCACTCCATATGTTTTGGACCACAACTCCCACATTCCTTTGTCATCAGCACTACAAGCTTGGAATTCTGGGAGTTGTGGTCCAAAACATCTGGAGTGTCGAAGGTTTGGCACCACTGGTATAGGACTACATTCTGCTGACCACAACACAAGATGCTCATGCAGTAGGCAATACCTTGGGTGATGCTTTTATACCATGCTTCCTTTGATTATCTGAATAATCTGCTCCCTCAAATTTACCACCATTGTGTTTAGTTCTTTGATATAGCTGTTATCTCATATCTGGCTTTTGAGTGCTGATACTTAGAGGTTTCAAATGAAAAAGAGGATTTTTTTTCAGGTGTGGGTAATGGGAAATTCCCATCTTAATGGGAAGTTGGTTTGAACATTTAATTTTTTTTCACAAGTTCTGTCATGTTTACATGTTTAACTGAACCAAAATTTTGGACTGGAAAGCCCCACTCCTGCCTAAATCCCATTCCTGCTTATCGATGTAATAAATCATTAGCTACACCTTAGGGTCGAACTCACACCTCCATCTTTTTAAACTGCAGTTGTAGTCATAATATTTCTGTGAAGATTCTCAGTCACCAGGTGAGTTTATCTGGACGTTGAGTCATGACCACTGGACTTCTTTTTCTTGAGAGATCGAAATGTTTCGCTGCTCATCCAAGCAGCTTCGTCAGTCTGATAATAATAACATAACATGCATTTAATTAAAAGTGAATTTAAAATTAGGTGGACATTACATTTAAAACAGGTAGCCGTTAAAAATGATAGGCTAATGCTCTTAGGAACCATTGAGATGTGCTGTTTTGAAAAGTTTTAAGAGCCACTGTTACGTCTCTTCTGATGTCTGGAAGTTGAGTCATGGCTACTGGGCTTCTTTTTGAGAGAGAGAAACATTTCGCTGTTCATCCAGACAGCTTCATCGGTCTTGGATGAACAGCGAAACATTTCTATCTCTCAAAAAGAAGTCCAGTAGCCATGACTCAACTTCCAAATAAACTCACCTGGATGACTGAGAATCTTCACAGACATCTCTTCTGAGGCTTCTCTTCCTCTCTCAAGGAAATCTTGCAGGTAAACCATGAACTGGCCTTTTTTAGCTTCATCAGGAAAGTATGTTATGATAAGCAAGGCCCTACCTGTGCTCCTGGTCAAACACCCCTTCCCCTTAGTTCCCTTGGGCCAGATAGGTGCCCTAACAGAAGCTGGACCATCTCGATACTGTGACGGCTGCTGTTCTAAAAGGCCTGTTGACTGGGCTACATGTTGCTAAAGCTGAAGTGGGGTGGAACCATTAATGTTGGTTGGCTCTTGTATTGGTTATTATTGTTCCTTCTACAAGGACAGTTGGCTCTCTGTATATTATTCTTTTGTCAGCTATTGGACTGAATGAGGCAGCAGCTGCCTCCGTCTACAGATGACAGAGCGATGAGGGCAGTCTCTTAGTCTTGCCATCTGAGCCCTGCCCCACTCAACTTTCCCTGCCTCCCCTAAAGGTGCTTGCTGCCCTCAGTTAGGTGGAGGTTGGCCATTGTCCACCTAATGAGCTCATTGGGACTATTGTCCACCTAAGGAGCCTATTCAGCCCATTGTTCATCTTATGAGCCTATTTCAGACCAGGGTGACATGAGGTCAATGTGAACTATAAAATGGAGGACTTGCAACTAGCTTCCCTTGGACTGACGAAGCTGTTTGGATGAGCAGCGAAACGTTTCAATCTCTCAAGAAAACAAGCCCAGTTGCCATGACTCAACTTCCAGATATACTCACTTGGATGACTGAGAATCTTCATAGACATTTTGGTGGAGGTTCTTGCCCAAACACAAGTGTTGCCTTAAGAGTCAATTGCCAGTCAAGTTGGCTACTGTTCATGGGATAAAGGATGAAGCACCACCCTGTCCATCCTCTCAGCCACCAAATCTCTTGAGTATGCAGCTCTTCTGCATGGGTTGAAATGAGGGCATTACAGTATTCCACCCTGTTCTGTTTAGTTTTGGGAAAAGAGCTTCCAAGGGAAGATGGTCTGTTTACCTCAGCGTTTATATATACCTTAAATCCCAAATATCTCAAGCTTTAAATGATGGTGTTTATTCCCTTCACTCTGAGAATTCAGTTTAACATGTTAAAATAAGACATCTTTCTTTAATTACAGGAATAGTTGCTTGAACTAGAGTGCTCTGCTTAGACAGGTAGGAGTCCTGCGATGTTTCAGTTTGATTTTCTTGGCAACCATGAAGAACTTTCTAGACTGAAATGATATTGTATGAGCCTGTACCAGCAGTCTGGTTAAATGGAACATTCCCCTCCAATGCAACGTTTGACTGTCTGGATCAATTCTTTCAATGAGTCTACTGAACAGCACCAGAAAAAGAAATACTTTTTCTTCTTGATCCAGACTTATGCACGCGTGCGCGCGCGCGCGCGCGCACACACACACACACACACACACACACACACACATGAAATTAGTGACAGCACAAATCCTCTGCTTTGCAACAACGACAAGTCAGATACAATCTGCAATTTCTTTTTCCTTTGGAGCTACTGGGAAATCTTGTTCCTAGCTTGGAGTAAATTCATTAGATCCATTTTGGAGGGGTAGGATCTACAGTAGTGATTGTGATGTGGTTTAATCGATGGTCATTTTTACACCTATCAATCCATTCCTTTTGATAACCCCTAAGCCAGTGATTTGAAACTTCTGTCTCGGTTTGCTTTCAAAATGGCATAATTAATGGATGAGATGCAAAATAATAATAATAATAATAATAATAATAATAATAATAATAATAATAA
>JAHTLZ010000074.1:7268418-7301726 GCA_023846285.1 Phrynocephalus versicolor | reverse complement strand
TAATAATAATAATAATAATAATAATAATAATAATAATAATAATAATAGTCCTATAAATGGATGTTCTGTTTGTGAGGGTTCTACACAAGAAGAGTGTTTAAGGTTATTAAAAATAAAGGAGTGTTAAAAGCCATCTGTAACATTGTTTGTCCCTATAAACGGCATTGGCAGGCATATGTTCAGCATCATTTTGGGCGCAGTTTCTGTGGCGAAGGACCAAGGTAAACACATTCTTTATGATGTAATTGTTGATGTTAGTTGAGTAGATCCCTGCAGTCTTAATTGTGGGAGGCATTTGGACTGGACCTGTTTTTAACCGTTGGAATATCATGAGATATTCACCTGGCATATGGGGTGGAGTGCCCTGCTTTTACATCATTGGTCAGTCTGGAGCTAAAATCAAGCTGCATCAAGATGTCATGAGCTGGTTGAAATGTTCGTGCAGGAAAAATAAAAGTGTTACATATGGGGGGGAGGGGCATCGGGGGAAATAAATGCACAACCAGAACTGAGGAATATCTGGTGAAGCAGTCACATTTCGACAAGCGTCACCAGGTTCGAGTTGCTAGGAATCACTTTAGAGGAACGGCACGTTGGGCTTTGTATTCAATTCAAGAGTGTCCGGAATCGATAATGTGAAAACTATTTCTCTTGCTCCTCCCATGTTGTATTTTTAGACAACTTTAACTAGGGTGTGTTCTTTTTTTTTCTCCTTCTCAGCAATGGTACTTTAAATCTGAACAGGAAAAAAGAGCAGTGTTTAGCAATGAGGACATGCCCAGTCTACTTTACTAGTTACTAAGAATGAACCGTGAGCCAGGAAATTCATGGCTCAGATTTCATCTCACCCATAAACTCTCTAGTTGGTCTTAAGTGAGCCACTGTCCTTAACCTTCAGGTACTCATCTGCAACAAAGGGATAACGGTGCATTGCCATACACAAATATTATAAAAGTTACCAACGT
Source organism: Phrynocephalus versicolor (assembly GCA_023846285.1). Classification (NCBI taxonomy): domain Eukaryota; kingdom Metazoa; phylum Chordata; class Lepidosauria; order Squamata; family Agamidae; genus Phrynocephalus; species Phrynocephalus versicolor. The sequence continues at coordinate 7,300,761 of JAHTLZ010000074.1, read as the reverse complement.
CAATTAGTTGGCTAATTGGCTGCAATTAGCGGCAGCAAGTCACATAAACTTTAGGTGAACACCAATAGCATGTTGCCCCTTATATCTATCACTTGGGGGCAATTAGTTCTGTCTCCCCTGCACCATGCTTTATTATTTATGTCTTTTTGCCATTTGCCGAGTATTTGTTTTGTATTACTCTTCTGGCTGATTTTGTTTGCCTTATTTGACTTTGTAATTTTTGATTACTTGCTTGTGAACCGCCTAGAGTTCCCGAGGGAAAGTTGGTGTGGTATAGAAATGCTGAAATAAATAAATAAATAAATAAATAAATAAATAAATATAGGTGAAACACTTTGTGTTGCTCAGTTCCACTATTATGCCGTGAGAAATCCATGAAACATTTATATGTCCCATTTAGAAGCTAAGGGGACGATACCAGTGCTTGGAACGGAGGAGACGATACCAGGAGAACTTTCTAGGAATTTTCCACGAGAAATAATAAATATATACAGGCTCTCTTTTCAAAAAAAATGTTTGAATAACCCAACAGACACAATGGTCGATTACTGGTTTCCATGTTTCCTCCCACTTAGAAATGAATGGGGGAGAGACTGTGTTCCTCCTAACTTTTTGCAAGTCTTTCATATTATTGTCTGATAGAGATGGGCACGACTCAGCGAAATTTTCATTTTTATTTCCATTTTCGTTTTTTCATTTTCGTTAGGTAACGAAACGAAAATGAAAATTTTTCAAAAAACAAAACGGAAACGGAAACGAAACGAAAAATTTTGCCGTGTTTTTCATTTTCGTTGTGGCAAGCACATTGAACTGAAAAGAATGCTAACGAAACAGAAATTTTCCGTTTCGTTAGGCAACGAAACAAAAATGAAAAATTTGCAGGAAAAACCCAACGAAAACGAAAACGAACCAAAACAGACCCCTCAACGAAAAACAAAAAACCATTTTTTTGAGTCGTGCCCATCTCTATTGTCTGATGTTCTTTTTCTCAGGCCTGTGACCTTCTGAAAGGCTATGACACCAAGTGCACCTTTTATTCAAACAGATTGATCGAAGTTTTGCAACACAAACCCTGAATAGGATATTGTTCTGATTGGAACATAAACTGATCATGGCATGTGTTTCAAAGAGAAACTTTGAGTGCCCCAACAACACTGATATGGCAGGGATTTTCCCCTTTAAGAGAATGACTGAAACAGCAGCCCCGTCTTGCCAGTGAGCAGATGTGGTTCCCTTCAATATCCAGACCAGTGGTGGCAAACCTTCGGCACTCCAGATGTTTTGGACCACAACTCCCAGAATTCCAAGCCTAGACTGCCAATGACCAAGGACTGTGGGGAGTTGTGATCCAAAACATCTGGAGTGCCGAAGGTTTGCCACCACTGGTCTAGACAGAACCCATTTGTAGAAGTATGCCTCCTTTTCACTCTGAGTAGGAGTTTAAATGTTGCTGTTGATCATTTGACTCCTATACATTGTTTATTTAAAATAAAGAACAAAATGCTTGCCTTATGTTTTTCAGCAAAAGTAGACTTTATTTTCCCCACATTGGTTTGCACATGCTCCTAATTTTCAGAGAGAGAGCGAGAGAGCGACAGCGACAGAGACAGACAGACAGACAGACAGACAGACAGACAGACAGACAGACAGAGATAGATAGAGAGACAGAGAGTTCAAAATCAAGAATTTATAGCTGGAGCTATAACCCAAGAATAAAAATAAAAATAATTAAACCACAGATCATTTCTCCTATTCACTGAAACAAGTGCATGCTGATGCATTTACCTGATGCGCTGTACCTTAACATCTACAGCACATAAACACAAGACACAACTGTGTTTATCCACCATAAATTCATTATTTGAATCTGTAAAGTAGGGGTAGGAAGATGCATGTGCCCCCAGAGACCCAATGCCCTCCTCAATATATTTTTTTAAAATAAACATTAAAGATGTTCTATTGGTGTATCGGTTTCCATCTTGTACTCTTTTACAATCCCCTCCTCAAATCTCTGATTGTTTTCTTACCCCTCCCTCCCTCTCTCTTACACACTCTTACTTCTCTATCACAGACACAAAGCATCTTCATTCCCACCAGTTAAATAATTAGGTTCTCCTCTTTCCATCTTTTCAGGTCTTTCAAAGGCTGCAGAGACCAGCTTGACAACATCATGCTTACTTCCTGTTTTCAAGCAAGCCTTGGTCAGAGTGACAGTAGGGTTTATTATTATTATTCACATAGGCAGTTACTTCACGTCCATTTTGTCTCTCTGTTGCGCTTAGGAGCGGTACAAAAAATGCACCTTCACGTCTGTTGAGCAATTACTGAAATTTGTCTCAACCACGCCCCCGGAATGGGTGCTAAGCGTGACAATCCTGTACCTGGTGCTGGGGTAGGGTTTTCCATTGTCACTCTTTGTTCCCGCTTTTTGTTCCGAGACAAGACACCATGTAGTAACGACTGTCATGCAACAAAACATTCGTTTCTCTCAGAAAAGTCTGTCCAGGTTATTATTATTATTTGACTTTTCAGAAGTGAAAAATAAAAAAATAATAATCCCCCCCTCAAAAAAGGAAAAAGGAAGCTAGACAAATTCAGTGTTTGTCATGGTACAAGACCGTGAGATAATACTTGTCATGAGACAAGTTATCATAACCATGGGAACACTGAAACGGGGACAAAACCACATGATTGCGACCAATGCTGTCTCGGTACAAAACTAGTCGCAGAACAAACCTCCAGAGGGAAAGTTGCTCAATTCAATTACAGTGCTACCTCAACTTACGAATTTAATCCGTTCCGAATGCATGCTCTTAAGTCAAACTACTCTTAAGTCGGGGTACCTATCTAAAAAATTGAAAAAATAAGTTAAAAAATAAAAAAATAAAAAAAAATATTTGTAAGTCGAGCAGACCATATCTAAAATGTGTAAGGCAGCAGTTAAAATGGCAACAGTTTTCTGCTCTTAAGTCGAATTGCTCTTAAGTCGGGGTACCACTGTACTGCCATTCCTGCTGCCTTGAGAACAGGCTGTACTTTCCTGCATTCTTACTTCCCTGGCTAACACTAACATGTAAGGTATTGCTGAAGAAATGTTAATGCAACAGCAGCAGCAGCAGCAGCAGCAACAGCAACAACAACAGTCAAGAACTTTAGTTTTAAAAAATACATTGCCATTTGCCATTTGCAATGCATTAATTGATTCCAATGAGGTAATGCCGCTCTGTGGTTCTCAGTAATTTGTTTAGACAAACCATTGTGCTCTGCGTCCATATGCCATAGAGAACTTTGTTTAAAATGAGAAAGAAGAGCAAAGAAAAATAAAGGAAACATGACCAGAAAACCATATTTATCATTATACCCCAACTGGTATCTTTTATCTGAGCACATAATGCAACCAAATGTATTCATCTTGAAATAGCACCAGTTTCCATGAGATAAACTTAAGAACATAAGAACATAAGAACATAAGAACATAAGAACATAAGAAGAGCCATGCTGGATCAGGCCAAAGGCCCATCTAGTCCAGCTTCCTGTATCTCACAGCGGCCCCACCAGATGTGTTTGGGAGCGCATGAGACTAGATATCTGTCTCCTGATACCACTCCCCTGCATCTGGCCCTTGAAGTACCCTGGTTTCTCCATCATGGTTTGTAACCTGTGATGGACTTTTCCTCCAGGAATCTGTCCAATCCCCTTTTGAAGGCATCCAGGCCAGATGCCATTACCACATCCTGTGGCAGGGAGTTCCATAGACTTACAACACGCTGGGTGAAAAAAATATTTTCTTTTGTCAGTATTTACTCTCCCAGCCCTCAATTTGAGTGTATGTCCCCTAGTTCTGGTATTTTGGGAGAGAGAGAAGAGCTTCCCTCTGTCCACTTTACTCATGCCCTGCATTATTTTGTATGTCTCAATCATATCCCCCCTCAAGCGCCTTTTTTCCAGACTAAAGAGGCCCAAATGTTTTAGCCTTTCTTCATAAGGGAGGTGCCCCAGCCCAGTAATCATTTTAGTTGCTCTCTTCTGCACCTTTTCCAGTTCTACTATGTCTTTCTTGAGATGCGGTGACCAGAATTGTACACAATACTCCAGGTGGGGCCTTACTATTGTTTTGTATAATGGCATTATAATGTTGGCTGTTTTATTTTCAATCCCCTTTTTGATAATCCCTAGCATGGAATTGGCCTTCACTGCTGCCACACATTGGGGGGACACCTTCATGGAGCTGTCCACCAACACTGAAATGCATGCTTACCTTGCTCCCCCAATATTTCAAGAAAGAGGCAAGACAACATGTTTGGGTTATAAAATGAGCTACAGTTTTATTAATAACAATATTTAATTTAACTGCTGATATCTGTAATATAACTGGCAAGAGGGCCTGATAAGTAGTGCAAGTAGTTATCAGTGATTTGTGGCTGGATATTGTAGCCCCTAAATGGAATTCAGAGAGATTCCATTTTAGGAGGGTGGTGTTAACTCATTAATCCTCCATGTAACTTTATGGAATCAGCTCAGCCAATCGCAGCCCTCAATTCAACTTTATGGAATTCTGTTTAACTTAATTTATCCTACCCTACCCAAGGTTGATGTTTAATTGTTTCTTGAGGGCTGCCTAGCACCATATGGGTGCCTTCCCAAGGGGTGTACCTGAATTCTGATACCTCTAGCACTATTTATTTATTTATTTATTTATTCATTTATTCATTTATTTATTGCATTTTTATACCTCACCGATTTCCCAGAAGGAACTCTGGGTGGGTTACATAACTGCAAATAAGCAACAAGCAACAAAGCAAATCAAATAAAACAGTGGAGTAAGCAAGGAAAATAAGCAAATAAACACATGTATATGAAAGAATCCAGCAAGAGGGAAAAACAGAAAAGAAAAATATATATATAAACACTAAAAAGGGGGAAAACTTAATTACTTAAGAGATAAACCCATCGCATGCCTGAAAGAGGATGGGCGAAAACTCACCACCACTCTAGGCCAATTTGAGTAGAGGTCAAAAATTCCCATCTGGCCCTGTTGAGCGACCAGCTAATCTCATCTTCCTTGATTAATGGGGTTGAAGGGTGGGCAACAAGCTCTGGAGGAAAGAGGCAGTTGGGGATGGAGAACTGCCTTATATCAGCTCCTCCACCGCCCCCCCCACCTGAGGAGCCCGGATGGAGGCACGTTTTTTGTGCCCCAAATTCCCGCCCTGGGAGGCAAAGGAGCCCTGCACAGAACAAGTCCGGGGCAGAGCAGCCAGTCACAACAGAATTCATGCAAGTAGCCAGATTTAAGTTTAGCTTTATCTTCTATTATATTTAGTTTGAGGGAAACATTTAGGCGTCACAAGTGAGAAGCATTGCATAAAAAAATCCAGAAGGGGAAGGAACATGTAGGCAGGACTGCCCTAAGCATTTTATTCAGACATAGTCCTTCATTAGGTTCAACAAGAGCTACTCAGTATTAACCCTGTTTAGGATTGTATGCAACTCATGTACAAAATATATTCCTTGATGGAATCCGATGGAATCCCACCCAACTCCATCTGTGGATCCAATCGGAACTTTGCAGGCAGGCTTATACCAAGTCTGACTGAGTAGAGTTTCAGATATATTACCGGTACTTCCCACTAATAAACAAAGGCTGTTGCAGGGCTTCCATTCATTGCCCTTGTTATTTTCAGGAAAATCTAGTATTGCCAGATGACAAACCAACGTTTAGGAAACCTGGCTCACAACTGGATTCATCAAATGATATTTGCTGTTTAAGTTCATTAAGCCACTTAAAGCTTATTGGCTTCATTCTGCAAGATGATAACAAAACTAAATATTAATACTGATCTCTGCCAGAGAGAGAGAGAGAGAGAGAGATCAATTATATTTGTGTGTTTGCTTGTGGGGGGAAAATGAGGGACCCTCAGTCTTCAACAGGGAGAACAATATCCTATATGAATCTTCCTAGGAAGTCCAAACAGAGGATGGCATCACCTCTCTACCTTTGTATGCTTTGCTCCTTTGTGTATTTCTATAACAACAGGGAGGGTAGTGTTCAGAGTGTGAATATAATTAGTCAAGTTACAGAGGCAGGAAGGACTCAGTTTCAGCATTCTTTTTTAAAAAATGGTTATTTCAACACGTACCACTACCACAGATTTAAACTGTTATTTCTTCCCAGGGAATTCTGGGAACGGTGGCCCAGGGTAGGTGACTAGGGGAATAAACAGGCTCAGAACCTTCCACAACTTCTTGTTCCCATGATTCTTTGAGGGGGGGGGGACATGTCAGCCAAACAAGTATATAAATATTTGCAAGTTTGTAGTACAGTTTATAGTCTCTGTGTTTTTTACTTTGAGATGAACACACACACACACACACACACACACACACACACACACACACACAACACCAGGCTTCCTTCTTTCTTGAGCCATCTGTTTTTTGCATTCTTTCTTGAACTGTTCTTTTATCTGGAGAACATTCCCATTCTGTGTGCAGTTGATTGGAACCACGTTTCACTGTACGGAAAAGGATGGTATTTTCAAAATCCCAATTTGATCTCGGTTCCTTTTCTGATTTTGGCTCACTGCTGATTCAGTGAAACTTTTAAACTATTGTTTTGTTATTGTGGCCTGCCTTAGCCCCTAGTCTTATCTCCACAATGAACAGGGTCGGGTTTCCATCAGCCAAGTTACCTGCTTTGACCTAATTTGGACATGCATTTCCTGACTTTCTAGATTACTGTTTAGCAGGAATGAGAGCCAACACATAAATAGCGAGGACTCGTACTCAGGATACTTGGAAACTCAAAGCGAGAGGACTATTGTAAATCAAGCCTTAACCATCTCATATACAGTGGTACCTTGTATAAAGGAACTAATTCATTCCAAATGAAATTATGTTGAGCAAATTTTCCTTTATACAAATTTCCCATAGGAATGCATTGAAAACAGAGTAATCCCTAATTGTGACAATTTTTATGTTGTACAGATTCGCCCCTATCTCCGGAATTTTTTATGTTGTACAGATTTTATGTTATACAAACCATTTGTTATACAAGGGTCCACTGTAGTTTGAAAATGCTATTAGAAATGTCAAAAGGCAGAAGCAACTTGGCAAAAACATAACAAATAGTACAAGAATGGAAGTAGAGTTGACATTCTCCATTACTTTCTCTCCCTTTATTACCTTCCTTCCTCTATGTGATAATGATGGTAAATTCAGACTACACCTCCGTGTTTCGTCTGATATAGAGAACAGTATTTCTCTACAAATATTGTGCAACTATTTGGTATTTATTAGACATCGGCACGACTTGGCAAAATCCTCGTTTCCGTTCTCGTTCGTTGTTCTCGTTACGTAACAGGGAACGAGAACGACAATTACTCTGCTCCAGCTCAAACCCAACCTGATAAAGATAAATTTGGTCTGATTTGTCGTTGTCGTTCAAGGCATCACGGCGCCAGCAATCACGCGATGCCAAGCGGCGCAGCACAGAAAAAAAGTTTAAAAAAAAAAACAATTCCCGGCCAAAAAAGCAGGCGAAAATATGCCTGCCTCAGTGAGGGCACCTACCAGAGAGGGGTGGTTTCTGGGGGAGTCCCCGGCCTCTCCCCCTCTCCTGTCCTGGGCTGCTGGTACGAGGCTGGGGGGGGCATCCTTGCCGTCTCCATTTGCCATGCGGTGGGGGGGGATCCAAAATGGTGACCGCAATATTTTTTTTGAAATCGTGGCCCAAAAACCCACCAACACACCACAGAAACATTTGAAAATTAGGTATTTTAACTGCCGGAATTTTTATAGTAGCAGCAGTGTTTTTTTTTTTTTGCAATAAAATGTCTCCATTGATTTTAATTTATTTTATTTTTATTTTTACTTTTTTTACACCTGTGCATGTGCAATGATGGGCTGGCCATGGGATGGGACCATGCAAATTTTTGGAGCCATTCCACCAATTGCATGGCCAGGTTTTGACTGAGACTTCTGGGTGTGCCAGAGAGGGCATTAAAAGCCCACTAACCCGAACCCAAACCCAAACCCTAACCCATACGCCAGTACGCTGTCCTTCTTAGTGGGTCAGAGGCACCCAGAGGTGGAGCTCAATAACCCATCCTAACCTTAAACGTAACCCTAAGCCTAGCCCTTACCCTAACCCCACCAACCCTAGCCCAGATACGTACGCAAGTACACTTTCCTTCTTAGTGGGTCAAAGTGAGGCATCCAGAGAGGTGCCTTACAGAGCCCACTTCCCTACTCCTATCCCATTCCCTAACCTGTACGTCAGTACGCCAGCACACTTCCCTTCTTAGTGAGTCAAAGTGAGGCAGAGGCACCCAGAGAGGTGCCTCGCAGAGCCCACTCTCACTATCCCATTCCCTAACCTGTACGCCGGTATGCTAGTATGCTTCCCTTCTTAGTGAGTCAGAGGCACCCAGAGAGAGGTGCCTCTGCCACTTACCCCCCCACCCTAACATATGTAAAAAATAAATACGCAGCGGCTCCGCGAAATGCTTCCCTTCCCTTCTTAGTGGGTCAGACGTCAGAGGCACCCAGAGAGGTGCCTCCCAGAGCCCACTTACCCCAACCCCAACCCCAACCCACAAACGATCAAACGACCAAACGACAAACGAAATGACAAATTTTTGAAAATTATCGCGACAAACGGAAACGACCTGAAACGGACCTGTCCCGACAAACGACAACTCGAAACGTCATTTTTTCTGGTTGTGCCCATCTCTAGTATTTATCCTACCAAAATTTGAGTGAGCATCTGACTGTTGAATAAGATTAACTAATCTGGAAACTCATATTTAGTTAAAAATTAGGGGGAAATGTGAACGTAGAGCTTTTGGAAATTCATTCATTCCAAGATGATGCAAGGGGGGGAAGCAAAGTGTTCTGCTTATGTACTGCCCCATAGCACTTCAAGCATTCTCTGGATGGATTACAATTTAATTATGCAGCCTACACATTGCCCTCACAACAAGCTGGGTACTCATTTTACTGACCACAGAAGGATAGAAGGCTGAGTCAACCATAAGCAGGCTACCTGGGATTGAACCCCAGATTGTGAACACAGTTATAGAGGCAGTACAGGCATTTAACTACTGCACCATGAGGCTCCCCTCCTAATCTTAGTTGCTAAGATTGTTAGAGGTGCTTTTGGTGCAAAAGTAGTCATGAATGAGGAGACCTCGTATGTGACTGTCCCTTTCTAACAAAGGGAAACCAGATTAACTGCTTGTTAGGAAAGAAGAAATGAAGCCATTTAGATGTCACTGGTTGGCCACCTACAAGAGACAAGAGGGGACAAGATGCTCACCTGGCTGGAAGTCTATGACTTCCACCACCATCATCACTCCTTGTAGTTCAGTTACTTGTTACATGCATTGGTGCCTTTACTTCTAGTAGTCCCAGGTTATCAGTGAAAGGAGCAGAAACCTCTGTCAGGTGTCTTGAATCAACTCTCTGCATGGGAGATCCCCTCACACATTTTACTTTTTGGCTACTAAGGCTAGGACACAGAAATGTCAAAGACAATGCTGATGCTCTTCACAGCTGGTTGGTGTCTGTCTCATGTGTCAAGCAAAAGTTTTGTTTAAAAAAAAACAGACACACAAATCCATTTGATTACAGGTCTTTAGATAACACTTGACTAATTTAAAGGGGGGAATTATATTCTCACATGGTCCCTTATTAAGAATGTTAGCCTCACGTTCTCCTTCCTTTGACATTTTTCATCCTGCATCCCAAGCTCATTGTGAGGGATCTTAACATGAGAATGGGATGGCTGAAAATGAGTTTTCCCTGTGCAGCTTTACGATGTCATTATGTCTGTGCCAGGTGGATGGCGGCTTTTATGAAATGATGCCTGCACTTGCGTTTCTGCAGTTGTTTTCCTGCTGGATTTAAGTTGTGCATACCAATCTTTATTAATGGAGAGAGATGGAGGGGAGAGGGGACTCCATATAAAGACGTGATACAGAACGGCCTTCTGAAAGTTCATTTTGAAGTGGCCTAACTTGCCTGTGCTGCCTGTTCTCCGCCACGAACTGATGATTTTTATGAGATCTAGCCTTCACCGTTATTACGATATAATCCTCTTTCGCTTCATCACTCATTTCTCTGTGAGGCCAGACTTTCCCTTTGCTTCCTGTTGTGGAGACCTGGAGATCCACATTTAGCTCTGCCCATCCTGTAGGAAGTGTATGTAACAGCTGAATGTGAATAACTCCCACTGAAGGTAAAGAGAGTTTATGTGCTGCAGCTGTATAGCAGGAACCTTCGGGCAACCATTTATTTGGCCCTTCACCTGCTTCCTGACAGCTTGCTGTACGTCCCATTATCTCCCTCAGTATGGTGAGTAAAAGAGCAGCAGAAGACATGAGACGGGCATTTCTTTGCATTTCCTAGAAGAATTTGAAGGAACCTTTCTGGCCGCAACAATTTTGTACCCCACGATACAGCTCCTTTAAATAAAACTCTTTAGAATTATAAATCATGCAACCCTGAAATGCATGATTATCAGTTATCGAATAGCACAGAATGTGATTTGGCTCCTCAGGTGTTAAATTGGGCGTATCTGGTTTTTGCTATAGTGTGTTATCTGGCCAGACTAGAAAAAAAAATGTTTCATCTTTCTATCAGTGATCTCAAAATGTTTCCAATTTGGCAAGCTATCAGTGCTTCTTTCTGAGGTACATGTCCTCATGTGGGGAGATTTGATACATATGAAAAATACCGTGGACCCTCGTATAACAAGCAGTTTGTTTAACAGAAAATCCACTTAAAGGGAAAAAAATTGGGAGATAGGGGAAATTTGCTTAACAGAATCGTCTATGGGGAGAATCTGTACAACAGAAAAATGGTTGTGATTACGGATTAATCTGTTTTCAATGCACTCCTATGGGAAATTTGTACAAAGGAAAATTTGCTTAACATAATTTCATTTGGAACAAATTAATTCCTTTATACAAGGTACCACTGTGCATGGCTTCTAAATTCTTAATGCCACAGTCAAACGTGCACTGAGCCCCGTGAGAAACGTTCATTGTGGAAGAATTAAGTCCATAGAAAATATATCTCATGTAGCCTTTTGAAAACACAGAGAATGACTGTTGTCTACATTCACACCTCTGGGCCTCTGAAAAGATTAGCATATTATCTGTCCCACTACAGAACTGAGGAAGAAGGACCAGCCTCAGTCCTCTCTCTCTCTCTCTCTCTCTCTCTCTCTCTCTCTCTCTCTCTCTCTCTCTGTGTGTGTGTGTGTGTGTGTGTGTGTGAGAGAGAGAGAGAGAGAGAGAGAGAAATATTGTGGCACTCAAAAGACTAACAATTTTTGACCCGCTTTTGTGAATTAAAGCGCACTTCCACAGATAAAAGGTAAAGGTTCCCCCCACACATGTATGCTAGTTGTGTGACTCGTGTCTGACTCTAGGGGCGGTGTTCATCTCCATTTCTAAGCCAAAGAGCCAGTGTTGTGCAAGTCCGTGGCCATGTGGCTGACATGGCTGAATGCATTTCTGCACACTCAACATGCTAACAATTTTTTGATGTGCTTTTGTGATTTAAAGCCCACTTCCACAGTTGCAGAAGTGTAAATGAGGTAGAAAAAGAAGCAGATGTGGATGTCTTATTCTGGTGTCTACTAGAGATGGGCACGACCAGAAAAAATTATGTTTTGAGTTGTCGTTTGTCGGGACGGACCCGTTTCGGGCCGTTTCCGTTTGTCGTGGAAATTTCCAAAAATTTGTCATTTCCGTTTCTGTTTGTCATTTGGGTTGGGGTAAGTGGGCTCTGGGAGGCACCTCTCTGGGTGCCTCTGAGGTGACCCAGAAGGGAAGGGAAGCGTAACGTGTAGCCGCTGTGTACCATACATTTAATTACATTATGTTAGGGTTGGGGGGTTAGTGTGACAGAGGAACCTCATCGGCGCTTCTCTGACTCACTAAGAAGGGAAGCATACTGGCATACTGGCGTACAGGTTACGCTTAGGGAGGGAGTGGGTCTGGAGTTGGAGGCACCTCTCTGGGTGCATCACTCTGACCCACTAAGAAGGGAAGTGTACTTGCATACGAATTTGGGTTAGGGTTGGGGTTAGGGTAAGGACTAGGCTTAGGGTAATGGTTAAGGTTACGGTGGGTTAGTGGGCTGCACCTCTGGGTGCCTCTGGCCCACTAAGAAGGACAGTGTACTGGCGTATGGGTTAGGGTTAGGCTTAGGGTTAGGGTTAGGGTTAGGTTTGGTGGGCTTTTAATGCCCTCTCCGGCACACCCAGAAGTCTCAGTCAAAACCTGGCCATGTGATTGGTGGAATGGCTTCAAAAATTTGCATGGTCCCATCCCATGGCCAGCCCATCATTGCACATGTGCAGGTGTAAAAAAATAAAAATAAAAATAAAATAAAATAAAATCAATGGAGACGTTTTATTGCAAGAAAAACCCACTGCTGCTACTATAAAAAATCAGGCATTTAAAATACCTAATTTTCACATGTTTCTGTGGTGCTTTGGTCGGTTTTTGGACCATGATTTAAAAAAATTTATTGCGATCACCATTTTGGATCCCCCCCCACCGCATGGCAAATGGAGACAGCGAGGATGCCCCCCCAGTCTGGTACCAGCAGTCCAGGACAGGAGAGGCGGGGAAGGCCGGGGACCCCCCAGAAACCACCCCTCTCTGGTAGGTGCCCTCACTGAGGCAGGCATATTTTCGCCTGCTTTTATGGCCGGGAATCGTTTTTTTAAAAAATTTTAAAACTTTTTTCCTGTGCTGCTTGGCATCGCGCAGTCGCCGTGATGCCATAAACGACAACGACAAATCAGACCCAATTTATCTTTATCGGGTCGGGTTTGAGCTGGAGCGGAGTAATTCTCGTTACCGTTCCTCGTTAGGTAACAGAAACAACGTACGGAAACGGAAACGAGGATTTCGCCGAGTCGTGCCCATGTCTAGTGTCTACTCTGTATTGTGGGACCAAAGTAGCGGTCATGCTACAAAAGGGAAATAAACAAAGAAATAGAAAAACATGGCTCCATATTCACAACCAGCATGGCTCACAGGTTTATAGTTAGAGAAAATCAGCCATGGTCTTTTGCTTAGGTCTTTTGTTATGTGTGGCTTTGTCTCTTGTGTCTTTAGCACCAGAAAAGTAAATGACGCTTTCCATGAGAAGTGTGCCATGCTGTTTGGGGAATTCTAGGAGTTTTCGTCCAAAACCACAAATCTTCACACCTCATGTAACTTGGTGTGCACAACTGGAAAAGCACCACCTGTTAACTGGACAGCAGTGTTAGGCTGCTATTTATATATGGATACATTGTACACACAAACACACACACAAATGCAGGGAAGGCTGATAAAAATACGGCAACCATGAACTGTCCGCTGTTGTTTTTTCTTTTAAAATCTAAGCCAAAGTATGACACAACAGATAAATTTCGATCATGCATGCTGATTAACTGGTGTGCTCAAATTAACAAGCACCCTTTTCCTGTCCTTGGAGACACATGGAGAATACATAATATTAAATATTTTCCCATTTTTAGTATGATCCTCCTGGTGATTAAATCATATTATAATGGAAATAATTCACTGGGAACTCTGGACTTAAAAGAGAGAGAGAGACAGGGAGATTGTTTTGTTTTGTGTTTTTGTGTTTCTTTTCTTTTCTTTCTTTCATTCTTTTTTTTCTTTTTGGTCATAATAAGGCCCTGTACCAAAGCTTTCTCTTGCTGAAATCAGAAATCCCATTGACTTAAGATGACTAGGCTCAAAGCTTATATTCAAGAAAAATTCCCAGTGAGTCCATAATATTTTTATTGCTCATGCAAATGGAATATTTTTCCGATTACACTGTACATCATATGGAGATTGCTTGTAAAATATATTTTATGGTTTCTCTGCAAGTATTGTTTCACTGTGTATGAGGATGTGGCTGTTATAGCAATAACACGTTTAGTTATACAGCATATATAATATGTTATAGGATACGGGATGATAGGAAATTGGTTACAGTTGAATGTGTTATACATAAAGTTAGTTTATATCTAACCTTCCTTTTGTAAGAATATGGTATGCAATTTTGGAAATAAGAGGAGTAATTTATGAGTATGGTCTAATCCAGTGGTTTTCTGATATGGTTCCATACTGTAATTCTTTGGAAGCTTCTTAGAGCTTTTGGAGCACTTCAGCCTTATGCACAATATGCAGTTTTCAGAGGTGACAAGCAGCTGAAAGCATGGAATATAGCTAGTGAAACAGAGTCAGGAGTCAGAACTGAGGAGCAAGCAAACATATACACTAGAGATGGGCATGAAACGAACAATTTTTCATTTCCGTTTTTGTTTTTTCATTGCGTTGCGTAACAAAACAACAAACAAATTTTGTCTCTAAAATGAAATGAAACAAACAGAAACACCAGAAATTTTGTCGTCCGTTTCATTTTCGTTATGGCAATACATTGAACTGCTTTAAATGCTAAAAAAAAATCACAAAAATTGAAATAAATGGTAACGAAATGGTAACAAAACGTACAAAAACAAAAATGAATTTTTTGCAGAAATTCGCAAAAAAAGGAAACAAACCGAAACGGACCCCCTAAACGACAAACAACAAACGAAACACCATCTCTAATATACACACTCACCAGAGTCAGGAAAAACTTTTTCAGACAACCCCCCAATCTAAAGAGAAAGTCTTGAATCATTGTTCCTGTCAGTGGCTGGCCTGGGTGAATTGATCCAGTCCAATCCCCAATAAACTGCCTAAAATTGTTCAACAAAGGAAAGTTAATGAATACCGAAGAGTTTGGATGTTCATCTTTCAAGGACGACTTAGTTCAAATCTGGCCACATGATTTCAAGCGATCGAATGTCCCGAACTGATACCAACTGGTACCAAAAGCATAAAAGCCCCAGGAAAAAAACAACAGATTTGGAGGAGAAAACTCCAGGCTGATTTTGCACTGACTTATGCATTGAGTAGTCAATGGCAAATACAGTGCTGCTGTCCCAAATCTCAAAGTATTTTCTGCATATCTAGTTACAAGGAACTAGGTAAATGGCAAAAACTTTTCAATTTTTTGTGTGTGTCATGTTCTTTCAGTGAGTGCCGATTTTATTTTGATTTTTTCCCCACACCAGTTGAGTTTTTGCTTGATAAATGTGACAGGGGCCACCTCTTTCAGGTGATTTCATTTAATTCCCCCCACACACTTATATTTCCAGAGCTAATTCAAATTAAGACCTAGGTAACAAAAGCAGGCAACACTACAACCAAACATCACCAATAACAAAGAAAATAGTCCCCCAAATACCCATTGAGACATATACCTTTGAAGGAATAAAATATACAGTGAAGGAACAGAACAAAAAAAACACATTTTTTTTAAAAAAAGTCACACAGATCCCTTTCTCCCAATACCCAAGAAAAGCAAGCAAACAAATAAAGACAAAAGTACAATCAATGCAGCAGGATTTTATTATTGTATATAGATTGTTTTAAACTGTTTGTTATTTGGATAGTTTAATATGTTGTTTTATAGTTTTAATATATTGTTGTATGCCACCCAGAGACTACTTGGTAGTGGGGTGGCTAAAACAACCCTGTAAATAAATAAATCTCCTCCTGAAAGTTTTTTTTGAAGTTTTTTTCCCAAAATTTCTGCAAATTTTACATCTCTGGTGGAGAGGCAGGAATAATACTCCTAACTAGGAAAGGGACAAAGGGTCAAAATAATAATACAAGTCACCCCCACCATTTCACGGTTCTGGTACTGCGGTCCCACTATATTGTGGGATCGCAGTACCTGCTGGGGGGGCTCGGAGCCGCATGGGGGGGCGGCAGGGAGCGATCGCATCACTCCTCGCCGCCCCCCAGACCCATCCGGAAGGCCTCGGAGCCGCACCGGGGGCGGGGAGAGATCACATTGCTCCCCGCCGCCCCCACCCCTCTGATTGCCCCCCACCCCCACCCGACCCGCTTCCGCATATCACGGATTTTCATGTATTGCAGGTCGGGTGGGTCCCTAACCCCCACGATAGGTGGGGGGGTTACTGTAATCCCTAAAGAAAATGAGGAGAGGCTTTAAAAAATAACTGCAGTGAGGAATGGAGAAGGAGGAAAAAGGATCCAGGTTAAAGTGAGACGATGAGAGCTCACACGGACTTCTGGCTCACATTTTTTTACCAGAGCAAAACATTCCCAACTTCTCCCAGTAGGTAATGGAAAACTCGCTAGAGGGGACATAACCAGGTTTTTTTCTTTTAAAGCCCGGTGGCCATGGGGACAATATTTTTGGAAACACTTTATCTTGAAATTTAATCAGCATTTTAAAGGACGTGTGATAGAGCCCTGTACAGAGGAAAGCAGGAGACTGTCAGGAGCTTGTACACCACAAAGGTGAAACCAAGAAATAGCAGTAGAACACGGTACTTCAGCTCATGGTGTTCCAACCAATCCAGGCTTTTTTATAGCTTCAAAATTCCTGTTCCTCCTGGCAGCCCAGAAACACAATTGATTTTAAAAAAAATTTCCAGGGTGATTTTGTTACCCCAAAATTCACGAGGAGTGAAAGAAAGGTTAAACAAATGAGAGAAACATTGGCAACAAGCCCTACTTTGGTGCCTCCTTTTTTTGTTATTGTGAAGCTTTTGTGTTTTAGAGTTGGTGTTTAGGAATTGATGAACATGAAAACAAGGGGGAGAAAAACCTTGTGTGTGTGTGTGTGTGTGTGTGTGTGTGTGTGTGAGAGAGAGAGAGAGAGAGAGAGAGAGAGAGAGAGAGAGAGAGAGACACACACACACACACACACACACACACACACACACACACACACACACACACACACATACACACACACATTTCCTTTCGCCAAAACACAAATGTTCCATTGCTAGTTGTAAGACTGGACTACAGCTTCACTGGCTACTGGTTGGTTTCTGGACTTCATGGCAAGTGCTGCTTTTGCCCTAAAAAGCCCTGAACAAATTGGGCCTGGGCTTTTAAAGAACTGCATATTCTGATAGAAGCCTCACCGGGTCTTAAGATTTTCGAGGGAGGGGGGGCTTTTCTTTTCACCTGCCATCTTTATAGGCATGCTGGTGAGGACGAACCTAAGCTCTCCAGTTACTGAACTACATTGTAAAGGCAGCCTTGCTTCCCCCCTCTCTCTGTTGTCTTTCTGCCCAGCAGGCCAAGATTTTTTTTTTTGGTAGGCTTTCATTAGGTATGTTGCTTCCCCTCTATTCCCCCAACCCCCAAATCTTTTCTGATGTGCTTTTAAGTTTGTTTATTTTTCATTTGGAGGCTTCTCAAAACATATTTCATTGCAGCTGGATTTGTCTTTTTATATGTTGGCTGAAATCCTTTTATAATTATAATAACCTTAGAACTGCAGAGCTGGAAGGAATCCTATATAGATCATCAGGCCCGTTAAAGAGGCACAGTCTTTAGCACGAGGGAATTGGTAACTTTCAATCCAATCCTGACCAGCCATTAAAAAAAGTCGCCAGCATAGTGCTCAGGGGCAGATGCACATGGACCAAACCAATGTGTTTGTGCGCCTTCAAGAATCACAGCTGAGGCTCTACATTTGGCAGGTAGGAATGGGGTGAAAATTCTGAATTTCCTTACATTCAGTAACAGGATTTCAGCCAGACTGGACACCACCTTAAGTCAATTTATTAGGAGAAAGATGGAATATAAATTGGATGAAGGAACAAACGATAGTTCTTTCTTTCTTTCTTTCTTTCTTTCTTTCTTTCTTTCTTTCTTTCTTTCTTTCTTTCTTTCTTTCTTTCTTTCTTTTCTTTCTTTCTTTCTTTCTTTCTTTCTTTCTTTCTTTCTTGGACTGGCATTTCTTTCTTTCTTAAACTGAATATCCAGCCAAGGGCGTATTGGGGAGGCAGCGGTGGAAGTGTGCATTTGCCCTCGGGCACAGCAATCTGGGGGTGCCTGGAGGGGGAGCAGCAGGATGAAGCCATGTGCCC
Organism: Phrynocephalus versicolor; assembly: GCA_023846285.1. NCBI lineage: Eukaryota > Metazoa > Chordata > Lepidosauria > Squamata > Agamidae > Phrynocephalus > Phrynocephalus versicolor. Next base: position 7,282,772 of record JAHTLZ010000074.1, on the reverse strand, counting down.
TCCCGCCGCCCAGCAGTCCTCCTTTCCCCTAAGGCTTGGTGACAGCACCCCCTCCGCCACCTCCACTCCCACCAGCGGCAAAACAGGCAGATAGGCAGAAGCACGGTGGCCGCAGCGCCCTCCTCCTCCTTCTCTTCCTCATCTTGGTGGGAGAGGTGTAAGGCGCACACATGCACACACACACACACACACACACACATGCCCGTCCACCCATCCATATGTGTGCACACCTACCCACCCCACGCCTGCAGGACTGGGCCCCAGTTGCTGGGTGGGTGCGATGCAGTGGGGGCAGCGGCAGGAGGGACACAAAAACTAACTTTGTCCCCAGGCACTCCAAATCCTTGCTACGCCTCTGTATCCAGCTTGACATGTGTAGCGGACATAACTAATAATTCTAAACGGCCCAGAGAGTTCTTTAGGTGAGATGCAGAGGGTTATAAGTAGCACTTTCCCCACTGTTTCTAAAGCAAGAAAGACACCAAAGAATACATTCATACAAATAGTTCAAATAAGTTGATTGATAGGTTAGTTTTTTTTTTTTTAAAGAGAGATGTCATTCATTATTTAAAGTGATTGCTTGCTGTGGTAGAAGAAAACCTGATAACTGGTTAATGAAAGCTATTTATAGGATTGAAATGATTTTTTAAAATTGCCATGTGCGGTCACCCAGAGATACCAAAAAGACATTGGAAAAGGGAAAAAAAGCAGGACGTGACATTTATGCCAGAACATTGTGTTCACAGTAAAAACAAAGAATAGTTTTTTAAAGGGATTATTTCTACTCCATTACTCAAGATTGATTGTTGGTCAGTGTGCAGGGAGCAGAAGTCAAAGAGTAGCCGGTGCTTGGTGTAGGTTTAAAAAGAAATGCAATCAGGATTTAAACTCCTGAAAAGAGGGATATTTGAAAGCATATTGACCTTCAAGGAGGTCATCACTCATGGGTATGGTCTGATTGCAGGCTTGTGTGAGAGAGAAAGTATAGGTGAAGCTCTTGTGTCAAGGGGGACAAGTCCCGCAATGTGGCTTTTAATTCAAATCATACCCTAAGCGGTTTGGTTCTCAGAAACAGTTAGCATGATCCAGGCTACTTTCTCTTGGTGACGGCTATTATTATAGTCAGCCTGCCTGCTCCGGGTAAAGGCTGGAGGTGGTTGGGGAGGCAAGAGCGCACAGGACGGGACCGGAGCCTTGGAATGCTCTTGTTGGCCGACGTTCTGTTGCGGCCTCGCCTACAGCTGTGTGCAAGGGGACCCCACGGGACATCTTGTATTGCCCTTGACAGTGACTGCGATGCTATAAACTGCAGGTGCCTCCTGGTCCAGTTCAGCTTGTCTTCCTGAGCAGCCTGCATATTTATCACTCTAGCTCGTCGTCTGCCAAGGAAAACAGCCAGGATAACTTATAGAGGGGGGTGGGAATGTGACATCGTTGCCTTAGCATCCACAGTCCAGATTCCCCCTTAAAAGCATAGTGGGACCTGATGAGAGATTTGAAGCTGCCGAGAGCTGCGGTTAGATGGAAGACCCAGTGAGAAAACAGATGAGGCAGGGACCCTTGGCAACGGGGGTGATGTTTCACTCGCTTAAAGAGACATATTTTTTTCAGCACATATGCTTTGCAGCGAAGGGCGTAATAAAAGATTCGGGAGATTTGCCATAGATACATCAAGCCACTCTGGTGAGAGAGAAGGATCCTGATGGAACACAGGAAATCCAGGCATATCCTGAACCATAGACATTTGGACGGAGAACACACGAGACCCGGAGATTAAGAAAAGGTTACACACAAAAGATGTCATCTCTCAAATATAGACAAAAACTTTTTTGGTGATGGTTTCACTGAAATAGATGAACAACGGGGGAGCTGGAGACCACTTTCCAACATCCTAGCCTTTTATTATTATTATTATTATTTGGGGGGGGGGTTGTCAACTTATTTCTTTTGCCATTCTCAGCACAGCCTTTAGAATCAAAAATTGTGAGAAAGAGTATTTAAAGAGGATGTTTCGGTGGCATAGTGGGACATAAAGACTCTTTGAGTATGCTAAATATTGCAGAACTGATTTTTTTAAAAAATGTTTGGGGCTCCAGCTATAGTATTTTTGAGCCACAAAAAGAGGTGTTCCACATAGGATACCTGAAATTGCTGAAATCCTTTTATAGTTAGTTAGCAGAGTATGAGGTGGAAAGGACTAAAGAGAGAAGCATAAAACAATAGCTTAACTCTTAGGACCCCCCTACACACACTTTTCACAGTGACTAGCACTTTACATGTTAAAAATAATTGGCAGCATTTTAAAGTAGGAAAAAAGTTGTTGTCTATAAGTCTATAAGTATAGTCTGCAGAAAAATAAGGGGGGAAAGTAATGATTTACTTTTGGTAAAAAGTAATGATTTAAATTTAATATGGGATAGTGTTATTTATTTATTTAAATTTATACATTTATATAAATTTATAAATGTATAAATTTTGTGAAAAGAAAAATTGACTCTCCACAAATGGAAGAGACCATGCTTGCAACATGCTTGGAGGTCACGGGAAGAGAGACCCCAAAGGAAGTGACACAAGCAAACAGGAAGTGGCAGTGGGCATTGCCTCCAGTGGGAAAAGAATGCAATTAATCAAGTCAGTGGTAAAACAATTGCCTTAACGTGTAAACTGCACCCCTGGCCCATGCCTAGTGTTAGAGCATGCAAGATAGAAATTATTTTAGCAATCCTAGCAACTATTTTGAACGGCTTTCTGCTCTATTAGAACACTGTTGTTCCCTAGAAGCATCTGCATTTTAATTTATGTGTGCACATGTGCACTATAATCTTAAATAAGGTGTGCTCATGAATACCTAAAGCAGGGCTGGGTGTTGTGCTGCAGCTCCCACTCTCCATTGGCTCTGCTGATTTATGTTTATTTATTTATTTTTATACTTATTAACCGCCCGATTTTTAACTTCGGGAACTCTGGGCGATGTACAACAAATTACAAAACAATTTGCCCAAACATAACCCCATAATAAACAAATAAGAATAAAATATAAAACAATAAACAAAAATAACACCACAACATAAAATCCGGCAAGAAGAGGGCTGGGACAAAACAATACAACCAACACACAACACAGAGATGTATTCTCAGCGATTACCAAAACATTCGATAAAGAGCCAGGTCTTTAATGCCCTCCTGGAGGCTGGCAGAGAATCCTCCAGCCTGATCTCCATTGGCAGTTTATTCCATACTGCCAGAGTGGCCACTGAGAAGGCCCGATTCTGGGTAGAACCCCTTGGGGCCTCCCTCGGAATGACCACTCAAAGCGAAAGGGAGAGCAAGGCTCCGGATGGTCGGGACAAAGGTGAGCTCTGGGAGATCCGTTCCTCCAGATAAAAAGGTTCCAGGCCATGGAGGGTTTTGTAAACCAAAACCACTACCTTGAACCTCATTTGGGAGGCAACAGGTAGCCAGCCAATGCAGGCAAGCCAGGATGGGTTAGTCCAGTCACATTTCCCATCTCTGGTCTGGAGCATAGCAGCAGGCATAGGGGGAAACCACATTTGTGACGGCAGCAGGCAAAAAAAAAGTGCCCTGTGGTGTGGAGTAATAGCATCGCAGAATGGCTATTTTTATTCTGAATTCCCCCACAACAAGGCATCTTTATCCTTTTCTTGATCAAGGATGCCCATGTTGCAAGTCTAGTTTTGAAAAATGAGATGATCGTTCCTCCCCAAATACTGGCAGGAAGGAATGGCAGGAAGTTGGTAAGATCTCCTCTTGGGCATACCCAGGCTTTCTTTGAATTCCTTGAAGTGCATTCCTACATCAATGCAGATAGTAATTTCCCCTGCAGCATTGTTTTGATAATAGTTGCCATGGCCAGTTTGTCACTGGGTAGCCCACTTTCTGGTGCTAAGCCTATCCATGCTTAGCTAGTCTGGTCCTCAGATGCCACACAGATAATCAAGCTCACGGTCTGTAATCAAACGTCTTACCAACTTTATAGATCTTAGTAAATTTGGCATTGGCATTGCCTTCGGAATTTGGGAGTCACCTCCACTTCACAATGAAATGTCAAGACCGGATTCAGGACAGGCATTCCAAAAATAGTGCCACATTTTAAGACTGTTTCTTGCGGTTTAAAAAAAAACATATCATATCCAAAAGTAGGTAACTGTAGAAAATATCACCATGGCCTAAAACATATACCAAGGCTAGAGATGTGAAGAAATCTAGTTAATTGCATGTCCTGACATTATGAGGTGCATTGGTGAGATATGCCCCCAACCCATCATTCTTTATCTCCAGTGCAAGAGTGATACAGGAGCATTTGCTTTCTTCTTCAAGTTTCACACAATATGTGCACAATCTCTCTAAAGGAGTCTCCTTACAATCCAGTGTTCTTTCCATTTAAGAAACAGAACTCGTACTTGTGGGCATGCACACAGATAGAGAGAAAACACAAAAAGATGCCAATAACACATATCTGATGCTTCTTTGGATTCCTAAAATTGACACAAGATGGCAGCCGGTCTAGTTTTAAGTCATTTGATCCAACTGCAGACAGTTGCAATTTGAAGAAGAGGCACACAGTTCTCGAGTTGGGTGACACCAGAAGATAGACAGCAATTTTGGATGTCGCTTGTTTGCATCATTCCTTATTTTCAACTGTGAAAATGAGAGAAGCAAACATTTACATGTACAGGATTCCCTCTAAGGTGCGTGGCTGCATAAGCGAGGATTACTGTATATACTCGAATATAAGCCTAGTTTTCCAGCCCTAATTTTGGGCTGGAAAAAGGGGTCCTTGGCTTATATTCGGGTCAATACTTTTAGCCACTGAGGCAAGTTTGGGTCGGTGGCTAAAAGTCATTTTAAATATTGTGCGCCACTTCTCCTTACCCCCCCTATGTTTAAAATGACTTTTTAAAAAGTCATTTTAAAACAATGTTTAAAATGCCTTTTAGCCACCAACTCAAGCACTTGCCTCAGTGGCTAAAAGTCATTTTAAACATCTCACACACACACACACAGCTCACAAAGGAGGAGTTGCCAGGCCCTGCTGCATTTCCCACCATAGGCTTATACTTGAGTCAATAAATTTTCCCAATTCCCCCCACCCCAGATCTTTCTACCCCTTTTGTTCTGGTTGTGATGAAACCCTGTGCAGGGGGGGGAGTCACATACATGAGGGTGGGGCTGAAAACCAGAGGGAACAATGCCTAGTGGTCCTTCATGAGTGGAGGACACACCTGCGGTTCTGGTAATGTGCCCTCAAGGACCGAAGCTACACTGTACAAAAGAAATTATTTTTTTTTAAAAGCATGGGTAAATGAAAGCTTTAAAAAAACGAGCAAGGAAAACAATTATTTCATGTTTCAGAACTTCACTTGGGAATGTGTGTTGGTGGTTATCAGATGGAAAACCCTGAGAAACAGGAACAGCATGGCAAAATGTGTGCAAGTGTGAGTCATCTTTCTATTTTAATGGCTCTTTTGGAACGTGTTTGAGTGGGCTCTTGAGATGTCGCTTTTCAGTTGTGCCGTTGTGTAAATATTTGAAAACTAAAATTGAGATTTCAATTTTTTTTAAAAAAATTTTTTTAATGTTCATAGCAATTTAATGGACTCCGTGGCAGTAAAAGGAAAAAGTGTGCCATTGATGTCTTTGTAACAGACCTTTGGTTCCTGATATATTTTCCATGGTATCTGCTTTTGTGGGCTGTGTTCTCCCTTCCAGCCCAAGCACAGGACTTGGCCGGTGTAACACGACTCCTGATAGCAGGATGGCAAGATTACCTTCCCTATAAAAAGGTTTCTAAGGGACTTGGCTTCCAAACTGTTATTGCATGTCTGCAGGTGTTTAGTAATTGGATTAATAGAGAGCAGAAGGAATGTCTGTTGCCCAAACGTGGCTAAAGAGAACCACACTTATTCTGGAGAGCAACCTGGAATGCATGATGACAGGTCTGTTCACACACACAAAGCCCAATCTAAGCCTGTGAGTTTAAAATTAATTGCTGTGAGCAATCACCTTCCAGAGAAAAGTTTATCCAAATGTAAATACAATAACAGCAGTGCCATAAAGGAAGTGTGTGTGTGTGGGGGGGGAATGGAGTGGGGGGGGGAAGAGAAGGTTTACATAGTGTTGGACTAACATTTTGATCACATGCCAAAAGCAACTTGTATAACCTCTGTGAAAGCCTTTATATCATGAATAACACCAGTCCCTAGAATCCTAGATGTCTAATAAAAATGTCCTTGCAAAACACAATAGTTCCTGGAAAACAGTGCAAAGGTGTATAGAAATTATTCTAACCTGGGATCAAGGTATTTCATAGCTGACTAATATTCTTTTAAAAATCTGGATTACACACTAGATAAACTGATTATTCTGGCAACAACCTTGCTGTTCAAAGCTGTAAAGTTCTTTTTCATTGAATAACCAGTGGTAACCAGAGATGAGCACAAATTCAAAAATGATTCATCATTTACTAAGCTTTTAGAAATGAAACATTTCATCTTCTCTGGTTAAAACATACTAATACCATCCTAAAGAGTCAGGTCAAATGTCTTGGAAATTGCAATCTGGGACCAGAGAGTTGGGACCTAGGAATTGATGATGTACCAGTAAGATATAATGGTCCGTCTGGTAAGAGACAGGCTATCAGATATATCAGTGCACAGGATAACTTTATGGCGATTGGGAAAGATCCCATACAAAAAGCATATGAAAGCAAGAGGATACGGTAAGATCCAGCTTCTCCTACCCATAAACCTCTTTTATTTAAATTTAAAGAGAAGATTGGTTGGTGCCATAAATTTAAATTCACAATCTCAGAAAATCAGAATAATATGAAAAGGTTCAATATTCTAGGCTCAAAGTGTCCCACTCTAATCAGCTAATGAATCCATATGAATAATGAATCATCATCTCCGGACTCTAAGGGATCTACTATCCTTATCTCAACTTTACATGTGTGTTTAGCTGCAGTAATGAACTGGATGAGGATGAAAAAAATGAAACTAAACCCAGAAAAGACAGAGGAGCTCCTGGTCAGTCAAAAAGGAGAACAAGGGCTAGGCATGCAACCTGTACTGGATGGGGTCACCCTCCAATTGAAAACTCAGGTGCGCAGCTTGGGGGTGCTCTTGGACTCATCCTTGAGTTGGATGCACAGGTTACGACTGTGGCCAGAAGTGCATTTGCACAATTAAGGCTAGTACGCAAGTTATGCCCCTTTCTTGAGAAACCAGCTCTGGCCACGGTGACACATGCCCTAATGACATCCCGGCTGGACTAGTGTAATGCACTCTATGTGGAGCTACCGATGAAAAGTCTCAGGAAACTTCAACAGGTCCAAAATTCAGCAGGCAGACTGCTGACTGGGGTGGGGTACAGAGATCACATTACACCCCTATTAAAACAGCTCCACTGGCTGCCAATCAGCTATCAAGCACAATTCAAGGTGCTGACCTTGACCTACAAAGCACTATATGACCTGGGTCCTAGCTACCTCAAAGATCGAATCTCACAGTATGAACAGACTCGGGTGTTAAGGTCATCAGGAGAGGCCCTTCTCTCCATCCTGCCACCCTCACTGCTGCACCCAGACTCTGGACCTCCCTCCCGCTAGAGGCCAGAGTGCCATATATCTGTTGTCCTTCCAGAAACAGGCAAAGACCTTTCTCTTCAGGCAAGCTTTCCCTGAATGATGGACTACCATGCGTATTTTATATGAATCTATGGGTTCATGTTTATGACTCCTTATAACATCTTGGGCATCAGCAAACGTAAATGGACAGGAATGGGTGAATTCAGTTCAGATGACTATCAAATCTACCACTGTGGGCAAGAATCCCATGGAAGAATGGGAGTAGCCCTCATAGTCAACAAAAGAGTGGGAAAAGCTATGCTGGGATATAACCTCAAAAATGATAGAATGATTTCAGTATGATTCTAAGGCAGCCCTTACAACATCACAGTACTCCAAGCTTATGCACTTTTTATTATGCAACTTCTCAGTATGATTTTAGGTCTGTGTAGGGGATTTGAACTCATGCCTTGAGCTCTAGAGTGACACTCCATTCACTGGCTTTACAATTGTACTTAGAATAGAATAGAATAGAGTTTTATTGTCATTATGCATATGCAAGATATGCAATACGAAATTAGAGTGCTGTTCCACTACACACTCAAAACAAGGAACCATACAAAACACATAAAACACCATGCAAGATATTTTAAAAACTCTTAAAACTGCTTACAAAATTTAAAACACTACTTAAAAACTGCTTAGGATGATGCTAAAACTGTCACATTTAACGTAGATACCACTCTGAGATAAAAAAAACCTGTTCTTTAGTCTATTTGTCCTTCACCTGAGAGTCCTATATCTCCTGCCAGACGGCAACAGTTCAAAAAATTGGTGGCCAGGATGTGAAGAGTCTCTCAGAATTCTAGATGTCTTCCTTAAGCATCTGGAGTTGTATAATTCTTCCAAAGGAGGAAGAGGACAGCCCACTATCCTCTGGGCAGTGTTTATTATAACCCTCTGGAGCGCCCTTTTATCTGCCACTGTGCAACTGGTGAACCAGACACAGAGGCAGTAAGTGATAGTGCTTTCTATACATACTTTATTCTATAATACTTTGGATGATGTACATTGTACATTGGATTATGTATGTTTGTACTTTGGTTTGTGTACATTTTCCTCTCAAAATGCCCTATAAGTTCCATAAATGCTAATCTTCTCAAGTCAAGGTGTGTTTCTTTTTTGTAATGAATTTCCATTGTGAATTCATGTGTGCTATGTTTCTCTTACTGAATGCAGTTCAAGTCTTTTCCCTCTACAGACAGTGCCTCATAAATGTAGAATTTCACCATAGAAGTCAATGCACAAATTGTATATTTTTCATTTTCTTAGGTTATGAAGCTGTTGAATATTACAAAAGTGTTTTTTCCCTTAACATCAACAACATGGCAACAAAAATAATCATCATAAGAGGATAGCTCATTATTCTATTTATAGATGCATCAGTATAAATCTACAACTGGCAAGTCAACAAACTTTTTGTTATTCATTTATTTTTATTGTTCTCCAGTACCCCACATTAAAGTTACTGGGGAGGTTTAAAATACATGTTTTCTGGTAGCAGGGTTATGGGTTTCTGGATGAAAGCCCTAAACCCTTCCCCTTAAGGAGAAGATAGAAATTAGTTGTCATTCATGGTTTGTTCCTACTTTCCTTTTCTACTGAAAGTATTATATTTTCCCCATTCAGGTGCCCATACTCCATCTGTAGACCAACTTGACGCAGTGGGCTTTCGAGATACACTGAGGTGTAGAAGGAAGGAAAGGACTGAGAGATCCGTTTGCTTAGTTAAGTGGTTACTTCACATCCCTTTCATCCCTCTTTGCTGTCCCGGTTGGGACTGGTACGAAAAAAACTTACTTCACGTCCATAGCGTGACAGCGGAAACTCATCTCAACCACGCCCCCTGAACCAGGAACAGAGCGTAATAAGCCACCCCCTCCCCTGGGCTGGGGAATTCTCTTGTCACATTTTGATCCTGGTTCTTCTTCCGAGACAAGGGACATGAAGTAACGGCAAAGCCGACTGGAACTCCTGAGCCAGGCCAGGCTCGGCTGCCCGCCTGTCCCTGCAGGAGAAGGTGGCTCTTGAAGCGACAGGCAGAGAGCTACTGTCAGGCATAGGTCCGTCCTCCTCGGATCCCAGAGGCGGGGCTGAGCTCTCCTTGCCTGCTCGCCTGCCAGCTTGCAGACTGCTGAGTTCAGGGCAAGGGTGTCTCGGCCCACTGCCCATGCCGCCGCTCGCCCGCAGCAAGTGGTGGCATTGCAGCTGCCTGTGCTTACCCTGCTCCTCCTGCCAGGCCTCCCGAGACAGCCCATGCATGTGAAAAGCATATGTAAATCATCAGCCAATCCCAGCAGGAGGGCGGGGGATGGTATGGTATAAAAAGGGTGGAGCTTGGTCTCTGAGAGTCAGTTGAGTCAGTTGAGAGAAGAGTTAAGAGTTGAGAGTGAGTGCTGGGACACAGCACAGCTCTGTGAGAGTTCAGTCAGGCAGTGAGGGCTTTACTGTTTACTGGTTATTAAAGACAGGGAGGTTTGAAGAGTTGAATTAATCTATTCTATGTTTAAGGCAACACATACCAACTTCAGACATTATTGTATTTATTTATTTTCTCAATAAACTTCATTATTATTTTTATGTTATACATCTGAGTCTGTCCCAGTTCATAAGGCGATGATTTAAAAGGTGGCAGCATTACCAAGTGGATATTGTGAAGATTAATAAGTTGGTTCCCTACCCTTCACAATTTTCATCACAATCCCATGTTTAAAATGGAGGTGTCGTCACAGTGCACCCACAGCAGGGATTTGAAATATCGAAAAACGGAAGTCCGACAATTTTTTAAAAGGGCTAAACGAACCCAGGGAAATCCCGTAATTGTCAAGAAACAAGGACATGAAGTAACAGTTGTCACAGGACAAGTAATCACGCCCGTGGGTAAACGAAAACAGGGACTGAACAGGGACAAAACCACGTGACTGCGAACAATGCTGTCACGGAATGAACGTAATCGCGGAATGAGGTAGGACATGAAGTAACCGCTTTAGTGCCACAAGTACTAGCAGCCCATGGCAAATGGTTTAGCTGGGTCTTAACTGATATTTTCAAATTCATTCATTGGGATTTCTTCTGAGTCATGATGGTTCCTTGCAGAGCCTGGAGAACTTAGTCTTTTGGGACTAAAACTTTCAGGTTCCTGGGCCCGTATTCTTCACATTTCTCTGTGGTAAAGGAAGCCACTCCACCTTTCTGTCGCACTGAGATGTTCCCTCTGTTTCACTAGCTTTATAAGGCAATGAATATGCTTCCTTTTTCTTCATGCTCCACACTCTACTTTGGTACCCATTTTCTGCAGGAAGCGAGGCACCATGTTGTGTTAGAAAGAGGCATGGCTTCTTGGAGTGTCACTGCCTTTGTTTGCGCGAGGGACGAAAAGGCCATTCAGAGTGAGAAAGGCAGGAAGGTGGCAAGAACTCCCAAGCGTCATCCCAAAACCTTTTCTGCCTGAGGTGGAAGACGAGATGCTGCCCTCCTGATATTCAGACTGACAACTGGATCTTATTTTAATACCTGCAACGGGAACACACATCCCACCACCACTACCACCACCACCACACCGGATGGGAACAGTTCATTGCCCACCTTTGTTCCTGGTGCTGCCTGAGGCAGCCATCTCATTGTGCCAAACAGCAGGACAGGACTTGAGTTCTAGAACATGGTTGCTTTATGAGTGCAGATGCACCTGGCTTCAAGTCCTTACATGAGCTCCCAGTGAAATGGGAGACTGCATGGTTTATATTTTTTGACATCATGCCCTCCCTCTTGGCCCATTACTGAGCTTCTATATACAGGAAGGAGGAACATCTGGTTTAAGCTTTCCCACTGCAGATGAGAGAGAGAGAGAGAGAGAAAGAAATCTGCTAATTGTGGCACAAAAGGTCACAAAGCAGCTGGCATATCTTTTGCATTCAAAACCAGTATTTATTGTGTCTATGCCATTCCCCTCAAAAGACCAAGGAATTGAAACCGTCCGCTCATAGGCGCAAAGGATTTTCTTATGTGTATAAAACAAACCATTCCTTCCCACTGCCACTCTCTCTCACACACACACACCCTACGCAACTCACACAGAAACTGATGCCCTTCTTGGAGTTCCATTTTCACTACGGTTCACTGAGACTCAACTCAACAAATTTTTCCATATGACAGTGGGGTCCTGAATGAGAGCACAAAAGCATCTCTCAGCCTATGCATCACTAATTGACTGTAATGTATCTTTAGCTCAGAAATAAGTAGTTCAAAACCATAAGTTCCTTGTAATTAGTTCCTTTTTGCCTAGGCCCTGATATAACAAAGCAATATTTGCAGTTGTAATACAACATGAAATCACTTCTTTAGCAGGGTAACTACAACTGAAGTTTAGTTACTGCTATGATTTCAGGATGCCTGTGGCTTCACTGCATTAATCTTATTTTCATACCATAGGCCAGCGACCTGTAGCATTCTAAAGTGGGTTTTTTTTTAATAGTCAGTGAAGACAACACTTGTGTTTAAATAACATTAAAGGGAGAGAATGGTTTTTAAAAAGTAATTCTAATTATGACTAAATATTTCTGGGCCTCCCAAAACTGGACTGGTAGGTAATTACTTTTAAAACGTAATTTCCAAGCTCTGGACATATGCATTTCCCCTAGATATTCAGAATTAAGAAATGGGAGGCACCAGACACACTGGCCTCGTTCCTTTTTCCAGAAATTTAAGATAATGCCAGCTTCTTTTCCATCCTGCTGTGCAAAATAATGAGCACAACTAAAATAAACTAAAATAACCCCCCACCATCTTTCTGGCAGCAGTTGTCATAAGGATGCCCCCACCCTCACTGTTGTCCTTTCACTTCCCTACACCCACTACCTATGTTCTTTCCCTAAATCCAGCAATGTTCAGTCTCAGTAATGTAACCTGGCTTCAGTACAAGAGCTGAATGGAAAGAATAAACTCACTTTCGAAAAGAAATGCATCCTATTTCCCTTCTCCCCTTTGACATTTTTAGAAAGGAGCCACAGTACAGTTTGTTCCTACAATTCTGTCATCAGCTGAAGATTATTTTTTACATGAAGTCATATCATCCTGAAAGCAGCCCATTTTGTCCGAAGGCAAAACTAGCATTCTTGCCTTCCAGGGTCAAAAATACAGTATTCCATTTGAATTTTCTTGACAAATGTCTTCCATTTAGTTTCTTGGTTTCTTTAATGGTGTGATAAGCTGTTTGTAGGACTTGCTTCTGCCATTTTCATTTGAACTGTGTAGTACAGCTGTGGTCCCCAACCTTAGGTTCCCAGATGTTCTTGGGCTAAAACTCCCAGAAGCCTTCATCAGGATTTCTGGGAACTGTAGTCCAAGAATATATGTGGACCAAGGATTAGGGATGGGCATTTCATTTCGCAACCAGTAGCTTACGAAATGAACCACACAAGCCCAGGTGGTGCTCAGAACCGGCTGATACACACAGATCCAATTGCTTTACCTTTCTATGTGCCAGCACAGAGCTGAGCTGCAATTATGAAGCACACTGTGATGTCATCTTTCCTGCTTCTTGCTGCTGGCCAATCAGATAGGAAGCAGGATGATGCCTGTCTCTGCACAGCTCCTGATTGGCCAGCATCACAGATCAAGCACAGATGACATCGCAGCACGCTTCCTCGTTGGATTTTAACCCTGTGTGAGACAGAGAAAGGTAAAGCAATTGGATCTGCATGTATCAGCCAATTCCGAAGACCACCTGGCCTCACGTTGTTCGTTTCGTAGCCTACTGGTTCTGAAATGAAATGCCCATCCCTACCAAGGATTGAGAAACACTTGTGAAAGTACCTGACCTAGGTAGCAGGTGTTAATCTGTGTCCACATGCAATTGTGTTAGTGAAGGGTGATTAGAAGTGTCAAAAAAACAGTGTGCTGCTTCAGCTAGGAACTCAGCCATTTCATTGTGATCACTGAATCGGAGTTCCAGGTTCAGCACAGAACTGAACAGAGGCCACTGGTGCTCCTATTGTGCTTTACAGACATTTATTTATTTATTAGATTTTTATACCACACCATCTAGCAACCATGGCCACTGTGGACGGTTTATCGGTAGAGTTAGACTATATTGCAGCTGGGGCTGAAACAAACTTCCACAAATTTGTGTTGGGTGGTGGTACATGGAATCCATTCACTGAACCACCAGGTGTACAAAATGAAGATTTGAACTGTTTCTCTGTTGTTCTTCCAAACTCTTCATGCTAACCAGTCATGCTGTATAAGAAGCTCCACAAGACTGGTTTTTAAGGTGGTGATAGCTATAGTAAATGTCCATACAGCCTTGAAAAAAGGCCAGCCTGCAGCACTGGCATGAGAGATCTTTTGAGTTTAGAGATGCTAGAACTCCACAGCTGTCACATGCTGGCTGGGGGCATTTGGAGTTCCAGACAAAAAAGTAACTTTTCCAAGCTTTGGCAATGTGCATGTTTAAGTCAGTGATTTAAGGATCTGACTGCAGAGTCAGAGGTCGGGAGTCTCATTCCCCACTGTTCTTCCAGGGAGATGAGCAAACGTGTGTGGCCTTACGTAAGCTGCACAGTCCCAAGGCACCCTCAGAAAAACAGAATGGTCAACCACTTCTGAGTATTCACTACCTGGAAAACCATGGAAAGGGTAATCATAAATCAGAACTAACTTAACAGCTTCTTCTTCTTCTTCTTCTTCTTCTTCTTCTTCTTCTTCTTCTTCT
>JAHTLZ010000074.1:7234764-7260974 GCA_023846285.1 Phrynocephalus versicolor | reverse complement strand
AAGAAGAAGAAGAAGAAGAAGAAGAAGAAGAAGAAGAAGAAGAAGAAGAAGAAGAAGAAGAAGAAGAAGAAGTTACTAAAGGCATAATAAGGAGTATCCAGAAACTAAGCAAGAGTTTAAACGTCAACAAATGCAAAGCTGAATAGAGAACTGGGATAGTAAAGCACTGCATGGTCAGTTTATAAGAGACACCAATGATAAGATCAACCAAGAACAAACATGGTTTTGGCTAAGAAAAGCAAAATGAAGAAAGAAACTGAAGGACTAATCATGGCAGCTCAAGATCAGAATTTAAGAACAAATGCCATAAAGGCGAGCATTGATAAATTATCAAAAAATAGTAAATGTCAATTGTGCAAAGAAAAGGATGAAACTGTAGATCACATCATCAGCTGTTGCCCAAAAATCGCTCAGACTGATTATTCAGCCCGTCATAATAAACTAACAGCAATGCTCCACTGGAACATATGTAACAATTTCAACCTACCATCAAGTAAGATCTGGTGGGAACATCAGCAAGAAAAGGTTACAGAAAACGAGGTCATCAAGATGATCTGGGTTTTCAGAATCCAATGTGACAGACACTTTGTCCACAATACTCCAGACATCACAATAGTATACAAGCAAGGAAAAAAAAGTTCAAATTGTCAATGTGGCAATACCAGGAGATACAAGAGTCAGTGGCAAAGAGTTAGAAAAGATAACCAAATATCGGGATTTAGAAATAGAAATAGAAAGACTATGGAATAAGAAAGCAAGAACAATACCAATAATAATAGGCACCTTGAGTGCAATCCCAAAAGACCTGGATCAACATCTGAAAACCCTCGGCATTATCAAGATCAACATCAGGCAGCAGTGTTCTAAAGTTGTGAAGCCAAATAATAATAATAATAATAATAATAATAATAATAATAATAATAATAATAATAATAATAATAATAATAATAATAATAATAATAATAGCTTGTCTGCATGAGTGCATAGCAGGAAATTTATCGCAGTACACATATTAAAAAACTGAGGTGAAATGATTATGTGTTTCCCTAAGAAACATTTCATTCTGCTGGGCAAGCCATTTTAACTCTTTCCGTGGGTACCAATTGCTCCATTTCCCCCTTATCTTGCCACATTTTATATTAGGATTGAGTGAAACTGCTTAGATTTATTGGTGACAGCTGTTTTATGTTTTGTTTTAGTTTATATATTGTTGTGTTTTTCATTTTATATTAAAAACACAAAATCGAAAAAATATAGACATATTGGTGACTTCTTTGCTGTTGTCCCCCTTTTTATATTGTTCTCATGTGTTTTTATCAGCACTTTCCATCAGGGACACTGTCATGCATCCAGGTCTGGTGATAGGGTTGGCAATTTGCCATATTATCTGGTTGGCCTTGATTGACTCACTCCCTTGGCAGTCCTTTCGCCATGTATGTTGACCATCAGCTGGCCAGATTCCACGCTTTCAGGTTTGTTTTTTTCAAAGTAAGCTTCCAGCACCTGTAGAAGCCAAAATATACTGGTAAGTCAAAATATGCCGTTACTGTTTTTCATATATGATTGTGTATACAAACAAGCCATTGTGTGTGATTAGATTAGACAATGAGCGAAGCCATCCAGAGTTTGACCAAGTATGACAGATTAAAAATTACAGATTATTCCTGTCTCCCTTCTTGGATAAATGCTGCAATTTGGGGTAAGCCTGGGTTTAGTTGGTATGCTGTATTTTGTTTAATTATCTAGTTGGCAGTGGGAGGTTAGAGCTGCCTCCAAACAGTGCATGGATTGCAGTGAAGCCATAAGAAAGGAGACTGCCCGCTCTTCCTTGCAAATACAAAGCAATATATTTCGAGCAAGCCTAATCTGAAATTACCTAAAGATGGGCCACCATGGAATAAACATTCTGCACGAAAGGCAAGATCCACATCATGAGCCAGTCTGCCAATTTATCATTTCATCAATCTCCCTGCAAAACACATTGAGCCATCTAGATTTACACATTTGTTATTAAATCTCCTTGGATCTGCACCAAAGGTTTCAACAAAGAGTGAAAATGATAGCCCCCGTCAGCTATGCTTCTGTTTTTCTTTTCTATTTTGAGTGTAAAATCTGAAGGTGAAACGTACATGTCTTACCCACAGTGAGAGGTGGCGCTTAGTTTTTTTTTTTTAATCCACCTGGAATATGGGCATGTCATCCTGGCAAAGATGTGCATATTCCCATATGCCATTTATGGTCATATCAGAAGTCATGCTATTCTCTCTCAGGATCTGCAGAACTTCCCTCGTGTAACCCAGAGCAAGAAATGGAATCAAAAGGATGTAGCTTCATTGTGGAACTGCCGTGAGCTGACAGAATGAAACTTCTCTGCCATACTTGAGCTAACACCAAAGAAGGAAATGGCGTGGACACTCACCATTCTGGGCTAGGGATGGGGTTCAAGGGTTTGACTAAATCTTGGGAGGTTGCATCTTCAAATCCTTACTTGGACATGAAGATTACTGGGTGATCTTGGGCTCATGCCCCCATGACCTGCAGTACCTCACAGGGTGGCAGCCAGAGTAAGAAGAGGGGGAAGGAGGCCCATGAATGCCACCAGGAACTAATTGCCATAAATTTAACAAGTGTACGTGAACCGTGATATGTTGTTTGAAGGACTGGGACAATAAAAAACACTACCCTTTACTTCAGATGCAGCCTCAGAACATCTAAGCTCTGGGCCTCAACTAAAAAACTAACTGGCATATTTTCCATCTTGCCAAGGACTTTACATCTAAGAAATAACTCCTAGCAACTCCATTTTTGCCATGTTTTTACCTGTTGGTACAGCTCTGAAGAAGAAGATTTTTGCCTTCAAAATATTGGCAATTTTTTTGTTATTTTTCTAGTGGCCTAAAGGTATCACTGGTTCTAATTTTGTATTTAGAAATGTTCTGCTTGCCTGTTGCCTGCCAAGTATGACCGTCTTTTATAGCCAAGTTTAAGAGATTCCTCGTTGGTTCAATGTGTTGGTATTAGAGATGGGCACGACTAGGAAAAATGACGTTTTGATTTTTCATTTGTTGGACCGGGTCCGTTTTGTTCTGTTTCCGTTTGTCGTGAAATTTTTTGAAAAATTTTCATTTCGACGTTTCATTTGTCATTTGTCATTTCTACCGCAATTTAGCGCAATTTGACTTCCCAGCATGGGGGCGTCCCGCAATGACCCAGAGCAGGCAGAAAACACTTTAAACTGGTGATGAATAATATATTAAATATATCATAGTAGCATAATACTGCATCTTATGCAATAATGCAAACAAAGTGGGCAGAATGCAATATTCTCTTTTTCTCTTGTTCAACTGTTGACTGAACCGGCCACCCTACTTGGTCTGGCTGCCTATTATACTTTTTGTTTTGTTTTGTTTTTTGAAGCCTTTATCCATCCCATTTCCCCTCCACCTCTCAGAGGCAGCAGGAGATACAGTATTCTGTTCCTCCCCCAAATCTGGATGAGGGTCTACTCCTCTCAATGTCCCCATCTCCAATGACACTCCTTGTAAAGCCAAGCAAATGCCACCCTGGTCAACTAGTGGTCAGAAATTCAGTCTGGTAGAGGCATGAGAGATGCTCCCCCCACTCATCTTGTTGAGTGCCCCTCCTCTCACTTTCTCCCCCAATTCCCAATACAGTTCCCCTCAACTTCTCGGGGAATCATCGCCAGCTGGAGTATCCCAAGGAGCTGATAGGCAGAATCCCCAAGGATCAAATTCAGGAGCCAATGGAGGCCCTCCAGAAAACCCTGGAGGTCAGTCCACTACTCTTTGTGGGGGCAGCTGTATTTGAGTTCCAAATTCCAAACAGGGCTCAGTGGCCACATTCTCCCCCAAAGCAGGAGACCGAGTTCCACCCAGGAGGCAGAGTCCACGCAGGGAAGCCACAAAGCCAGAGTGCCGGGGAAGGGATTGTTTCTGCCGCCTTTGGAGGCCAGAGTGACTTTCCAACCCTCCTTATTTGTAGGATAGGGTAGGGAACAGCCTGGAGACCAGGCCAGAGTTTAGCCTACGTAGGAGAGACCGAGTTTCTCTAACCCAGCAGACACAGTCCACACACAGAACCCATAGTGCCAGGAAGTTTCCAGGGAAGGGATTTAAACTTTTTCAAACCTTTGGGAGGCCAGAGTTTGGCCCACAAAGGACACCAAGTTCCACCAACCCAGTGGAGACACAGTCCACGCATGCAGGAAAGCCACAAATCCAGAGTGCCAGGGAACTTGAGGGAGGGATTGTTTCAGCCGCCTACTTTGGAGGCCAGTTTTGCCTACCCAGGAGACAAGAGTTCCACCAACCCAGGAAGGGATGGTTTCTTTCAGCCTTTTGGAGGCCATAGTGGCTTACCCCAACTTCTTTGGAGGATAGGGTACATGGGCCAGCTGCTTATCTGGCAGGAAAAAGCTGCTGCAGCAGATGCCATGGGGTGCCAACCTGTGTGAATGCCATGATGCCCCCTTTTGGAGGCCAGAGTTTTGCCTACCTAGGAGACCAAGTTCCGCCCAGGAGGCAGAGTCCGCGCAAGGAAGCCACAAAGCCAGAGTGCAAGGAAAGTTTCCTAGGGAGGGATTGTTTCTGCTGCCGTTGGAAGCCGGAGTGCTAGTAGGAAGGAATCTCCCCTCCTTGTTCAAGGGATTTCCAAACCTGGACTGTAACCGGCAGGAGTGCCCCCCATGTTGGAGGACAGAGCCCCCCAATTCTAATCTAAATAGTGGATGTGCCTGATAAAGTTGGTCTCCTCGAGTGATTTGCCACCTCTTATTGCCCAGAGGCAATGGAGGCGGTGGCAGCCGGGGTTGCTGCCTGGGCCAGTCGAGGAGACTGGCCAACAGGGCGCATTTCGGCTCGGAGGCTGAACTTGAAGCACTGAGCCGCTGATAGGCTGAAGGAGAAGCACCTGGAAGGGATCCTCCAAGCCATGGAGTACCGCGAGCCTGACAGGCAGGCAGGTAGCCAGAGGGGCGGGCAGGCAGCCCGGCAGGCATGGAAGCAGGGATTCTGGCTTGCAGGTAGGAAGGCAGGCTTGCAGGGAACCAACCCAGGCTAGGGAAGGCACAAAGCCAAAGTGCCAGAAGGGAGGATTGTTTCTGCCTTTGGAGGCAGAGTTTCTCCACCCAAGGAGACCGAGTTTCATCAACCCAGGAGACAGAGTGGATGCAGGAGAACAGGGCTATTTCTTTAAGGCTGTAAGGAGAGCTAGGCCCCTGCTAATCAGTCTTTGAGGTAGGCTGTTGTAAAGTGCATCTCGATCACTTTGTAAGCAGAGTGGCTCCAAAAACCCCGGGAAGGGAGGAAAGCATTGAGGAAGGCAGGTATTAAGGTGTACTACACTCAGACCAGCCATGGCCAACGGGGAAATATTGGGCCTACACTGACCCTAGAAAAATAATCTTCCTGGGCTGCTATAAAGACTAGGGAAGCCGTATGAAAACTGGGCTAAGTATGTAGCCCTTATTAGATCCAAGCATGCAGCAGAATTACAGGCAGTCAGGCAGACAAGGGTGGAAGGCAGGCAGGCAGGCGAAGCATTCAGGCATTCAGGCAGGCAGTCATACAGCCAGAGCAGACAGCCAGGCATAACTGCGTTGCGCTGGTGGGGAATGTTAGGATGGGAGGCATACAGGCATTGGTTGGATGGGGTTGGGGTTAGGGTTAGGGTAAGTTGCACGGCTGCAACCACAACAGTGTTGTCCGGTTCAAAATTATAAACATTGATTGCTCCTCCCTGTTTTGGATCCAGGCAAGGGCTGGAGAAATTGGGCCTACAGAGAAACTTCAAAGTTAAACATTGATTGGTCCTCCCTGGTTTGGAGCCAGGCAAGGGCTAGAAAAATTGGGCCTACAGAGACCCTTCCAAAATAAACATTGGGTGGTCCTCCCTGGTTGGGAGCCAGGGAAGTCCTGGAAAAACTGGGCAATAATCGAACCCTTCAAATTGAGTGGGAATGCAGGAAGGCAGGCAGGCAGGTAGGCACAGGGCCAGGCAGGCAGGTAGGCTGGCAGGCAGGCAGGCAGGCTGGGCTGGCAGGAAGTCGGGGTTGCAGGGAGGAAGGCAAGCTGGGAGGCAGGCATAATTGCAGACAGGCATAAGTGGTGCTCTGGTAGTGCATGTTAGAGCCATGGAGGCCTGATTAGAATGAACTGGTGGAGGAACGACTGTGGACCTAGGTCTTGGGGTGTTGGGGTAATCTCAATGTGGAAAGGTTGAAGCGGATGAAAGTAAACCTTTCCACGGTCTCCGGGTCCAGACGAGAGCGGTGCGGTCTCAGGACTTCTCCCATGTGAGAGAAGACACGCTCACTCTGGACACTGGTGGGTGGGATGGACAAGAAGTCCAACGCCAGAGTCAAAAGAGAGGGCCAGATGTCTGCCTTTCTGGCCCAGTAGTGGAGTGGGTCCAAGGTGAGGGGTTGCAGGGGCTTGGCCATGTACTTCCTCACCATGGTCCAAGCGGGGTCCGGTTCTTCTTCCTCCCTTGCCTCCACTGAGGAGGAGACTGCCATGGCTAGGGCAGAGGCCAGGTAGTTGGCTGCTGTTAAGGAACCTGGTCTCTGGGTGTACACTCCTGCAGTAGAGGAGGAAGAGGACCCTTGCGAGGATTCCTCTTCTGTATCGCTCTGGCATCTGTGCACCCTCGGGAACGCCTGGGCCTGATTTGAGGCAGTCCTGCGGACTTGACGGCATAGCTCTGTCTTCCAGGAGTTCAGGTTGGCACCGCTCCCTGCCAGGGAACCCTTGACTCGAGGGTCGCACAGGCATGCCATCTGTTACACCTTTTCCCTCCTCAGTGGGCTAAGGCGGGTATCCACACCGGTCAACAGCCTGTCTGCCAAGGCCCTGCTCTTTGGGAGAACATCGGCTTCTTTCCAGATACTGGCCTCTAGGCATTGGCGAAGGGCATGTATCAGGGGGAGTACGTGGCCCAGGCTGGTGTTGTAGTCGCTGAGGAGGTGGGTGGTCTCCTCAAAAGGCTGCAGCATACCCACCATCTGGGAGAGGGCGAGCCACTCGGTAGCACCAATGTCCAACACCCTTCCCTCAGGCAGGACGGGAGTCTGGGACATGACGTATTCCACCACTTGCCTCTGCTCCACCAGGCGCTTGACCATTTCGTAGGTGGAGTTCCACCGGGTGGTCACGTCCTGGATCAGGACGTGCTCTGGTTGGCCCATCTCCGCCTGCTTCTCACGCATCATCCTGGATGCCTTGACGCTGCGTGAGAAGTGCCCGACTATTTTCCTGCACTTGTCCAGCAAGGCCTTGGTCTCCAGGGTCCCCTCACACCAGGAGTCCATCGGTGCACCGAGCCCAATGGCATCGCCCACCACTAAGTGCAATTTGTGTGCTGCGCACACGATGCCCTGGAACCCTGCCCTTTCAACTGCGTTGATCATGTTACATCCTGCGTCAGTAACCATGAATCCACGATTGACCTGCCCCTTGGTTCCCCATCCCCACTCTTGCAGTGCTGCCTTGAGGACCTCAGAAATGTGGATGCCTTTGGCACTGTCCTCCATGCTTTGTGCCTGGAGAAGCACCACCCTGTACCCTCTTGGGGTGCTCCCTTGTGGCTCCCCCTGCAGCTGTTCTTGGGATGCCCTAGTGTCAAGGACCTCCTTGGGTTGCCACCAATGAGCCGTCAGAGAGAGGTATCCGTGGTGCCCACCGGTCCAGAGGTCAGAAGTGAAATGGATCTTCCTTCCTCTGGCCGCCTGCAGCAGGGCCCGGACCATGTCCCTGACGGACTCATAAAGGGAGGGAATAACCCGCCTGCTGAAGGTACGCCGGGATGGAGGCTCGCACCATGGAGCCACGTGCTTCATCAGGTGCCTGAAGCCCGATAGCTCCACAAAGAAGAGGGGCAACCCGTTCATGGCCACCATTTCACCCACCACGCGAGTGGTGGACTCCTGTGCCTTGGCCCTATTACGTTGGCTGACAAAACTACCACACAGTGGCACCACTTCCTGCATAGTGGCCTGCCTCTTCCCACTCTCAATGGAAGCTGTCTCTGGAGTGCTACTTCCCCATGCTTGCTTCCCCCCTCTTCCTCCCTGAGGATGAGGAACCAGGGCCTGACACTGTCCCCAGGCAGAGTCCCAGGGTGCCTTCGCATGAGGTTGCTACGCAAGGCACTCGAGGACAGGTGTTTGGGGTCATACCCCCTGCACACAACCACCCCGCATTTCTTGCACACTGCAAGCCTCGAGTCTTCCTGGCTGTTCTCAAAATGCTCTCAGAGAGAGCCGTGAGGCTTATGGAAAGTACTGCCCCCTCTGGTACTGCCTGCCACTGCTGTGCTGGTGTGGCTTGCACCCTGCTGGGACAATTGACTGCTGCTGTCACTGGTGGTATTCTGGTCCTGGGTGGAAGGAGGGGTGCTACTTTCATCACTGCCTGAAGCCTGCCTTTCATCTGTTCCTGCCAACAGGTCCTCAGAATCTGGAATATTCAGATGCACAGAGCTTTCTGTTTCTCATTCCGAGTACTCGTCTTCCTCCTGATAAACGGGGTGTGTGTCCATGTCAAAGCATGGTGGCGATGGGGCTCGCATGCAGTCATCCATGCTTCCCTCAGTGACAGAAGATGGTCCGGTGGTGCTGGTTGTGCAGGCGCTGCTTGGAGAGGGAGTGGCAGCAATATCACTATCTGCACTACTTCAGGTGTCTTCCTTCAGAAACGTGCCCCTATTTATTTTAGTGGGGGTCCCCTTGCCCTTCCCTCTGGCTCTGCCAACCCTCCTCATTTTTTTTATTTCTCAAAGATGTATAAAATTAGAAATATATTTTCTTATGAAATATATTTTCTTATTATATTTGTGTTAAGTAAACAAATAAACTTATCATTTTGGCCCACAAGCTTACTCTCACACTGTGTTCTTTTGTATAAGCTTTCAATGTTGCCCTGCTGGCCCTTGATATAATTTTCTAAATTCTAAATTCAACTTGATCCACTGAAATGGTGTGTGTGTGTTCAGTCACAACAACAAGTGTAAACAAACAATGAGCTGGAGTAATGAGTAAATTATATTGTAAAAATATGTATAGCCTGTCCCCTTAGGATCAAAGCAGGTTCTTTTATTGCACCCCAAATTGTGTGTGTGTGTGCAAGCAAACTGTTGTTAGGCTCTCCCTCTAATTGAACTGGAGTGGTGACTGGAATTTGTACAATGAGACTGAGGTAGGGTAGTGTTGTATTTCCCCCTCCCCCCCAAAAATGGAGCAGCAGCAAATGAATTTGGTTGCCTTATTAATCAGCCCCCCAGTAAATGAACTTGATTTGGTAGGGGTAGGGTAAGTGCCCCCACACACAGAGACTAGGCTGATATAAATGTAATAGCCTCCTGGCAGCAGCACCTGCAGCACCTGGGCTCCTGTTCTGGAAGGGTGGCTTGCCAGCCACAACCCAAATATAACCCTGAAAAGAGAGTAGGGGTACTTAGACACCTCAAAAAGAAGATATTGGTGTAAGTAAAATATATTAGTTTAGCTGAGTGTATGCACAATCACACATCAACTAAGAAAATAATAGGTGTAGTGCAGCTAAATGACTTAAGAAAGTGTCTCTTCAGGTTGGAAAACCTTGAAAACTAATGGTATTTAATTTTGAACTAAATCCAGAAGTCCACCCAACTCCCTTTTATTCCAATATAATCTGAAAAATCAGCAGAGAGATACGTGTGTTTGAGTTGAAATGAACAAAGGCAGAAGAAGAAAAGAACTGCTCTTCCCTTCAGCACTCAGTCAGCAGCAAAACTGCAGTGCAGGCAACAAGGGAATAATAAAAAATAGTTTTCTAAATTCTAAGTTCAACTTGATCCACTGAAATGGAGTGTGTGTGTGTGTTGTCAGTGCACACACAACACAACAAGTTAAACAAACAATGAACTAGTAATGAGTAAATAATATTGTAAAATATTATATTCTCCCCTGGAGATTCTGATCTTGCACAGCCAAATTGTGTGTTTGTGTGCAAGCAAATTGAAGTTGGAAAAAAATAGAAAATAAATGGTATATTTTAAAATAAATCACACACCTCCCACTCCGAGTCAACCCTCCCCCTTTATCCAATATCAAAAAAATCCTATCCCCACAAACAGCTAGAGAACAAAGAAAAAAGAATAAGTATTAACTGCTATTCCCTTAGACCAGGGGTGCCCAAACTTTTTGTAAGGAGGGCCAGTTTTTGTGGCCGAGAATGTGTCAGGGGCCAGTTGCTCCCCAACCCTGCCACCCCACTGCAAGCCCCACCTACTTTCTTTAAAAAAACGTGGGATGAAAGAGGGGGGCAGGCCAGCCAGCCACGGGCCACTCAGAATGGCCTGACGGGCCGGATTCCCCCCCCCCCCGCCGGGCCGGACTTTAGGCAGGCCTGCCTTAGACAAACAAAGCTGCAGGGAAACAAAAAAATAATTTTCAAAATTCAATTCCCTCCCTGCCTGCCTAACTTAAAGCCTAAAGCCTCCCAGGCCTCCCTCCTCAAATAATCTAAATCTCGAATCGCACAAGCACCACAGCACAGCCCTCCTCCCTCACCATCCAACACCCGACTGCGACTTCTGGAAGGTGCCTCGGGTTTTTATACCCTCTGAGACATGCAGAAGTGTCAGTCAAAACCTGGCCTTGCCATTGGTTGAATGGATCAAAAAATTTGCATGGTCCCATCCCATGGCCAGCCCATCATTGCTCAGGTATAAAAAAATAAAAATAAAAATAAAATAAAATAAAATCAATGGAGACGTTTTATTGCAAGAAAAATCCACTGCTGCTACTATTAAAAATCAGGCATTAGAATAAATAAGTTTCAATGTGTTTGTCTTGTGCTTTGGTGTTTTTTGGACCACGATTTAAAAAAAATGTGCAGTAGCCATTTTGGATCCCCCCCCCACCGCATGGCATGGCGAGATGACGAGGATGATGCCCCCCCCCAGCCTGGTGCAAGCAGCCCAGGACAGGAGAGGAGGGGGGAAGGCCGGGAACCCCCCAGAAACCACACCTCTGGTAGGTGGCAAAGCCTCAGGCAGGCATATTTTCACCTGCTTTTTCGGCCAGGAATCGGGTTTTTTAGAACTTTTAAAAACTTTTTTTTGTGGTTCGCAATCGCGCGATGCCACAAACGGTAACGGAAAACCCGACCTAATTTTTCTTTTTTCGGTTCGGTTTCAGGCTGGGCAGGCTGAATTACCATTACCGTTACCGTTATGTAATGGAAATGGTATCCGATAACGGAAACGGATATTTCGTTGTTCCGTGCCCATGTCTAGTTGGTATAGCAGGAGACTTCCAGAGTATAGCAGCTTTTTAAATGTCGTTTTGAACTTTAACTCAGTGATGGAACTATGCAGAACTCTCAACAGAGCCAGAGCACTAAGGGATGCAGACAGAACTTTTAGGGGGGAAATAAATTCAAAATAGGTATGTTTTATTTGCCTGGCTTGGACGGCAGCGCCAGATCGCAAAGGACGGGAGCCCCAAATAGTATTACTTTATCAGAAGCTTTCCCTTTTAAGAGGCTGCTACAAAGATCCTAGCTATAGCAGTGTCTATTTATGTAACCCCTGTTCAACCCAGTCCTAGTTTCAGCAGCCCTGCAAGCAACAGAAGAGATATTTCTTTGGCACTCGGAAGGGTTAGAGAAAGGACAAGGCCTTCTTTGGTTCTGCTGTTTACGTAAGGCCTTCACCTTCCTGTGGTACTGCGTGTCCCCCTTAGGGATGCCTCCCTCTTCCTCCTCCTCCTCCTCCTCCTCCTTGGCATCATCTGCTCAACCTACTTATAAGAATAGACTGTGCAAGTTTTGTCAGCTAGAACCTGACTCTGTTTCCCATATTTTGACACGTTGTCCGTCACATCATACCATTCGTCAACAATTACTTGGCCCCTATATTTCCAAACTCCCACCTATCCCAGAGATCATAACTTCATGCCTTTTGGCTGACAAAAATCCCAGCCTGACAGAGTCAGTAGCCAAATATTTATTGTTGATCCATCAGCAAAATAACGCCGTTCCTTTTACAAGCCAAAGATTTACTTCTGCATTAGACTAACCTATTCCTTTTAGACCCTGAGACTGGCTTACATTTTGTGTAACAGCATCTCTGTTTTAAAACATCTATGCCAATAAAGGTGAATTGAATTGAACTGAACTGAATCTGCTCAACCTCCTATGCTGAATTCTCACTAGCGCTCGGACATGAAGGGCAAGCGATGCAAACAGCCAAAACAGCCATTACAGTTGGTCCTGCCACACTCACTGTCGCTTTCAGTCCGTACAGAGGCCATGTCAAGACGAGCTGCTCAGCTTTAGGCATTTTTGCCAGCTGGGAAAGGAGCTCACCTACAGGGGTTTGAGAGGGAGACCAACTATTGCACAATATTTCTCCATCTATAGGGCTACATTTCATCTAAAACTGCTAGACTAAAAATTGAGGGTCATTTTATACACACGGAAATGAGCTGAGGACAGAACCACTCCGTTGCGAAATAATCTTAGGTTGGAAAACTGGGGCTTGTCTTGTCCATTGGGGACATCTCACAGGCAGATAAAATACGATACTTATTCTTGAGGAGGCTGTTTTGTCCAGGGAGTGTCCCTGCACAAGCAAACACACCATCTTGGAACGTCTAGGCAGGCTTGTCCCTTGAACCTGAATCATTCTCATAGGATGCATGGCAGCTCTACGTTCACCCTTCAACATGGCCAACAGTAGCTCAGAGTTCATGCTTTCGGCCCCCTGAGGATTCAGGAAGCATGGGACCTGGCGATGCTTCTCCAGTGTTGGCTTCTGGGGTTCCTGCTTCATCCTGATTGGAGGCCTAACAGCTGCCTAGTTGCTGATCTGGGCTCACCTCTGGGCTGCTATCCCACGACCACTAAAAACCACTTCAAACTGCTTGAAAACGCAGTTAATAAAATTGTGTACCCATGGCCAGCAGACTTTAAAGGGGAAAAATGTGATCATGCTCACTTAAGTAGGACCCACCAAGTTTTACAAGTACCTGGTCTCGAGGTGGTACAAAGCTTGTCTCAGTTTCGATGTGGATTTTAAACCGGTACTTGAGTCCGTGGGGACTCGGAAAATCCGCATCAAAACTTTTCGCTCTGCTGAGTTGCAGTTCCCACTTGTGGGGACACAAAAGATGCAGTTCTTTAAACTGCGCCCGTGGGGACACAGGAACCGCATTTTCAAGCACGTGACCATTCTGGGGGGGGGGATCCGCATTTTACTTAGATCTGGATTTTCTGGCCGTGGGATAGCAGCTCTGGTTTTTGATGCCAGACTGCTGCTGCAGTTTCCCCTTATGTGTTCTGTCCATATCGCTAGTAGGACTTCGTTTGACTCCTCTTTTGTCCTCTGCATCTGGATTCCTCATGCTTTGCTGGCGTGTGACCTTACTTGTATTAACCTGAGACCATTACAGCTTGCAGAAACATTAACAAGGGTGAGGTGATAGTAAATTTCTGCCCCTGGCAGATGGTTGGAATGCCATTTTCAAATCTTATTTTTTTATTTTATTTATTTTAGAGTATTTTTACCCCACCTTTCTCCTTGGAAAAGGACCCAAGGTGGCCCTTTTCTTGTAGTGTTTTTCCTCCATTGGCTCCTCCCTCACTCCGTACTCATGGACACCTTGTTTGACCACCTTTCTGCTGTCCTTCCAGTGGCAAACAAAGACCTTTTTCATTCTGACAGCTCTTGGGCACTTATATTTGCTTATTTTTGGGACTACTGCTTATTCATCTTACTGTGTCTTTAGCCCATTTATATGTCTAACACCTGCTTATTTTTATTTGAGAGTTAATGCTTTTAATTGTTAGCCACCTGCAGGGCTATTGCTTTTGGCAAAAAAGGTGGGATATAAGTACAAATAAACAAACTCAGTCTGATTCTGTAACGGTGCTCTGCATTCCAGTCAGGTGGAACTGCCAAGTATAGGATGTCTGGGACAACATATACTAAGCACTTCACTACTTCAGATCATGTGGAGCAACGGGATATATCTGCAGTCTGCAAAGTGGTTTACAAGGTGGGAATATAAATTAAATGAATCAATGAGTCTTGGTCATAAAACACATTGTTGTTGTAGTTGTAGTAATAGGAGCAGCAGTAGTTGTTGTTGTTGCTGCTGCTGTTGGAAAACTAAATGGTTAAAACTTTAGGTGACTGTACTATCACTCACTGTGACACCCCCCTCCCGCATGAGCCATTATGAACCAGTATTATATTTTGCAACATGGGGTAGCCCGGACCAGTCTTACAGGGCTGCCATAAGGTATAGGAAATGCTATGAATGCAGAAACAAAATGATCCATAAATGTCTACTCTCCTGCCCACCCTGAATCAGTAACCCTGAATGCACTCTCTAAGGCAGTGGTTGCCAACGCTGCACACTCAGGTGTTCTTGGACTGAAACTCTCAAAGCCTCCATCGTTACCTGTGCTGGCCAGGATTTCTGGGAATTGAGGTCCAAGAACATCTGGAGGCCCAAGGTGACAACTCAACCCATCTCCCCCTCCCCTTCAGCTGGCTTGCCCACTCACCAGTCTTTGTGCGGTGCTGGAGTCCTTCTCCCATGGTGCTCCAGTCTGGGCCAGGAGACTGGAGCACCACGCCTCTCCAAGAAGGTGGCAAGATGGGGATTCCCCCAACGTAGTCTGTGAGTGGTCGGCTGCCAGCAGAGGGGAGGATGAACAGGGGTGGGTTTGGGCATGGCCCCATGCGGGCCACCTGTGGAGCCACATGAAGCCCTTTATATGAAGGACAACAAAAGGCTTCGTGCCCATCTCTGCTATAAAGCATACCTGCTTGCCAATCTGGTCTATATCTGGTGAGGGCCTAGAAGGAAGACTACGTAGGAAACTTCCTGGGTTGACAGCGTAGAAATCACAGCACTTCTGCTAGTGCAATGGTTCCCAACCTGGGGATCGGGACCCCTTTGGGGGGTCGAACGACCATTTTCCAGGGGGGGCGCCATGAGCCACTGAAGAAAAAGGCACCAACGGCTTGGGTCTGGAGGGGGGGAAGAGTGGGTTATAGCTTGATAGGTTGGAGGGGATGTCAGTCAATGGCACCGGAGGCTGCGATTGGCTGAGGGTGCCTGTAGAGGGAAGTTCTCTCTGGCACCTGCGGCAGTGGCCTGCCAAAGGGGGCTTGTGGCCTCTTCCAAGCAGGGCAAGGGGGTCACCACCACAACATGAGGAACTGGATTAAAGGGTCATGGCATATTAGGAAGGTTGGGAACCACCATGCTAGTGTATTAGCATTGTCTTATTACTGAAGGCTACTTAGTTCATATTATACCATTAAGAGAACATTACAAAATCTAATAGGGATACATGAAAGCCTTTTAGGGCCTGCTCTGTGCTCAAAATAAAGAGCATACCATTTACAGCTGGCCCATCCAATCCCCCTTTGGGAGATGCACCCATCCCATCCTTAGCTGTGTGCCACCAATGGCATTTGTGAGAGTCTAGTTCTCTATCAAGACAGCATTCCTTTGATTAAAGGCCAATGTCAATGAACTCCTAGACTCAATGGTGTTGGCAGAACGGCTTCTCATACAGGCAATGGCAGTTACAGAGCTGGGCACTTTCTTTTCTTTTCTTTCATTTTTTGTCCCCACCTCACCCCCTGTTTAGTTGTTGTTTTTCCCAGCCACCAGGAGAGTTGAGACGTGAGCCAGGGACTTTATGGCTAGCCTTTAGCCAACACATCTTGTTTGCCCATGATGGGGCCCCAACATCGCAATTAACCATGACAGGGCTTTGGCCATATGGAAAACTTGCAGGTAAATAAGTTTACTGGGAATCCAGGGAGTGATGAAAGGTGCATTTTGCCCAAGAAAATGGTTTTCCGTTTGCTTCCCTGAACTTTGGATTGGCTTCTTTTGTGCTTCAGAATCTGCTTGAAAACTATGACTTTAAATGCTCAATTGAGATTTATTAAAATACTCCAGCTACATAAATCCAACTGGGCAATATGTATTTTTAAGCCAGAATTCCTTCCTTGCAATATTTTATGCACACAATCAACTTATAACCTTTCATTAAGGAAGCTGGGTTAAATCAGTGAACCACAATTTTTATAAGCTTTGTCTCCTTCAAATCTTATAAAACAAACTTTAAGTGGCTTACATATCCCTAAATGAACTATAACAATTGCATCACCAGGTTCACTTAATTAGTATTGGGGGAAGGGTAGGAGGGGGAAGAGGGGGCCTTTTTTTTGCTAGATTTCAGAATGGTTGAGATTTAACATATATGTTGTGGCTGGAAAGTAGAATGCTGACTTTGGAAGGCAGTAAACTAAATGAAGCCGCTGAGATAATCTGAAACAAATGAAAAGGTAATATAATAGCACTGTGCCATCAATATTCATTTAGGATGTCTTATTTGGAAGTTTTCTTTCATCTCATGAAAGAGATTTCTGCAGTTTTAAAAAATGTGATTAATACATTATCCTGCATAAATGATAACGGTGATACTCTTTGGAAACTTGGGCAGCCCACATCTGGAAAAAATATATTAGTGCCTCTAAAAAGAACGTACTTTGCACTTCACTAACATGGGCTGGGTGTATGTTTTTAAAAATTCATTTGTATGATTATAAAACCTCTCTACCCCCCACCCCAACCAACCAACCAATAAGCCCTGTGGTTTATTTCAAAATAAATGCAATTTTGAGGAAAAACTTACGAGGTACTGTCTGACAGTGATTCATCAGTGAGTTGATGTTTTAGCTGTTTTAGTTGTATTATCTCCTCCTGTTGTAAACCGCCCTGAGTCCTCTATGAGGGAAACAGGTGCGGTATATAAATTTGAAAATAAATAAATAAATAAATTGAGTGTTGTTATGTGTTCATTACTTTATAATATATAGTAGGACCCTGGTATCCGCTGGGGATTGGTTCCAGGACTTCCTGTAGATAATGAAAACTGTGGATGAGAGAGAACACCAACAATCCCCAAAACTTCTGTTTTGTGAAAGTAGCTTGCTTTACGGCTACTGTTTTGTGACAATAGCTTGCTTTACAGCTGCTGTTTGTGGCAGTAGCTTGCTTTGCGGCTGCTGAATTATTTATTTAAATTCCCCCCCTGCCAACTGTGGATAACTGAATCAGTGGATAATGAATCAGTGGATACGGGGGTCCTACTGTACTTTCACGCTATGAGACGTGGGAATGCCTTAGGCTTGAATGGAGGTGGACAACTAGCAAATTGTAATGATTCATTTATTAAACCAGTGGGAATGAAACAATCTGATAAAAATACTCGTACTAAGAGCTGCCATTCTAATTTTTTAAAAAAGCAAATATTACAAAAAGCACTACAGTATTTCATCTGTATGACCCACCTGAAAAATGTAACCCTGAAAGCTTGGGTAAGGTGCTGGACACTAAATTGGGCCACGTAAGGCGCCATCTTACAACAAGAGAAGGGAGGGATCATCTAATGCCATGATTCACATCCCCATGTTTGAAAAAACAGATAGAATTGCACCACTTGGGAATGGCTTTTTAAAAACGATGACGGTTTAAAAGAAAAAGGAGAAGGAGGAGGAGAAGTCCAGACAATCGTTGAATGTTGGGGATAATTTCTGGATTTGAATGAAGTGTTTATTCCAGACAAGCACATATATTCCACTTCCCAGTGGCAAGAATAGTACTTATATTCCATACTGTAATGAGGTAACTCTTTGAGGCAAGTTAGATCCATTTCCCTCTCTTTATCTGATGATCAATAAGCACCGCTTTCTGTGGAGTGGTGGTTTCTCAAGCACTTAAGCATGCCCTCACAAGGCTCACTGAGGGCTCAGATGGGGCCGGGGGCCCTTCAAATTGCGAGCATTCATCATGGTTCATAAGAACATATGAACATAAGAAGAGCCATGCTGGATCAGGCCAAAGGCCCATCTAGTCCAGCTTCCTGTATCTCACAGCGGCCCCACCAGATGTGTTTGGGAGCGCATGAGACTAGATATCTGTCTCCTGATACCACTCTCCTGCATCTGGCCCTTGAAGTACCCTGGTTTAAAGCCTGGAGATTACACATCTCCATCATGGTTTGTAACCTGTGATGGACTTTTCCTCCAGGAATCTGTCCAATCCCCTTTTGAAGGCATCCAGGTCAGATGCCATCACCACATTGTGTGGCACGGAGTTCCATAGACTTACAACGCGCTGGGTGAAAAAATATTTTCTTTTGTCAGTTTTTACTCTCCCAGCCCTCAATTTGAGTGTATGTCCCCTAGTTCTGGTATTTTGGGAGAGGGAGAAGAGCTTCCCTCTATCCACTTTACTCATGCCCTGCATTATTTTGTATGTCTCAATCATATCCCCCCTCAAGCGCCTTTTTTCCAGACTAAAGAGGCCCAAATGTTTTAGCCTTTCTTCATAAGGGAGGTGCCCCAGCCCAGTAATCATTTTAGTCGCTCTCTTCTGCAACTTTTCCAGTTCCACTATGTCTTTCTTGAGATGCGGTGACCAAAATTGTACACAATACTCCAGGTGGGGCCTTACTATTGTTTTGTATAATGGCATTATAATGTTGGCTGTTTTATTTTCAATCCCCTTTTTGATAATCCCTAGCATGGAATTGGCCTTCTTCACCGCTGCCACACATTGGGGAGACACCTTCATGGAGCTGTCCACCAACACACCAAGATCTCTTTCCTGATCCGTCACAGATAACTCAGAGCCCATGAGTTGATAGATAAAGTTTGGATTTTTTGCCCCAATATGCATTACTTTACATTTGGCTACATTAAAACGCATTTGCCATTTCTCAGCCCACTCCCCCAGTTTGGAGAGATCCTTCTGGAGCTCTTCACAATCTTCTCTGGTTTTTACCACACAGAAAAGTTTTGTGTCATCTGCAAACTTGGCCACCTCACTGTTTATCCCTGTCTCCAGGTCATTTATGAACAGATTGAAAAGCACCGGTCCCAGGACCGAGCCCTGGGGCACACCGCTTTTCACTTCTCTCCATTGTGAAAATTTCCCATTGACACCTACTCTTTGTTTCCTGGATCTCAACCAGTTCTCAGTCCATAAGAGGACCTGCCCTCTTATCCCCTGACTGTGCAATTTTCTCAGCAGCCTTTGGTGAGGGAAGAGGGGAAAACATTTTAATGTAAAGCATGGTGTCATATGCAGGACAATCTACTTTTCTTTATCCCCATTTTTAGGGTGCAGGCTGAGGTGAGACCATCGTGGGCAGTGAGGCCAAGTCCAAATGGCCTAAATCATTGATGGTGAACCTTTTAGAGACTGAGTGCCCAACTGCAATTCAAAACCCACTTGTTGTTCAGTTGCTCAGTCATGTCTGACTCTTCATGACCCCATGGACCAGAGCATGCCAGGACCTCCTGTCTTCCACTGCCACCTGGAGTTTGGTCAAATCCATGTTGGTTGCATCGATGACACCGTCCAACCATCTCATTCTCTGCCATCCCCTTTTCCTTTTGCCTTCAATCTTTCCCAACATCAGGGACTTTTCCAAAGAGTCCTCTCTTCTCATCAGGTGGCCAAAGTATTGGAGACTCAGTTTCAAATTCTGTCCTTCCAGTGAACATTCGGGGTTGATTTCTTTCAGGGTGGATAGGTTTGATCTCCTTGCAATCCAGAGGACTCTGAAGACTCTCCTCCAGCACCACAGCTCAAAAGCATCAATTCTGTGGCGATCAGCCTTCTTTATGGTTCAGCTCTCACTTCCATACATCGCTACTGGAAAAACCATAGCTTTGACTATCCAGACCTTTGTTGACAAGGTGATGTCTCTGCTTTTTAAGATGCTGCCTAGGTTTGCCATCGCTTTCCTCCCAAGAAGCAGGCATCTTTTAATTTCATTGCTGCAGTCACCATCTGCAGTGATCAAGGAGCCCAAGAAAGTAAACTCTGCCATTCCCTCCATTTCTTCCCCTTCTATTTGCCAGGAGGTGATGGGACCGGGGGGCATGATCTTTGTTTTTTTATGTTGAGCTTCAGCCTATTTTTTCCGCTCTCCTCTTTCACCCTCATTAAGAGGTTCTTTAATTTCTCCTCACTTTCTGCATTCAGGGTAGTATCATCTGTGTATCTCTGTTGGCTGATATTTCTTCTGGCAATCTTAATTCTGGCTTGTGATTCATCCAGTCCTGTCTTTCGCATGATGTATTCTGCATATAAGTTAAATAGGCAAGGTGACAGTATACTACCTTGTCATACTCTGTTCCCAATCTTAAACCAGTCAGTTGTTCCATATCCAGTTCTGACAGTTGCAGCTTGTCCCACATATAGGAGACAGATAAGGTGGTCAGGCACTCCCATTCCTTTAAGAACTTGCCATAGCTTGTTGCCAAAGTGCCAATACAGCCATTTAACCTGAATGCAGGTGGCTGCGAAGGGGCGATGTTGGGTGCTCACAGAAAGGGCTCCGAGTGCCACCTTTGGCACCCGTGCCATAGGTTTTCCAATACTGGCCTAGATGTTCCCCACCTTGCAGGGGCTGTACCCTAAGCTGTGTGGCACACTTTATACAGCCTAAAATGAATCTACCAAGAGGGAGGCATTCTTCACTACAGACAAAAGAGGCAGCCCTGGTCACTCTGCTCTTCTGACTACCTGCTCAAAACCTATAAACCACTACACCTTTGAACCATCAATTTTGGGAGGCCACAACTCCCAGGATGTTCCAGCTCTGGGATTTTGAAAGTTGTAGCCCATCATCAAGCTCCACTATGGACTAAAAGGTACCTCATAACTGAAGGTTGTACCACAGATGTCAGATGCATATATTCTACTTATTATTTAAAACAAATATATTGATTCTGAAAGCAAAATAACAATCAGGGGCACATTCTCCCCAGTCCTCTTTCTAGACAAGCCAGGTTTCACCGTATTGGGACAGGGCAGGGAGGGTGGGTGACAGCTGGTCCTTTTCTTTCACTGTCAAACATGTGGGGTAAGAGTGGGGATATACATTGCCTTCGACTATAATGGCTAACTCTTGGGCAATGAACACATGGTGAGTGAAAGAGAACTA
The DNA here is from genome assembly GCA_023846285.1 of Phrynocephalus versicolor. NCBI lineage: Eukaryota > Metazoa > Chordata > Lepidosauria > Squamata > Agamidae > Phrynocephalus > Phrynocephalus versicolor. Next base: position 7,239,921 of record JAHTLZ010000074.1, on the reverse strand, counting down.
TATTAAATAATTGTGGGTGAGGATTTCCTAGTGAAAAAAAATACAAGAGAAACCATATAGCTATTGCAGTCTCGCCTTTGTTTGTCTAGATTGCTAGTCCATCAGCAGTCTTCATTTAATGAATTTGGCCCCAAGCAATAATAACCGCCAAAAACAATGGGGAAGAGTGTTTATATAACTATACCAAAGAGCAGTTGCGATTCAGATTTTGCATCCAGAAAGTTCTCCTTGATTCTGTGCCTGAAGAAACTGTCAAATTTTATTAAAGTGAATACCATAAGTGAAAATTGAAATCTACGTGTACTTTTGAGTGGGTGGGGGAGGGGCCTGATCTAGGAAAGGTTGTTTATCAACCCTCCATCTCTTCTCTACTCTTCTCTTCTCTTCTCTTCTCCATTAAGTGCCAAATTAAATATTGGAGTCTATATCAGTAGACAAAGATTCTGATCAGTACTGTGTTACTTGACAGCGCAGATCTACATTAACACATTTGGTTTTGGTCTGCTTTTGTAGGGCAGGGCAAAGAGAGAGCAGGTCAGCCTATGTTCTAGATTTCTGGGTGACTTGGGTTGCTGTAGGTTTCTGATGCTCCCTTGCTCAGCAGCAGTGGCAACAAAATGGCAGCTGGAAATGGTAGCCATTTGCTGAAAGGAAGCCAGCTTGCTTTCCCCAGAGAGATGTATGCGTCCATCAAGGGGTCTGAGCTGTGTTCGTTTTTGTTTGTTTGTTTGTTTGCTTGCTTGTTGCATTTTTTGGTATGTAGAATAAATCCCTAGACTCCAATTTGCTTTAATTTAGGTGGCTATGATTTTCCTTCTAGGTTCCAGTGGATGGATCTTTGGATTCTAGTGGAAAGAAAAATAAACGGTGTATGCCAGTGCAACTGAGAGAGAAACCAGAGCCTTCGCTTTCAACTAGAGATGGGCACGAATCAAAAAAATTGCATTTTGTTTGTCGTTTGTTGTTTGGAGGGTCCGTTTCGGTTTGTTTCCGTTTTTCGTGGATTTTTGCAAAAAAAAGTTTTCATTTTGTTTGTTTCGTTACCATTTTGTTACCATTTATTTCAATTTTTGTGATTTTTAAAGGATTTTAAGCAATTCACTTGTGTTGCAGTAACGAAAACGAAACGCACGACAAAACTTCCGGTGTTTCTGTTCGTTTCGTTTCATTTTAGAGACAAAATTCATTTGTCATTTCATTGTGTAACAAAACAAAAAAACGAAAACGGAAACAAAAAATTGTTCATTTCGTGCCCATCTCTACTTTCAACGTCTTTCAGAGCCTAACCCTCTTGCTGCAGCAAGCAGCTTCTGGTTTGCTACAGAGCAATGCTACATCCAAACCAAAGGTTTAAGAAAGAACAACTCAGAGAGCTTGCAGTGGCATTATCTCCTCCTTCCTTGGTACAGTTCCCAGGTCAGCAACATTCCATTCCTGGAGACTGAAGGGGTGAATCCTGGCAATGTCAAAGAGGTAGGGCAGGCAAGGTTGGAGGGATGGGGGACCAGCTGACTGTGGAACCGGCTGGGATTTTAGGTCAATGGCCCCAATGCCTGAGTAAACCAAGACTAAATGGGGAACACGGGGAACCCACGCTAGGGAAGGAAGTCCTTTGGTTTGGTTTACAGCAAATGTGCCTTGCAGCTGCAGAGGCTACAATCTTTCCTGCTGGAGCTCACGTTCTTTGCAGCTGGCATGGCACATGGAATGCATTTCCAATTTCTGTGATGTACGGAGAGGTTTTGTGGAGGGAGGGCAGGTCTTGTATAGAACAGAGGCTCGTAAGCCTTGCATCCTTAACCAGTGCACCTTAGAGCATCAGCTCAACAGCTCACCCCACCCACCCCAGTCCCGTCTTCTCCTTCTTGGCTTTTTCACAAGCCCAGAATGCATACACCTCCTACTGAGCAATGAAATGTGGTGCAGTATTAAAGCAGCCATGCTTTAACACTGCTTTGCTGTACCTAATGGTAGGGCTGGCCTTGGAAACTGGTCGGCACCCTCAAGAACAGACAGACCGTCTTTGCTCTGGACTGTTGCTACCTGAAAACCAGCCCAGCCATCTGCTGTGGAAATGCATAAATGCACGTTCTCGCCGGCCTCAAAATACACAGCTGTGGGTAAAGGGAAGCTGGTAAGGTGCACAGAAAAGCTCTCCCCTCCCAGAAAACTGGGACCTGGGAACCAAGTAAAAATACATATATCTGATCCTGAGCACACACATTACATTTGCTGCCCAGGGAAGGAATTGGTGAAGACAAGCAAACACATGATACCAAGCCAGAGCCTGGAAAAATGCCACCCCCACAACCTCACAAAGAGAGGGCCTGACCTTACACTGAGTCAGACCATTGCTCCAGTTACCTAAGTATTGTCAACATGAAAAGGACATACCTCTCTGAGTCTGGAGTTTCCAGCTGAAGGTGTCACCAGGCCTGCCTAGAGCCTCTTAAGATCTTCTGCATGCAACCTGCACTCTCTATGGCTGAAATGTAGTCCTTCCAAATGATGCCATGGTGTCAACACTCTCCGTGTTAAAACATTCTTCAGGAAGCACTTGGAAGCAATGCTGGCGCTTCTTTTTTCATTGGTATGGTTTCAACCCCGCAGATGCATTTATGCAGATACGTAGCTGTGTTTTATGCAGACGTTGGAAATTACAAATGAATCAACCTCCCCCACTCCCCGTTTTTCAGGATTGCAATTGTGTGAATGACCTCTGCCTTAATCTTCAGGAACAAATCCATACAATTGATGATAATTTTAGTTCTGTCATTTCTGTCCTTCTGAGTCTCAGTTTCCTTCAACTTTTTCCATCTGGATTGGTGAATGAATTGAGGTCATACAAGATCTTTAACCATTTCAGTTTCTTCATTGTCATCACTAAAGTTGTTTAGTTCTTCTCTACTCATGATGATTTTTGTCTTTTTAATGTTCAATTGTAGTCCTGTTTTTACACTTTCCCCTTTATTTTCACCAGAAGTCATCGCTCTTTTCTGTTAATAATGCCGTCAACTGCATATCTTAAAATACAGTATTAATATTGCTTCCACCGGTTTTCACTTCTTCAGCTGAATCTAATTCAGCTTTCCACCTGATATATTCTGGGTACAGATTGAACATCCATCCATCCATCCATCCATCCATTTCTATACTGCTTCCACCATACATATATAAAACAAAATCAATAAATGGGATTGGGAAGCATTAAAACCCATGCTACTCTTACAAGTTATGCATTGAAAAAATCAAGTGCTTAGGTACCCACATTATTTTCCAAACAACCAACGGCTTTAATGTAGGTTATAAATCACAGATTGCCTTTCTCAAATTGTTTGGTGCACTTCAGTAGATAGCACATATTTGCAATATGATATCTATTGCCTCTTCCCTTTTCCATATCCGTCTTGAACATCAGCCATTTATTTTTCCATAAACGTTAAAAGACTTTGTTGCAACCGTTGGTTGCTGTGGCGCTCACACTTTAATTAGGAGAGTGCAGAACAAGGCCACTGCTGGCTTTCTCATCTTGAAAATCTGATGGGTGCGTCAATCCGAAATGAAAAGGTGTATTCCTCCATTTTTGAAATTATGAATTTCAGTCTCTCTCTCTCTCTCTCTCTCTCTCTCTCTCTCGTGTGTGTGTGTGTGTGTTGGGTGGGAGAGATCACCATCTTTTTGTGATGGGAAACAGAGAGAAATTAGGAAGCCTTTCTAATGGCAAGATTGGAGCTAATTTAGAAGCTGGGTGAGGTTGGGGTGGTGGGGGGAGGGGAGGAGATCAAGAGTATCCCAACCAAGTAGCTTTACGGAATGATTGGGAGGATTGAGAGCTCAGAGAATAACATGATGCTACTGAACACAGCTAGAAACTGGGCTTTCAAGCATAGAAAGGCACCTGCCCTACACCTGACTGAGGGGAGCTTTAAGGACAAATCCCACCCCTTTGCACCAAGCAAGTAAGCAAGAGACTGCCCAGACTTCTGACCTACTTTCCTAGGCCCACCCACTTGTTTCCACCCTTCTTCTGTTGTACAGATAGCCACCAGAGGGCATAAAGATCACCCTATGGGCTATATACAGTATATTTAAAAAAAAAAGAAATTGAAATAACAAAATTAATAAGGATTAAATGAGGTTGACAGATGTCAAACAAAGCCGGCTTCCTGCTCCATGCCAGCTCGTACATGTGCCCAGAATTAAAACAACGTCTTGGGACTGAAACAGGAAAGCTCTGGGACAAATCACAAATCCTGCGCTCATTTCTTAGCTATGAAGTAATCTCATTCACCAAAATCCAGAGGACTTTGCATTTTAACACACTCCATATTCACATTGGCACCCACAGAAGCTTGACTGAGGGTGGAGGGGGGGGGGAGAGAGAGACCAGGAAGCAGATGCTGAAATATGAACCACTGCGCCTTGGAAGTGCCTCCCAAGCAACGAAGCTTGGAGAAGCTGAGGAGTTTACACGGCAAAGGCGTTTTCCTGTCTATATGTAAGTAAAGCTCCTGCATTTCCCACAGCAGACACCTCAAGGGTAGAAGACAGGTGCACTTAAATACCCCTGAACATTATGTACAGCAGCAGTGATCTGAATTCTGCTGATCCCCCATTTGGATGGACCACCTATGAACCAAAAAAGGGAAGGTCCCAACAAATACAAGGAAACACAGCGATTTCAGCAAAAAACTTTTTTTGGGGATAGGGGTGGGGGTGGGACACTCTCCAGTAGAATCTGGGCATGCTGAGTCATCATGGAATGCTCCCTTAATATTGTGGAAGGGAGGATGGAATGGATTGACCAGAATCCTGAACAGGGGGCATTGCATGTCATAACCCCTTTGTTCAAGGTACCACCTGTCCATATTGATATTTCTAATTGCATGTGAGTCCTCAGCTGCATGTGTGTGTGTGTTGTGTGTTGCATCCCCCTCCTATTTATTTATTTTATTTAATTTAATTTAATTTAATTTAGCCAACCAACAGCATTGCCTTACTCCTTAAAAAGGACCCAAGGTGGATGCATAATTTAAAACAATGTTTACAAGCTAAAACATTCACCGCCCAGAGTTCCTTTGGGAAAGTCCGGCGGTATATACATGGAAATATAAATAAATAAATAAATAAATAAATAAATAAATAAATAAATAAATA
>JAHTLZ010000074.1:7222928-7234754 GCA_023846285.1 Phrynocephalus versicolor | reverse complement strand
ATAAATAAATAAATAAATAAATAAATAAATAAATAAATAAATAAATAAATGCTAAAAAGAATTACAATACTATACTAAGAATGGTAAATGCAATCAATAATCAAACACATTTAAAACAACAGCAATTGTTTGTTGTTGTTGTTGTTTTAAATTCTTCCCTTCCCTTCCCTTTCCCCTTGGGGTCACCTGGAAGGACAGTACAGTGAGCCCTCGTATTACAGGTGGTTTGTTTAACAGAAAATCCGCTTGAAGGAAAATATTTCCAGAGACAGGGGAAAATTGCTTAACAGAATCACCTATGGGGTGAATCCGTACAACAGAACGGTCACAATTAGGGATTAATCAATCTGTTTTCAATGCATTCCTATGGGAAATCTGTACAAAGGAACATTTGCTTAACAGAATTTCATTTGGAACAAATTAATTCCTTTATGCAAGAAACCACTGTATTTCCAAGGCAAAAAAGCAGCACTTCTTTTGCTCATACAGATAGAACTACGGCATGCTGAACTAGCTAGAACGCCACATTCATTCACCATTTTGATGCCCTTGGCGCAGAGATCATTCTTTTTTTTTGAACAATTCCTCATCTAAATATCATGTAATGGTTGCATTTTAGGAGGGTGAGGGGGGTCGCTTGCTTTTTACTTTGCTTTGTTGTTTTTGTTGTTGTTGACCTTTCACAGACAAAGTTCTCGAATAAGGGGCTCATGATTTTTCACTGTAACACTGTCTTGCCCCATCCCAAGTTGGACCTGGTCATCTGAAACACCACTCTCTTGGCTATTAGGAACTAGTGTCCTGAGTCTGCGTGTGTGTGAGCAGATTGGTAAGTGCCCACCACCCCTTCCGTTTCGAGTTTCCCAGCGGTACCCCAACCCATTCACCCTCGTCCTGAATGGAGAGGAATGAGTCTGAAGATTATCAAAAAGGGGATTGAAAATAAAACAGCCAACATTATAATGCCATTGTACAAAACAAGAGTAAAGTCGCACCTGGAGTATTGTGTACAATTCTGGTCACTGTGTCTCAAAAAAAACACACACAAACAAACAAACCACAACATAGTGGAACTGAAAAGGGTGCAGAAGAGAGTGACTAAAATGATTACTGGGCTGGGGGACCTCCCTTATGAGGAAAGGCTAAAACATTTGGGGCTCTTTAGTCTGGAAAAAAGGCGCCTGAGGGGGGATATGATTGAGACGTACAAAATAATGCAGGTCGTGAGTAAAGTGGACAGAGGAACACTCTTCTCCCTCATAAAAAAACAAAACTAGGGAACATCCACTCAAATTGAGGGCCGGGAGATTGAGAACAGACAAAAGAAAAAAATTTTTTAACACCCAGTTTGCTGTTAGCCTGTGGAACTCTCTGCCACAGGATGTGGTGATGGCATCTAGACTGGATGCCTTCAAAAGGGGATTGGATGGATTCCTGGAGGAAAAGTCCATCACAGGTTGGAAACCATGATGGAGATGTGTAATCTCCAGGCTTAAAACCAGGGTCCTTCAAGGGCCAGATGCAGGGGAATGGTATGAGGAGTCAGATATCCAGTCTCATGCACTGACAGAAGCATTTGATGGGGCCATTGTGAGATACAGGAAGATGGACTAGATGGGCCTTTGGCCTGATCCAGTATGGCTCTTCTTAAGATGGAGAGCTTTCATAGAAAATGGAGGTCGCGGCCCTCCATGTTTGGCAGGGGAATGAAACAGAGAGTGGCAGAACTACAAGACTCCCTCTGCCTCCAGTGAGAATATTTGCTTTGCTACCGAGCTCTAGGCTATTCCCTTGGGTTTTAGTGCTGAATTGTCAGGACCTCACCAAAATCCCTGGGCTCAGTAGGTTGGAGTCCTGACACGAAGTAATGTCAAACTGTAATAACTGCATTGCGTACACTTGATCTCTCTTGGTCTCCAAAACATTATATATATATTTTTTCAGTCTTGTTCCTTCTTTCATCCATTTTATTTATATTCTGCCTTGCTCCAAATGAAAGATCCCAAGGCAACTTGCAAACTTTCCCACACAGACAATTTGAAAGGCATTTTTAAAAGCCCACAACCCAATAAACATATTGCATTTCAATTAAAGAAGATTTTTTTTAAAATAAATGAATAATAAAAAGGGAAGAAAGTATAACACTGTCCATTTTTTAAAAAAAGAAAAACCATCCTTGTCAACTAACAACCTGACTAGAGGGGAAACCCTTCACTTACCAGCAACCTGATTGCCAACAACACATGTAATTAGTGGGTCAGATACTATTTGAGATGCAGGAGGTCTGTGCATCTCTACTTCTCTTTCCTTCTGCTCATCCAGCACCACACACAGCAAAAGTTTACAGTCCCACCACAAGGAACAACTCTGCAGCACAGAGTATGGCACCATGCAATTCTAAAGAGGTGCTTAGTAGCAGCTATGGCCGTTACTTCACGAGGTGCCTCGCTTCGAATTGACCTTGCCTTCGATTTGAATTCGGAGGCGGTTACGTGGTGGTCACGTGGTCTCCCTTCGCTCCCACCCCCGTTTCTCTGTACTCACGCGGGGCATTTTTGGGACCGAATCGATTACTACCTCACGTGCTCCCTTCGCATTAGAAAGCTGATTTGCAGCGTCTGGTTCCACTCTCCTTTTATTTTTTTAAAAAAATTTACTCGGCGTATCGATGCATCAATGCTTGGCTGTCATTCACGACAGAGCGTGGTTACTGTACGATCCTGTGTTTTGTTTCCTGGCATCATTGGCAGCCCCCCGCCGCTGCCGCCGCCGCTACTCGGGGGGAGCCCCGCATGGCACAGCCGCCCGCCCTCCGCCGCTTGCACGCTGCCTGCCCCGGGTGCCCTGCTCTGGCCGGGCGAGGCGGCAGCGGCTCCTCCTGCGCCCGCCGCCGCCGCCGCCGCTACTCAAGCGAGGAAGTAACAGCGCAAAGCGATGAAACAATATAGCGATGCATCGATATCCCTGTTTGAATATTTTTTTAAAAAACTTGAAATAAAAGCCAAAAACCGAGACCACACGTGACGTTGGGAGCGAAGCGAGATGCGAAGCGAAAAGATTCCCGGCCCATGGCAGGGGAATCACTCACCCCGGTTGGAGCACGGTAAAGGGGGCGTGGTCGGGGTGACGTCGCAGCCAAAAAGGAGGAGCGTGCGGACTGAAGCGATCGGTTCGCACAGAAATGACGGCTTGCCGCGAAGCGAGCGGCTCGTGAAGTAACGGCCTATGACTCCTAGGCTTCTAACAAGGACTTAGTTCAACTGATGTTGGATCAAGGTAACCCCAACACTATTGCTTCAAGATTTACGTTTCCCTGTTTGGCTTTCATAAGCCAGACGAGTCAGCAGCCAGGTTTGTGGCTGAGCTGTGAATGTTAACAGAGCCTTTGGCAAAATGCACACTATGGCAAGAAAAGAGAGAGAGAGAGAGAGAGAGAGAGATGGAAGACCCCATTTAAAAAAAACAACACAAGCATGCATGCACACACAGAGAGATTGTGTAAATACATGGGGGGGGAGTGTCATCTTACAGCTTATGAAAACACTTGAGCCCTCTCTAGAAAGCATATTTGAACTTTGAAATTTTGTCTGATGTAGAGATATAAAATTTCCAGAAATTTTGAAGCTCGGGAAAAAAACCTGTTTTTTTTAAAAAAAAAAAATTCGGGGGGGGGGAATGGAAATTTTCTGAAATATTGAAGAAAAAAATTGCTACATTAGCACTCCCCTCTTTTACAGCTTGAAAGTCATTCTGTTACTTTAGGAAGATAAAATATGCCTATGGACAATTTGACTTGGCATAAAACTATTACAACTTACATATTAAAATACAATGGGACCTTGTATAAAGGAATTAATTTGTTCCAAATGAAATTCTGTTAAGCAAATTTTCGTTTTTACAAGTTTCCCATAGAAATGCATAGAAAACTGATTAATCTCTAATTGCGACCATTTTTGTTGTTGTATGGATTTGCCCCATAGGCAATTCTGTTAAGCAATTTCTCCCATCTCTGGAATTTTTTTCCTTTAAGCAGATTTTCTGTTAAATAAACCTCTCTATATACGAGGGTTCACTGCATAGTCTATCCAAACAATTGTTACAAACATAATTTGTTTTTTAAATAATATTTATTTGTAACTGTGTGTGTGTGTTGTGTCATTACAGTCGTGACCGACTCTACGTGACTCCATGTCCATGGAGTTTTCTTGGCAGGAGTACTGGAATGGCTTGCCAGTTCCTAGTAGTAATTAAATTATTATTTACACAAAGGTTATAAACTACAGTTAATGTAGCTAAATGATTCGGTTTTCTGGAATCAGATAAATGTAAGCTCTTACCAAACATACCCAGCCACATGCAAGAACAAAAGTGAAACCTTTTTCTTTTTCTTGCGACAATAGTGGCAGGCTGGCAGCTCCTAAAGGAAGAAATGCATCTTGTTCTTGCATTGAAGAGTTCGGTTTGCAACCTAGGACTTGCTTGTCTTCAGAAATTAGAATAATCTGTTACTATGCATATTTTTAAGAAATGGTTTAAAAATACTTGAATACCCTGTTTCAAGGTATTTTATTCATCATGTTAAAATAAAACATTTCATAATCTTTTTTTTCTTTTTCTTTTTTCAATTTTTCCATTTTTTTGGAAAAACAAAACAAAAAGGCTTCAGGAAAAAAAGTGGGGAAAATGTGGGCTTTTTTCAAATTTTCCATTCCTCCCCCTCCCCCCAACTTTCACATCTTCAGCTCAAATGTAATCAGTGCTCTCCAGGGCTATAGAAGGCAGACTAATTCATGGGCGACTGTGTTGGGTTTATTTCTGGATTACCTTGGCATCCTGGGTTTCAAAACAGTGTGGTTACTTGTAATATAGGCATGTGATACAGTTACATGGTGCAGCAGGCAGAGCAGTGCCATCCTGTACCCAGTATGAAGGCATCACGATGCTTAGTTTGTCATATTTTTTAGGCTGGCATAGAGTTTCGGATGCAGGTGTTCTTTGGTGGTTACTTCACTTCCTTCCTTGTTCCGCAACTAGTTTTGTACCATGGCAGCGTTGGTCGCGATCACGGGGTTTTGTCCCTGTTTAGTCCCTATTTCCATTTTCTCACAGTCGTGATAACTTGTTTCATGATGACTGTTACTTCATGGTCTTGTTCCGTGACAAATTCTGAATTCGTTTTGCTTTCTTAATCCTTTCTTTAAATATCGTAAATAAAACCTTTTTGATACTTCGATTTCCTGGTCTTCCAGGATTTAAATGTCAGTGCTACAGAATTTTCAGCACTTTCTTTAATAAACATTTGCACTGTATGATATTTCCCGTAGGGAAACTAATATCGAATGCTGCTTCAGCCGCTGACCAATAGGTGGACACTGATTGTTGCGTGACAGTTGTTACCACATGGTCCCTTGTCTCGGAACAGGAACCGGGAACAAACCATGACAAGGGAATACCCCAACCCAGCGCCAGGTACAGTACTGTCAGGCTTAGCACCTGTTCTGGGGGCATGGTCGAAACAAATTTCAGCTGTTGCGTGATGGACATGAGGTAAGAAGCGCAACACTTAGAGGGACAAAAAGGATGTGAAGTAACTGCCTTTGTCTGGTTTCTTTTGCCTTTCCCAGAGCTCACAGAATAGCTATCCTTGCTTCTGTGGAAATCTTATCATCCCGTTTCCTAGAAGTGTTTTGTAGTGGTGCCACAAAAGCATGTTAATTATGGTTAGGCTTCAAGGAGTTAACTAGATCATGGTCTGGGGGAGGGAAAACAAATCTTATTGGTGGCATCATTTCAAACAAGGAGTATCCAAGTTCAACAGTACAAGGTTAGCAGCTGAGGAAAAGAGACAGAGAGCAGGATTCCGATGAAGAACTGCAGAGCACAATAATAAACACTCCAGGATGTTCACAGCAAAGCATGCAACAGCCAGATGTGGGGCCTGCAAGGTGCATAGTTTGTTTCCAGGGTGTGATTTCACAAACAATACAGGCTGTGAATCAAATCTCAGCAAAGCCAAATCACTTTAAAGCAAAGCAAAGCAAAGTGTTCTGCTTATATACCACCCTATACCACTTCAAGTAGTCTCGGGGAGGTTTACAGTGTTTTAATTACAGTATGCAGGCTACACATTGCCCCCCCCCAGCAAGCTGGGTATTCATTTTACCAACCTCAGAAGGATGGAAGGCTGAGTCAACCATGAGCCAGCTACCTGGGATTGAACCCCAGGTCATAGGGACAGTTTTAGCTGCAGTACAGACATTTAACCACTGTGCCACGGGGCTCCTAATGAGGTTTCCCAATGTAGTTGTGCCCTTTCTCATGACTAGTTTGTCCTCTTCATTTTGGTGGGCTTCTGAGAAGCATGACTTCCACATGGATCCAACCTACTGGAGTCCCATCTCTGTGTTAGAAACTGGCAACCCCGTTCATCTCTGGGTAAGATGCTGCAATGATAGCACAGGAGTGGCCCCTTGCACATTGGCATTGGGATCGACTGTTTCTGCAGTTTATACAAAGTAAAGGTAATGGTAGTAATGCTGCAGTATTCCATGTTAGGGTTATGCGTATCGTTAGTGGTGTAGGATGTTGAGCTCCGTTCAAAGCATCATATGAATAACTGGTTGAACCTGGTGAATATTTTAATTCAGATATAAAATAAGGTGAGTCTAAGTTTTCTTTCTTTCTTTCTCTCTTGTGCGATTTTTGCTGTATTGTCATGCCTGTTTTGTGCTGTTGCGGTGGCTCCTGTTTTGTGTTTCAAACTTACGTTCAAAAATAAAGCAAAATTGCCCGTACAGGCAGAAAGACAAAGCAAGACGGCACAAGAGCCTTCTTCCCTTTTGGAATCAGACTAGGAGCTTGGACCCCTTTGAGGCTGTGAAATGCTAGAATAAGTGGTTTTGTTTGGTTTTGCTCGCATACGTCCATCCAATTCCATTTAGGGCTAGAGTCATAACTTCATAAAGTAATGTTTCTGGCCAGGTTCTGAAGAGCAGGGAGCCAGAAATCTCACATGAAAAACCTGTTTTTAAATGAAGTTGCCAGCCCATTCCAGCACCTTGAGAGACCTGTAGCCATTTGAAGAAACATCTAGGTTTTTTTGAATGGAGCTCTCAAAAATCAAACATGATCTCTGAGCTCTTTTAGAGGAGCCACCTGAGTGCAAGAAAATATTAATATCTGTCTGATAGACCATGCTTATATCATTTATTAAAGCCTTGCTGGTTCCCTGCCATTGGTTGCTTTTCTGCTGGAAGCAAGTGTTGGCAAGACAACCAGATGTTTGTTGGAAGATACGGAACGAAGGGTTTTTAAAAATCACATTTAACCACAAACACACAATTTATATTGCTGTTTTTAGTTAACAACAGAAAAAGAAGGCCAATGCTGTTTTTCATATCTCCCCGAGGTGTTGCTGATAATATTTTATGTACTCTGAATTCTTGTGCAGCGTTCTAGCCATCCATATGCAGGCTTCTGCTGTAGTTTGGGCACTCTGCGCTTGCGTGAGGTTGTTGACCTCCTTTATATTTCAGCTTCATTTCGGATTTCTTTAAACGAGCTTTTCACCTGCACAACTGGCCCTTTTCAATGCCCAGTGTAATGCACCCGTCCCCACGGAGGCAGACGTTATAAATCACTATAATGTGCATGTTCCTGCTACCAGCAGATGAGGGGCCTCACAAAGTGAATTGTAGATGAAATGAAATAGTACAGCCCACCCACGTGAACGAAGGAGAACACAGAGCCCGGTTTTCCACTGTATTGAGAACTGAATATAAATGAGTTTGATTGTGATCCAGGCCAGCTCCTTGAAGTCTCAACAGGTTCAACAGCAGGCATTTTGGTGCGTTCTTAGATCTCCTCTTTAAACTATTGGGACTTTTCAAGTGGATCGTGCACTTCATGCACCATCTTTACTGCCCTTCTACAAGCAGGCAAAGACCTGGCTGCCTGAGTGGGTTTTTTTAAAACACAGCGTTGAACCCGACTTCATGGAGCGTGATTTGGTGCTGCTTATGTTTTATGGGTTTGTATTCTTTAGTTCTCTGAGTAACGTATAGTCATTGCTACAGATTTCAAATTCTGTCTTTTAATAAGTCGCCTCGGGTCCTTTTAAAGGAAACAGGTGGGTTAAAAATATTTTAAGCCAGCCAAACCTGCGAGGGAGTTTTGCCGAATGATAGAGAAAATGTTTTGCACACCCAAAGGTCCTGGTTTCAGTCTTTGTAGGTACGACAAGAGAGCGGCTGACAGAGACTGTAGGATCAGGGAGCGGATATGTTTGTTCCCTCCTGGTAGGTCTCTGACCGGATACAGCTGTGGGCACCCAAATCATACAAGAATAGGATTAACAAAATGACTTGTGAAATTTATTATTGGCATTGAAAAAAAGCAGCCAGCCTGGGCGGAAACCGCTTTGTAACAAGCCAGGGAAAGTAGAATGGCTGCATCTTAGGGCTTAAACGACCCCTAAACTCCGCCGCAAATGGCTGCAAGCTCCGGAGCTTAAAAATGTTTCCCCACCAGCTCCGGAGTTTGCAGACAATTAAGTGTGACCCCGCCCACCTAAGCGCGACCCAGCTGCACTTTTCTTGTACCTGCTCTTTGATGGTGAAAAATATTTAATGCAGATGTGCTGGGCTCTCCTCGCTTCTTTTTGTTGTTTTTCTTTTGCCTCCTGCCCCTTTAAGAGCAACCAGGAAGTAAATGTGGGTCCCACCGGGGCTCGGAGCAGGCACCGGAGGTAAGGCTTTTTCTTTTGTCCGTTTTAAAGGCTTTTTTTCCCTCCCTCCCCTCACGCAGCCAGCAGCCAGGACGTGCGGAGTGGTGGGGAGGAAGGAAGAGCGATAGACCCCCAAGAGCTCTGGTCCGAATTTAAGGGACCAGCGGATCTTAGGGGTCGTGTAAAAAGGCCCTTAGATGCTGACAAGCATAACCCCACATGACCAGGCTGCGGGTTGGGTGGGTCTGTACATTATTGCAGTGGAGGTGGCAGGGCATGAGTGCAATGGGATTGCTGTACTCTACTCCTTCCCTTTTTAATTTTTTTTTCATAAAAGAAGATGTTGAAGCCTGTTTGTGGGCACTTGATCGCTATGTCCTTCCCTTGGCCCACAAGCCCATGATTCTGCCAGTGTGAAAGAAATTAAATTAATGGTTTTTGGATGATGGGCAGCACCCTCTTCCCAATCCCAGCAGAAAGCCATGTATAAACACATAGGAGACCCATGAAAACAAGCCCAGTTGTTCAACTCCCAGAGAACCTTACCTGGATGACTGAGGCACAGGACTCCAAAGGCAAAATGCTAGGTGAAACTATTGATGGCAGTGGTTCTTCCACAAGAGCTCCTGTGGATCTCCCCTGGATCTCCCGTGGCTCCACCAACTCTCTGGGGAACCACAATGCTCCACGCCTTCAGGGGGAGACATCCTCCATGAGCAAATGGCTATCTTCCATGGTCATGAATCTTCAAGTGTCCCATTTTAATTGCAAGTTTTAAAAACAGGACATGGACATCCACAAATGTGAGTGGAAGAGCAGAGAAGGGGGGAAAACCCTCTAAGAGGTGGTGGTTGGAATAACATCTAGGATAGTTGAGAGGGGAAACACTAACATAGCTTGGGGGAGGGGGGCAAAAGCCCCAGGGTGCAGAGGTCTGAGGGTGCTGGGGGAGCTCGCAGCTCCCGCTGTTGCTGATTTGCCTTCAGGGGTGTGCATATTTGCTATGCGCATTTGTGCATTTGCGCATTGCCTTTGGGGAAGCCGTGTGCCCTTCTGCTAGCACAGCCCCCCCCAGTGGTGACTGCAGTGGAGGAGCTTCTGCCCAAGTGAAGCAGCTCCCAGGTGGCTAGCGGGGGGGCATAGTGGTTGCGCCTTGGCGGAGCCTGCACCAGCAGCACCAGCAAGGGTGTGGCGGGAAGCAAGTGAGCAGCAACATGGAGGTCAGTTGTTGCGGGGCATGTGTGTCCCTTGGGGTCTGGAAGCGCCGTTCATCTAGCCGGGAGAGTTGGCTGGCCAATGCCTGGAGGTGCACCCCTTGCCTCTCTCTGCTGAAAGGGCTTGCCTCAGTTATTGACATGAGAATGTGTCACCCACCCCTGCCATCTAGGCTGCAGAAGGCTCCTCAACTCCCTCCCACCTTGAGGTGGGACTCGTTCCTTGCCCCCGCTATCCGTATTCTGTGTAATTTGCATAGGAAACCCTTCTTCAGGAGGGATACCCCTAAAGAAGGTGTGAGAAAGAGACCCTTCTGCCCCCCTCCTCTGCTGTTCCCCCAGGGTCGGGGGGGCCTTGCTGGGTCAGTGAGATGTGGTTGGGGGGCAGGGCAAAAACTGACTTTGTTCCTGGGTGCTCCAAACCCTAGCTACACCTCTGAGGGGAACTAGAGTGGCTGGGGAATGGGGGATGAGGAAGGGGTGGACAGACAGATGGTGGGAATGGGGAAGGGGGGACTTAATACAGCCCGAAACTGTGGTGCATTTGCAAAAGATAAAGCAAACCGTGCTTTAAGAAAGACTGGGCTCCATTTTGGACTGTGCTACAGTTTGGCATCATGTGCTATGACAGGATTCACTTCAGATTCAGTTTCCCCCCCCTGGAGAAACTAGTTTTGGTTCTTTTAAATTCCGTTCCAGAGCTCCGAAGGCTGCCCTGAAGGATGTAATACTAAACAAGAGGGAATCCATAGCAGTCTGGGTCCTACCCTGAAGGGCTCTGAAACATATCCTGGGCAGCATGAATGGGCAGTTATTTAATTTATGATGTTTGCAGTTTTGCTACAAGGAAGGTAGGAGGCACCTGTTGGGTCGTCTCCCCCCTCCCCCCCAGATGCCACACAGTGATACAGTTTGTATACTTTGACCTTCGTGGTTTGTAATCTTTGACTAACGATGGATTGGGATGAGCCGCCATTTTGGCAGTTTGAGCCCATCTCTAGTGGGAACACCAAGTTGTGTTGTGGCTGTAGACCATAGCTTTCCTTGCAGAGGGCATCCTTCGGCTTCCATGTGTAGCTTTGTTGAGAACAGTCCTGATACTAAGCCAGGTGTTGGTATGTTGGCTGGTTGATATACCAAGCCTTCTGTGTTGGGTTTAGAGATGGGTGCACTGGCTGTTGATGTCACAAAAAATTGTATGAGGTTCCCAAGCAGGTGGTGAGTTAAAAGCTTCCCACAGTCAGTCATGTCCCCGCTCTGAAAGTTCCAAACTTTCTTTTTTCTAAGTTAATCAAGGTCATATATTTTATTTGCTGCGTATAAGATTGCTTTCCAGTCCCTCAGTTCATGTAATTTATCTTTCATCACTAGAGATGGGCAAGAAACGAACAATTTTTCATTTCCGTTTTCATTTTTTTGTTTCGTTACGCAACGAAACGGCAAACGAATTTTGTCTCCAAAATGAAACAAAATGAACAGAAACACCGGAAATTTTGTTGTGCGTTTCGTTGTGTGAACTGCTTTAAATGCTAAAAAAAATCACAAAAATTGAAATAAATGGTAACGAAACGGTAATGAAACAAACGAAAACGAAAATGAATTTTTTTGCAAAAAATCGCAAAAAACGGAAACGAACTGAAACGGACCCTCCAAATGACAAACGACAAACAAAACATCATTTTTTTGATTCGTGCCCATCTGTATTCATCACATCTGTTTTCCCTGCTTTTCTCTTTGAATCAAAATGGACCCAGTATTCCACAGAAGACGCGGATGCTTCCCTTTTGTCACTCAGGATCAACTCCCTTGAAACATACCTGAAAATGACTTTCAGCATAAATAAATAAATAAATAAATAAATAAATAAATAAATAAATAAATAAATAA
>JAHTLZ010000074.1:7207845-7222918 GCA_023846285.1 Phrynocephalus versicolor | reverse complement strand
TAAATAAATAAATAAATAAATAAATAAATAAATAAATAAATAAATAAGGTATTGCATGGCACAATCCCAATATTGCTAGACCTTTATTCTTTTCCCATCACCTGTGCTCTTCTGGATTTCATCCTCTCCTGGCCTTGCAGGAACACGTTTTCCATCCGTACGGAAGCAGCAAGTTGCCTTTGTTCTCTGACAGAAAGAACACACAGCTGCCACTGAAAGAGCAGGAAAAAGGGTGGAAGAATATTCTGACCCCCATAAGTTAGTCAGAGAAACAACAACTATCAAGTGCCAGGCAGGTGACGGTCAGCTTTTAGTCAACAAAAATGTAATGCCTGTGTTTAAAAACAACAATGGATATTCCAACCTCCTGCCTTTTTGTTCCATTCTCAAATTCTTCTCCTCTCTTGTCTTTTTAATTGGCAAACCTGATGGGATGGTCTCAACGCTTAAGTTATATGAAACAAGGCACTGGGTTTGTCGGGTCGGCAGCCTCATATTCCCTGAGATTTGAGAGTTAAAACTTGAGATCGAGGGGCCATCCCTTGGGATATAGCCGAGTGTGGACCTTGGTGATGACACAAGGGGCAAACACTTCAGCTACACTTCCAGAATGGAGAGTACCGAGATGAACTGTATAGAGATTGTTAATAAATCTAAAGGCCAAGGTGTGGATTCCATACGTGCCATCCCCAGCAGCCAGTCACTCCCAAATATGTAAGATAATGAAATAGAGAAGGGTATTTCTGAGCATACCTAACGGCACATCCTGAAGCCATAGGAATGAGCCCCTCAATGAAGCGTCGCCCAGTTGGGGGCATCCCGTTCTCTGAGATTTGAGGTCAAAGCCTTGAGCTGTGGAAACCGAATCCAGAAGTCTTAGTACGTAAGGCAGGGGTGCCCAAACTTTTTGTAAGGAGGGCCAGATTTGGTGGCTGAGAATGTGTCAGGGGCTGGTTGCTTCCCGACCCTGCCACCCCACTGCAAGCCCCACCCACTGACCCATAAGCCCCACCCACTGACCCCTTGCAACCCCACCCACAGGAAGGAACATGGGAACCAAGGAAGGGAGGGAGGAAGGAAGGAAGGTGGGGACCAAGGGAGGGAGGAAAGAAGGAAGGTGGCATCCAAAGGAAGCACAGGGAGCCCTGGCCACAGGTTGCCCCTTGGAAGAGGCGATCTGTGTGACCTTGCACACCCCCAAGCTCCCCAATAGTGGCGACAGCTCGCCCGCCAGCCCAACCCAAAGCTCCTTGGAGATGGCAGAGGCCCACTGGCCTGCCCACCCCCCACCCCCACATTCCCCTGCAGTGCCGGTGGCGGCAGACTGCCCATCCGCTCAGCCGCCAAAGCTTCCCAGCAGTGCCGGTGTTCCCGAGCTTCAGAAGGTTCCCAGCGGTGTCGGTGGTGGCAGCCCGCCCACGTGCCGAGCTTCACAAGGTTCCCGGTGTTGCTGGTGGCGGCAGCCCGCACGCACACCACCCCCACGTGCACTCCCAGCCTCACATGGTTGCCGGCAGTGCCGGTGGAAGCAGCCCGTGCAATGGCTGGCCAGCCGGCCCACCCAGCCCCACAAGCTTCCCGGCGGTGTCAGTGTTGGCGGAAGATTTAAAAAAAAAATGGAGCAAAGGAGGGGGGAGGGGCAGGCCAGCCAGCTGCGGGCCACTCAGAATGGTCTGACGGGCCGGATTTGGGAACCAGGCCGGACTTTGGGCAGGCCTGACGTAAGGCAAAAACCTGACATCTGGTAACTCTTGTGAGGTGGTGTGGAAGAAAATGGGAAAGTGGGAGGAAAGGCAGTAAATAAACACAGCAAGGAATTAAGTAGTGTTGGCCATCAGTTTTATTTGCATGTGCAAATACAGTGGTACCTCTACTTACAACCGGCTCGACTTAAGAGCAATCCAACTTAAGAGTGGAAAACCAATGGCGATTTAACTGCCGCCTTACAAATTTAAGATGCATTCTGCCCTACTTACATTTTTTTTAAATTTTTTCAGTTTTTTTTATTGATTTTTTAAGATAGGGTTGCTCTACTTAAGAGTTGTTTGACTTAAGAGCATGCATTTGGAATGGATTAAACTCGTAGGCGCCTGGCAAACCACTCCAGTATTCCTTCCAAGAAAACTTCATGGACATGGGGTCACAAAGAGTCGGTCATGACTGTAACAACACAACACACACACACAAAAACTCATAAGTAGAGGTACCATTGTATTCTGCTTTCTTTAAATAGCTACACATTGCAGTACAATATGAATCAGAGGTAAGACTGGTTGAATCCAGTAGAATTTGTCCTCTTGTATTACAATATTGATACTGATTCTGCTAATATACAATTGATGTATTCATTGCATTGGTGTCTAGGAGCAGGAAATGAAACTGACAGCACAGCATCCATATTGAGACACTTGTCTTCTGCTCAAGGACCATAGACATTAAACAGCTTGTAACCAGGGCACAGGGGGTGTCCCATGTTGGGCCGTGAGCTGCTCCTGCCTAGAACTGCATTATACTGGAGCCAGCCATAACATTTAGATAGGATGACTTAACCACAATCATATGGCCTGGCTGATAGAGCTATTTGCATATGTGTTTGCTGTGTTACATTTTCATCTGTACAGCTTGTTATATGCACCCATAAAAATAACAATAATATATAAAATTCCTTTCAGGATCATTCTCAGAAATAGATCCATCTCAGATGGAACCAGCATGGAGTTTCTGTGTTCACCACTTCCAGCTGTATACTGCTATTATGCATTACTCACGTAGTAGGGACCCTTTCCAGGTTGCCTGGTCCCTTTCCCATAAATTCTCTCCCCCCACCCCCGCCGTATTTTGGAATCATATTTTTCATTGATTGCCCTTGATTGATTGCACCATGGCTGTTTTTATTTTCAGCATTCCCTCTTATTCCATTGTTTATTCCCTGGGCGCCTATTGACTGAACCACCTGTTGTGTAGTGTGGAAGTCAGGCTTGACAAAGACCTGTTCCATGAAGTTCATTCAAGAGAGGCAAATTATAAGGCCATTCTAAGCCAGTTGTGCAAAAACCCTTGGGTAAACACAGCGCGCAAGTCAATGAGTAGAGCCCCTAAAGTTAGCTAGTTTTGCTTGATTTTGGTAATGGATAGCCCTGACATGGGGCTCTGGAGTGCTCTTCCTATGAACTAATCGTGAGGAGGAACCAAAGATCACCCTTGGATTTTAACTGAGCCACGTGTGGGGGCACAGATATTGTTAAAGGAGTGTGCAAACACACAGGGACAGGCAGGGACAGGCTGTTATGCCTCAGGCAGGCTTGTCCAAACTTCAGCCCTCCAGATGTTTTGGACCATCACTCCCACAGTCCTTTGTCATTGGCAATGAAGCAGGTGAGGAGAAGGCTAGAGCGCAGCTGGAGAAAAACCCGGACGGCGTTAAGTAAGGCTGCTGTTGATGCCCAGACTAGTCGCTATACCAACGCGATCAGGGAGGCTCGAACATCCTTTAACTCCCTGAGAATTGCTGAGGCCTCGAACCGCCAGGCAGAGCTCTTCCAGGTGGTTCGGGACCTCAACAATCCTAGTCTGGCTAGGCCTCCTCCTACTGAGTTCAGTAGCGAGCAGTTTGCAGCCTTTTTTCGAACCAAAATAGAGGCCATCCGTGCCGGCTTTGACTCCGGTTGCAGTGGCCCTGCCCCGCCATCCCCAGTTGCTGGTCCGCCTTCGTCGCCTCGGCTGGATGCGCTTGGGCCTGTTTCTGCTGTCGAGGCTTCCAGGGCTATGGCGCATTGCCGGCCTGCCTCCACCCCTTTCGACCCTTGCCCTGCCTGGCTAATTAGAGCTGCCAGAGGGACCATGGCCGAATGGGCTTCAGTCATTGCCACCGCCTCCTTCAGTGAGGGGTTTTTTCCCTCTCGTCGGAAGGAGACGGTGGTAAAGCCCATTCTGAAAAAACCAGGCCTGGCGGTGGACGACTTAACAAACTATCGTCCTATCGCCAATGTCCCGTTCATGGGCAAGGTGATCGAGAGGGTGGCAGCGGTCCGGCTGCAGTCATACCTGGAGGATCGGCAGTGCCTCGACCCATACCAGTCCGGGTTCAGGCCTCGTCAGGGTACCGAAACAGCTTTGGTCGCCCTGCAAGATGACCTTCTCCGGGCGGCCGACAGGGGTTGCTCTACCCTGTTGATCCTCCTGGATCTGTCAGCGGCCTTTGATACCGTCGACCACGGTATCCTACTGGACCGGCTCTCTGAGGTTGGAATCGGAGGCACTGCTCGCAGTTGGCTCCGTTCCTTCCTGGAGGGCCGGCCCCAGTATGTTCAGCATGGGGGGGAGTTATCGGCCCCTTGGATTCTCCCTTGTGGGGTTCCACAGGGGTCGTCTCTGTCCCCCATGCTGTTTAACATCTATGTAAGGCCGTTGGCGGGGGTCATCAGGAGTTTTGGAGTCTGCTGTCATCAGTACGCTGATGACACGCAGCTCTATCTCTCCTTTAACACCTCTGCTGTGGAAGCTGTGGAAGTTCTCGACGGGTGCCTGGAGGCCGTCCTGGCCTGGACCGGGGCGAACAGGCTTAAGCTCAACCCCGAGAAGACAGAGGTTATGTTCTTTGGGAGCTCGCCGTCTGGGTTCGGTGGCCCTTTTCCCCGTCTGGGGGGGATTCCCCTCCAGCTCGCGGAAAGGGTGCGGAATCTGGGTGTGCTCCTGGACCCGGCGCTTACCTTGGAGTCCCAGGTGGCGTCGGTGACCAGGTCCGCCTATTACCATCTCCGTCGGATCGCCCAGATCCGCCCGTACCTGGACGCGAACTCTCTGAGAACAGTGGTCCAAGCGCTGGTGATCTCGAGGCTGGACTACTGTAACGCTCTCTACATGGGGTTGCCCTTGAATCTCCTCCGGCGCCTGCAGCGGGTCCAGAATGTGGCGGCCAGGCTGGTGGGGGGTGTGCGTCATCACGAGCACATCACACCAGTCCTGGCCCGCCTGCACTGGTTGCCCGTTGCGGCCCGGATTAGATTCAAGGTCCTGGTTTTAGTTTATAAAACCATCCATGGCTTGGGACCGGACTACCTGGCAGAGCGTATCGCTCAGCGATCCACCTCGGCCCGGCCCGTTCGGCAGGCGCGAGCGCACTTGCTTCGGGTCGCCACCCCTCGAGAGGCCCGAAAAACGAGTACTCGAAATCGGGCTTTCTCGGTGGCGGCCCCTAGCCTTTGGAACTCCATCCCCTCTGAAGTGCGCTCTGCAGAGTCCCTGCTGGCCTTCCGGAAG
Source organism: Phrynocephalus versicolor (assembly GCA_023846285.1). Taxonomy (NCBI): domain Eukaryota; kingdom Metazoa; phylum Chordata; class Lepidosauria; order Squamata; family Agamidae; genus Phrynocephalus; species Phrynocephalus versicolor. The sequence continues at coordinate 7,217,659 of JAHTLZ010000074.1, read as the reverse complement.
GCTTTAAAAACCCATCTATTCCGGGAGGCCTTTGGCGATCTTTATTAATTTTTTTTAATTTTTTTTTAATTTTAATTTTTATTTTTTATTTTTATTTTTTTTCCGCCATCGTCATGCCTATAATGTTAGGTTTTAATGATTTGCTGAGGTGCCTCTAGGTTTTAATTTGTATGTAATGATGTATTATTTGTCTGTTAATGCATATTGTATTTTGTTCTGCTTTTGTAATACATGTAGTCCATTGTTGTAAGCCGCTTAGAGTTCAAAATTGAAGATAAGCGGGATATAAATGCAATAAATAAATAAATAATAAATAAATCTAAGCTTAGAATTCTGGAAATTGTGGAGAGCCAAAGTTTGGACATGCCTGGCCTAAGGTTTTGCATTTGGTTTCCCATTGAAGCAGACAGTGTCTGCCAAAGGGTCCCTCGATGATGGAAAGGTCTGGAAGCCATTCCTCTTAGCTCACCTGCCCAGCTGAGGCATGAACGGAGCCAGCTACAGGGCTGGATAGTTAGGGGCCAGGCAGCCTATAAAAGGTTTCTCAAGCCTGTTCTGGCCTCTTTCGACTTAAAGGAGCTTCCCTCCCACCACCCTTTTTAGCAGCGAGAATGAGAGTAGCTGGCACTGCATGGGCTGGATGGGAATTATTGACCAGTACCAAATTGGCTGCTCAGTATTGGCGGGTGTTTGCCCATCCCACTCTCACTCCAGGGTTAGGTTAGCGGTGATGGTTTTAGGTGGTCATCACCTCAGTGAGTAGTGCAAGAGTTAAAAAGGAATTCAGGTGAATTCAGCCCTCATGTCAGAATTATGAAACGAAGGGAAGAAATTAAAGGAAACACACAGGACGGAAAACATGGTTTATGAGGCGGGGGGTTGAGGGCTGCCTTGAGGTACTCAGACCTCAAGAGTTTGGAAGCATGCTGAACAGGCGGGCAGCACACTTCTGAAGTAGGAACTCGCAGAAATCAGGCATGGGCTCCAAGCCCAGACCTGCTTGTACAACATTCACCCCACCACCGCCGCCCTTGTGGTGGGGTGAAAGGTCCAACCAGGTGGCTCCTGAATTGTTTGGACCCGTGGCTCCCTTGATTTAAAGGCCACTGGCCAAAGCTCCCAGTCCCCAGTACAGTCGGACTGCCAGATCCATGGGAACTAGTACCCGTGGTATTACTTATCCACTGCTTGAAACAGAAATAAAAATAAAAAGCCAAGTGGGGTTTTAAAATCAGGATAATTAGTATTTTGTTTTAATCTGTTTTATTTATTTATTTATTTATTTATTTATTTATTTATTTATTTTAATATTTATATGTATACACCACCCAACTTTCCGAAGGAACTCTGGGCGGTTTAATAATGCTTTTGTTTAACATTTTTTTAAAAAATATATTTTTATTCTCTTTAAAGCACATTGAATTATAGACTGTCTTTATCTATGCCCTTTAATGATAGAAACAGCCTTGGGTCCCTTTTTAAGGAGAAAGGTGGGATAAAAATACTGTATTACAAACAAATGGTGACATTACTCTGTTTCCCTCTATCAAGTGCAAGGACGGAATATTCTATATGGCCTGTCCTGGACCTCCTGACCAAACCTATGGAACTGTGGTGGCAAGAGGGAATACTGTGCCATTGCTAGATTTGAAGGCTCAGGTGCCAGCCTGGTGGGCTTTGTGTGTAGAATAGGCAGGCAACCATCTTATCTTTAAGCCCAGGGATCTAACTACTGTACCTTGAACCAGCCCTGTTTTTCCACACCAGCAATGCCTAATTACCCTAGTGTCTCTGAAGGTTTGTGTTTCTGTGCTTATGCTGAGAATGATTATGTTTGTGGGTGCCAGGGATCCCTTCTGTTTCATATGCATATTTTAGATATTACAATTTTTTTGTTCATTTCCCCTCCAAATTGCTCACGGTGGCATGTAAAGGGTTTTCAGATGATCTCCCATTTAGGCACTAGGCAGGCCGAGGGCTCTTCCACTTCAGTGGCAGGTCCAGATAAGGTGCCTTCTGTCCCTGACCTTAGATACTACACTTGATCTTAGCCAAAAGGCCGAGAAAGATAAAAATGAAGACAAAGGAACACAATGTCATGTGTACCACAGCAACATCTTACCTCTGCTCACAGGTAGGTCCCGCAAGTAGAGATGGGCACAACCAGGAAAAATGACGTTTCGAGTTGTCGTGTGTCGGAGCCGGCCCGTTTCGGCTCGTTTCTGTTTGTCGCGAAATTTTTCAAAAAATTGTTTCGTTTGTCATCTGTCGTTAGTACTGGTTTGGGGGGGTAGGGTAGCGGGCTCCTGGAGGCACCTCTCTGGGGTGGGTGCCTCCTCTGGCCCGCTACGAAGGGAAGGCATTTAGCGGGCTCCTGGAGGCACCTCTCTGGGGTGGATGCCTCCTCTGGCCCGCTACAAAGGGAAAAGGAAGGGTACATGACCGTGTAGCCATTGCGTACCAAGTGGCACTGGCAGAGGCACCTCTCTTTTGGGTGCCTCTACTCTGACTCACTAAGAAGGACAGCATACTGGCGTACAGGTTTTTTGGACTGGTGAGCGAGGTGAGAGAGGAATGCCTCTGCTGGGTGCCCTATGGCTCACTAAGAAGGGAAGTGTACTTGCGTGTAATGCAATGCGAGTGCAGGCCTGGCTTAGGGTTGGGGTTAGGGCAAGGGCTAGGCTTAGGGTTATGGGTAAGGTTAGGGTCAGTTAGTGGGCTGCACCTGTGGGTGCCTCTGACCTACTAAGAAGGACAGTGTACTGGCGTATGGGTTAGGGTTAGGGTTAGGGTTAGGGTTAGGGCTAGGGTTAGTGGGCTTTTTATGCCTGACTGGCACATCCCAGAAGTCTCGGTCAAAAAAACCTGGCCAAGTGGCCATGCGATTGGTGGAATGGCTCCCAAAATTTGCATGGTCCCGTCCCATGGCCAGCCCATCATTGCGCAGGTGTAAAAAAATAAAAATAAAAATAAAATAAAATAAAATCAATGGGATTGGAGACAGACGTTTATTGCAAGAAAAACCCACTGCTGCTACTGTAAAAATTCAGGCAGTTAAAATACCTAATTTTCACATGTTTCTGTGTGGTGCTTTGGTGGGTTTTTGGACCACGATTTCAAAAAAAATATTGCGCTCGCCATTTTGGATCCCCCCGCACCACATGGCATGGCGAGATGACAAGGATGCCCCCCACCAGAGCAGCCCAGGACAGGAGAGGGGGGGAGGCCGGGACACCCTCCCCCCAGAAACCACCCCTCTGGTAGATGCCCTCACTCAGGCAGGCATATTCTCACCTGCTTTTTGGGCCGGGAATCAGTTTTTTTAAAAACTTTTTTTCTGTGCCGCTTGGCATCGCGCGAACGCCGTGATGCCATGAACGACAACGACAAATCAGACCCAATTTTTCTTTTATCGGTCCGAGTTCGAGTTCTGACGGCTTAATTGTCATTACCATTTCCGTTATGTAACGGTAACGAGGAACAGAAATGGAAATGAGAATTTCGCCAAGTCGTGCCCATGTCTACCCGCAAGTCCTGGCATGCATTTGTATTAAATGTAGCTGTCCAACATCTGCTCCAACCGTTATCTGAAGGAAAACAAAGGCTGTGAAGAGGGAATCCCATCAGGTCCAACAGATCCTCTGGTTTGCTGCCCAGAAAGTGTGGCAGGCTGACGTCATTCACAAGATGGCGAGAGCCGTTGGTTTCCAACCAACCAAACATCAAATGCATCTTGGGTCCCTGGGATAGGGACGTGGTTGGCAACCTCCCTGATGTAGATTCAAAGGAACTTGCTAGCCAGTTGCATTCGGGTGCCAAAAAAAAGCCAAGACCAGCTCTTTCTGGCCCATAACATGTTGTCGAGCATGCTGTCATTTGCTCAGCTCGCCATTTCCCTCCCTTTCCCAGATGTTACCAGAAAAACGCTGCCTTGATCTAAGCCAGCAAAGAAAGATGGTTACAGATTTATCTGTTGTAAATATAGAAGATGAAGTTCTGTTTTCTGATGGCCTCTTAGTCTTCCTGTAAGCTTATGTAATCCTCTCTCTCTCTCTCTCTCTCTCTCTCTCTCTCTCTCTCTCTTTCTCATTCTCTCTCTGTACAGCTCTTGGCCTTGTAGTAGAGCTGCATCTGTTAGTGATGTAGAAAAATGTGGGGCATAAAACATGTTTTCTTGCACATGTGTGTAAGTCTGGGCCACTCAGAGGTGCATATCTTTCCCGGGCCTCTGCCAAAAACCATAATTTATAATGGCTGAACAAGGGGTTCCGTAAAGCAGATATGAAGTTATGGTTTGAAACAGGGAAGTTCTAATGCCTGCCAGATGATAATCCTCCACTCAGGATTTTTAGAGCAGTGACCTCTGTTCCCTTCTCCCCACATCACAAGATGGAAAGGGATAATAAGATTATTTCCACTCTTCCAGCATGCCAAGTGCATTTGAATGAATACCCTGGACTTTTTAATCCTCAAAACGCACACCTGTGCTATCTTCAGACTGAAAGAGTGAGGAAGAACAGCTCTCCTTCGCGCTGTGATGGAACAGGGTCAGGCGGGGCTTAAGCTTACGTTGAAGTCAACCGGCTTGAGTTGAAACCAAAAAATATTGGCTCAGGAAGAGAAGGACACAGTACAGCACTAAGGAACAAGCCATCTTTGGGTGTTTTTTTTTTAATCCTTTAGTTCATTTTCATTACCAAAATAATGCTTGCATGTGTAAATCCTTCTGTGTACGTGTCTGCTTCTGTTCCGTGCCCATATATTTTATTCATTTCAGTAGCTTCTCTGGGGATAGAGAATAACTTGGTTGGATTTGAGGACTTCACCTGAAGCCTCCTAAGACTTTCTACGAGAAGGAATGTTCCTCCCTTTGGGAATTCAAAGATCGGCAAGGCTTGGGGGGGGAGGGATTTTTCAAAAGAAATATATGACTTAGAAACAATTCTGCACTTGATAAAATAAGAAATGGCTACTATGCATACAATTTATTGGGGGGGGGGAATGCACAAACATGCCTGAGCCAATATGGGGGGGGGGAAATATACCACAGTATTTATTTATTTATTTATTTATTTATTTATTTATTTATATAGCTTGTATGCCGCCCACTACCCAAAGGTCTCTGGGCGGCTCACAATCAAAAGTACCACAGATAAAAGTCATAACTAAATATTCAGTTTAGGATATGTTTCTAAATGTTTAAATAACATTCTTTGTTGGGGGCGGGTGTTCTCCTAACATCTTTCAGCATGATTTCCCTGATTTAGAATACCAATTGTGCACTGTACCAACAAATGGAAGACTCGTTTGTTCCGAGCATGGTGGAATTTGATGCACCTAATTTTATACTTCCAAATAAATGTGCAAATTATCTGAATTTTTTTTACAAATTCTAATGTGGTTCTCCGATTCTGTGTGAAAATGAATAACATGCATTATACTTTGGAAAAATGCCTGTGAAAACATTTCTTTGGGGCCAATGGGTATACAAAAATGCCATGATTAAGAGAAGTGCATACGGAAAGGGGCACACAACATTTTATGCCCACTTCTTAAAAATAAAAAAAAATCTCAGAATTTGGGATGACATTAACCTGAAACTGGAAAAGACCTTGAAAGCTCACTCTGAACTCAGCCCCTGACATGCCTGCAATAAATGCACACAGGTCCACCCATGCTGGATGAAAACAAATTTCAAAAATTCTATAATTTGAGCATGCAAAGTTCTCTTGCATCTCTTCGCAACACATTCACAGTAGACATGGGCACGACTTGGTGAAATTCTCGTTTCCGTTTCCGTTACTCATTTCTGTTATACAACGGAAACGGTAATGACAATTACTCCCCCAGAACTTGAACTCGAACCGACAAAAGAAAAATTGGGTCTGATTTGTCGTTGTCGTTCCTGCCATCGCAGCGATCGCGCGATGCCAAGCGGCACAGAAAAAAAGTTTTTAAAATTAAAAAAAAACTCCAAAGAATTACGGCGCTGGGCATTTCACCTGATCACCTGGGGGCACTACCTTTCATGCAGGCTTATAGGCTGTTAAAGCTTAGACTGCTAGACATTGAAAGGCAAGACCTTTTCGCAGCAGCCTCTAAAGCTTGTTCTCCTCTCAGCCTCCAACTCCCACTACCTGTTGGTAAGCCGGCCAGCTACCTACATCTTTTAGAGAATCCACAGGAATGACGTGCTTTCACTCTAGCTAGATGTAATGTGCTCCCCTCTAATGTCCTATACGGGAGATTCAGCTCTCTACCACTAGAGACTCGGTTATGCCCCTGTAACTCAGGGACCATTGAGTCTCTGGCGCATATGATCCTATATTGTCCTCTATATAAGGACATCCGTGCTTCCCACCTAGAGCCACATCTTGCTAGATTTCCTGGTCACCAGGACGAGGTCATTTTGCATAATCTTTTTTCAGGCTTAGACAAAACCCACACTAGGCAGATTGCCACATTTATCAATCTGTTAATCCAGCAACGCAGGCCACAGTTACTTAACGGCCCTTTTGTTCCACACCCCCAATTATAGTCTGTTCATTCCGGATGGTCTGCACGCAGTCAATTTTGGCTGGACAAATACAAGGATACATGGAAACACCCTCTTGCTGTCATTCTATTATAATACTCCTATATTTCCTCTAGCCTTCCCTGTTTTTAATTGATACTGGTTCGGGTATGTACACTTTCCCAATTGTGCATTTTATTCTCTATTGCTCATTGTCTATTTTACTTATTTATTTATTTATGCCAATAAAGGTGTCTGACTGACTGACTGAAAAAAAAAAAACCCGATTCCCGGCCGAAAAAGCAGGCGAAAATATACCTGCCTGAGGGCACCTACCAGAGGGGTGGTTTCTGGGGGGGGTCCCCACTCCAGCCTTCCCCCCCCTCCTGTCCTGGGCTGCTGGTACCAGGCTGGGAGGGGGCATCCTCGGTGTCTCCATTTGCCATGCGGTGCGGGGGGATCCAAAATGGCGGCTGCAATATTTTTTTTGAAATCGTGGTCGAAAAACCCATCAAAGCACCACAGAAACATGCAAAAATTAGCTATTTTAAATGCTTGAATTTTTACAGTAGCAGCAGTGGGTTTTTCTTGCAATAAAACGTCTCCATTGATTTTATTTTATTTTATTTTATTTTTATTTTTTTACACCTGTGCAGTGCGCCATGATGGGCTGGTCATGGGATGGGACCATGCAAATTTTTGGAGCCATTCCACCAATCGCATGGCCAGGTTTTGCTGAGACTTGCTGGTACCAGGCTGGGAGGGGGCATCCTCGGCGTCTCCATTTGCCATGCGGTGGGGGGGAATCCAAAATGGCGACCACAATATTTTTTTTTAAATCGTGGTCCAAAAACCCACCAAAGCACCACAGAAACATGTGAAAATTAGGTATTTTAACTGCCTGATTTTTTATAGTAGCAGCAGTGGGTTTTTCTTGCAACAAAACGTCTCCATTGATTTTATTTTATTTTGTTTTTATTTTTTTTTACACCTGTGCATGCGCAATGATGGGCTGGCCATGGGATGGGACCATGCAAATTTTTGGAGCCATTCCACCAATCGCATGGCCAGGTTTTGCTGAGACTTCTGGATGTGCCAGAGAGGGCATTAAAAGCCCACCAACCCTAATCCTAATCCTAATCCTAACCTTAACCCTAACCCATACGCCAGTACACTGTGTTCTTAGTGGGCCAGAGGCACCCAGAGGTACAGCCCACTAACCCACCCTAACCTTAACCGTTACCCTAAGCCTAGCCCTTACCCCCCTAACCGCATGATCTGGGAACTGGAAGTCAGGTCTCGCTAAATCGCAGCGGTAACGACAAACGACACGACAAAATGACAAATTTTTGAAAAATTTCACGAAAAACGGAAATGACCCGAAACAGACCCACCCCGAAAAATGACAACTCGAAAAACCTTTTTTTCTGGTCGTGCCCATCTCTAATCCACAGTGAATAACTTTTCTATGGATTGTGGTGAAGGTGTCATTCCAGCAAGGATGTCTAAGGATGGGGTATGCGAAAGAGGCATTGTATTCAATGAAACAACTCGAGTGATGCATATAAGCTCCCTTAGACATGAGTTGCTAGATGTTTTGTTCTGGAACTCCCATCAGAATGGCCTATAATGTAGTGTGGTGGGGGTATAGTTCAAAACATTTGGATGGTCTTACAAACATTTGTTTGAGGGACAGTCCTGCTGACATATTAGCACTTACTTCTGGATACACATGCTTAGATTTGCACTATGGGAGTACCTGCCGGCAGATACCCCCCGTAGTGCAAATCTAGGCATGTGTATCCAGAAGTAAGTGTTTGATCAACATTGTCATCAATGGCACAAGCTGCATGCAGGGCAGAAACTGCCCCACACCTTTGAAAGGTTCAGACACTGTGTTTAACTGATGATGAAGCTGACTCTACGGACAGGGAAGCAGCAAGATGGGGACAGTGCCTTCTGGAGCTAACGCTAAATTTTAATACTATATAAGGAGCTGCTCCTCACAATAAGGAACGGGTGGGGATTTGAGAGAGTGACCAACTTGGGCTCTTCGTTCGAACATGCCATGGAACAAAAGGGGCGTCTGGTTCACAGAGCTCGGTTTGGGCTGAATAATGTTTTGTACATTTTGCAAAGTGACGGGTGCTTCCTGCCACACACACACACACACACCTCCACCCGCCTTGGGTAGCTTACGGTCCCAAGTGTGCTTTATATTCTTGGCATGTGGCATGTTATGTTATTTGAGCGCATTGTAATGACATTGAGTAACTAGAGATGGGTGAAGCAGTTCAGTCTAAATAGGAACCAGCCCAAACCTTTGCCCACCCAAAAGTGACCTCAACCTAGGCCTTCTTTTTTTTCCAAGCCAGGATTGGTTCAGAGAGGTCAGCTGTTGGGTTGTCAGCTGGTGGCCAGACCTGAGAACAGACAAACCCAATTAGTGCCTCCCTTCTGCATATGGAGGTTAAATATACTCTGTGTGCCTCTTCCATATTCTTGCAGCTGAGCCTGGAATGGAGACCCTTGTGCTCCAAAGGGAGCAGCTCCCGCCAAATGGAACTGAATGGAGGGGCTCCCCTTTAACCAGTAGCCAGTCAGAGATGGATGAAGGGTTTCCTCTCAGTCTCCTGAAGTTGTCAGCTTTCTTGGGATCTTTCTTCACCTAGAATGCTAGCATTGTATTGCCTCTGGCTCAGTCGATGTAATATCATGGTCAGTGAGCCAAATTTCCCTTTTACTAGTCAGAAAGGCATTTCCTTTCCATTTCCAGCTAGCAAAGCCCAAACAGTAGACTTTATTCTTAAATCAGAAGATCTGTAACCTACTTGTTCTTGTATTCTCTGTTTCACTTAGCAGTGTCATTTCTGAGGCCTCCTCCATCAACAGATCTGGATGGCAAATTCCTTGGTAATTTTGGTCCACAGTGCTAGGAGCCATAAATCCCTGGACACACCTCAGGTTTGGTGTTTCAAGATTATTTTTTTCAGTCTCGCAGAGTGCTCCTTCTTAAAGTTTCACATTGAGCACATTGCACCTGCATCCTTTGCCATGGAAGGAAATGCCATTTCATCCCCTGCTTGGGGAGTGGTGCGGACTAGCCCAGGCATTTGGTGGTGTGAATCTGCTTTGCTTGAGGAGAAGAATTTGAACTTCTCCTCGTAGAAGAATCCAAAAGATGTCACATAGATGGACAGTTCCTAATTGCTTGTCTGGGTAGGCACCTGTTTGCAAGGAATCTATGAGTAACTCTTCTTCTTCTTCTTCTTCTTCTTCTTCTTCTTCTTCTTCTTCTTC
>JAHTLZ010000074.1:7162272-7197010 GCA_023846285.1 Phrynocephalus versicolor | reverse complement strand
TTATTTATTTATTTATTTATTTATTTATTTATTTATTTATTTATTTATTTATTTATTTATTTATTGCATTTTTATACTGCACCGATTTCCCAGAAGGGACTCTGGGTGGTTTACATAAATGCAAATAAGAAACAAATAGCAATGCAAATTAAATAAACAATAGAATAAACAAGTAAAATAAGAAAATAAACACATAATACATGCAAGAATCCGGCAAGAGGCAAAAATAAAGGGTTGATAGGGAATGAGATGGGGGTACAGATGTAACTGTTCTTGAAAGGAATAGTTTGTGTCAATGGAAGAGACGGGAGAATTCCAGATGATACCTTAATCCTCTCGCTGAAGCAAGGCCAAACAGACTGCAGCAACCGCCCTGTCAGGCAAGGAGACCATTTTTTTCAAATGGAAGGGAAAGAAGTTTAAGGTGGTTTTTTTTGTTTGTTTTTTTGCAAAAGCAAGGCATAATCCAGACAGAGCTGCAGTTTTCTCTCTTTAACTGGAGTGGGTCACAGAAGAGCAGCGGTAGGAGAACATCCTGTTCCTAGACTGTCAGCCTAGCTTGCACTCCATCCAAGGAAGGAGACAGAGCTGTGGGATAAATGGCATGCCTGTTCTCTGATTGTCAAATAATGAGCACATAATTCACCTTCCTCCCTGCCTCTGAAAATATTCCTGGAGAACACCTGTATACCTTCACTGTTTTATGTCTGGTGCGTGAAAGCGGGCCTGTTCAACGTCCAAGCAGGTAAAATGAAGGATGGCCCTGCTGCCTGTTTGAAAGGCAGTAGGTAGGGACGCAGACACAAAGCAGGCATCCTGCTGCACCTGACGTGCGCCTGCTTCATGTCTGTAGTCCTCATACATTTAATTTAGGCATGCTTTGGGAGCTGCTTCCCTTTTATGGCAGGGAGGGAATTCAGAGACCTGTAAGGACAATGTCATCATTGAAGCATTAAGGGTGTCCTGAAGAGGCATAAATACTGACTTGGTGTGCCGAATCAAAATGGCTTCAGAGGCGGGAGAGGGTTGTTAAGAATGCTAACAGAGATCTCAAGCCACTGAATGAGACCAAATTTATTGAAGTTTTGCTTGATATATTAATGGCCTAGATAACGAGACATGCTTCTCCGCCCATGAATTTGCTTGCTTGTTGGTTTGGTTAGATATACTGTAGCATCAATAGTACTTCCAGATATTTTATAGAGGATGACAATAAATCCCCCCATGTAAGGCTTACGCTCTTGCTCGAAATATAGCATGAGAGAACTGAGGAATCGCTGAGTATTTCTCAGAGCTTGGAAGTGACAAGTTGTAGCTCCTGTATTTACATGTAATGAGTTCATGTGGTGTGTGAGGGGAGGGAGGCATAATGACATTTGAAGAGTAATTTTGACAAGCAGGAGGGCATTTACTTTGTCAATACAACAATGAAAACTCCTAGTTACTTTTTTGAAGGACATTTTTTAGGGATACAGTATCAGAAGAATTTTCTTGCAGGAATTTTTCAAGTTCTTCTATTGATCCTAGAGGTCACATGTTAAAAAGTGACAGAAGGTAACATATAAGCAATGAGCCGCTGACATAAAGTAACAAGCAGCTTTATCAGCATTGTAACAAATAGCGATTGGTTAGTTTCAAACAGTGTGATGAGTAACAGTGACAAATTAGGTTTCTTCAAGATCTACTAGTTTTAGGAAGCACTGTTCTCAAACAGACGAGAAGCACTTCACACCTCCACCAGCAAAGCCACAGCTAACAACCCATACTTAATGGGGTTTGGGAAGGGATGAGTAGGTGGGACTTTCATGCCCCGCAGGCCATTGTACATCTAACGAGCCTATTCAGGCCACTGTCCATCTAATGAGCCTATTCAGACCAGAGTGAGGTGAAGTCAAAGTGAACTCTAAATTGGAGGCCTCACCAATTACTTCCCTCAGACTGACGAAGCTGCTTGGATTAGTAGTGAAACGTTTTGATCTCACATGAAAACAAGTCCGGTTGCCATGACTCAACTTCTGGATAACCTCAAATGGACGACTGAGAATCTTCACAGACATACTGTTCTCAAAACCTTCTCTGCTTATGGTGGAAGCTAAAGTGACATAACTCAGGTAAAAATGCAGTGTGAGTCAAACCAAAGTTAAGCATTTCTTAACTCTTATCATTTCCTTGGGAGAGAGTGAAGCCGACAGTGACATATTAATTATGATTAAAATACTTCCTTTTACATGCTGCTTTTTGACGATTAGTCCCGATGTGTTTCCAGATGTTTTGCTATCTGATGTGAAGGACAAAATGGCGTCCAGATCATGTGCAGAAACTGAGTGGACTTTAATATTTAGTGTTTAATTTTATTTTAATAGAGGCAATGGGTCATTGAAAGACATGAGGCAGAAGGCTAATTTAGGGGACACCAGTAAAGATACAGTACAGAGATACACAGCTCTGTCCTCTGACAAAAGAGGATAGCCAGAGAGTTCATACAGAACAGCTGGGAAATTGTTACCTTTCCTATCCTGAGGGTCTGCCACCAGAGGCAGATGCTTCACGCTGCCCAATGGCAGGGCCAGCCATCCTAATCCAGTTTTTACATAAGCCTATAGCTGTGTTCAACAAGAAAGATGACAAATTAGCATTCACATCCATGGCCTTGTATCCCACACCTATACATCAGCAGAAGACAGAATTATAAGGTGGGAAAGGGTTAACTAAATAGCTGGCAACATGGATGAATAGAACTTGGTTTCTGATCTGCAGTAGTAAGATATCTCTAGAATCTACACATTGTGATACTGAAAAATGAAAAATGTGGTTTAGTAGAAGAACGTAGGTAAAAGTAAAGGTTCCCCCTGCACATGCGTGCTAGTTGTGTCCGACTCTAGGGGCAGTGCTCATCTCTGTAGTCAAGCCAAAGAGCCAGTGTTGTGCAAGTCCATGGCCATGTGGCCAGCATGGCTGCAAGGAAACACTGTTTTACCTTCCTGCTTTTTATGGTGGTACCAATTTATCTACTTGCATTTACATGCTTTCGAACCGCTGGGTTGGCAGGAGATGGGGTTATCAGTGGAAGCTCACTCCCGTGGCACCTGGGATTTGAACCGCCGAGCTGCCGACTTTGCAGTCGACAGTTTTTGGAGCCTTAGTCCACTGGGCCACCATGCCCCATATGTTCTTAAATGTTGTTCAACTTAGTTACCTTAGTTTAATTGAATGCACTCTGATTATTATTTTTTATTGTGTTACTGTCATTCTTGTGAACTGCCCAGAGTGACCATTGGTCAGATGGTCAGTGTAGAAATCAAATCAATCAATCAATTACCATATTGTCCACCTATAACCTGATTTTTTTCAACCTAACACTTCAATTTCACAAACACACAGTTCTCTTCTCTGCTTACTTCTGTGTACAAACAGCTCTCAATTTTTAGTCTAACAATTTTAGACAAAAAAAATTAGTCTTGCACACAGAGAAATACTGTAATTGACCAATTTGGAGCGTGGCATCTACTTCAAAGGGAAGGGGGCAAAGAGGAGCTTGCCTCACTTCCTGCCTCAAAGCAAACCAACAAGAAATATATGCAGGTATTTGGGATAAGGACGTTTGGAGACGGGATCGGGTCTGGCCCAACTTGAAATCTGTTGCTTTTGGTGATAGATTTCAGGTGAGAAAAAGTGAGGGTGGATTCTTGATTATTTGATTGGACACCATTCTGTTTTTCTAGCCAGGGATGAGGAAGGGGCTTGTGGCAGCAGCTGCCTCATGTGCCAAAATAGCTTAGCCATCATTTAGTAAGGTGAACTTTGACTTAGGTGAATGAGATGCAGCATCTGTGACTTTGCCTCGGGCACACCAGTCCTTGGGTCATCCTGCAGGTGTGCAACGGGGGAGAGACTGGACATCGGTGCCTTCTCAAATGAAAACTGAAGCTGGTGAAGAGCTCCACAGTCCTCTGCTTATAATTTGAGGCGATTATTTCCAACTCCTGAAGGTTCATATTTCTTAGCCAGGAAATGCAAAACATCGTGTCATCCGTAATTATGGCATGATTTCCTTTAGTTCTCTTTGAAGGCAGCTGGAGATCAGATACTTTTCTTGCTAGCTATCAGGCGTTGGCCATCACCAGTTTCCTGCGGTAATTCACCACTGGCTATGCCTCCTGCCTCTCACTCTCGGTGGCAGTTCAGCACTGAGTTTAATCATTTCAGGAAGACGCCGTGTGCAACCAAAAGTAGCAAAGAAAAATAATGTCTTGATTCCAGGCAAAAATAGTTGATCACAGGGTGTAGCTTAAATGCAGTTTCTACTGTGGTCTTGTTTTATTTATCTGAATAAATTCAAAGCCCTTCTTTTTAATGGAAACCTAATCTTTAGGGCCTGTTTTTGAAGTTATGGAAAGGATGCACAGGGAAGCAAAAAACCAGACCTTACCAAGCAAACTGGAAAGACACAAATGGTTAAATCTCAAGCAGACAGTTGTGAATTTTCCACCAAGGAATAAGGAGAGTTTAGTGCAAGGCAATTCTGCACTTTGAGGCAGTGATGGGCCAAACAGCCCGACATGACTTGAAGCCATGACTTAAGGAAGTGGCCTTCTATGTTGTGTCCCTGAGACTTTCCTTTCCCTGCCCTTTTTCCTGCTAAGAAACAGTGTTGGTTACAATATCCATTTGTAAATTGCAAAGGATACTAGGAAGACTGGTCATAGTGGTTAGGCCATGAGGCAGAACTAAGTATCAGGCAGCAGATCTGGAGTACAATGGTGCCTTGATTTATGAAATTAATCCATTCCGAATGCATTTTCAGAAGTCATTTTTTGTAAGTTGAACAGCGGTTTCCCATAGGAATGCACTGAATATCAATGAATCTGTTCCAGAGGTTGTAAAAAGGTTTTAAAAGGGAACAGATTAATTGGTTTTCGGTGCATTCCCATGGGAAGGCTGTCCCAATCCCCCCTTGATCAAGGGCAGCCAAAGGCTGCTTTCTGCAGCCCTGCCAGACAGATGATTTTGACAGGTCTGACCTGTCAAAATCAGCTGTCTGGTGCAGCAGCAGAGAGGCTTCGTAAGTTGAATTTTTTGGTTGTCCTGTATCATGAATGAGCAGCCTTTTTGTTTTTTTTTTAAGTTATTTCCTGTTTTTCTTTTCTTTTTTTCCTGTTAAGAGGAGAGCGAGAATTGGTAGAAGAACTTGCTTGGCTTTGGAGCCAGGCAGGGTTGCGAAAAGGGTCATTTGCTCAGGCAGCAAAATGTCTTTGGCCTCTCCTGGATTTCAGGCCAGATTTAGAAAGGAAACATTTGCTTTATACCAGGCACTGGCAAGCCCTTGAGATGCCACTGTGTTTCCAGTGGGATAACTGGAAACGGTAGACATCTCTAAGACTTATGCATGGTTTGTGTGTTACTTGGAATGATTGACCAAGGGGGAGGGTGTCGTGTTTTCCTTCAGGAAACTCCATCCTGGGTCATTTTCTTACTGAATTAAGATCTGTGGGAGCTTGGAACTCTCCAGCAGATATTTGTCTCTTCTGCTCTGTAGATATTCCATTGCATGTTTGCCCAAAGACTGATTTTCATTAGGGGTGGGCATTTTGTTTTCAAACCAGTAGGTTAAGAAATGAACCACATGAGCCCAGGTGGTCCTCGGAAGCGACCGATACATGCATGTTTTACCTTTCTCTGTCTCACGCAGGGTTGAAATCCAACAACGAAGATTGCTGCAACGTCATCTGTGCTAGATCTGTGATGCTGGCCAATCAGGAGCTTGCAGGGACATGCCTCCCTCTCTGATTGGCTAGCAGCATGAAGCAGGAAAGATGATGTTGCAATGTGCTGCCTTGTTGGATTTTAACCCTGCCTGAGACCGAGGAAGGTAAAGCAATTGGATTTGCGTGTATCAGCTGGTCCCGAGGACCACCTGGGCTCGCATGGTTTATTTCGTAAACTACTAGTTCTGAAACGAAATGTCCATCTCTAATTTTCATAGTTGATCCCTTTGCTATGGCAGCAGTAGCTAATATGAAACATAGGCAGTGTCTATTCTAGGTGAGAGGCAGCAGGATATATAAGAGGCCAGTTGTCTTGACACTTTGTGTCCTCAGTTCTTTGGGGAAGCAGGTTCCTTGACACTCTGGTGCCTGAGGTGAAGGGCAAACTAGACCCAGGGCCGGCGCTAGGTTTTATTGCACCCTAGGTGAGGGGCGGTGGGTGGGGCAGGGGCAGGTGGGCAGTGGTGGCAGGGGGCAGGGCGGGGGCAGGGCAGCAGGGGGCGGCGGATGGCGGGGGACGGCGACGAGCGTGGGGGCGGCCGGCAACAGGCATGGGAGTGGGCGGCGATGGGCGCGGGGGGCGGGGGGACGGATGGTGGTGGCCAGCGGTGGGGGGTAGCGGGGGCAGCAGGCTGGCCAGCACCCTCTCTCCATTTTGGCGCCCTAGGCAACTGCTTAGTTCGCCTTAATGGACGCGCCGGCCCTGCCTAGACACCACCATTCTTTGCACCGTAGGAGACCAGACCAGATGCTACTTCAATGGCAGCTTAGAATTAAGATATTAAAGCAACTAGTTGCTTCCAGTTAATCTCCTTTCCTAATACCAGAGCTATACCTGAGAAATACTACAATCTACATCGGGGTTGCAAGTTGCAACTCAGCAATGGATGGAATCACTCATTATGCAGAGTAACTGGACATCTAGAATGCCATTTTTAAAGTTACACTGTAGGGTGGAGAGTGGTATTGCTAAGCCCAAGTCAGCACTGATTATACTGTATCTATCCATCTTCATTTGCTGTGGTACTTTTGCCCATCTGGTAATGCCCATGTATGTTCTTTTTCTATTGTCACAAATCTTAAATTCGAGTCTATTGTTATGCACAGCTATTGGGAAAGTTTTTGCATGAAACAGAGAACCCTGTGCTGCACAATATAATAGTCACTCTATTGTTCTTGAAGGAGGTTTATAAAATAATTGTTATGAATTCCAGAGCTTCTAAAACTTCCAAATTGAATTAATTTACTCTTTGGCAAAGGGCTGCACTTTAGAATAGTATCAGCACTGAAAATAATTATGACTATGTGGTATTTTTTTCCTCCAACAGAGAATTAAGGAAGGAATAGCAACCTAATTATCCACTTAATTATACTGGCTGAGATATATTGATATGGACATGGTTTTCACTGTGTTGTCATGATCACATCAACATTACATAAGACAAATGATCTCATCCTAATCAGGTTAGCTGAGCCTTCTTGGAAGAGACATTTAATATTACCTGGACCATAAAAGAAATCCCTAAATATTTTTTTTCTGAAATGATCCCACTGATTTTTCAGGACACAATTCGACAGCTAATTACTTCAGACAACAAGCTAAAATATTCCAAACGTTACGTGTTAGATTTGCTAGTCAATAAATGTTCTGATAACACAACGTTTGCCAATGTTTCTCATCGAGGGAATGTGCGCCTTGCAATTGCAGTGAGATCTGTCCCTGTCATATATCCATCAACAGCCTATGCCCACCGGAAGAGCACAGGCCAGTGATGGCGAACCTTTTAGAGACCGAGTGCCCAAACTGCGATTCAAAACCCACTAATTGTTCACAAAGTGCCAATGCAGCCATTTAACCTGAATACAGATGGCTTATGAAGGGGCGATGTCGGGTGCCCACAGAAAGGGCTTTGACTGCCACCTTTGGCACCCATGCCATAGATTCGCCAACACTAGCATAACCTGTGGATGGATGCCATGCAAAGTGGAGAACGCCCATGAAAAAGGCTGTGAGCTTTGCAAGCCTCTGTGGGTATAGATCCCAGCCAAAATTTCACAGATGGGATCCTCAGGATCCAATTTTAGTGATCCCTGAGTTAGTGCTCTAGGGTGATTTTAAATGTCTGTGATCTCAGATCCCTTGGGAATCTTGGAACACAGAAGGAAAGAGAGCATACAATTTTTTAAAAAAAAAAATAGGACTGGGAGATCCATGGCATGAATAAATTTGGATGCATGCATGTGTTTACAGAAAAGTGACTGCTGCCGATCATGCGCTGGTGCTACTGTTCCAAGCAACGTTCAGAGCGGAGATTGCTACAGATCCTGCGAAGACAGTGCAAGGCAACCAACAAGCAGTAGCCATAAACATGGCAGGTAACTATGCAGCCATTTTAGACTCTAAATGACTGCAGGAAGTAGGGGTAGCTTGTGGTCAAAGCAGGAATGGAGCCTCACAATAAAAAAGTTTTGGAGATGTTTGGACCACAGGACACCTATGGAAGAAAGGGCACCCTGGATGAGAATCTTTATTTCTTCGCTTTCTTCCATAGCAGGCACCTGTGATAGCTAGTGACTTCAGTTTTGGGAGGGTGGAGAAAACTACGTATCTACTCTGGGTTTTCATCCGCACTTTACAGAAGCTATTTCAGCACCTAGGGCAGCTCCTGTAAAGTTGAGATCATGGAGTGGATTCATAGCCCACCTCTTTCCCTCTTCAGAGTTACCAGAGCTTCTGTGCCCAGGTTCTACCTTGATGACTGGAACAAAAAGAGGTGCTTCTGACCAGGGAGGTTGGCAAGTGTTCCTATCTAATTCCCAAGTCCAAGTCAGAGTCTTGTGGCCCAACTCCAAGCCTCAAGTTATTTTTGCTCCAACCCCTGCTGCTGTCGCACCCTTCCCACTAGGCTTTCCCTACCCTGCTCCTGCAGGCTGGCCATCCCTTGCAGGAGCCACCAGTTCTCTCTCTCTCTCTACCTCTGCAGCTGACACTCAGCTGAGTGGAGGTAGCAACCAGCTCCTGGAAGGGAAGCCAGGCCTGTTGTATCTGAGGATTGCTCCCATCACTGTACAGGTTAGAGATGGGCACGACTCAAAAAAATGGTGTTTTGTTTGTCGTTTGGTCGTTTAGGGGTCCATTTCGGTTCGTTTTCGTTTTCGTTGGATTTTTCGCAAATTTTTCATTTTCGTTTTCGTTACGTAACGAAACGAAAAAACGAAAATGAAAACAAAAATTTCGCTGAGTCGTGCCCATCTCTAGTACAGGTAAGAGGAGGTGCCTTACCATCCCCTGTTACAGTGACCTTCCACCTATCATGGGGGTTAGGGATCCAACCCAACCCGCGATAATTAAAAATCCATGATATGCGGATGCAGGTTGGGTCAGGCCTGGGAGGGCCTAACTGGGGGCTCTTGTACTTATTCCCAGCCTGGCACTGCCCTGAACGGGCCAGCGAGGACCTTGCCGGGCCTTCTGGAGCCCCCCCCTGGGGACCAAAAGTCACTTCCGGATCGCCAAAAATCATTTCTGAGGCTTCCAACAGGCCTAGAAAGGCCCTTGGAGGCCTCAGAAATGATTTTTGGTGATCCGGAAGTCACTTCCGGTTTGCAGGGAAGCCCTTTGGGGGCCTCCAGAAGGCCTGGGAAAGCCCTCACAGGCCTGTTCAGGGCAGTGCCAGTCCTGGGTTAAGTACAGGAGGCATGAAACAGGCCTTTCCCCTTTACCCCAGGGGGACTTTTTTCATATACTGTGGTCACACGATATAGCAGGACCGCAGTATATGAGCCACGAAAGGGCGGGGCACCACTGTACCACCACCGTCCTCCCACGATGCAACCCCCCTTACTTGCACCGGGGTTGCTGCACCCTCAGCAGGAGCTCCATTGGCTTTCCTTCCTCCTCCTTTTTACTCCAAGAGGCCCAAGGAAGAGACCCTAATGAGAGGAAGTCATAATGGCTGCCTCTTCAATGTAGGCTTTCTCCTTCTTGTGACCTCCTCCTGCAAATCTCCTTTAAAATAATAGGGACTTGGGGAAAAGTGGTGTGGAAAAAATGGGTCTGAGTCCCAAGTCAAATCTGAGTCTTTTTTTTTTAAGTAAAAAAAATAATAAACCCAGGTAGAGTCCAAGCTGAGTCACCGGTGCAACCTATGTCAGACTCGATCGCGAGTTGTGAGTCCCCATCTCTAGCAATGACCTGCTCGAATATGCTGTGTCGATGTGTGAACGAAAGGCCCCACAAGTGAATCAGACTTTAGGTTTTTGTGTAAAAGCAAAGTGTTCTGCTTATATACCGCCCCATACCACTTCAAGTAGTCCCTGGGCGGTTTACAGTTTTTTAATTACAGTATGCAGGCTACACATTGTCCCCCCAAGCAAGCTGGGTACTCATTTTACCAACCTCGGAAGAATGGAAGGCTGAGTGAACCTTGAGCCTGCCACCTGGGATTGAACCCCAGGCCATGAGCACAGTTTTACCTTCATTACAGGCATTTAACCACTGCGCCACGAAGCTGTGTAGTGTGCAGGGCTGAGGGGAGATTCCTTGGTTGCCGAGCTACCAGAACAGGTCCTACCATTGGGCAGAATGAAGCAGTGTCATGAAATATATAATGGGTGGCCACAAATTATTTCTTGCTTCCTTGTTCAAGTTGTTACTGTTAGAGAAGGAGAAAAGTCCCTGCGTTCCCTTCCACTTCATGTGGCCCTTAACTTACTTGGCTTTGGTTATTTGGTACATGGGTGGTGCTATTTGCCACTCTGCTTCTGGCAGCGGTATTTTATGGGGTGGCACTGTAGCTTAGTAATAGAGCCATGCTGCAGTTATGTGGGAAAGTTTGGCCATTGGTTCCATCAGCATTCTTAAAATACTGTACTGAAGTGTTAATATCCTGCAGGGAGCCCAGTTGTGAGCACAAAAGCAATTACATTAGGAATTACAGAATGGCCATAAATAAGAGGAAATGACTGCAGTTATTAAAAAGTTGCCACAATGCTTAAAGGGAACAGATCCAACAAACATGTGTTAGATAGTTATCAGTCCTGTGCCCCACAATGTTTAGAAATTCCTTCAAACGTGTTCTTTCTGGCAACATAAAGGTGCTACTTGGGGGGGTTAGTGGTAATACCAGGATAATGCTATCCTACTATAAATACCGGATCTGTTGGAAATGTCAAGGAAAGTGCAGAGGAAAGGCTGTGTTGTTCTCATATTGTCAGTTTTTTGGGCTTGGCATCTGTCTGGTTTCTTGAACCTTCTTTGTCCTTTGTCCCCAACACATATTTTGGACCTTCTTACTGCCTTGCTCTATGGCAGTGGTTCTCAATCTGTGGGTGCCCAGATGTTTCTGGACTTCAACTCCCAGAAATCCCTTCCAGCACAATGAGTGATGGAGGCTTCAATTTTGTTAATCAGGGTACTTTATTTATGATGTCTACGAGTCAATAAATATTGACGAATAAGGCAAATTCATCAGAAAATTTGGTTTGTTTTTGTGAATTCATATATGTTTCTGTGATTCAAGAGACGACCATGCTGGGCACATGGAATCTGGGTTCCACGCACCTTCAACATAACTGGAAAGAGTCTTTATCTCTACACTGAATCATATCATATAGCAGGGAAAAATCTGAGTATCAATTGATCAGGGACTATAGGTTTTACATAATCATCCCTTGTGTGTGTGTGTGTGTGTGTGTGTCTTCATCATTTTACACAATATATATATGTTAAGACTGACCATCCCACAGAAAGCAAACAAAACAGCATGTCCTGCAAATGAAACTTCAGACTAACTTTGATTAGGGGGGAAACCATTGGTGAGGTGATGTGAAATGTGGCTTTTATCCCGATGATTATTATTATTTTTGCTTGGCTACTCTCTTTCTGAAATGTTGGAGATGTTTTTGCTTGAATACCAAAAGTGCAATGAGAAAATACATGCCGTCTGTTAAAAGGGAAACAGAGGGAAATCTCTATTGTAAGCACTTCTCTGTTTAAATTCTTCAGAAAGTTTTGAGATGATGCATATTTTTCAGGAATGGTTCCTAGCCTCAAGAGCTACGTTGGTGAAACAATCCTTTGGCCTGTTTTCACTTATGTTCATGTGTCGTTTATAAAATTTATTTCTGTTGAAATGATCGTTTGAATGTGCTCCGGACTCTCCCTTCTTTTTAGAAATGGACAAGCATTTTCCCTCTCTCGTTTTTATCCCTCTCCACTTCCTCCTCTGAATCTGTTAGGAAGTCCTATCAGTAGAGGGGAAAATAACGGATGCTAGGGAGATAGTTGTAAAAATAACTTCGGTGGCCATGATGTTCTTTTTTACAACATGATGATCCACAGGGATTTTGGGGTGAACTGTGCCAGACATTGCAAAGGGTAAAGAATTATCGAGGATGTACGGATGCCAAGCCGAGACTAGAGACACATAGTTGGGAGAGAAAGGACCAGAAATTCTGAATGGCTGGCCTGAATGTCTCCAGGAATCCAAGGGAACACTCAACCAGAGCAGACTTGGAAGCAGTATTCTGCATACGGGTTTCATGCATAGCTAGTAGCTACCTTGAAAAGGCAACATCATTCCCAGACAAATCCCAACCTCGAGTCTGACCCATCATCTCGACTAGTGATGTCCCCCTTGAGATCTTAAGACCCTCTGCTGTTAAAAAGGATTAATCCACACAAAACATCTGGCTGTGACTTTTGCTAGGCTCTTTTGCTGCCTTCTGGTTTCAGGTGCCTTCTGTTCTCAGGTGAGAACCTCTGGCAGCCAGGGGAGGGGTTGTGGGGGGGGCGAGGAGGAGATCGTTTGGGGGAAAGGAGGAGATCCAGGAATCCAAGGGATTGCGCAAGAGACGAAGACTTTTGATCCATACTCTGCAAATGGGAGAAAAAGAGTTGGTTACCGGTGGCCCCTGTGAGACAAACACACCTTTCCTACCCCATCAACAAAACTTTGGTGGTTACTTCACGTCCTTCCTCGAGCCAAGGTGAACTTGCCTCCGTGTTGAAATCGGTTTTCAACACGGATAGAGAAGTGGATTGAAAAGATTCCCGAGCTCCAGGACGGGAATCTCTCACCCCACTTGGAGCGCACTTCAGGGGGCGTGGTCGGGGTGAACTCGGATTGACCCCACAAGGACATGAGGTTACGTTCCTTCGAACTCGAATTGAACCCACAAGGACGTGAGGTTGCGTTCCTTCGAACCGGTCTCCAGCGGGGCCGCGAACTGCAGCGAGAGGGACATGAAGTATCAGCCTTTGTAGTTTTGTTACCTTTTAAAAAGGAGGGTAGGATGAACATGAGGGAACTTACACAGTGGTACCTCTACTTACGAGTTTAATTAAAAAATAAAAACATAAAAAAAATTGTAAGCAGAGCAGATGACATCTAAAATTTGTAAGGCAGCAGTTAAAACGGCAACAGTTTGCCACTCTTAAGTTGAATTGCTTGTAAGTTTAGATGCTCGTAGATGCGCTCCACTGACACAGCACTTTAAAACAGGGAAAAGATTTAAATAGAATTAAAAAAAAAGGTCCCCCCACATACACATGCGTGCTAGTCGTGTCCGACTCTAAGGGCAGTACTCATCTCTGTATTCAAGCCAAAGAGCCAGTGTTGTGCAAGTCCACGGCCACGTGGCTGGCATGGCTGCAAGGAAACACTGTTTTACCTTCCCGCTTTTTACGGTGGTACCTATTTATCTACTTGCATTTACATGCTTTCAAACTGTATGGTTGGCAGGAGCTGGGGCTATCAGAGGGAGGGCGCTCTGCTACGTGGTACCCAGGATTCGAACCGCCGAGCTGCCGATTTTGCAGGCAACAGTCTTCAGAAGCCTTAGTCCACAGAGCCACCACGCCCCCAGTACAGCCAATGGAAAAGCATCTTGGGAGTTACACTGTAAAAACACCTGGAGGGACACAGATATAAGGCTGGTGTTTGAAGCAGTTTTCATTTACTTATGGAATTGTTTCCAAACTTAGGTTCCAGGATGTCCTTGGACTAGTCAGCAAAGCCAATGGCCGGCGCTTCCGTGAATGGTAGTATGATAATACATGGAGCCTCAAGTTTGGGAACCATCATGATAGTACTGTATGTGGATAGTGTCATTATACAGTTTCTTCACTAGGTGGCCTTAGACTTAGGCATAGATATGTCTCTGTGGAGCCAGGAGATTCCTATATCTGTTCTTTCTTTGGCTAGAGACAGTAAAGCTCTTTCTAACACTTGAGATAAATATCTTGTCCTTGCCAGAAAATGAACATGAGTCTTTCTCTCACAAGCTGCACTTTGTTTACTACTACTACTACTTTTTTAGGTTTCTTTTTTCCTATATTTCAGATATAAGTGTAGCATTTTCTTTTAGCGAGAAAACCCAATCATTTTTTCAAATTCCAGCGGAAGAGAATATCAAAACTCGCCTGTTTCTGACTTTCTAGAGCAGTGGTGGTGAACCTTCGGCGCTCCAGATGTTTTGGACCACAACTCCCAGAATTCCAAGCCTGTATTGCCAGTGACAAAGGACTGTGGGGGTTGTGGTCCAAAACATCTGGTAGGCTGAAGGTTGGCCTCCACTGCTCTAAGGAATGCCTTTCCCTCACCAACACTTCCCTCTCAGTAGAGCGATTTCCAGAGGACTTGGATTGCACAACCTCACCCCTGCAAATCCCCTATTTTTCTTATATATTTTTGTTTTAACTGACAAAAATCTTTCTTGTGCCCTGCAGACATGATTTGTGTTCTTTTTTCAAAACTACCATATTTTTCCATATATAAGACATCCCCATGTGTAAGACGACTCCCCACTTTTCCAACCCAAAATTACGGTTTCACAACTACACAGTTTTCTCCTGAGCTTACTTCCATGTATAAGACAACCCTCGATTTTAGACAAAAAAATTCATAAATGGAAAAATATTGTAATTATTGCAGACAAAGGGCACCAGGGGCTTTGAAGTCCCCCTGAAACGCAACAAGGAGCAGGGGGAACTTTTGACACCCCTTAACTATTTTCATCAAACCATGGTTTGGGGGGGGATATCTAATTCATGGGGGCACCATGATTGCTGGGAGGTTGTGTTTCTGCTCCCAGAGGCTTCACAGGAGCCACCACACGCCTGACAATACCTATGGCTTAAGGTCACTCGTTCTCCTAATGTGATCTGGAATAGGGACAGAATACGACCCTCTCTAGAACAGGCTGGGGGCAGCTTGTTTATCTTTAGGAAACTCATGAAGAAGGTAACAGAAAAGGCTGATCACACAGGTTCATTCTACTCTTTCTTTCTTCCACCGGCTTGCTGTGCAAATATGAACCCTATTATGTTAATGCGATCACATGCTGGGCTGTTTCATTTAGCATCACCATCGGAACCACGCATTTAACTCGAGGGAATGCAGTGCTCAATGAGGGACTGAATTAACTGCCCACAAATTGTTCACTAAGGATGCAGTTTTTTCCTGAGAGAGAAGCCTCTAAGGTATATCTGTACCAAGAGGCATGGTATGAAAACTCTAATACCATATGTTTCCATTTCAACAGATGGAAGAGAAAAGTTTGACTGCAATGTGTTATTACTTAAAAAGGGAGGGTGGTGGAGGAAATCTTACTGATAGAGATCAAGGGTGCTGTTTAAATATACTTAGCGGAATGATGGTTTTGTAATCTGTTCATGCATGCAAAAGTAATTACTTCATAACTCGTTGTTGTAAATGGCTAGAAAGCTTGACGATTCTTTTCCTCTTGTGGTCCGGAGAGTAAAGTTCATCCACTATTCAAATTTCTTTTTTTAATGTGTTAAAAGATATATTAATCAAAGTCCAGCTGATGCTTAACAGATCCATCAGTATCTTTAGATGATAATGTATGTATCCCTCGGCATACTGATAGGCAATAAAATTTGACACAAGTTTACTCAGAGGTGAGGCCTATGGAATTTTAGTAAGAACATGGCCACGGTTATGCTCCTGGAACAAATGTGTGAATTGGAATATGGATTAGAATATCCATCTCTATTTGCGCTCTTCCACATTTCATGATGGCATTCCTGGCGAAAAGAAGCACCTATCAGAGGTAGGCATATATCAGAAGGAGAAAGCAAGCCAAAAAAAAAAAAAAACACTTGAAAAATGTCCCAAAATGCGTTGAATTAAAAATTTGCAAAACTTCACACATTTGGTAAATGTATATACAATGATGCCTTGAAGTACGAATGTCTTAAATTACGAAAAATTTGAATTATGAAGTGAAATCCAGGGGTATGGGGAAATTTTTCATCACAAATTTGTGGTGTTTTCTCCTTCAGCGTGCGGCCACAAATCAGGCAGGTGGCAGGGATCCAAAGACATGGACCCTGCCTCCTGTGTCCTTTTGGAGGCATGATTTTGACAGGTCTGCAGCCTTTGCAAGCAGAGTACAAGCCCCGGATTGTCAAAAATCATCTGGCTGTTGGCACATCTCCAAAAGGAATGGGGGTGGGGGTCCATGTCTTCGGATCCCCGCTGCCTGTCTGCTTTTCGGACACGTGAAGGAGGTGCAGATCCACCCACCGTGATTACCCAGCACTAGGGATGGGCACCAAACAAAAAATAAAATGCTGACTCATTGTTTTGTTATGTAACAAAACAAAACAAAATGAAGCAGCAGCATTTCGTTACAAGTGAAACAAAACAGTGTTTTTGTTTTCATTTAAAATGAACTGTTTTCTTCCGCTGTAAAATGGCTCCCTTACCTGCTAGGCTCTTCCCTGTCACCTCCGCTGCTGCCACCGCCACTCCTGAATAGCTGCCACTGCCACCACCACCGTCACCCAGCCGGCCTGGCCAGAGAGGGCAACTGGGCCCGGCCAGGAGGCCCTGTCGCCTCCACCACCATCAAAGAGGCCCATTGCCAAAGAGGCACCACCTGGGAGGCGATGGGGAATCCCATAGCAGGGGTCTGACAGGGAAGTGCAGATGTCAGTGCTCCCCTCCCAGCCCCCTGCCGGGGGATTCCCTTGCCACAATTCGTTTTGTTTCCTTCCTCAAGTAAAAAAATTCTTTTGAAAAATTTCGTTACTTACGATACGAAACGGAACACAAGGGGGATGAAACAGAATGAAACGAAACTCAATTTTTCTGTTTCGTGCCCATTCCTACCCAGCACCACAGGGGCAACCAAGTCCACCTTCTGCAGGGTGCTCCTGTGGTGATGGGCAGCCTGAGGGAGGGGGACTTTGATCACAAAGAGGCACTGCCAGCAAAGCGAGGGGAAACCTTTTTTGTGATCCATGTCCAGGCTTTGGAATTTCCCACACCCATAGCCTGCTCCTTGCATGGCGCAAGGAGGGGGGAAATTGACAACCCTGGTCTCCACAGAGACTAATGGCCTGTCAGGTGTGTGTGTGTGTGTTGCTTTGTTTTGTTTTTGCTGAGGCTCCAGTGGTCAATGGGAGTGCTTTCCTAAAGGTTTCTACTTTCACAACAAAATTATATAAACATTGTGAATGGAATTCTTCAGAAGACCCTCAAAATAGATACAGGGCTGCAGTATGTGCTGCAGTCTAGTACCTACTGTACCAGGGTCAGGCGATCAGCTATACTGGAGTGAGAGACTGGTGTGGCAGAGGGGGCCAAAAATATGTGAAAGCCTACCCCCCAATACACACAACCCATGGATTAATACAGTCTACCGTATATGGCTACACAGATGTTATATTTATAACCACTTATAATTTTGTGGTTATATCTCTCATGTGGTTGCATTGACACTGTGTTATCAATTGTTAGTTCCTATCCCTCATAACTGTTGGATGGTCTACCGTACATTATTACATGAAGTGCATAATCTTTCTTTCAGCTCCTCGCGTTCTCTTTTAATATAGTAAGTCTCCATTAGATTAGACCATTTGAATCAATGGAAAAAAGTAGGGAATGGAAAAGTAGGCTCGCTAAATCCCTATCGATTGAAATATAGTAGGTATGCTCTAGTACAGTTTACTATGATAAGCCACAAGATTTTGATGATATGAAGATTGCTTCATATAGAAGAACTCTTGGTTTCAGAATTTCACCTTTTCAGTTGTATATTTAAACATTCGTTGCAGGAAATGTCTGTTAAAAGCACAGATTAACACAAACTTTTAGGGTTTATTTTATTTAAAACTGAGGTTTTAATAAAGTTGTGTTAGGCAGAAAAACCTAGCGAATGACTCACACGTTTGCTTCATGCCACATGTTGTCTGGCCTGAAAAGGGGAATTAGCCCATCTTCTCCAGGATCTGCAAGTTTCTCCGTTTTGGATGTCACCTCCTGCAGCATTTTAACACAGTCCCGGTTGTACTGAAACCGTTATCATTTAATCTAACTTGAATCCATCCTGATCTAAAATTAATGTGAGAAAATTACATTGATTTGGAATACACATGAATTGGGCCTCGAGAGCCATCTGTGGCTCAGATTTCGGAGACACAGTGTTCCTTGGCCAAGTCCAAGTAAATTACATTTCCAAGGATTCTTCTCCACTCAGGATGCTGCTGATAACAAAGCTTCATGCACAGAAAAACTGGACCAAAAAAAATTAAGAGAGAAGGAAATGGCCTCCAAAGAAAGATGCTAGCTCCTTCAGGGTTGCTAGGTTCCTCAGCTGCAAAGCTAGACATCACTGTTGCTTTCATGTTGCCACAGGTAATATGGAAACATATGGATGAATTCTGAAGATACCTTGGACAGCCAGAGTCACTAATGTGGCTGTATTACAGCACATGAGTAAAAAGTTAGAAATCCCCAATATAATACAGAGAAGAAAATTGCAATATTTTGGACACATAATGCACAATAAGAAATACCATCTGCTGCAGGTTATCCTTCAAGGAACAATAGGCGGGAAGCATGGCCCGGGGGCATAGAACAAGAACTTAAGCTAATGGTCTGCAGTGAATACAGCTGCTTTATTCAGAATAGCTTTAGACAGAAACCGGTTCAGGCTATTGATCGCCAAAGTTCTACGAGGATATGGCACTTGAAGACGGATATGGAAATGGCAGGACATTAGTGTGAGAGTTGGAACCAGGTTGCAATGGCCTGCTGGGGTGATGGGAGTTGTACAAAATGTATAAACATAAGAATATAAGAACATAAGAAGAGCCATGCTGGATCAGGCCAAACACCCATCTAGTCCAGCTTCCTGTTTCTCACTGTGGCCCCACCAAATGCGTCTGGGAGCGCATGAGACTAGATATCTCTCTCCTGATACCGCTCCCCTGCAACTGGTCCTTGAAGTACCCTGGTTTTAAGCCTGGGGATTACACATCTCCATCATGGTTTGTAACCTGTGATGGACTTTTCCACCAGGAATCTGTCCGATCCCCTCTTGAAGGCATCTAGGCCAGATGCCATCACCACATCCTGTGGCAGGGAGTTCTGCAGACTAACAACACAGACTAATAAAAGGGCCACATGGACTCTGTAGTCTCTAGACCAGTCATTCCCAACCTTGGGTCCCCAGATGCTGTGTGTGTGTGTGTGTGCGCGCTCTCTCTCTCTTTCTCTCTCTCTCTCTCTCTCTCTCTCTCACACACACACACACACAAAGCTCTATGCTGCCACAACATATGACAACAAGAACTCAAATGTGCTTTTGTTCCCTTTCTCCTTCCTTGTATACATTTTACTCAGTAGCATTGTTTGTTTGGAAAAAAAATTCCCTTTCATTTGCATTTCTTGGCAAAGGATCTTTGATGCCCTCCCCTATCCTGAAATGGGGAGGGGGGCTCTTCTTTTGATTCCTCTGCCAGCCATCTTGCTGTAGCTTAACCACAAATGAATTCTGAGGGCTTCCATTTCTCTGTTAGCCCCAGGGGTTTGGCTGCAGGACAAAAGACAGTTTTATGATTGGCATCCAGTCCTTAATGGTTCTCTTTGGATATGTTCTCAAAGAAGAAATATATATTTTTCCCTTCCAGTGTAGTACTTCATTTAAGCAAAAGTTATCCTATGCTGTACTGGAACCTACGTCTCCACCCAAGGAAATCATCCATGCATCAAGCAGGGGGCAGGGATGTAGCTAGAGTTTGGAGCACCCAGGGACAAAGATAGTGTTTGCACCCTCTCCTCCCCCACCAGCAAGTGGGGGGGGTAGATCCTGGGGGAACAGTGGGGGAGGGGAGCAAGGGCCTCTCCTTCTCATGCCCTCTTTGTAGGTCTCCTTTCCAGTTAAGGCTCTCCTGTGTAAATAGCGTAGCATGTGGATAGCGCCAAGCAGGCAATGTTATTTTTTCCCAAGCATCACCTCCATAACATGCTTCCCTCTCCTCCTTTCTCCAGGCTAAGGCTTGGCAATCATTAGCCCGTGGAAAGGAGGAGAGGGAAGCAGTCAGTGGGATTTTCCCCCACAAGTAGCACCTCTGTCACATGCTTCCCTCTCCTCCTTTCCCTGGGCTAATGATCGCCAAGCCTTAGCGGGGGTGGGGGGAAGGAAGAGGGGGAGTAATCGACTGCTTCCCTCTCTTCCTTTCCCTGGGCTAATGATTGCCAAGCCTTTGTGGGGCCAAAGGAGGACTGCTGGTAGGATGGTGCATGGCTTCCTCCTCCTGCTCCCCCTCCATGTTCCCCCAGATTGCTGCCTGGGTCAAATGCACTCTTCCACCCCTCCCTAGTTATGCCAGTGGCCGGGGGATGGACTTAATGACCTTCTTGGCTGCTTCCAACTTTACTATTCTCTGATTCTGTGAAGTCTCTGATCAAAACATATACATCTGGATCTCAATCTTTCCCCAAGTGCAGTACAGAATGACCTTATAGCCATAGCTGTCAACATTCCCAGTTTGACCGGGAAAACCCCACAGTTTATTCTCTTTCATGGTTTTTCCCCAGGTCATTGATATACCTGGAAGTATCATGAATTCCCCCCACCCCACTCTGAGAGCGAGCGAGGGTTAAGTGGGCTGCCCTCCCGCTAATCGGGGGAGGCAGCGGGACACGGGGGCAGTGCACAAAGGAGATGCAGCAGGTGAGAGTTGGAGTTGGAAGGGGGACGAGACTCCCGACGCGAAGACACCGCCTTACCTGTGCGGCTCTCCCATGCAGCTCAGCAGGATGGGAGGGGCAAAGCAAGCTCTCTCTCGCTCTCGCTCTCTCTCTCTCTCTCTCTCTCTCTGTGTGTGTGTGTGTGTGTGTGTGTGTGTGTTTAAAGGCTGGAAGCAGCTAGCACCAGGAAAAAAGTTGACAGGGATGCTTATAGCAATGCCGTGACAAGGATGGAGGTGGGAGAGCACACCGTGCTCAGTGTTATCCCTGGGAGCAGTGAGGAGCCAGTTGCTCGGTGATGGAGAGCATGCTTCCTGAATGATGTACAGAAGGACCGTGCCTTGGATTCTCTCCAGCCTCGACCCAGTAGCCTGCCTGGCCTCTCCCTCTAAGCTTCCTCCTTGCTCAAATCCAGAGTTGGACATGGAGGTTCTGTGTAGTAGTTAGCACAATGTGTTCCTCATCATTAGATTCCCCCAGATGTTCTGACAACCAGTGTGGCCAATGGCAAGGGATCTGAGGAGATGAACTCCAAATGGATCTGAATATCCAAAAGCCAAGGGACACTGTTCTAACTTATGATTAGCACGGTCAAAAAACAAAAACAAAAAAGACATTACAGGCAGATAAAGGAATCAAAGATGTGGTGGTCTATTTTCTACCTCCGGCCTCTAGTTCTCATCATCCTAGGCGAGGAGCCTGGCGTACGATGCTTTGTGTGCCTGATAAATAATTTTATAGGTCACTGAGCGAAAGAACCAAATGTGACACGACATAATCTGGTTAAATGCTGTTACGTGTGTGTTTTGTGCTACACAAGTTGCAGTAGGAAGGAGGGTGGAAAGCCCTGAGACAAAAGGAATGGGG
Source organism: Phrynocephalus versicolor (assembly GCA_023846285.1). Taxonomy (NCBI): domain Eukaryota; kingdom Metazoa; phylum Chordata; class Lepidosauria; order Squamata; family Agamidae; genus Phrynocephalus; species Phrynocephalus versicolor. The sequence goes on along the minus strand of JAHTLZ010000074.1, from coordinate 7,175,370 downwards.
AAAGTTAATTCTTTCTTCTCTCCACCACACCCCTCTTTACACCCCCCCCCCTCAATGGGGGATGTATAGCTGCTATTACATAGGTGCATTTTCAAGGAGGTCCTGTAGGTATCAACAGGGGCTTCCATTTCCATTGGGAATAGCTGCTTCAGAGAGGTAGGTTTTCTAAGGACCTTGGCACAGAAAGAATTAAACCACTATCCCATAATCCCAAGACGGGTCAGTTCTATATCCTTGGCATCTGTTTCTAGAACAAAACAGTATGCTTCCAGAGAGAGAATTGAGAGGAGATGTGGTTCAAGAAATCCCTAAGTCCCATCCCTGTTCAAGGCGGAGGGTATGACTCCCCTTTTCCTCACGACAACCCTGTCAGTCACTGGTGATTGGTTTACGGTCACCCAGTGAGTTCCCCGGCTCATTGAGGACTAGGAGCTGATTCCCTGAAGTCCTCGTCCGCAACCCTCAAGCTGCTATGTGACAGACCAGGAGAAACTAAAACCCCTGCGTGAAAGCCAATATCCATAACATATCTGACAAAACATTACCACTAATGTAACTGCTGTTTCGCTCGATGGCGTCTTGTAGGGAAATCTGTGTGATGTTTCTCCACAGCCATTCCAGAACTGAGCCAAAGGAACAGCAGCCCTAGCCTCCTGTTATTTCTTATTTTTTAAAATAATACCTCTACCAGTAGGCTTTGAGTTGCTGTCCTGTCAGAAGTCTCCCTCAAAGAGCTGAATACCAGCACCTCCTGAACTAACAATAAGACATGTTTTACTAGTCGTGATGAAACATCTTCTATAAACACTCCCAACCTGACCGGCCGTCCTTTCCCCCAGTATTGATTCACCGCTGAAATATTTGTGTCACTGAAGTTCAAGTGCATGAAACCGAACCTTCTGTTGCTTGGACTTGTATGAGCGCCACTAAAAGCAGCCCTCACTTCGGCAGTTAGTGAATTAAATAAGCAAAAAGCGTCCTAATGGTCTCTGCGAGACCAGCGCAGCTGACCTTAGCAAAGAGAATGATAATAAAAATGAAGAAGACAAACAAGAGAGAGAACAGTGTGCCTTTTTATGGTTCCTATCTATGTGGCATGCCGGGGTTTAATGTTACGTGTTATAGCTGTCTGACTCTTCCCTGCCCGAAAGGCATAGGTCTCCTCGCGTTCACCGTAGTACAGGGTTGCTGGTGTTGTCGGCATAGCAAGAGAGAATGCTAAAAGTTCCCTCCATCTCCAATAATCACCCCCTTTTCTGCTTCACTAGCTTTCGGAAGAGACCACTAGAAATGGTTGTGGTGTATCCCTATATTCCACATGAACTCTCAAAAGCATCTGGGTCAAGTAATAGCTTGTTTTTAGATTGTTGTTGTTCAGTGGTTCAGTCGTGTCCGACTCTTCGTGACCCCATGGACAAGAGCTCGCCAGGCCTTCCTATCTTCCACTGCCTCCCGGAGTTTGGTCAAATCCATATTGGTGGCATCAATGACACCGTCCAACCATCTCATTCTCTGCCGTCCTCTTTTCCTTTTGCCTTCCATCTTTCCCAACATCAGGGACATTTCCAAGGACTCCTCTCTCCTCATGAGGTGGCCAAAGTACTGGAGCTGAAGAAAGAAAGAAAGAAAGAAAGAAAGAAAGAAAGAAAGAAAGAAAGAAAGAAAGAAAGAAAGAAAGAAAGAGAATTGCAAAGGAGAGGGAATCTAGAGAAAGGTGGGGGGGACGGCAACTATAGGTGCAAAAGAAGGAGGCAAGGATGAAGCAATGAGAAAGTGGGTCCTCCAACATGCCTATGCTTTACTGCCCTACAAAGCCTTCAGATGGACTTTGAACATTGCGTGCCTTTAGCTCAACACCCATCCTTCTGAAACTTGGCAGGTGTCTTGCCTGGGAATAACTCTATAATACCTCAGTGAATTGCGGAACGCACTGGGCGACTTGAAGGAAAAGGGGATTGTCATCTCTTCTGCTATGAATAGGGATGGGATTTGGGTATTTCTTGAGCCCTGTATCCCATCATTCCCCTTTCTGGGAGTTCTCCACTCTCTAGGAACATATTGTTTTGTTCTGTATTCTCATTTTCATACTGATTTTTTTCCAAAGCTTGGGGTGAAGATCAGGGTGGTTCAGAATGGGAATGTAACTGCCCCCCATCCAAATGTGAAGATTCTACCTCCACAAAACTTACTGAAAGATGTATGTCATATTTCAGAATAAAAGTTTCTCTCTCTCTCTCTCTCTCTGTCACACACACACACACACACACACACAAACCACAATATTCTTTTTTAGATGCATTCCAGATGCAAAAGCACAATTGCACAAAAATTAGTGAACCTTTTCCTTTGAAACCTAGAAGTCTTGGTTCCCTCAAAAGAGCTGGTACATCTGCAAATCTCCTCTAAATCTTAAAAAAATGAAAGAATATGAAGAGTTGAAACAAAAATTAAAGGCACAGAGTATGGACGTACTACATGTGTTTATTAGAGATGAGTAGGAAACGAAAAAATTTTCGTTTTCATTTTTGTTTTTTCATTTTGTTACACAACGAAACGACAAACAAATTTTGTCTCTAAAATGAAACAAAACGAACAGAAACACTGGAAATTTTGTCGTGCGTTTCATTTTCGTCATGGCAATACATGTGATCTGCTTTAAATGCTAAAAAAATTCACAAAAAAAATGAAATAAATGGTAATGAAATGGTAACGAAACGAACGAAAACGAAAACAATTTTTTTGCAAAAAATCCTGAAAAATGGAAACGAAACGAAACAGACCCCCTAAACAACAAACGACAAACGAAACACCATTTTTTTGATTTGTAACCATCTCTAGTGTTTATCTACAGACTGCCTCTTGCCTCTCCCACCGACATACTCACATGTTCTGCCACGGTTACTCTGCCTACAAAATACACCCAATCACAACAAAAAGAACAACAAAGTTCTCTCTCTCTCTCTCTCTCTCTCTCTCTCTCTCTCTCTCTCTCTCAAGGTATATTAGTCCAATACCTTTTATAAATCCCTGAATCAGCATCCAAACTTAATGCGTTTGCTGTGGACACGAATATTTAGAGATCAGCGAAACAGCCAAAGCTCAAACTAAATATAAATTTCCCTCCCTGGCCCCTCGACCTCTGATTAGCAGAGGATACTGAAAGATAGCTCTTTTTTTTCATCAGGGAATTCCAGAGCAGGAAAGGAAGCATATGTGAGCTATGCTTCCTGTTTTTGTGAGACCAGTCTTCCAAAATCGACTGGTGCGAGAATGATGTTTCTCCTCTGGGTGCCAAAGGAGGGATTATTTGAAGCAGGTTCCTTTCTGACACTTACACCCACTGAATAACTCATAAAGAGTAATTTTAGTGTGATCTGGTCAAGGCAATAACTGTGGGTGCCCCTCAAATCGCCTTTTCCTTCTGGACAACCACCCTTCTCGTTCTCTGACACCTGGCACCGCAGTCTCCTTGAAGGCACTTTCATTTTCCTGCTTATTTCCCCCTTCATGAACATTTGATGAAGGAGAAGTCAATCATGGCAAGGATAGAGATAGAAGGATGGAAAAACCTGGGGAAAACAAGGAGACAGGCAGAGAGAGAGAGAGAGAAAAGGAGAAGGAGAAGGAGAAGGAGAGAAGGTGAAAGAGTAAAAGAAAGTGAAGTCACTACACGCTCATTTTCATTCCATCGGTGTTCATGTAAAATGTTTCCTAGTCCTTGATAATGCTAGGAGGAGGTCTTTCAGCAACATGGCTGATAATCTGTGTGCCCTCCCATGGGATTATCTGAATTTCAAGAGTCTGAAATCATCTGAAACCTTAACAGGATCCATTTGTGGAGACTTTGAAGAGAGCTCAAGAATGTGGGAAACAAGTGCCTACGAGTCAAATCATTGTACCTATTTTCCAACGGCAGCAAGGCACTTGAGATGTTATGTCTCGGTAGAAGTGAATGTTGGCCAGGCCAGCCATTTGGCCGGGGCAGAGAGAAGCCAAGAGCTAACATTTCAGTCACACGGGGGTGGGGTGGGGAGAGAAAGAACAACCCTTGAACTTAGCCTGAAGGTGAAGTCAAATCCTCCGTGGCTCCAATGTATACAAAGGCCTCAACATGAGAGAGGTTGCCATAGTTTCATTTGTGTCTGGCAAACTTCACCATGCATGCAGTATACTTTGGTCATCTCCAAAGTGAAGCCAGATCAGAGTGTGGATAAACTGATTTTTCTTTTGTGTGCGTTACAATTCCAAGAAACCCCCACCGCTAGAGTCAATTACTTCTGGTAGCTGTAGTTGGGGGGGGGGATTTTTTTTGGCAGGGTCTCCAATAGATGTTTCTGGCTGAATCTTGTACACTTACATACTAGGTCCTCTTGAGAATACCACTCCGCCATTGAACATGTGTACATTCAGCACCAGAATGAGAAGGGAGGCAGCATGTTCCCATTCTGGGATAGTTTGGACACTGTATTTTAATGAAAATCTATAACTCTCTAGGCCTCTACTGATATCACAATATAAACAGCAAGGAACACAATTTGTTATTCAGGAACAAGTACAGTGGACCCTTGTATAACAAATGGTTTGTATAAGATAATATCTGTACAACATAAAAATTCCAGCAATAGGGGAAATTTGCTTAACAGAATTGTCTATGGGGTTGTGAGGGTTCAGTTGTCCAATACATCGGATCTGAGGCGAAATAATGATTGTCCAGTCCTGCAGCTTGATTTTCTAATAAATATTTATTCTTCAACTCAAAAGTGTCCTTTTTTCTTACAACTTGTTCTAACGTTTCTCCGCACAAATTATCTTCAACAGTTTCTTCAAACATAAATGGATTTTTAACAAAACTATCAAACAGGTTTGCTGGTAGATTAACTTCAGGGGAACTTATATTGGAGGGTATGACCCCCTCCCATGGCAGGTGCTTCCACAGCAGGGGTAGCACGCCCACTGAGCCACCGGATTATCCCTCATTGGAGGTCGCCACCTCTCTCACATCCTCTCTGTGTTTCCCGGCCATCTTACTGGTCTAATTTCCACTGACCAGGTTAATGGCTCCCGGTACCGCACCTCATCCTTTTTTCTCCCACCACCTCTCTCCTCAGTCTGAACACCAACGTCCCTTCTCAATGGCTTTTTTACCTCCTCCAACTGCCACTCCTCGTGCGCGCACATCTCCCCTTCATCCCCGCTGTCACTCACCCAGAATGCTTCCTCTAATACGTCTCTCTCTCTCTTCCACCCCCTTCACCCGCTTCTTCTGTCTTGAGTTCTATATTTGTCTCTGTATTTATGTTCCTCTTTCTCTTTAACAGGTGCTCCTTCAGATGGCGCACGACCAACTTCCTCTGCTTTCTCCTGGTCCTTCTCACAGGGGTGAATCTGTACAACATAAAAATTGTCGCAATTAGGGATTACAGTAACCCCCCACCGATCGCGGGGGTTAGGGAACCACCCCACCCGCGATCCACGAAAATCCACGATATGCAGAACATAAGAACATAAGAATATAAGAAGAGCCATGCTGGATCAGGCCAAAGGCCCATCTAGTCTAGCTTCCTGTATCTCACAGCGGCCCCACCAGATGCGTTTGGGAGCAGAGACTAGACATCTGTCTCCTGATACTACTCCCCTGCATCTGGCCCTTGAAGTACCTTGGTTTTAAGCCTGGAGATTACACAACTCCAACATGGTTTGTAACCTGTGATGGAGTTTTCCACCAGGGATCTGTCCAATCCCCTTTTGAAGGCATCCAGACCAGATGCCATTACCACATCCTGTGGCAGGGAGTTCCATAGACTAACAACGCGCTGGGTGAAAAAATATTTTCTTTTGTCAGTTCTTACTCTCCCAGCCCTCAATTTGAGTGTATGTCCCCTAGTTCTGGTATTTTGGGAGAGGGAGACGAGCTTCCCTCTATCCACTTTACTCATGTCCTGCATTATTTTGTATGTCTCAATCCCCCTCAGGCGCCTTTTTTCCAGACTAAAGAGGCCCAAATGTTTTAGCCTTTCCTCATAAGGGAGGTGCCCCAGCCCAGTAATCATTTTAGTCGCTCTCTTCTGCACCTTTTCCAGTTCCACTATGTCTTTCTTGACATGCGGTGACCAGAATTGTACAGAATACTCCAGGTGCGGCCTTACTATTGTTTTGTATAATGGCATTATAATGTTGGCTGTTTTATTTTCAATCCCCTTTTTGATAATCCCTAGCATGGAATTGGCCTTCTTCACTGCTGCCACACATTGGGGAGACACCTTCATGGAGCTGTCCACCAACACACCAAGATCTCTTTCCTGATCCGTCACGGATAACTCAGAGCCCATGAGTTGATAGATAAAGTTTGGATTTTTTTGCCCCAATATGCATTACTTTACATTTGGCTACATTAAAACGCATTTGCCATTTCTCAGCCCATTCCCCCAGTTTGGAGAGATCCTTCTGGAGCTCTTCACAATCTTCTCTGGTTTTTACCACATGAAAGAGTTTTGTGTCATCTGCAAACTTGGCCACCTCACTGTTTATCCCTGTCTCCAGGTCATTTATGAACAGATTGAAAAGCACCGGTCCCAGGACAGAGCCCTGGGGCACACTGCTTTTCACTTCTCTCCATTGTGAAAATTTCCCATTGACACCTACTCTTTGTTTCCTGGATCTCAACCAGTTCTCAATCCATAAGAGGACCTGCCCTCTTATCCCCTGACTGTGTAATTTTCTCAGCAGCCTTTGGCGAGGGACTGTGTCAAAAGCCTTATGAAAATCCAGATAGACTATATCCACCAGTTCACCCAAATCCACATGCCTGTTGACCTTTTCAAAAAATTCTAAAAGATTTGTCAGACAAGATTTACCCTTACAGAAGCCATGCTGATTTTCTCTCAGCAAGGTTTGTTCTTCTATGTGTTTTAAGATTTTCTCTTGGGTAAGGCTTTCCACCATCTTCCCTGGGACAGATGTAAGGCTAACTGGCCTATAGTTTCCTGGGTCCCCCCTCCTTCCTTTTTTAAAAATTGGTGTGACATCTGCTATCCTCCAGTCCTCCGGCACTGTGGCCGTTTTAAGAGACAAGTTGCATATAACCGTTAAGAGATCTGCAATTTCATTTCTCAGTTCCCTAACAACCCTTGGGTGGATGCCATCTGGGCCCGGTGACTTTTAATCCTCAGTTTATCAACAACAACAACAACAACAAATTTATTGATTAGCCCAACAGGCCATATCAAATACAGAAGAAGAAGAAAGAGAATGAAAAACAGTTCAAAACACAGTTAAAATAGTAAGATTAAAAATTTATCATTCATATGTCAGCATCTCCCCTACAGGGAACACCAATTTGATCTATGAAGGTGGACCTTACCCTAGCAGCCTTATGTACAAAGTTAGCAACACCACGGACAACCTGCATCTTGGAACTGTTGAGCAGGAAATCAAGCTGAAAATTTGTGTTCCAGTGCGCAATTTTGACCAACAATTTTGATAAATGTGATTGTCTTAAGGCTGTATAAAGCTCACAATCAAATAAAATGTGAGCTGTATCCTCTATGCAGGTAGCACCGCATATGCAGGATCTGTCTTGATAGGGTAAGTTGTGAAAGCGCCCATATCTATTCATGGACTCCAATAGATCAAATCTCGCTCTGGTATAGGTTCTTCTAAGGGAGTGTGGTAGACTGATTGTTTTCAATCTATTTATCAATTAGTCCTAAAACATCCTCTCTTTTAATCTGTATTTGATTTAATTGTTTAGTCAAGAGGAGTGGTTCAGGCAGCGGAATCTGCTCGAGGTCTTCTGTCGTGAAGACAGATGCAAAGAACTCATTTAATTTCTCTGCAATTTCCAAGTCCTCCTTAATCTCCCCTTTTCCTCCCTCACCATGCAGAGGGCCAACTGGTTCTCTGGCAGGTTTTCTACTTCTAACATATTTAAAGAAGCTTGGCTCCGAGGCACTCCGGAGGCGCCCGGGAGGGTTGTGGAGAGGGACGCCGTCCGTCCCCGCAGGCCTCCCGTGCGGCTCCGAGGCACTCCGGAGACGCCCGGGGGGGCGTGGAGAGGAACACCAGCCCTCCCCGTAGCCCTCCCACGCGGCGGCGGCCGGGGGCGATGGAGAGCGACGCTATTGCCCCCCATGCCCCATCCCCCCAGGCTTCTCGGAGGTGTGGGGGGCACACATGGACCAACCAGATGCCCCCCCACGGTGCAGGTACCATGATCCAATGATGTAGCAGGACTGCGGGACCCGAACCGCAAAATGGCGGGGGGTGACTGTACTCTGTTTTCAATGCATTCCTATGGGAAATTTGTATAAAGGAAAATTTGCTTATCATAAATTATTTTGGAACAAATTAATTCATTTAAACAAGGTACAGTAACCCCCCCCCCCGCCGATCGTGGGGGTTAGGAAACCAACCCACCCACGATGCATGAAAATCCGCGATGTGTGGAAGCAGGTGGGGGGGGCGCGGGGGTGGGGGGCAATTGCGTGCCTGTCCGAGAAGTCTTGGAGCAGCGCATGCAGGTGGTGTTGCAGGATCTTACCTCCTCCGCCCACCCGCGAGGCCCCGAGGCTTCTCGGGGGAGCCTGGTTGGGCAGTGCGGAGCGACGCGATCACGCTTCTTGGCAGAGCCTGGGGGTGGCGTGGAGTGACCCGATCGGCCCATGTTGCCACCCCCACACCGCCCCAAGGTTTCTCTGCGGAACCTGGGGCGGCGCGGAGCGACCCGATCGCCCGCCGCCAGCCCCGCCAGCCCGAGCTGCAGGTACTGCGATCCTGCAATGTAGTGGGACCGCAGTACCTGAACCGCGAAATGGCGGGGGGTGACTGTAGCACTATACTTTGATAGAATGAAGGTGGTGCTCAAAACGGATCTCAATGCCAAAGGGAAGAAAAACTGCTATTAATAGCTGGGTCCCCAGTTTTAACTGCAAGTACAGTGTTACCCCAACTTACGACACGCCTGACAACCGAGAATCCCGATTTATGAGCCGGCTTTGGTTCTCTTCCCCTCCCCCCTCAGCTGCCTGGGGGGAAGATGGGTTTTCCGCCGAGGGTGGGGGAGAAAGGATCAGACATTTAAAAAGCCTTTGAGCCACCAATCCAAGCACTTGGGTCGATAGCTCAAAGACCTTTGAAACAGTGCACACTTTTCCCCTCACCAGAGGAAAAGCGGGCACTGTTTCAAAGGTCTTTCAGGCACTGAGGGAAGCTGCCTCAATTTAAAGAGGCAGCTTCCCTTAGTGCCTCAAAGACCTTTTTTTTTTCGATTTCTTTTCTCTTTTGATGCAAGCCCTCAACAGGGCTTGCACTGGAAGAAAGGGGGGGGAAAGGGGGGAAAACCACCGCTTCTCACCCCCCCCACCACCATCGGACACATAGAGGGAGAAACAGTGGTTTTTTATTATTTTTTCATCTTCCAATGTAAGCACCGATGGCAGCCATTAGCACTTGCATCGGAAGAGAAAAAAATTGAAAACCCGACGCTTCTTCCTCTATGTGCCCAATGGTGGGAGGGAGAAGTGGCGGGATTTTTAAAAAATGTCCTTAAGCAACCAAGCCAAGTACTTGACTTGGTTGCTTAAAGACATTTTAAATGACCAATTGGGGGGGGGGGGGAGCCGCTTGTCATCTAAAGTGGTTTCCCATAGGAATGCATTCCCTATGGGAAACCGCTCCATGACTTATGAGCTAATCAAGTTATGAACCTGCGTTCCAAACGGATTAATGTTGTAAGTCTTTTTGCCACTGTATACTGATTTTGATGATTTAAAATGGAACACCCCAGTCCTCCTGTCAAATTGTAAGTGCCACATTCCAATGCATGTGCAAAACACCTCCATTTGCCACAAAACATGGAGGGAAGCACATACTGGTCAACCTCAAGAATCGCTGTATCGATCAAACAGTGAAACTTTTGAAATTATGGCACCATGCTCCCATTTCATCAGATGACAGTAGAAAACATTTAAAAAAACCCAACAGTATTATAACTTGCAAGTGAGAATCTACCTACATTAATGAAAGGCACACAGCATGGGGAGGCCTGGGTAGAGAAAGCATTGCATGGACAGCACCACAATTTAACTGCTGGTTGTTAGTGTTAAGAAGCAAGAATCAGCTCCATAGTTTAAATCAGGCCATTTTCGGATTGAAACTGATGGGGTGCATCTGTGTAATCCAAGACCAAGTTGTTTGCAGTAATTATGAATTAAAGTAATCATGAAGCATGGTGTATGCAATAAATGTAGGGTCGGTCAGGAATTGAAAGAAGAATGTTTCATCATTTGGCTAGATCTTATGGACCATCTACATATTTTTCTCCATATTATCAATTATGGACACTTCCATTTCCTAGGCAATGAAGCAGCAATGTTGTTCTGGAATAATCAGTTGATTTTAATAAACTGGATATTGTACTTCAGGATAAATGCCAAGGGAAATTATACCTTGTAGAAGTTGGAGTTCCATCAAGAAGCAACCTGAGAAGTACAGACAGTGGAACAATTGTGAAGTACCAAACATTAAGTCAAAAAATTAAAAGAACTTGGAAACAAAATCAGGTCTCCCTCCTCCCCGTATAAATTTCAGCAACTGCAGCAGTTTCAAAGTCTTTGGTTACCAATTTAAAACAGTTGCCACTTGCCAGTAGCTGCTAATGGGTTTCCCAAAATCCAAAAAGGAGGGGTTTTCACAAACATGTCATCACACCCACCAATGTTTAGGACTTGATTATTAATTTTTAGGTTTTCATTCAGACACCAGCGACGCTGGGAAATAGGAAGTGCAACGTAATAACAATAACAGTGTTGTTGATGATGAAAATGGTGGTGGTGGTGGTGGTGACAGCAACATCAAATATTCAGGAGAAATGTACACAAAAGAACTTAAATGGTGAACTTTGCTTTGCATGCTCACCATCAACAAGGTCCTTACACACCTCCCCTTGGTCCTCATAAATCACAAATCTCTACAAGAAACTTCTTTCTTAGGAATGCCATCTGTATATCAGCTTTGATATGTTCCAGAGAGGTAAGTAATTTTAAGAGACCATAGCTATGCTACAGAGAGTGGGGAGATCTTACCATTTAGAAGCCCATTTGTTTCATCAGCATGCAAACTGATGACCCTTTGAACGCCATGATTGAATGATAAGCTGTGCAGAGTGGGGATGCTACCATTAAAAGGGTTTTTTTTTTAAGTAGCTGGTGGTGTTTTCTTCTGACTACTGTCCCTTTCAAGCAATCCCACACACCATTGTGCAAGGTCAGGAAGTCACTGTTAAGACCACCCTGGTTTGAGGCGGGGCGGGGTGGATGCAGAGAATGGAATATCTTCCTGACACAGAGTTGTGCTGAATCCCTCGGCTGAGAAATGTCACTTCACACCTTCCCTAGTTATGGTGACTCGTAAACAGGAAGCTCGGGCCTGTCCATGACACTGTAGCTTTTTCATAACCAGGATCTTGTTATAAAAGTGAAAGGGGGGGACCCAATACTCCACTGTGCCCCCCACTCCACCCCCCAACCAAACAAAACAAAGAACTCAACAGGGCATTTAAAGCAGCTGCCCTCTGCTCTACTTTGCCAAAACAAACACCGCCAAATCCGTAAGCCACTGCTGAACAACCTAGGCGCTAAGCACAAATTTATCAACTGAAATAAAATGGTAGAATAGCAACGGAGACAGCAGTGGCATAGTTCATCTCTTTGCAAGGAGGTATTTTTATTGGCCAGGGCTGCAACATGACATGGGAACAGAGGCCGAGAAAGAAAGAATTCTTGTTAGGGCCGTGGTCAAAAGTTTGTGTTACGGAACCGAAGCGCATGAATTGGGATTGACATCTGTGCTGTCAAAATACCTCCTGCTACCAAGACAGGGGAGCAATGTATAAAACAGGCTTCCCACTCCTGCCCCGCCCCCACAAAAAATTCACCTTTAAAGAAGGTGAAAGGGAAATGAAATGAAATGAAAAATCCAAGTCGGTGGCTGTGAAATCCAACAAAGCCCAAATTAAAATCACCTTGGGAAGTTTAACACAAGAATACAGAACCTAAGGCTGCCTTGATCCAACCTCATGCCCTCCAGATGCCCCTGAGGACAACTATGTCCATCATCCCCATGGTACATTGGGAGCGGTAGTCTAACAGAACATTCAGGCACTTGGTTAGGAAGAACTGATTCCGGGCATACAAGGGTGGTTCGGGATGTAGCTTCAAGCTCATGCATCCTCAGGTTTACGAGCAGGTACATCTGTCCATTTCTGAACTGTATCTTTTTTTGCACGGGTTTTGAAGAAGTCATTTTTTGCTTCATTTTTTTTTCTGGACAAAACCTCCTCATACCCCCAAAGTACTGTATTTGGTCTGTTTACTGCATTTTTTTTAAGTTCCTAACTTTCCTACTGTGCTGGCCGAGATACCAGTTGATTTAGAATTTCAAAATCTATTTTGAAAGCTTACGAAATAACGAAACAGTGTGTCATTTTTGTAAGGTGCCCATCTCTACTAACTTGCTGTCCTCAAGCTGCTTAGATTTGGGACCAAACTGGACACAGCAACATATATAAGGGGCAAGGAGCTGTGTGCACCACGTACTGCTTTGTGTGTTCTCAGACATGTCGCTTCCCCCTTACACACACACTTGAGGCATAGGGTTGGAAGCAGAGCTGAACAACTGGATATCCTTCAGATGTTGTGAGATGCAATAACCAATAGCTCAGTCCAGCACAGCCAGAGGTAAAGAATGCTGGGAGCTGCCGTCCAATGCCATCTGGAAGCCTAGACTTGGCCCACCTCTGGCCTAAAAGGAAGGAAGTAGCATGGCCCTCCGCAGCACTTGTTTTGAGCTCCTGCTTGGGGGGGCGGGGGGTGAGGGCGTTCTTCTTTGTTCATCGCAGAAGTCTGGATGTTGAGAAGTCGCTAACATTGTTTTTCTTACATTTTCTTACATTTATCCATGTTTATCTTATTTATTGGAGTAAATGGATCCAGCTTTCCTCTGAAATAATAGGAAGCACATGGGAAAGGACCCTGTTCAGTTAGAGGCAGACGGGAAGAAAGAAAGAAAGAAAGAAAGAAAGAAAGAAAGAAAGAAAGAAAG
>JAHTLZ010000074.1:7139609-7153022 GCA_023846285.1 Phrynocephalus versicolor | reverse complement strand
TGAGAAAATAGCCCAAGATTCAGCACTAAACCCCTTTCACCATGACTAGAATTTTGTGCAATAAGATATCATATATATAAGCCTCATGCTTTGCTAACTATATAAGATATAATCATAATTCCCCCAGCCAAAATTGTACACCTTCTTTCACTGCGATCCTGCCTACAAATGCCTCTTGGCTTCGGTCACCCATCCAGCTGAGAAGCTGGTTGTCTCCTTTCCCTTGTTGTACTTGCTCATTCAAGTATGTGTTTGAATGCAATGCATTGGACGTGTGAGAAGAAGAAAAGCAATCTTCCTGTGTTTATTATTTTAAGAATTTACCAGTAGTGTCTTCAAACATCTTCCTGATTTTGCTGTCAAAATGCATACCACAGAACTTCATGGCAGGGTCTCCTGACGCTGGAAATGTTATGCTCCAACCATCCCTAAGGCGAGTGGCTCCACATTCCGGGACCTCAGTCAGGCAGATGAATGAAAACTATTTCCATTTTATTGTTAGCTGGCTCTGAGAAATGTGGAGCAGAATGTTGGGTTTCTCCCTGCAAAGGCAGTGTTTAGGTTTTAACGTTTTGCGACTTGATCAGAAAGGGTCTGTGTTGGAAATTCAATACGGTTTCTCATTAAAAAGCAATTGTGGAGGGTGCAGCCCTGTCCTGTAGACATGTTGATGCAACACTCTTTAGTCAAAGCTGTCTCTCCCCCTCCCCCAGTAAATCTGAAATATGCTGTACAATAACAACTGTTCGAGCATAATAGGTCTGTATGCTGCTTCCAGCAATGTTACTGTAACCACGCATTGTGCAATCCCCCCCCCAATAGACAACAATGAGAGCATGTCCCTAACCTGTAAAGACTTAGTGGTCTCCACCAGAAAGAAAGAAAGAAAGAAAGAAAGAAAGAAAGAAAGAAAGAAAGAAAGAAAGAAAGAAAGAAAGAAAGAAAGAAAGAAAGAAAGAAAGAAAGAAAGAAAGAAAGAAACCTTCCAAAGACTACCCACCCCACCTTTCTGTAAAGAAATATGCTATAATAAGCATACTGGGATCCAGTCCCAAGAGCAAGCTGCAGTACAGGCAACAAAACAGTGATGTTGGCCCAGAACCCCAGCCCTGTCCACAATGGCATATAAATAATGCATATGATTTATTGAGGGCATGGTTTGCATGGGGGGCGGGGGAAGAAACTCCATGCCTACTTGCGTTTCTACTTGGATCAAGTCATCTCCTTGCGAGCTGTTGTGCACTTTTCTGGCCCAGTGGTAGTGCATGCATTCTTTTTGGCACACAGAGGATCAGGGGAAGCGCTCCCTGATGGCTCCTGGAGTCCTAGCCAGTACGGCCACCCTTAACAGGCTCCCTTTCCACAACGAATCCACAACTACTGGAGACAAGTGGTACAAATAACTTACTGCAAGTGGGGAAAAGACTAACCCAGTGCCAGTAACCTCAGGGCAGCAGTGGTAAGGGAACATTCCCCCTGCCCTTCTCCTGCCCATCCCCTGGCTTTGCAATCTACTCTCTGCCTTCCTGCTCTTCCCTCCCTTTCTCTTCCTCCATTTTCTCTTCCCTCCCTGATTTCCCAATTCCTCCTGTCATCTGCATTTCCCCTCCTGTTTCATCCATCTTCCTTCTCTCCCACCAGTTTCACTTGCTGATCCTATACCAGTGATGGCAAACCTTTTAGAGACCGAGTGCCCATGGAGTGGAGCCATGATCTTTTGCTGTGCAGTCATTCGCAGCAAACACAGCACCAAAAGAGTCGTGTGACCGGGGCCTTGCTCGACTCCTTCAAAGGATGTTTCTTGTTAGGCATCAAACCACAGAAGCTAAAAGGCCCATCCCAAGAGGTAACAGGGAGCATCCTAAAGATCACACAAAGTGTTATTTTGACTCTCCTTCGGTGACTGCAGCGGGTGCAAAATGCGGCAGCCAGACTGGTGGCAGGTGTGCGTCGACATGACCACATCACCTCAGTACTGGCTCGCCTGCATTGGTTACCCATTGCGTCCCGGATTAGATTCAAGGTCTTGGTTTTAGTTTATAAAACCCTCCATGGCCTGGGACCTGATTACCTAGCAGAGCGGATCCCCCAGCGGCCAACTTTGGCCCGACCAACTAGGATGTCGCGGGCGCACTCGCTGCGGGTGGCCACGCCCAGGGAGGCTCGGAAAACGTCCACCCGTAACCGAGCCTTCTCTGTGGCTGGCCCAAAACTCTGGAACCATCTCCCTAGCGAAGTGCGCCTTGCACAGTCCTTGCCTGCCTTCCAGAACGCTTTAAAGACCTTGCTTTTCCGGGAGGCATTTGGTGACTCTTGATTACATTTTTTTCTTTTTTTTTCTTTTTTCTTTCTTTTTTGTCTGCCATCTGCCTCCATGCCTTTTTTTATTATGTCCTTTGAAATGATGTTATTATTTATTATTTGCCGTATGTAATTGTTTGCTGTTTTATTTTCATGTGAACTGCCCGGAGTTCCTTCGGGAAGACGGCACGGTATATAAGCTTTAAAAATAAATAAATAAATAAATAAATAAATAAAATGATGCACAGTTAATAGCTGTGCGACAGAGGCCCAAGTTAATTATCCAAAGGAAGATTGGCCAGGGTTCAATTCTCTGTCTAGAATTCGGCAGTATAGAGAGAAAATGATAGATTTAGACACACACACACACACACACACACACACACACACACACACACACATCTAACCATAGAGAAAGTGTGGATCAGATCAGCAACAAGGAAGAATGTCCTCTCCAATCCCCTTTCTTTGCAAGAATGAAGAAACACAGCAGATACGGGTCAATGAAAGGAAGACTCTGGTTGCTCTCTCCTCATCCCTGGATTTTATCATTGCCCTTGTAAAGAATATTATGTGGATCAAAGCCAGTAACTCGTCTACTGATGATGTTAATGAAAAGCAGGAAACAGGGAGAAACTATTTCTCCCCACCCCCCTTTCTGGAACAAATGGTCCCTACAGAATACTGTGTAACATTACTCAATACCCAAGTGAGTAATGCTGGGGATTAAAGAAGGGCATGCGGATGACCCTGAATTTGGGAAATAAAAAGTAAGGTTCCAGTTCCAGCCCATGGCAGACACCTGTCAGGGAAATGTCTGTTCCTTTTATTTATCCTTCAACTCCTTTAGTTCTTGTTCTTCGGGGTTTCTCTTTTTTAGATGATACTATATATGCTTGGCCAAGGATCCATGCATGCCAGGCCAATACACATATAAACATGCTAGTTTATTGTTGATTGTTATTGTTGATATTGTTAATGTTGATGTTAATAATAATTTCTCCTTTTCTCCCTTCCCCTCTCCCTCATTCCTCCTCCTCCTCCTCCTCCTTTTTTGCTAGAGTATTCTAGGTAGCTTCATTCGGAGCAAAGTTAACTGACTCCTTCTTGAGTTAGAAGACTATCCTTCTACCTCATAACAGGACAGGAGCAATCCATAAATCTTTTGTAAGCAGAGAAATCCCAGAGTTAAGGAATTCCTGCCAAGAAAACTCCATGGACATGGGGTCACAAAGAGTCGGCCACGACTATAACGACACAACACACACACACACACACACACACACACAAACGCTGTGGTATAATCTGAATACAACTGTGTTGACCTTCCCCTGCCTTTAAAAATTTGGGGGGGGGGGGAACCTGATGTAAGTATTATACCTCCAACAAACGAAACCATAATGAATCAACACACTGAAAATACCGAAGTCCCAGTTTAATCCGGATCAGTTACAAAGTCTAAGAAAGACCTAGTGACTAGAATGCAGTTGGTATATGTTGAATCCAAAGGGTTCCTATTTATCCCGTAGAGCCAGGACAAATATGAATAAATATCCCAGTGCTGCATGTAATGTTTGTGGAGGGGAAAATGTTTTTACTCCATGGAAGTGAAAGCACCATACTGCTGGATCAGTCTAATTCTTCACGTGTTCCTAACAACTGGAGACTGTGGTTCAGGAGAGCAATATGCCCAAACTCTGCTCAGAATTAGATTGCACTTCAACACAGATCCAAGGCAGGTCCCTCGATTTCTGTGTAGTCTCAGGGCAGAGGTGGTCCGAAGTGCCTCAGGCCCTGGGCTTCTGTATCTAATATCCAGAACTGGAAAGATGTTCCCCAATACAGGTATCTTCCCCTTGCACCACTGCTGTCCTTGGCTCCTGTTGCTGCTCCTCACGAGATAATCTCACATGTGAATAAACCAGGCGAACCTTGCTTGTGGGGAAACGGGATCCCAACACTTGTGTGTACCCTTCTTGTGAGAGAATAAACATCTCCAGTGTGAACACAAAGGATTGCTCAAGTGAGAGATAAAACAGATCACATTGCTTTTAAGCAGCATAAACCAGGCTGCTCCAAATTCACCTGCCTGGACAAGCCCTTTGTTTTTAGAGTATGCAATATTGCAGGATTGAGTAAGCTCCATGTTCTGACTCAGTCTGAGGAGCTGAACCCAGGAGTATTACACTGTTTAAATGTGAATCCAGAATAACCTACAAAAAGAGAACAAACCAACCCCACATATAAAGCTTTGTAACAAATAGGAGCAATCTGACCACAGTATCAAGTGTGCTATTGCAAGCCTACCAGTTAAGTCATTCTGCATTTTATTTAGTCAAAAAGGTTTCCTTCTCTCTCCCAAAAACACCTTAAAAGGAGACACAAGCAATATTTCATTTGCACAGCAAACATCTGGATGTGAATCCTGCATTTGGGGCACAAATGAAGGGGGGGATATGCCCCCTGAAGGTCTGCGTCATTTGGAAGATTTCTCTCCCACCCACCCACTCACCCCAATATGTAGTCGTGGTTTGATTTTTCAAAGATTCCCACATGTCAGGGATATTGTGTTCAAGGGTTTCAACCCTCTCTTTAATTTAGGATATTCATTGCCTTCAACTAAAATAGTCCAGCTTGTGAAACTGATACTCTCCTTGGTGTAAAATCAAATTCAGCTCACAAATCTGAAGGAGATTCCCCTGCCCCCTCTTTTTTTTTTCCTCTCGCACAATTACTTTTGCAAATGTCCGCTTCAAAACGAGTTCCAAAGGGGGAAGGAAGAAGGTTTGAAATACAGCAAAGAGTGGAAAGTGGCTGGTTGATGGAAGCGATCGGACAATATTCAGTAGCTGCCCCTCAAAGGAGACATTTTAATAGGCCTCTCATATTTGGGGACTGAAGGAGGGGGAAAGGTTAATGCTGCTGCATTCGTATTATACCACACCGTCTATTATTTCTTAACCCTGGGATTTCTCAACCTGTGAAAGATTTATGGATTGCTCCTGTTATGAGATAGAAGGAGAGACTTGGAACCCCAAAAGGGGTCAGTTAACTGTGCTCCAGTTGTGATCAATGGATTAACACATGCCAGGGAACCTGTGATATCTTTATTGCGGCTACTAGTACCTTCTGAAACAGATTGCTGAGTTTAGTTTATGGGTTCCAGTTCCGTGTAAAAGCCTCACAGTCAAAGGCCGCATTGTCCATCCTGCCACTAGAGATGGGCTTTTTTGTTAGTAGTTAGAAGTAGTTAGCTTCTGAAATAAAATGTGAGAGAACAGCTGATGTTCAGAACTGGGGTAATTCAATCAACCAATCCCTCACCTTGTGCTGGGCTTGCACAGGGCACAACTCCAACAAGGAAGAAGCCTCCAACGTGCCATCTTTCCTTCTCCTTGGCACTGGCCAATCAGGAGCTGTGCAGGGAAATGCATCACCTCACCTCCCTGTCTGATTGGTCACTGCCAGGAAGAAGGAAAGATGATGTGACGGAAGCTTCTTCCTCATTGGAGTTATGCCCCATGTGAGCCCAGTGCAAAGTAAGGGATTGCTGATTTCATTCCTCCGGTTCCAAATGACAGCTGGGCTCCCACGTTTCATTTCGGAAGCTGACCACTTTGGAAACAGTAAGCCCATCTCTAATTGCCAACCATGTTTAAAAGTTACCAGAAGTAGTTGTTCCCGCATGTAGAACTTTCTAGGAGGATTAAATAGAAAATTTAAAGAGATATACACCTTCCTGTTGTACTGAACAAAGTCTTGGGATAAGATTCATCATTCAGAGATCAGTGGAGTAACTCTGTGGACTGGAGTATAACCCAGAATGAATCCCAGGAATCTGATAGTCACTGGGATTCTGGTCAATGAAGGGCAAAATATTAATATTTCCAAATTCTGTCCCTACCTAGTGATGGGTGAAATCTAACAGTAATTTGCAACTACAGCAGGCCCACTAGATCAGTGGGGAATTGGTGGGTCAACCCATATGTACATTCCATTCATCAAATGGGTCTACTCTAGCTGGGATTTACTACTGTATTTCAGTTTAAGTAATTAATTGTAATGGAAAATGACAATAAACAAATTAAAGGAATGCAGATACAGGTAACAAGGTGCGTTTATTTCCTGCTTGTTAGTAATGAGAGATTACATCTCAACGTTAATGCAACTGGCAACTGTGTTTTTGTATAACAGGTCTTCCAGTCCCAGCCCAACCAACAGATAAAGGCATCTGTCTATCGCATATTTTCCTTTATCGCTGGTGGGTCATGATAAATGGGGAACTACTGTACTTTATTAAACATTCTGCCCAGCATGACTTTTGGCTGGGTTCTGTGTGAACCCATCATTCCAGAATATTCTGTTCTCTCTCTCTCTTTTTTAACATCACAGCCCCCCCCCTTTCATCTGCAGCTAATTTTTTTCATCCTCACTCTTCTTTTTATATTCACTGAATGGTGTGTCAGTTCCTCCTAATGCCAATGGATGATGATGTGTTGATTCTGCCTTATGCCAAAAGTTTTCTGGTGAGGGTATAATGGGAAAAGTAAAAAGGAGAAAGTAAAAGTTTGATCTGTTGGATCTTATGCTCTAGATTTCATAGCATTTTTTAGGGGGAGATTCTTACAAAACCACCAAGAAATTATCAACCCCATGGATGTCCGCAGACTACACCAGAGAAATTAGAGAAGAGAAGAGAGAATGAAAAACACAGACTCCCGGGTCCCACCAGAAATGCATCATGATGGGCAATGCAGTGGCCAACCGGCCCCTAAAATCTATGTTTGGACAGCATTGACCTTTCATTGGAAAATCAATTGCTCCATATTATTATTATTTTCAAAGGGGCCCCCAGGGTCAAATGGAAATGCCAATTGTGGAACTGCAGTGGCATGTGATGGCCATGTGGATGAACAATGGTGGGTCATTTCACATTAAATAGGTCTGAACATGATATCGGCCATATGACACAATCACGTAGTCTTCTGGAAAAACAGAAAATGTGAGGAAGTGGAGAGACATTTTAGGATGTGTGAACAGAGCCTAAGTTGTACATAGTGTGTTGTGTACGGTTCACTCAGCGCATTCTGGAAGTTGATGTAGGGCTTTGGATTGGGACTCTGTTTGGCTAGGCCAGGATTTGAGGGCCCTCTGAACCAACCCAAACCTAGATCTGTGCCAATATTCATGAGTTGGGACTCTCATTCACTTGGAGCAAACCAGGTTGAGGAGCCATATTTTGTTGCTGTTGTGTTGTTACCATCGTGACCGACTCTTCATGACCCCATGTCCATGGAGTTTTATTGGCAGGAATACTGAAGTGGCTTGCCAGTTCCTACTCCAGGCGTCTACAGCACCTGGTATTCCCTGGTGGTCTCCCATTCAAGTACTAGCCAGGCTTGACCCTGCTTAGCTTCTGAGATCAGGTGAGATGGGAGGTGCTCAGGGCATCTAAGCAGCTTGAGGAGCCATGTAGCCACCACAAAAACCAAATATAAAAGTAGAACCGGTAATACCTTTAGGCTACTAGAAAAATAACAAAAAATTGCTAATATTTCGAATGCGAAAACCCTCTTCTTCAGAGCTGTACCAACAGGTTAAAACATGGTAAAAGAGTTGTCAGGAGTTATTTCTCAGTTGTAAAGTCTTTGGCAAGATGGAAAATATGACAGGTAGTTTCTTAGATGAGGCCCAGAGCTTAGATGTTCTGAGGCTGCATCTGAAGTAAAGGGTGGTGTTTTTCTTGTCCCAATCTTTCAAACAACATGTCAGGGTGTATGTGAGCCACCCTTCCAATTCCGAACACAAACACAATCACACACACACACACACGCCAGTGCAATCTCAAATGGTCCTGGTCTATCTCAGAATTGGGTTGGGATGGTTTCCTTTAACCTGGGTATGCCCAGGTTGACACAAACAGCCCTGATTCATCCCAGAACATGGCATTCAACCAACACTGCCTGATGCAACCCCCCCCCCTTGTAGGGCTTTTGAGATGTGTTGGGAGTCTAAAAGGCCATCATCCCCATTGGGTTGCAGGGGTGATACTGCCAATGGAAACCTTTTGTCTTGTCAGTCTTTTGCGTTGAAATGGTAATGCTAGGGATTAACATCACAACAACTTCACAGTGAATCCCCAGCCCCCCCCCATAAAGTAAACTAATTAGGTTTTTGAGTGCATTAATTGCTAACGAAACACTCCCATCTCTTATTTTTAAGCAAGCGTACATCTGAATACAAGGGTGGGTTGCAACACATTCATATGTCTACATTCCCCTGTCCACATTCAATCCTCCAGATCTGTTCCTGTCAGAGTATGTGCTATTTAATCAGCCAGCAGAAGCAATACTTAATGAATAAACTGTTAGCCAGAGATAGAGTTTACTTAAAACCAAACAGTTATATTACAAATGTACAAAATATATCACAGCATCACAGAACTTCTACAAAGTTCAACAAAGCATAGAGGGAAAAATCACATTAGTACATTGATACATAATGCAACAGCAAAACAACATAATAGCATACAGTACATAGACAAAATATATAACAGAGAAACAAAGTGGGTGCCTTTACTCACGGAAGGCCCAATGAACAGTGATTTACAGAGCATTTTTATACACACCTCTTGCATCAGCCAAAATATCATTATGTTAATTCTTTACACTTATACTCCATTTGAAAAAATACTATACATTGAAGGCCTTTTCACACCCTTAAATTCGGACCAGAGATCTTGGGGGTTCGTTGCTCTTCCTCTGTCCCCACCCCTCCGCACTTCCTTTATTCTGTCTGTGTGAGGGGAGGGAGGGAAAAAGGGACAAAAGAATAAAGTCTTACCTCCCGGCCGGTGGAAGCTGCCGGGGAGCCCCGTCACTTCCTGATTCCTTCTCTTAAAGCGGCGGGAGGCAAAAAACAACAACAAAAAGAAGCGAGGAGAGCCCGGCACATCCGCATCAAGGAATTTTCACCTCACAAGAGCAGGTACAAGAAAAGTGTGCTGGGTCGCGCTTAGGTGGGCGGGGTCGCACTTAATTTCCTCTAAACTCCGGAGCTGGTGGGGAAACATTTTTAAGCTCCGGAGCTGGGAGCCATTTGCCCCGGAGTTTAGGGGCCGTGTATAAACGCCCTGAGTCACTGTGACTTTGCACTTTTTGCAGACTCCGTCTTTAAATCAATTAAATACATATCAAATACATACAGAACATCCTGTCAACTACATATATTTCACTAACTAATATGTGACAGTTCCCTTCTTCTTCTGCCTTCTCAAATGGGGATAATTCCTCACCGGCAATACCTCCCTTGCCTCCCTTCAAGTCCTTTCATGCATTTAACATTGAGACCTGAAATGGGCTCAGCATGTCTGTCTGAACACTCTTAGAAGGCCCCTTTCTCTGCTTTCGTTTCTAAACCCTCCAATGCGGTGGTTCTCACAACCGGTGGGTCCCCAGATGTTCCTGGACTACAACTCCCAGAAATCCTGGCCAGCTCAGCTAGTGACGAAGACTTCTGGGAGTTGCAGTCCAGGAACATCCGGGGACCCACCAGTTGAGAACCACTGCTCCAACGGCTTTAGAAAAGCCAGCACCTCTGAGCGCAAGGGGAAGGCTCCCCGTCCATGGGCTCCTCACCCAGCTGCTCCCCAAATGCAGTTTTTGTTCTCACGTATGCAGACAAGCACCTGCCTAAGGCTTTTTTCCTGTGCGTTCGCCCTGCTGTAAAAGCTCTTTTCTACCAAAATGTCAACCTCTTCCTGCCAAGTGTGAACTAAATGAACCAGGTGGAAGCCCTGCCCGCCCACCCCCCTACCCCCTTCAAAAGATTTACCTCCCACCTTATTATGAGACCTGGCTTTTATCTTTAGGAGTTGGGGAATAAAAACAGGCCTCCGTTAACTAGCCATAGATATCAAGGGAAGCAACATTTCTTTACACATCTTCCCATTTAGAGAAGGGGGGGAAATGAGGTTTGAAACTTGAGATGTCAGTCTTTCGAGAACATGCCAGGCTAATATCACGGGCCAATTTATATGACAAGAGCACGGCTGCTTTTATTTGTTTTCGACCTTGGCCCCCTTCTCTACTTCCTGGCCCTGCTTGGCTCCTCTTCCTCTTCCTTTCCCATAATGGTCTGCTGCAGCAGCCTGATATTTGCTGGCACGCACTCAGAAGAAGGGGAATAGGGCATCTCTGGAGTTATCAGTTCATAAGCCCCCGCCTTCCCTGCACCCCATGCTTGTGTTAGTAAGTTATCAGCAGAATGGCCGGTGAAGTTTTTATTGCTTTGCATCTTTGCTGGGATGTTTCAAAGCCCATAAAAATGGCTGTAAATGTCCTGCTTTGCAAATCTCCCCTAGAAGCTCGGAGGAGATTAGGATCTCTTCTGCATTCCTCCTCAAGAATCCAACCTTCGGAGAGCACATAGCAACCTCACGGAGCGCACTGAGGTTGCACAAGCAAAATAATAATAAAGTGAAATGAAATAAAATAAAGTACCTTTGGCCACCCACATCATTCATTCAGCAGAGGAAGAGATGATGTGCAATGAGCCTCCCCCCCCCCCCAGGCCGTTTCCTGCCAGTTTTGTGCCACCAGGCCAGAGCACCTGTGGCGTTCAGTCTCACACTGATTGGCCTCCATTTGTCTGGTGGTGTTTAATTACTTTCAGAATGTTCAGTGAGTGGTTGTCTAGGCGATTCTAAACACACTAAACGAGTATTGCATGAATTATAAAGGCAGAAATACAGCATCCAGATAATGGATGCGAAGCGAACGGGGTGGGGGGGGGAGAGGGAGAGAGAGAGAGAGAATAATTCTCAGTTATATTCTGAGTCACACAATGCAGAAATTCTTACAAAGAATTTCTGACTTTCCATAAAAACTAGATGCCCCTGGTCTATTCCTCTCTCTCTCCCTCTCTTTCTCTCTCATTCTCCTGGTTTCATTTTTAAGTGGAGGCTTTGGATAAAAGCTCCCAAGTTCTGTCCAGCTCTGTGTCATTTCCAGAGAACCTTCCACAGGAAAGATGACATTTACTACAGGAAGTGTCATAATTCCAGGAAGATATTTTTCTTAAAAACCAATAACAACAACAAAACCCTGAGATTTCTCCAGAGATTTCTTGGTGGGGGTGGGGTAGGGACTGCATAAATATCACTGCAGAAAAAAAGGGGGGGTATTTCCCCCTTCCAAAGCTTGTCAAGAGGAAGAGGCTGAGATTCATATCAAATCAAATCAACCTTTATTGGCATTAAAATAAAATAAAACAACACAACAAGAGAAAATGAGGTACAGCAAGGAGGGTAATCAAACACGGAACCAGTGATTCTAATATATGCATTAGCTACTTAAGCCAATGAGATGGGGAATAGGGAAGCCCAGATCCTCGTGCTGCTATAATCTCAGAGGCAAAGAAGGCCACCTCATCCATATCTGTCGGTGTTGTTGTTCAGTCGTTCAGTGTCGTGTCCGACTCTTCGTGACCCCATGGACCAGAGCTCGCCAGGCCTTCCTTTCTTCCACTGCCTCCCGGAGTTTGATCAAATTCATATTGGTTGCATGTTGGACACCTTCTGACCTGAGGGGATCATCTTCCAGCGTCATATCTTTTAGCCTTTTGTTTCTGTTCATGGAATTTTCTTGGCAGAGATACTGGGGTGGCTTGCCAGTTCCTACCCCAGTAAGTCTTATTACAGGCCTCTTGTCACCAGTGTAATTATCCTTACAATGATGAAAGCACAGTTCAGCCTGTTTTATTTTGTAGCTTCACTGATCAACTGGGACACAAAAGTAGCAGTGTCCCCCCATTTATAAGATATTCCAGCCTGCTGCACCCAGAGACAATTTCCAAAAAGGCGAGAGGAACTCGGTTCAATCATCCATATTAGGGAATAGTGACTGTCTGTTCAAGGGGGAGTTAGCTAGTCCTGATGGTGTCCATCATCCGTTCTATCAAGAGGGCTTCTCCCCATGAATTGGAAGCCTGGGAAATGAAGGTTTCAATTCACATGTTGAGTCCTCATTCACAGAAGAGGTTCTCCTGTATAGATTCATCGCTCTGCCTATAGTAAGAGTAACAACATCAGAGCCAGAGCCAGGCGGGTCTAGAAGGTTCCCCTTCTGTGCATGGTGCGTCTTCCTGAGCATGGCTGCTTAAGAAGCAGGGCCATGGATGCCTTCCACAAGCGTATGCGAATGCACACACACTCCTAATCCAACCTAGATTTCATCTTTTTCTTTAAGTATTTTATAAGTGGCACAAGGGCCAAGTGCTTCAGAAGTGCTATATTTCATAAGCAGCAGTGCCACCGGTTGCTGCTGTCACCCCTTCTGGTTGGTAGGCAGGAGGTCTTAGTGGGTGCAGCCATGGGTAGGTGGAGACATGATGAATGATGAACGGCCAAAAGTAAGGGAGTATTTGTGCAGTCAGAAGAAGAATCCTGGACAGAGAATTCCAGGAGTCATAGAATGTGGCTAACAAGACCTGCTCTCCACTGTCTTCCAATATTCCCCTTAAAATAGGATAACCAGGTGCTTTTCTTTCCCCTGCTTAAATGTTCATAAAATTGCAGGGCATTTTCTCCTGCAAGATGCAATGTCATGCCTGGAGCATTATTACAGGGTTGGTTTAATGGAATCCCTTACCTGAGAATATGTTGCCCATGGGTGTAGAGTGCCCAGGAAACCCCGGCTCATATGCTTCTCCATTGTCCACTCCACTGGGAATACTGGACAAAGTATATTGCCTTGATGTTACTAAAGACGGAGGAGAAATCTGATATGGGTAAGGTTTGCTTGGAGGCAGTAGGTAGATATTATGGAAAGAATGGCAGACTTTCTTTGCTTAAACGTTAGGAGCCAAAGTCCTGTTCCTGCTTGAACATTCCTGCCTGTTCGCCGTGGGAATTTACAATGATGGCCCTTTAACAAAACCAGGCTCTGTTTTATGGCTTTTACACCAACAAAGGTAGTCTAACTCTAACGAAAGCATTCCTTCACAATAGGTAGAGTGGGTCTCCACAGCCTTTTTGGTATGGGCAGAGCTTGGGACGGTTTCACTGTGTGTGTGTGTGTGTGTGTGTGTGTGTGTGTGTGTGTGTGTGTGTGT
>JAHTLZ010000074.1:7128596-7139599 GCA_023846285.1 Phrynocephalus versicolor | reverse complement strand
TGTGTGTGTGTGTGTGTGTGTGTGTGTGTGTGTGTGTGTGTGTGTGTTGCATCGTTACAGTTGGGACGGACTCTTCGTGGCCCCATGTCCATGGAGTTTTTCTTGGCAGGAATACTGGAGTGCCTTGCCAGTTCCTACTCCAGGCACCTACAGCACATGGTGGTATCCCATCCAAGTAGTACTAACAAGGGCTGACCCTGCTTAGCTTCCGAAATCAGGTGAGATCGGATGTGCTTAGGGCATTACTGCAGGGTGAAGTCTTAGGTGTTTTAAATCATATATGCCCATCATTTATTTTATTTTGTTTTATTTTATTTTATTAAATACATTTTTACCCTGCCTTTATCTTCAAAAAGAACCCAAGGCATCTCACATCATTGAAAGGCAACATTTAAAGCTAAAAACAGCAAGTATAAAATGGCAGCTTACATCATTAAAAAAAACCATGAAAGCTAAAAACAACACAGTAAGTATACAAATAAGAAGGAACAAATAAATACCACTCTGAGAAATGATAAAAATGAGCCATATTCAACACACAGTAAAAGTAATAATGCATAAGGAGCCCTCTAAAAGCCCCACTCCCAGCACCAGCCACTGAGGGAAAGTTTGCCGGAAGGCCAAGGTCTTGGCCTGCTTCCGAAGGCACAGCAAAGAAGGGGCCAGTCTGGCCTCCTGTGGGAAGGAGTTCTAAAGTCGTAACTCCCACCCTCACAGAAGATGGAAAGCAAACGAGGCAGGCATTTATGTCTTTGCATTTCACCTAAAGAAACTTCTTTCAGATCCACTGGTCTTCAGATGTACCTCAAGGCAGATACTGCCTGATTTTCACAAAAAGTAACTTTTATGCTTCTCTGAGGGCTTCTGCTTCTGCCAATGTTCTGAACAAAATCCTAATTTAGGCCGAGTCTCCTTCACTTGCCAGTACTATGTGAAACACATTTATTTACACCATTCCAGTGTTGCTGATGCATTAACATTGTTCAGCCTTTTATTAGCCATGCGGGAATTAGTGTGCTGGTGTTAAAAATAGTTGACACTGTCCCTGCTATTTGTTGCTCACTAAGAATGATTTTTTTTTTGCCAGTTCAACCTTCCCTAGAAAAATGTAATTGGATGTTCTGTCAAGATTTGTGGAGATTTTTGTTTTGACACAGCCTGGGACTATTTCCTGTAACAAAAGGTAAATGTTCCCCCCGCACATGTGTGTTAGTTGTGTCCGACTCTAGGGGCGGTGTTCATCTCTGCATTCAAGCCAAAGAACCAGTGTTGTGCAAGTCCATGGCCATGTGGCCAGCATGGCTGCAAGAAAACACTGTTTTGCCTTCCCGCTTTTTTACAGCGGTACCTGTTTAGCTACTTGCATTTACATGCTTTCGAACTGCTAGGTTGGCAGGAGCTGGGGTTATCAGCGGGAGCTCGCTCTGCTGCGTGGCACCTGGGATTTGAACCCCCGAGCTGTTGACTTTGCAGTCAACAGTTTTCGGAAGCCTTAGTCTACTGAGCCACCACACCCCTCCCTATTTCCTATAGTTCTCTTGCTAACAGTAGATAGCGAGGTGAAAATTCAGGCGTGGCATTCCTTTCACTGTAAGGTGATATCTGCGCAACCTTTACCCCAGCCAAGAACATATACTATTTTGTATAAATAAGCAATAAGCAGTGACTGATTAGCTTCTTGTGCATCATGGTTGATCACAACTTTTGCCCCTTCAGATTTTAGAACTTCAAGTCCCAGGAACCCCAGGCATCCTCACTAGCCATAAAGGGTTCTGGGAATTGTTGTCTCAAACATCTAGAGGGCCAGTGCTTGACAGCAACCATTAAACATTTAAAAAGTATCAATGTAAAGAGGATGAGAAAAGGGCAAGAGGTCTACCTTGATGCACAGATGACCTTGATGATGACTACAGTGGACCCTCATATAACAAACAGTCACCCAGCGTGTTGTTAGTCTGTGGAACTCCCTGCCACAGGATGTGGTGTGGTGATGGCATCTGGCCTGGATGCCTTCAAAAGGGGATTGGACAGATTCCTGGAGGAAAGGTCCATCGCAGGTTACAAACTATGTGTCATCTCCAGGCTTAAAACCAGGGCACTTCAAGGGCCAGAGGCAGGGGAGTGGTATCAGGAGACAGATGTCTAGTCTCATGTGCTCCCAAACGCATCTGGTGGGGCCACTGTGAGATACAGGAAGCTAGACTACATGGGCCGTTGGTCTGAACCAGCATGGCTCTTCTTATGTTCTTATGGTTTGTATAACATAAAATCTGTACAACACAAAAAATTCCGGAGATAGGGGAAAATTTGCTTAACAGAATCGCCTATGGGGCGAATCCATACAACATAAAAATGGTTGTGATTAGGGATTACTGTTTTCAATGCATTCCTATGGGAAATTTGTATAAAGGAAAATTTGCTTAACAGAATTTCATTTGGGATTTTAATAGGGAAAACTAATGTATTTAGTTTTAAATGGGGATGTGGGTTTTTTTGGGGTGGGTGGGGGTGGACTCCACTTTCCGGAATTGGAGAATCCTGTGATCATCTTTGCTGATGCATTAGTAGCCATGCTATTAGGAAGTAAGACCTATGGAAGAAAGTTAGATATGTTTTAGAGTGATACTACCTCTCTATTCTGCTCTGGTCAGACCCCACATGGAGTACTATGTCCAGTTCTGTGCACCTCGATTTAAAAAGGATGTTGACAACCTCGAGCAGGTGCAGAGGAGGGCGACCAGGATGGTAGAGGTTCTAGAGGAAATGTCTTATGAGGAATGGCTTAGGGAACTGGGAATGTTTAGCCTCTCTAAAAGAAGGCTGAGGGGGGATATGATAGCTATGTTTAAATATTTGAAAGGATGTCATATTGAAGAGGGTACAGGTTTGTTTTCCATGGCTTCAGAGACTAGGACTCGGGGCAATGGTTTCAAACTACAGGAAAAGAGATTCCATTTGAACATTAGGAAGAACTTCATGACAGTTAGAGCTGTTCGGCAGTGGAATATGCTGCCACGGAGGGTGGTTGATTCTCCTTCTTTGGAGGTTTTTAAGCAGAGGCTGGATGGCCATCTGTCAGAAATATTGTGATGGGGTTTCTGCATGGCAGGGGGTTGGACTAGATGGCCCTTGAGGTCTCTTCCAACTCAATGATTCTATGATTCTATGATTCTTTGAACCTATGTAGCATTTTGCTGCACAGTTGCCTTCCTGGCCTTCCTGTTGGCCTCGTGAACTGTATTGTGTAGCAGATGTACAAAGCTGTAAACTAGGATTCTCACTATCCTCAATAAAATGAAACATAGGTGCTGTTTATGGGAAATGTTGACAGCTCAGCTGGTATAAAACCTATATACTGTATATATATGCTGCAAAAAGATCCACAGAAATTATAAATACCAAGATGGTGGCTTCTTAAATCTGTATGCTTGTATAATGCTTTTGTTGGATGAGTCAAGGGGGATATAATTGCTGTCGATTATCCTTCTCCCCTGTAATCCTCTGGATTCCATGAAAATCTTTTCTGGTTGTGGGTTCCTCCAAAACAGCTGTAGGTGCTTACAGCCATGAGGAGAGCAGGGGGTGGTGGTATTTATTTATTACCTCCCACCTTTCTCCCAAGGACGGGAGAAAACGACCCTTTTCTGGAAGGGCAAATGAGGACATCATCCATAATCTCTGATCCAGCCAGGGTGATTCACACGCAAAAGCAGGCTTCCTTGGCCAGATCCTTTTCCCATGAATATAAAACCCTAAAGCTTGTTTGAAGTGATGCTTGTCCACTAAACGAATCCTTATTCTTGCAGTCCTCAGGTTATAGGCAACCTGATCCCCCTCCAGCAATCTTCAGGGCGTATACATTTAACATTGTTTCTTAAAAATGCTGATGCATTTTCCAGCATATTATGCTAGGATATTTCTTCGCATATGATCCTCCTTGGGATACTGGCCCAGTGTTAGGAATAAAACAACACTTCTTTTGACTTTTCTTTGCTCATTATCCACCACGACTACTGCCAGCAATGCATTCAGTAAACAATAAACATACCTCTCCATGGGAAAACAAAGCAGGGAATAAAGTGCCTTAGATGATGACATCATCTCCCATTAAAGGGCATAAATCTCCAGAAAATGTGTAAGTGTGAATGTGCATGTCAGGACGTGACAGATTTCACACCTTCATATTCAGGCATTTGAAGACATCCAATATTCTCAAAATAGGTCTTGATGAATCCCAGGAGTGATGGGGAAGAATGCCACAATAAAATATTTGTTTTCTCCAACTTGGGTGTGGTTTTTCGGTCCAGTTTCCATTCAGTTTTATGGTCTATGGCCCATAATAACAATTATTATTATTTGCCTTGGGTCATTATTACAATGTCGATATAAGAGGCGTTGTGGCGTCAGGGAGTGTTAACAAAGCGCTAATGCCATTGGAGCAGATAATTCTACCGAGTTATATCCAAAGTTCTTAAAAGAGCAGTCAAAAGCTCCTGCGTTGCCGGTTAGGTAATAAAAATGGAAAATTCTCCTCAAGGCATTGGTGTGATGTCAGGGGTTTTGTTTTTCAGCTGGTCTCTCAGTGGGTGGACACCATGGAAGAGATCGGCCGGGTAAGATTTGTCTTTCAACAGAACACTTCACTTTTGTTGAAGTAATTTCAATTGCCATTAGCTGTTTTTAGTTTAAAAAATGATCACTATGGGATGACCATAAAGCCTTAATGCAGCTTGGGGTGGTGGTGGCTGAGGGTAGGAGATGTCCCTGGCTGGCTGTACCAGGTCAGCTTTAATTGGTGTCACAAATGCAAAAGATTCACAGGGAGACATGCCCAAGTTACCAAACCTAAAATGGTTCTCTGGCCCTCTCCAGGAGATAAACATTTTACTCAGGTTTCCTTCACTTGAAATGTGACTTCCGATTAGTTTTGTAGTGTTACCAGAGCAACAAAGCTTGAGGCACCTCGCAGTACAAGTTCAAAGCGCTCTTCTCCCTAGGAAAGCATGAGAGACAAACCCTGCTGGGAAGAAGAATGTGGACAACTAGAAAATCCAAGCAAGGACTGTCACTTGTCAAGTGCCATCCACAGGCAAAATGATTAGAGATGGGCATGAAACAATTTTTTGGTTTCGTTATTTGTTATTCATTTTGTTACATAACGAAACAAATAACGACCCTAGGGGCAAATTTAAAACGAAGCGAAACGAACCGAGAAAAATTGGTTTGGTTCATTTCGTTTTGTTAATGGGGGGGGTGAGATATCTCCTACCTGGTGCTGGTCCGGACGGAGGTCCTTTTGCACCAAACTGCATGGGGGGGAGCAGGTACCTCGTCGGTGCCATTGAGGGACGCAGCGGGCTCGAGCCTCAGGCCAGCCCCGGGAAGAGAGATAAGCAGGCCACGTTTTGGTGGCCAGAGAAGTACAGCTTCAAAGCCGCCCCCCTTGTGCCTCCCTCACACAGCCTGTTATTGCGGGGCCGATCAGGAAGGGAGATAAGGAGGCCGCGCTTAGGCAGCCAGAGCAGGTTGGCTTCAAAGCCCCCCCCCCTTGTGCCTCCCTCCCGAGGCCCGTTATCGCCGGGCCGATCGGGAGGGGAGATAAGGGGCTGTGGAGTGGGCTCTGGGAAAAAGTAGGTAAAAACAAATAATGAAACAACGAAACAACGAAATGAATTTTTTCAC
Source organism: Phrynocephalus versicolor (assembly GCA_023846285.1). NCBI lineage: Eukaryota > Metazoa > Chordata > Lepidosauria > Squamata > Agamidae > Phrynocephalus > Phrynocephalus versicolor. The sequence continues at coordinate 7,133,917 of JAHTLZ010000074.1, read as the reverse complement.
AAAATTTTGCAAAAAACAAACTGAAACAAACTGAACTCCTTAATGAAACGAAACGAAACGAAATGCCATTTTTTATTCGTGCCCATCTCTAAATATTATACAAGACTGAGTGAGTGACTGAGTGAGTGATTTAATGTTAGAATATTTATTTTAGTCAAAAGGATGGAGACCCCATTCAGCTTTTATTAAACTCTCTCTCTCTCTCACTCTCTCTCTCTCTCTCTCTCTCTCTCTCTCTCTCTCACACACACACACACACACACACACACACACACACAGGAATGACTATGTAAAACCTACAACCTCCAGTCATTTGAGATTTTTCAATACTGTACAGTATTCTATGGTTCAATGTAGTGATAAAGACTCTTTCTAGCTATGTTTAATGTGTGTGGAACCCAGATTCCATGCCATCTCCCCACCACTGTCGTCTCTTGAATCAAAGAAATAAAAAGAGTTTGATGAGGTAAGTCGGAATCCTGGATTCTATGGGTCTAGCATGCTGCCCTTTCACTACATTTGAGATCCGCAGACTTAAAGCATATCTGAATAGGCTTTCATTAATCTAAAAAATATCCACATGCTGATCATGAATGGAAATGAGATCTGTCCCTGTATCACTGGGTACAGATCAGCCTTATATTATTTATTTCTTTATTTTTCATACCATGGGCTGGCATTGCCAATACCCTGGATAGTTTCCAACAATAAAATATTAATAGGCATTGGGCCATCATATAAATAAATCATTTGATGGGACAAATGATTAAAAGTAATAAAAGAAATAATTTATTATGACACACCTTGTTTCCTTCTTTGTTTATAGATTTCTAACTCACCCAATACTGGCATCTCCCAGTCATTTTAACATAGCCAGTGCAATCATGTTCATTTCAGTTAAATCTGATTAGGAAAAAGCCTATTTAGAAGCAATCCAAGCAATACACAAACCAGCAACTTGAAGGACTGGAAATGTCCCTTATTATCAAAAGCACAGATCATCACCCATGTTTTAATTTAGCAATAATCTTAATTAGAGATGGGAATGAACTGAAAAACAAGTCATGTTTTCTGATGATTTTGGTGGAATCATCAACATTCATCAATTCGTATTCATTATAAATGGAGTCACCCAACAAATACAAATGGATGAATTTTAGCAATTTTTGATTTGTCAATTCATCAGGCTATAAAATGGCTCCAAGGGCACCCCAAGGGCACTGAAACACAATCGGTCTGAAATAAAATCTTCACCACATTTAAAGGATTGTAATCTGCACCAAATTTAAAGGATTTGTTGGGAAAAGCCTTTCTTAATGTTTGGTGTCTCTAGGTTGGGGGGGGCATTTCCCTGAGGGGATAAATATCTTGAGCTTCTGAACCCCAACTGTAAACATACTTGCAAGGCATGTAGAACAGAGACAGAGGAATCATCCTCACAAATTTGGGGACTCTAAATGCCAAAGGGGGCTTTTCATAGCAATTTAAAGGGGATATGAATCAATTCATCAATTCTTCGCTAGAAATTCATCCATATGTCAGTGCTGATGAATCACCATTTTTTAAAATTAGTCTCCATCTCTTCTGTTGTTGTTGTTGTTGTTGTTGTTGTTGTTGTTGTTGGACTAAATCAAAGCAAAGGAAAATAATAAGGGGAAGAGGAAAAGACAAAAGGGAGGAATGAAGATGGAGAAAAAAGAGGATGGAGGCGGCAGGAGTACTCTTACATTCTTTGTTACATGTCTATTTAAGTGTATTGCTTACGTATTATATTAGCCCTATTCAATTACTTGTTGCTCTTAATAATTGTCATCATCTTCTATTTCTATTAATATCTTCCTTTTTTTAGTACTCTTTCATAACTTCTTGCAGATTCCTCTATGGAACAGGTCCCAGCTTTCTCCTGCTTTCTCCGTTGGTTGGTCCTTTAATTTTTCTGGCAATATGCCCATTCCTGCAACTTTCAAACATTTTTCTATCAATTCTTCATGGTTTGGTATCTCCGCCTTTTTCCTTAAATGTAAGGGGAAATGTCTGTGTGTCTTATTGAGCGAATACAGTAGTCCCGCTATGTATCTATTACACATATTCATTTATGTGTATGTCCCTTGCTGCAGATCAGGAAGTATTCCACAGTTCCAATATCCTTGTTTGCAAAGAGGCTCCCTCCAGAGAACCTCTCCCCATGCCTCTCCTGCAGCCAACATTCCCCAGTCAAAAATTACCTCATTTGCAAAGAGGTCTCCACAGAGCCTGTTGAAGCTAGAATTCCACAGTTCCAATCATCTCATTTGCAACCATCCCCTTTTGCAGCCTGGATTCCATAGTTCCAATCACCCTGTTTGCAACCCTCCCCTTTTGCTGCCTGGATTCCCCAGTTCCAATCACCTCATTTGCAAAGAGTGTTCCTCCAGGGAGCCTGTCCCCACCCCTCCCCTCCTGCAGCCAAGATTCCCCAGTCAAAAATCAACTGGTTTGCACAGAGGTCTCCACGGAGCCTCTCCGGTCCTCTGCTGCAGTCAGGATTCCACAGTCCCAATCACCTCCTTTACAACCCTCCCCTTTTGCACCAGGGATTCCAAAGTCCCAATCACCTCCTTTGCAAATAGGCTTCCTCCACGGAGCCTCTGCCCCCCCCCTTTGCAGCCAGGATTCCCCCGCCATGAAACCTTAGTCAAAACATTTTCCCCTTCTTTTCCTCCTCTAAAAACTAGATGCGTTTTATGGTCAGGTGCGTCTTATGGAGTGAAAAATTTGGTACTTGAACAATTTTTTTATACTCTTAGGTCATAAGCCTAGGTCTTTGTAGAAAGGGAGGGACACAAGTCAGAGAGTGCATTGTTATTCCTGATTTCTTTGAAAGAGCCTCGTGGCATAGTGGTTAAACTGCTGTACTGCAGCTATAACTGTGCTCACGACCTGGCATTGAATCCCATTTAGCCAGCTCAAGGTTCACTCAGCCTTTCATCCTTCTGAGGCCAGTAAAATAAGTACCCAGCTTGCTGGGAGGGGGAGCAATGGGTAGCCTGCATAAATAAATTGTAAACCTCCCAGAGAGTGCTTTAAGCACTATGGGGTAGTATATAAGTTGAACACTTTGCTTTTTTCTTAATGATATTAAAAGTGATATTTTCTGATGACTCTTTGAGAATATTGGATGGGAATTGCACGAGTTTGTCTCCATCGTCATTTTCCACAGGTGGCAAGCATCTCTGCCTCTCCACCTTTGAACTTCCAGCTTGGAATCTGATCCGCTAAAGAAGAACGGCAGCCAAAATTAGCTGAATCGATATATGTTTCTCATCATGATTGAGAAAGCTGTATTAGCCAGGCTCCCCCATGTGGGCAGGTGCATTTAGCTAAATGTGGTTATTATAAACTGTCTTCATACTTTCCCTTTGGATGCAGAGGGTCAAGGTGGAAGGAGCAAGGATCAATCCATGATTCCCTCCATGCATACAAGCATGTTATTACTGCTGAACAGAGCAGTAGTCTAAGTAGAAATTGTTTTCATGGCTTTTCTTCAAAATTCTACATCTTAGTGCATCTAAGCAAGACAGTCTGTTCTGAAGCATTTATTTTATTTTGTGTTATCTTAAAATACCTCTCTTGTAAACTGATTTATTTCAATTTGGGTTGGAAGTTGTGGATTCCAGTGTTGATTTACTTGGTCTTTGTTAATTTTGAGAACCACCGGCGCTGTGGTTTTGCAATTCATTTTAAAAATTTCTTTTTAAAAATGTTTAGTGACACACGCAGCAATTAGTGCATTGTGCCCAGGAATTTATTTATTGTCAAGAGTTCATCACCGCATTATTTCATCGATATGTTCTGTATTATAGCCATTCTCTTGGCTTACTCTTTTGGCACCATGAAACATTATTTTACCTTGTTCTTTCTTCTTCGGGAGTCCCCCACCCCTTTTGTTCTTCAGACTACGTGATATTAGCACCTTGATGTTCAGAGTAATTTCTCTGATGAATGCAGCCATTGATTTAGCTTATAGTGTGTGTGTTTTTAAAATGAGCTGCCAAAAGTGAACAAATGATGTGCTCCTAAAAAAAGAAAGGAAATGAGTTGATTTCATCTGTGCAACCACCAAAACCAGGTTTAATTACCAGAAACAAATCAAATAAATTTAAGTCAAAATGCATGTGGCTACTGATATACATATAATACCAATATAAACAAATGTTGATACAGCTAAATATATTATATATCATTGATTTCAATTCAAAAATGAAGAGCATGCTAACTCTCCTATTAAATTCAAAGGTATTTTTAAATAATAATAATAATAATAATAATAATAATAATAATAATAATTATTATTATTATTATTATTATTATTATTATTATTATTATTATTATTATTATTATTTCACTTTGATTGGCTTCTATCCATCTTCTTTACCCCTTTGTAAGATGCTGCACCCAGCATCCTTGTCACACTACTGAATTTCTTAATGATATCTTATTCCATGTAGCAGCATTTCTTCTGTTAATATCTTGGGCTTGGTTTTTTTTTTTCCCATGTTAAAAGGGGAGAACTGGGCTAAAACCACTGGTTTCATATTATGTGCCAATTTTGACTGTATATTATATGGATTATCAGCTTTCAGACTGTAGTGTGGTGCTGAATTTCTCTCGGAAACCAGCCAGCAAACAAAAAGTCGCTGGCTTGCTTCCACACACTGAGTTAGGTCTCTCTGAAATTGATGTGAACAATCCACAACTCACCTAAGCTCAGGGCTTAAGGCCTCCCATCTGCTTTTACTTCTGCACCCTCCAGTTCAGCAATGGCAAACTGGGGTAGAACTAAATCTTCCGCCGATTAGTCCCAACAAGTGACACAGACTGCAAAACAGGAATGCCCTAATAATAGGACATAAATACTTTACAACTCAAATGTGCAGATGTAATTTTCTGCCTGAGCATTATTTAAGTACTTATGCAGGTCTGACAATTAGGAACAGTGAGCTGGAAAGAGTTTGTCTGGATTTTCCACACCGCTCATGGCAATCACCGGTCTTCTGAAAACCTCTCGGATTTCAGGAGTCCTTGTAATGTTTACCATGGATCCTACTGAGAATATGAATGTGGTCTACCAAGGTGAAACCTATTAGACAGCTACTTAGTGTGTGGAACTTGAAAATCAAATTCCTATGGCATTTCTAGGTGTCTGGGACATGGGAAAACCTCTCCCTTAAGCTGATTAACTGATTAATATCAGTATCAAATGATACCCAATGGCTCCTGGCCATATTCTCTCTCTCTCTCTCTCTCTCTCTCTCTCTCTCTCTCTCTCTCTCTCTCTCTCT
>JAHTLZ010000074.1:7107517-7122166 GCA_023846285.1 Phrynocephalus versicolor | reverse complement strand
AGAAGAAGAAGAAGAAGAAGAAGAAGAAGAAGAAGAAGAAGAAGAAGAAGAACAACAACAACAACAACAACAACAACCGTGTTGCACTATCATGATAGCTTCCTAAAATGTCTCTCCTGCCAAATTTTAACAGTCTCTCCTGAAAGCAGAATCTAGGCCTGGAACTGTGTTCTGTTTGGTTGAGAGTTCATTCCACTAGTCCAATGTCCCTATACCTGGTTTGCCAGGCTGCATGGCAGTGCTAACACAATCTGACAGGAGCAGTAGGGCAACACGGCTGGAGAACAGCAGAATGGGGAAAGTTGGTTTCATACCAATGGTGGTGAATCATGCTGGCTGAAATCCAGTAGGAAGTGCCAATCAGTGGGAATTTGGCGAGTCAACTCCATCATAACTTCCATTGATTTAATGGCCTGCTCTAACAGCTGCTTACTCGGTTTCAGCCTCCATGTTTTTTACTCTATATCTGTTTTCTGCTTCTGCTTATATTCTGCTTATATTCCACCCCATACCACTTCAAGAAGTCTCTGGGCGGTTTACAGTTTTAATAACAGTATGCAGGCTACATATTGCTCCCCCACCCAGCAAGCTGGGTACTCATTTTACTGACCTCAGAAGGATGGAAGGCTGAGTCAACCATGAGAAGGTTACCTGGGATCGAACCCCAGGTCATGAGCACAGTTTTACCTGCAGTACAGGCATTTAACCACTGTGTCATGAGGCTCCTACTATTGTTAGCATTTGTTATTGTTAGCACTATTTTTAGTGGAGCAACAGGCTATTGGATGTAGAGATGGATATATAGGTCCCAAACAGTTGGATTCATATCTTTCCTCCTGTTGCAATGGGCAACTAGAGGTAAAATGGTTTACTTCACTTATTGTTCTGTGTATACCTCACTACTAGCTTTTCTTCATTTTCCTTTTTACATCCCTTTAGAGCCTTTAAAATTATCGGTCATTCCCAATGCCAAATGAACTCAGCTAAAAGTATGCAATTAACATTTTGAAACATTACTGTGCAAGAGCAAATAGAGTTGTAATTAGAGGAAATGTGAACATATCAGGAAATTTGGGAGAAAGAGAGGAATAAATATGCCTTTTGACCTTTTGCAGGTATTTTTATTTGATCATTCAAGCTGACCTTACAAACCTGGTTATTTTATTTGCTAAAATGAAAAACCGCTTTGACCTGCACCAAATAAATGTGCAAAACACATGTTAACTATAAATACTTTTTTTAAAAAAAAAAGCCCAAGAATCATTATTATGAAATATGCATAATTTAGAGTTGGAATGACAATTACTGGCTTTAATTAGGAGACATACCAACGGGTAAGGAACTGGGGGTTTCGTTTTTATTTGGAGTAAGATCAGCTTTCTGGAGATTCTAAGTTGCTGAACTATAATAAGGGTGTTTTTTTTTAAGAAGAAAGGAAAAAACAATGATGAAATATCCCTGTTTTGAATTTGATGCTGAGTGAAATGATTTATGGGCTTTCTAAAACTGAGTAAATGTTGAAGGAGGCTAGCTGCATCATAAAAAGTCATAAATCATCCACATACTGGAAACCAGAATAACAGTATACTCCGGGACCTCTTTGTCCCTCCACTTTTTTTTATTGAAGCACTGACATCTGTTGGGCTCCTGTGTCTATGTCTCAAAATGCAGTGTAATTGGGTAAGACACATCCCGGGCAATACTGGAGCCTGGGAAATATGAAGAGACTGTTGTCTTTGAAAACTACGTAAGTGCTGCATTTTTTAAAATTCTCCTCAACAAAACAAACAAACAAACAACAAATAAAATCCTGTCTTCTATTAGATATTTACGCTCAAATATTTTCATGAGGAGCCTGGCATACTCGGTAGGAAATCATCATTCTTTATCTACCTCTGCCATTGCTTGCTTCTTTTTCCCCCGCAAGGGTGGTATGCCGAATATGCCAGCAAACAAGCTCTCAGTGCTCAATGTCCTGTGAGGTAGTTTAAGACTCACCCTTCATCTCTTTAACAAGGAGAACAAAGGCTTTGCAATGTTCTGTTGACTCGTCTACGGCATTATGACCCCATTCTGATGCCCATATCTTCAGTATTGACTTCTTCATTTTTGAAGTTGGGTACAGGATTGGGTCTCAAATGGATCTACCTAGTGGGACATTTTTTAAATTCTCCCCAAAAAAACTTTCTTCCCCACCCCCTAGTGGAGAGCATGTTTTTTTTTTGTTTTTTTTTGTTTTTGTTTTGCATTAACCTCCTACTTCTATCCCACCTCTGGCCAACCAGGAGCTCTATGAGAGATGATGGTTGTAAGCAAGAGTGAGTTGCCCATACCATGCAGCTCTTTGTTTGAATTGGCCTGTAAAGTCCAGCCCCATCGGACCATGCTGCCCTGTGCCTTCCAAGAAGAAGCCTGGCATCCATCTTGCCAAGGGAACTTTTAAGAACTCTCTCCTGGCAAAGTACACCCCTTGCCATGTTTGGACATCTATACCTGCTTTGAAAAAGAGGGCTTGTGCTCTCGAAAGCTCAGCAACATTTTTTATTTTTCTACTAGCAGCCTATGAAGGTTAAATGCAACTCTGATCAATGGAGCTTACTCTTAAAGAAGTACAGTAGTACTGATGCCTTAAAGTGCTTAAATTTCGTAGGGTTGTCATTTCATGAGTCCCAGGTCTAGGCATATTTCAATCTGAGTCAAATCACAATGCCAAAATCTTGTCTGAAGCCAGCTAGAAGCCTCAGAAGATGTTGTGAAATAACAGTTAGGGTAATAGTAAGGAGGATGCAGCCATAGCCACAGGTAGAGTGAGATCAAAAGCACTGAAAATGACCAGAATCCTATTGGGGATTTTATTCTGTAATAAGTGAAATTGCCCAAGTTGCTGCATTGAATTGCAGTTAAAGAACAAGTAACACACATCTGCTCACGTGCTCAGTCATGTGACTGACACACATGTAGGCAAAGTGACTGGAGCTTTCTTAATTATGTGCAGTTAGCTGCCACAATTTTAAGTGATCGATCCCATTCCAGAGTAAAATCCCTATAGGATTCTGGCCAATGAAAATTAAGGCAGTCAGGAACTGCTGGACCGGCTTTTGGTGAAGCCTGAAACTGGAAGAAAGATCTCCTTCCCAAAATTTCACTCTTGCAGCCGGTACATTTTGTACTCACTATTGCATTGCTCTCATCCAAAGGTTCAGGGATGGTGAACCTTTTTGGCACTGAGTGCCCAAACTCAGTGATGGGGACGGCGGCAGCAGCAGTGGGGGGGGTCGGGATCAGCAGCCGTGGGGGGGCAGGGGCAGGGGTGAGGGTGAGGGGAGCAGGGGCAACGGGGTCAGGGTCCTCTGCGGTGGCGGCGGGAGGGGTGCCCCTCAAAACACTGAGCCTTGGCTGCCTCCCAGAGTCCATCACACCTCTCTCGGGGGGCGCATCATCTGCCAGCCGCCTGCAGTCCCCTTATCAGGTGACCCAGGGAGGCGGCCGGAGGAAAGGCCCCCAGCGTTTGCCTCACTCTGGGCTGGCTGGTTAGCTGGTCGGCTGGCCGAGTGAGAAACTCTCTGCGGTGGCAGTGGCGGCTGGGCCTCTCCTCTCCTGCTGCCGCTTCTTCTCCCACCCCTCCCACCCATCTCCCAGCTGGTCACCCTCCCTCCCTCCCTCCCTTTAGTCCACAATCCATCTGGATCCTCCCAGCGGAAGGTGTGTGTGTGTGTGTGGTGGGGAGATGAGAGAGGAGGAGCCCACTGGCTCCGGAGTCGGGCCGAAGCTGGATACCTTTCGGTGATGGCGGTGGCAGTAGCAGGGGGCGGGGGCGATGGTGGCACTGGCGATGGGGACGGTGATGGCAGGGTCGGTCTGGCATGCAACATGCTCCCTGCCCCCCTTCCCCCTCCACAAATTCCTCATGGCTGGTCCAGCGGAGGGAGAAGTGGGGGGCAGGGAGCATGTCATGTGCCAGGTGACATGTACTAGAGGATTCTCATCTGGTGTGAGATGTGATGCTCATAAGGTGAGCCCAAGACATAAGATGGCACCTGCTTCCATTTCATTGGCAGTCTCATGAATTCAGGACTAGTGATGGATAGAAAAGCATCCTCTGCTGTGTCTGTAGAACGCCAAGGGCAGGCTGCTCGGTGATCATTTCTCTCCCTCAATACCTCTCTGTCTAACAGTAGGACTGGCCTACTATAGCAAGGACATTATATACTGGCATAGGATCCTGATTGTTACCTTACTGCTCCTAGGAAACATTTATGACTGAGCCTCCCAGAATCCTATTGTCCTCTTGGTTGTGGGAATCTGGCATCTGCAGACCAAAAAAGGGAATGATTCTCCTCTCTGGTCCTCACTCCTGGCACCAAGTACCATCCCAGCACAAGAGCATTTTCAGTAGAATGCCCTGATGTGATCTCTCCAATCCGAACATGAGTCACTTACCAGAAAAAGAGAGATGATGCATTTCTGGGACCAATTAGCTTGTCATTGAAATTCTGTCACCGAATGTGCCGTCAGATGAACTAATCGGGAACATTGTGGTGGCAGAATGAAGGATGTGGCCCATGTTCAAGAAATTCTGGAGTCCCACAAGTTCTGCATGCTTCTTTGGGATCACGGCAAAACATCAATGGGCCTCTTGAGATCGTCACATGTGGTGCACACTCAACTTTAACGCTGGAGATCTGCCATTCTCTTAGTTGCACATTTTGTTCTAGGGATATCCTGCATCTGGAATGGTCCATGTTTCTTTGAGGGGACGCCTTGGTAATGGATGTGCCCAGGGGATAGCAGATGCCATTGCCTCTCAAATAACCTTATTTGGAGATGATTCCACTTCTTGTTTTCCATTGCTTTACCAACAAGTCAACTCTCTGAATTTTAACTAGGCTTTAATATTCTCAGAAAATTGGGGGTGGGGGTGGGACTTCTCTACCTTTTTTTTGACAGCCCTGGAGCAGCTAGCAACTTCATGTAGAAAAACAACAATTCCTGCTTTAAAAGTCGGAAACCAATGATACTGCTGAGCTATATGCAAAGTATGGAAACGTACTTTTGAAAACAAATTTGTTCTTATTCCTCTCTATGGTGTTTGATAAGTAATCCATGGTCACGAGTCATGATACTGCTGAAAAAAAGAGCTCGTTTTGATACTTGTTCTGCTATTCATTCCCTCCCTGTCACTTTTAGACTGTGGTCACACCTCGGTTTCGATCCTGATCTTCTGAAGGTCCGGCTTTTCCTCTCATCCCATCACGTGATTTAAATGTGGGAGAAGAGTTCCCACATCAAAATCTGTTTTTTTTTTTAATTTTAAATTGCAGTTCAGCCCTCTTGGCCAGCAGGTGGCGCTAGCATTTGAAAAAAACTGACGACTTTGCTGGGGGGAATTAATGCTTGTCAGATGGGATAGAGTTTCCTGTTACTCCGATATGCAGGCAAATTAAAAAAAAACAGCACTGATCGGCCCCAGGAACAGCCGGTCAGTGCTATGCAAAAAGAAAGAAAAAGAAACCCGGATCATCAGTGTGGTCCCATGGTGTCTGCCACCTTAAAAGCTGGATTTTCAAAGCGAGGCAAAAATTCCCCAACCTCGGTGAGTCACAGAAACCTCGCTTAAGGGAGCATTACTGGTTTTTCTTTTTTCTTTTTTTTCAAAAAGCCCAGTGGCCTTGAGGACGGCATTTTGGGGCACGATTTATTTAGTAATTTAAACTGTTTTTAAAGGGACGTGGGACTGAGCCCTTAGATCGTGATCCAAAGACTATTAATAATGTGGCACAAAACAAAGAAACAAAAATATTTTTGATGAAAACATCTCTAGAAACATCCTGAAATGGATTTGAAATGGGACTTTTAAAATAATGTGAGCATGCTACTGATTACACCAAAACAATGTTCCTATATTTATGAATTGCTGTTGCTTCCCTGTTATCCTTAAAAATAGTTACAATCTGATTACAAGCTTGGGTTTCACATTTGGGATTGACAGGTAGAGCAGAATGTTATGTATGAATAAATGAGCGGTTTTGGAGGTACAGCGTAGAAATGGGGCAGGGTTTACAGCAGTGGGAAGGAGGGATCATTTCCCTCTCTATTCTAGCTGATGGAAGTAGATCCATCAGTGGAAACCATCCTCTTTTTTTTTGGTCTTGGCTTTAGCTAGTCTTGATTTTAAACTGTTCATCCCATTGGATGTTTAATTTCTTTATTCTTGATTTATCTGAAAGCTCCCAGCGGGAGCCCTGCACGGTAGGCGTCCACTGTTAGTCCACCTCAGAAGCATACTATCTTTTAAAACATCAATTATGGAAATATGGAGGAGACCCTTTGGAATGTTCTTATTTGCTGGCTATTTGGTGTGGAGTTTTTCTTTCTTTCTTTCTTACAGTCTTAACAGGTTAGCACTAAACTGAAAAAGTCCTTTCTGACAAGGTCTTGTCATGGGTACTACAGTGGACCCTTGTATAAAAAACAGCTTGTATAACATAAAATCTGTACAACATAAAAAATTATGTTTCTGCTTAACAGAATTGCCTATGGGGAGAATCCGTACAACATAAAAATGGGATTACTCCGTTTTCAATGCATTCCTATGGGAATTTGTATAAAAGAAAATTTGCTTAACATAATTTCATTTGGAACGAATTAATTCCTTTATACAAGGTACCACTGTACATGTAAATATAAAGGGAAAGCAACCAGCAGAACACTCCTGCAGAAGGTAACTTTGCTTTCCTTTTTTAAGAAAAAGTAAAGGAAATTGTTGGTGTCAATTTAAGTCTTGCCGTAACTACGCAAGAGAAAGAAGACCAATATCACGAATATGCACTTAGGTACATGTGGGTGAGCAAGTGTTCTGTCTGGATGAGCCTGTTGTCACTTGATAATTTTTATGTCCCATGTTATTGATGTCTTGCATTGTCATTAACAAGGAAATACCTCACACTCCCTTCTAGTGGCCACTTTTGACATTATACATTGGAAATACTTATCAAAATAAAGACAGAGCCTCCTGCTGTTTCGGACTAATAAACAAATGGCATAAAACTGCACAATTCCTTTCAAACTGCCTCTAGTAATGTCTTTAAAACTAACCTTTGAAAGTAGCTTAGTTATCATTCCATAGATGTGGAATTAACTGCATTAGAGATGGGCACGACCAGGAATGTTTTTTTTTTTTTTTGAGTTGTGGATGAACAGCGAAACATTTCTATCTCTCAGCAAGAAGTCCAGTAGCCATGACTCAACTTCCAGATAAGAGTTTAACAAAACAATAAGCATCAAACCATCAAACAAAGAGCAAGATGCGTTAGAGATGGAGCAAAAACAAAATAAGTGACTGCGAAACACAAACAAAATAAGTTAATACCCAAGGAAAGCCTTTCTAAAAAAACCCATCTTCAGATATTTCTTGAAGACCAGGAGCAAAGGAGCTAGACCAGTCTAAGGGAATTTTTAAAAATCATGTCCATCTATATTCTTAACTGTAACTTGTATAGGTTTTGTATGAGTAGTCTTTAGTTACAGTGTCCCTCCCTATAAGGTAAGGTCTCTGAACTGCATATCCCATGCTTTCCTTAATTCTTACAGCATTTTTCTCTTCTGACTTGCAGAAGCTAAGCACCAATTGAAGGAAAATGTGCAAGGAAACATTGCAAGTGCAAGGAAACACCTCATTCTGCTACTATATGTCTGAAGAAGTGGACCTGATCCACGAAAGCATACATTAAAATATAATAGTCTTCAAGGTGCCGCATGTTTTTGTCTTTTTTGTTTGTTTGTTTTGATTTTTGCCTGGAATTCTTGCACAGACTAACATGGCCACCTCTCACAAAAGGAAACACTGGTTACATTTAAAATGGGCAAATGTTCAGTCCCCAGAAAACTGGTGGCTTAATTAATTCATTCCTTGAATCTTTAATTCATTCCTTGAAAAGACTAGCAGGGGTTTCTCCCTGTGAGATCCTGTGTCAGCATGTTTGTCTGTTATTGCCAAAGTCTTTCTCAGTTGGATATTTTCAACATAGCATGAGCTTCCTGAAAAAGCAGTCACTACTAGAGATGGGCACGAATTTAAAAAATGGTGTTTCATTTAGGGGGTCCGTTTCAGTTCGTTTCCGTTTTTCGTGAATTTTTGCAAAAAATTCGTTTTCGTTTTCGTTCATTTCGCTACCGTTTCATTACCATTTATTTCAATTTTTTGTGATTTTTGTGATTTTTAAAGCAATTCAAATGTATTGCCGTAACGAAAACGAAACGCACGACAAAATTTCCAGTGTTTCTGTTCGTTTTGTTTCATTTTGGAGACAAAATTCGTTTGTCGTTTCATTGCAAAACGAAACAAAAAAATGAAAATGGAAACGAAAAATTGTTCATTTCTTGCCCATCTCTAGTCACTACTTCAGACTAATAGATATGCATCACAGCATTTATTTAATAAAATAATTGTAGGCATAAAAACTTTTTTTAAATGTAAAAAGTAGTCTTTTAAAAATGGCCTGGACCTCCATAGCTCTCTGTACATGCGTAGACTCACTATGTAAACTGCTTAAAGAAGATCACAGCTAGCAGTCCAAGGTCCTCACAACTTTGGACCTTGTCTTACAGGAGTCTCTTCTCATCCCTTTGAAATTTAGTAGAGATGTCACCTATTCTATGTACCTGAATCTGTTCACATCAAGTGATTGTTTTAATGGTAGAGATTTCATTTTGTGAGACAAAATGTTTCATTTGGATGAAACTTTGAAATGCACCTTCTTTTGAAGCTTAAGAAGCAAATTAAAGCAGTACTGGTACATTTGCATGTTACTTTTCTCATTTAAATCTACATTATCTTTTCAATCTAATCTGATTTATTTCAGATTCTCTCATTATTTCTAATGTATTTCCACAAGGATTGAATTGGGGGGGGGAGACACACAAAGGGGCAATGTGAGAGGAACCCCCCCACCCCGACACACACACAAAACCAAAATTTACTCCTATTTCAATATGCAAAAAGACAGAAACACACCCTTGTAGCCGCACATGCTATGAATGTGGGCTGTCTTACCAAACCGCTTGAGTATTTCTTATCTTTTCATTAACTTTTGCGTCACCAAAAAATTAACAGCAGAGGTTTTTCAGTGGAAACATATTTTATTTGTTTACCTTGGACGTGTCCTCCCCTTTTCTTTTCTTTTCTTTTCTTTTCTTTTCTTTTCCTCTTTTCTGTTGGCACAAGAATTCTTTTTCACTTTTTTTTGAAGGAACCCCTCCCTCCAAAAGGGAAATGCCTTTCTCTTTAAAAACAGAGGGATGTTGGGTGTCACTTGGACCAAAGAAGATGTCTTCCTTGGTCATTCTGTTGCCGTGCCTCTGATCCATTGTAAAGCTCCTTTAAAACATCTTTTCCACCCCAAAAACAGTTATGTCAGAGGCAAAAAAGAACGCTCACCTTTCATTAGGTCTCACCTTAACAGGGAGGTATCTGAGGACAGGGTCTCTGTGTGCTTTTGGTATACAGTGTCTGCCACTGTTTAGTTAATTATTTATTTATTCATTTGGAGCCCTCTTGTCCACCCAGCCTGAAATAAAGAGATGAGACACCTTTCTAGGATTAATATGGGCCACAATGTATTAGTATTATATCAGACTATTTATCCTACTGTTATCCTAGAACAGTGTTGGCAAACCTAAGGCACGGGTGGCCCTCGGAGCCCTTTCTGTGGGCACCCAACATCGCCCTTTCACAGCCACCTGTATTCAGGTTAAATGGCTGTATGGGCACTTTTCGAACAATTACTGGGTTTTGAATCACAGTTTGGGCACTCAGTCTCTAAAAAGTTCAACATTGCTGGCCTAGAAGGGGGACCTGAAAGGGCAAAGGGGGGTACTGTTGAGGTACCCCCCCCCCAGCGATGAAGAATTGTGGACAGCCCTCTCCAAGCCCTTTACGGGAAGGGTCATAAATCACTCTGTCCTGCCATATCTATTTCTACGCCCAGTTAGGGGATTTAAAGGCTGTTCTTGTCCAACGTCCTATTTCCTACTCTTAGCCTAAGGGGCTTTGTGCCACTTGCCCTCACTGCCAATGGCTGGTCCTCTCATTAGGCCTCACCTCAACAGGGAGGTATCCAAGGACAGGGTCTCTGTGCACTTTTGGTTTACAGTGTATGCCACTGTTTGTTTGTTTGTTTGTAGCCCCCTTGTGTGTGTCAAAGGGCCTCCAGGCTCCTGTCCGTTGTTTGTTTCTTTGTTCTGCCTTTTCCTGAGATCTTGTCCTTTGATATCCTACTACCGTGAGGGAAATTCTTTCATAATATAACGGGTATGTTCAAACAAAATAAAAGCAAAGCAGCCCACCAGCAGCCTGGCTAGGAAACAGTCCCACAGGTTGTTCTCGTGCTGGCCCAGAATCAGGTATATATCTATGCAGCGTAGCCAAGAGCGCGTGCCAGCTCCTTTTCCAACTGCAAGACATTTTCATTCCAGGGCTCACATGTGTAACCGGCGGCTGCCAAACATGTCCTCTAAGTGGGGCCAGAAGCAGAATCAACAGAGGAGGCCGCCTGCAACCCACATTGCATTAAAATCCTCCTGGGCCGCCAGCTCCATGACATCATCCTTGGTTATTAATGGCTCGGTATTTGTTTATTTCAGCACTCGGTGCCACCAGCCATCTATTTTGGCGCACCGCGCCGAGAGGGATTAAAATAACAGCATTTTTACCCAGAGAAAATTAATGCCGGGCCTACAGGCAGCACAAACTGCTGAAAAGTGGTGGGGTCTCGTGACACCATCTTCTTGAGCAGCAAGCAGCGTAATTAATTACAGAGAGAAGGCAGAGGTGAAAAGTCAGCTTCTGCATATAGCAGCTCTTTGAAATTCCAGATAGGTGAAATTAGGTCAAAATGGAGCAGCAAGAAATGGGGTTTGAGGCCTAGCCCTCTGCATGTTTCAGTGGAAGTAAATCTCATTCTGCTCATGGGGCCTCAATCCTAGTTTGCCTGTTCTCAGGCAGGGAGTCAAAACTTTAGGATGAGCAGCACTGGAAATGGAGAAAGGTTGATCTTTTTTTAATTTTTAATTTTTTTTTGTTCATGAACTGGTTTTACCTCAGGTGCCCCCTTTCCTCTGTATTCCCAACTGGCCCTAAGTGTACCCACTCATTGCTACCGGGTTTATCCCTGTGTTTTACTTGCACAACGTTAGCAAAGTGAGGAAAGGTGACTGGAAAGATAGTTGGTGACTGCATATATTTGAGCCCATTGCTCCATTTGGAGTGAGGTAGGGACTGTCTTTTACGTATTTCCATCCTCAGCTGACCTGTAGGCAATTCCACTCCTCCCAGTTCTTGCCTGCCCTTATTCTGTGACATCACATAAAGGCCTGCCCCTGACCTCTGGCTTTAGCTCTGAATATCTCCAAGGCCCTCAAAGGCTGCTATCCCACAGCCAGAAAATCCAGATCAAAGTAAAAAAACCCAGAATGGTCACATGCTTGAAAACATGGTTCCTGTGTCCCAACGGGTGCAGTTTAAAGAACCACATATTTTGTGTCCCCACAAGTGGGAACCGCAGCACAGCAGAACAAAAAGGTTTCGATGCGAATTTTCTGAGTCCCCACAGACTCAAGTACCAGTTTAAAATCTGCATCGGAACTGAAGCAAGCTTTGTACCACCTCAAGATCAGGTACTTGTAAAACTCGCTGGGTCATGCTTAACTGGGTGTGATCACGTTTTTTCCCCCTTTAAAGTATGTTGGTCATGGGGACACTGCATCTTCAAGTAGTTTGAAGCGGTTTTCAGTGGTCGTGGGATAGCAGCAAAGTGGTTGCCTCTTACTGTGGTCATAGGGCGCCTTTACACGACCCACAAGATCTGCTAGCCACTTAAATTTGGACCAGAGATCTTGGGGGTTTGTCGCTCTTCCTGTGTTCCCACCCCTCCGCACAACATTTTTCCTGTCTACGTGAGGGGAGGGAGAAAAAAAGGGAGAAAAAAATGCAGGTTCATCTCCGTCTGCCGGTGGAAGCCGCCCCGAGCCCCGTCGTCGTGGTGATTCCTGTCTCTTAAAGGGGCGGCAGGCACAAAAAAACAAACACAAGGTGAGGAGAGCCCAGCAATCACTGATTTACATCCACATCAGAAATTTTTCACCTTCGGAGACCAGGTGCTTGAAAAGTGCACTGGGACTCGCTTAGGTGGGCGTGGTCGTACTTCATTTTTTTTTAAAGCCCGGAGCTGGTGGGAAAACATTTTTAAGCTCCAGATCTGGGAGCCCTTTGCCTCAGATATTAGGGGTTGTGTAAAAGCGCCCAAAGTCTTTAGAATTAGCTCTTGGCTTTTCTTTTTTCAGATGGCTGCCTGGCTCAGAAAGTTGGTACCTTGTTGCAGAGTCATGGTGTGTATGTGTGTGATTCCTCACTCTGCCTAGCAGGAGAAAAACAGACCTGTGAAGTACTCTTGGTGTACTCTCTGCCTAGAAAACCATGGGAAGGATTGCCATATGTCTGAATTATCATGATGGGACATTGTTGTTGGTGCTGTTGTTAAACAGAAGACCGGCATTATCTAACAGATACAGGTTTTAATAAAACAATGACTATCAGTTTAATATTGGTGTAATATATATGCTTTTTATAACATTGGTTGATTCTTCTTTTTTTCTTTTAAATTATCTGTATGCTACAAGCTTCTGGTCTTTTCTTTTTCAAGTATTAACCAGTTCTGGCAGGGTTTAGATCAGTGGTGGTGAACCTTCAGCACTCCAGATGTTTTGGACCACAACTCCCATAGTCCTTTGTCATTGGCACTCTAGGCTTGGAATGCTGGAAGCTGGGGTCCAAAACATCTGTGGTGGCCGATGGTTCACCACCACTGGTTTACATCATATGCATCTTAGCTTAAGTGAATATATAAGCAATATAATAATCAGCTCTATATGCCTATCAGGATGCATAACATTAAACTATTATACTTTGTGTGTATAATATTTATCCAAACTCAGGGCAATGGTTTCAAACTACAGGAAAAAATATTCAATGTAGACATTAGGAAGAACTTCCTGATGGTTAGAGCTGTTTGGCAGTGAAATAGGCTGCCGCGGAGGGTGGAAGAGTCTCCTCCTTTGGAGGTTTTTAAGCAGAGGCTGGAAGGCCATCTGTCGGGATTACTTTGATGGGGGTTCCTGCATGGCAAAGGTTTGGACTGGATGGCTCTTGAGGTCCCTTCCAACTCTATTATTCTATGATTTTATTATATTACAAAGCAGCATTTTATACAAGAGGCTTGTGAGCAACTTCTAGAATACAAGATTTTAGCTTGGCAGAGTTCAAAACTTCACTCAGTAATAAAGCAAATCAGTGTCATTAGGCCAGTTGTGGGTTTTTTATGACTCTTAATTAACATGACTATTTCTTATGAAGAAACCTTGCCCTTATGATGTGTCCTACCCTGAATTTAGCCATGGAATGATAGGTCACAAATGTACTGTTATTTGCTGTAGAGTCACTTCCAGTTGGTGTTTAACTTAGGAACTGGTGACCTCCAAAAGATCCCATCATTACTAGTCCTGCTCACGTCAGGGAAATTCAATATTGTGTCTTCCTTTACTGAGGGTCAATCCATCTCATTTTAGGCCATCTTCTTTCTGGCTTATCTTCCACTTTTCCTAGTTTATTACCATTTCCTGTGTTCTCATGATATGTCCAAAGTACCTTAGCCTGAGTTAACCTGGGTAAACTGTGGTACGAAAACTCATTCATACCTTTAAACAAAATCAATAGTTTTAAGCAGCCTTCTGAGCCCCATGGTGCAGCTGTCTTATCGTTCTGTCCCAAATCCCAAAGTTAAAATTCTGCTTCTGCTTAAAAGGCAGAAAAGATTCTGTGGGAGATGAAAAAAATGATTCTTATTTTCATACAGTAATGAGCTGTGACTACCATGTGGGTTTTGATTAATAAAGTAATGCATATTCAGAAGCAATTCTTTAATAATTCAAAAGTTCAGAAAATATTACAATTCATTATTTATTTTGTACTGGAGATAAATGAGAAAGACCTTAGAATGCTGCTGATAGCCAGCTATGGATGCCTGGAAATAGCCGCTGGGAAAGTATTAGCCTATATACTGTACTGAAAAAAAAAAAGACATTAGTTGCTGAAATATCATATTCCCAAAGGAATCATGATTAACTTCTCAAATTGAGGTTAATGGAAGTTATGTGTAGCCCGCTTAGTTTAGATCCCAGCTAAGAATGCTGGAAGGATTTGACCATTGTAATGAAAAGATATGATCAATGAGAACTCACTGGATCAACAGGTCTCAGCCTAATGTGAGGAGAGATCACCAGCTTTCAGATTTCCTGGAGATTCTGGTGTATTTATCAGCTCAAAAAAGGACATTAAATGGGAATTAAAGAAGTGTGTGCTCTGAGAGACCGTGTTTAGAATTAGGTATGTTGGGAAAAGGGGACGGCAGAGAATGAGATGGTTGGACGGTGTCATCAATACAACCAACATGGATGTGACCAAACTCCGACAGTCAGTGGAAGACAGGAAGGCCTGGCAAGCTCTAGTCCATGGAATCATGAAGAGTCAGATAGGACTAAATGATGAACAACTACTACTACTACTACTACTACTACTACTACTACTACTACTACTAC
>JAHTLZ010000074.1:7073928-7088460 GCA_023846285.1 Phrynocephalus versicolor | reverse complement strand
AATAATAATAATAATAATAATAATAATAATAATAATAATAATAATAAATTAATTAATAATAATAATAATAATGCAGTTAAGGCTAGAATAGAAAAATCAGCTGAGTCCCCCACATGTAGACTCTGTAAAGAGGCATATGAAACTATCGACCATATATTGATTTGTTGCAAGAAAATTGCTCAGACTGTGTCATAAATTAGTTGCTCAAATGGTCCACTGGAATTTGTGTCACAACTATCATCTGCCCGTAGCAAAGAACTGGTGGGATCATAAGCCTGAAAAAGTGAGTGAAAATGAGCATGCAAAATTACTTTGGGACTTCTGAATACAGACAGACTGGGTTTTGGAGCATAATACTCCAGATATTGTGATTGTGGAGAAGAAAAAAGTGTGGCTCATTGATATTGCTATAGACAGGGGATAACAGGGGAAAGTAGAGTCAACAAGAAACAACTTGAAAAAATTACCTGATATCAGGATTTGAAAATTGAATTTCAGAGACTCTGGCATAAACCGGTAGAGGTGGTCCCAATGTTAATCAGCATGCTTGGTGTGGTGCCCAGAGAGCTAAGCAAGTATTTAGAAGAAATTGGTGTTGACAAAGTCACCATCAGTCAGCTGCAGAAGGCCACCTTACTTGGATCTGCTCGCTTAATTCGCCGATACATCACATAGTCCTAAATGCTTGGGAAGCATTCAGCTAGTGATTTGTAATACAAAATCCAGCGTACTTAGCTGTGTGATGATGATGATGGTGATGGTGATGATGATGATGATAAGAATAAGAATAAGAATAAGAATAAGAATAAGAATAAGAATAAAGCATGCAAAATTACTTTGAGATTTCTGAATACAGACAGACAGGGTTTTGGAGCATAATAGCCCAGATATTATGACTGTGGAGAAGAAAAAAGTGTGGAATGGATCATAGATATTGCTATACCAGGTGACAGTAGAGTCACAGAGAAATGACTTGAAAAAATTACCTGATATCAGGATCTGAAAATTGAACTTCAGAGACTCTGGCATAAACCAGTACAGGTGGTCCCAGTAGTAATGGGCACCCTGGGTGCGGTGCCTAAAGAGCTAAGCAAGCATTCAGAAGAAGTTGGAGTTGACAAAGTCACCATCAGTCAGCTGCAGAAGGCCCCCTTACTGGGATCTGCTCGCATAATTCGCTGATACTTCACATAGCCCCTTGGGAAGCGTTCAACTAGTGATTTGTAATACAAAATCCAGCGTAGCTATCTTGTCTGCTGTGTGATAATTTGATGATAACAACAACAATGCATGTACATGTTTTTAAAAACTTTGTTAGGACATTATTGTAGAAGTCAAGCAACTGCCCAGAGGTAAGGAAGCAGAAAGCTCCATTCCAAGCATCTACTTTGTTCAAATGATATCTTTTGTTTGTTTTGTTCAAATCTGTAAGGGATAAATACCCATTTGGTATTTCAAACTGCATCCCGTCTTAAGCCTATTCGTCTTCATATTTCCTAACAAATATCATTCACAGACAAGCACACACATGGGGGGGGGGTTGTTGTTGGCCATGATCTTTACGAACTGATTTTTGAAATTTGAGAGGAATACACAGAGTGTGTACACATTCTGTTTATTAAGAAATAAAAGCAAAGCCTGGGATCTGGAATAATCATTAGGTATTGGCATTAGAGCCAGTCATGACCGCTTCCTTGTAAAGATTTGTTTGGAAAATTCAGACTGGGCCACACACATAATATATAGTGAATTTTTTGGCAATGTTCTCTTAGCAGCAAGAGGTGAGATCTTATACCCATGTCAGTTATTGTTGTTGTTATTATATTATTTACCGCTATTCCACATAGGCTGGCTTCTATGTTACAGCGGCAAGTCTCAATATGTTCCCTCCCAAAGATGTGGGTATCTATTTAAAATATCAAGTTCTTTATTTAAAATATCAAGTTCTTTGAAAAAAGTAAGTATCCAGAATTAGCACTTGGCTCTGTGATTCACAATGACCTGTTAACAAACACTCACAGAGCGTGACAGATAGGCCATCTCTGCTGGACCAGGATAAACCTTTGACACCAAGGCCAAGACGTACCAGGAAGCTGTACAAGGGCATTAAGGACCAATCCTTGGAGGCAAACCATCCATGCAAATCTGAGGAATAAGGTACAGTGAACTTACTCCAATTTCCATTTTCTATTTGAAAAACAAGCGGGACGTTTCTTTCTCTATTATTTATCCACCTGGATGTATTTGGAAGTATCTTCTTCATCATTGTTATCTGATGTGTTGATCCTCAGGAAGATCACACTCATCCATCATGTGGAAGTACATCCTTTCATCATTTCAGAGTGTTTCAAGGGAGAAGCTTACAAAATGTCTCCTCCCACCACCTTCAACCAGTTTTAGTAATCAGAATGCCTCGGACTTTTTTTTTACATTTTTATTGTGAATAAGAGGGCCAGTTTTCATGAATTTGAATATATCTGGGCCTTTTTGGAATAGTCCCATTTTGTACAGGAGCCTTCCAAATCTTCTATTTAGACTGCTCTTCGGTTTCAAATTACAGCTTCCGGGAGAGTAGGGGAGGGCTGACTGTATTGCCAAGCACTAGTATACTTACTGAATCTGTTTTGAGCGAGGAACACAGAAAAGTTCTACTTTTCACATTCATCTAGAAACCATGTCAGTTGGGGGGGATGGAGATCATTTTTAAGAATCTCTGCAGGGAACCTACAAATAATCAATTTGCTCCATACCAATTTCACATGTACCAAGTCCTAATAATGTTTTGTTCATCTTTGGCATCATTTTGTATATTTTGTATGTCTTTTTTTTTTTAAAAGAACTAATATAACATTGCATTTATTTTTATACAAAACTTTAAAAAACTATTTCGGTATGGTATTTGTTTGATTCTTTTCAAATATTTGTATCCTTACTGTTTTTAGCTTTTAAATATTGTTTTTTTTTTAATTATGTAAGCAATCTTGGATTTGTTCTACAGAGAAAGACAGGGAGAATTTTTTAAGCTAATAAATAAAATTTCATTTTGTTTGCAACATTCTTTAATATATCATTCTTAGTTTGGAGAAGTTACTGTTTTAGACATTACTCCCAGAATACCCCCTAATCACTATGGTTAATTTTAATATACATCTTTCCATACCACACCCAGTGTATCCAATTAAAAACATTTCACAGAATTCACATTTTTCATTTGAGAAATTCATGTTTTTTCTCTAATATGTGCCAATTCAGAGAAGATTAGAAGGATATTTTTGTCTTATTTGTGTATTAGTCCAGGAAATGTGAAGTAGTTCAGTTCCTTTATAAATGTCCATGAAACTGTAGAACTAGATCTTTAATCTCTACATAGACACAACAGAGGTGGGGGCCTCAGGCACAGTCTACCTGCTACTTATCATGGTGTGCTTTCAACAATACCCAGACAAATCTAAAAGCCTTCACCACCAAAGCCATAGCTAATGACCCATTCTTTAATAGGTTTCAGCACCTTAGGCCATTGTTCACCTTAAGGCTATGGATACTATTGTCTACCTAACAAGCCTATTCAGGACATTGTCCATCTTATGAGCCTATTTCAGACCAGGGTGACAAGAGGTCAAAGCTGACTATAAAATGGAGGACTCACACTAGCTGTATTCTGACTGATGAAGCTGTTTGGATGAGCAACGAAACATTTCTATCTCTCAAGAAAAAGAAGTCCAGTTGCCAGGACTCAGCTTCCAGATAAATTCACCTGGATGACTGAGAATTTTCTCAGATGCATAGACAAAATGCATGCAATTAAATCTATAATAGTCATCACTTTTTGTGGTTATGGGTGTATTCTTGGGAGCATGTGTGTTTTGGAAAGAAAGGTGTGACAGCAGGGAGAAATGATAAAATAATAGTCTATTAGTTTTAGAAAATAATAATTGTTCTTGCCTATCTTCCTTTAAATTGAATTAAGACTGGACAGTATACCGGTTTCATTGTCCTGCCTAGAGCACATATATGGCTCACAGCCAGCAAAACAGAGGCTTCAGTCAAGGGCCTTTGCCAAGTGTACCAATACAAAAAAATATTTAGCCGATTCCGCAGAATGTAGGGCTTCTCAGCCAATGCTGATAAGTCGCAGCTTTTGCTAGAATTTGTTATCGTTCTATTTATTATAGACACCACAAGCTGTGATCTTATGGTTCATGGGGAGGTCATGCTTCAAGGGAGCAGCTTCTTTGCAGAAAGGGGAGACTGTCTTAATGTACTGCTCAATTATTTTTCTTTTCTCAACTGGCCATGCAAAGGTGTGGAAGTAGATATTTATATTTAAAGTTCTTTATTTTTCCCCAATACATTTTTTTTCATGAGGGCATGTCTTCTGAGAAAAGCTCTTTCTCAAACTGTGAATTCGACACTAAACCACACAGTGGAAGGATAACATTTTCTGTAAAAATAAAAAATCAGTATGTTACCAGCCTCTTAGGACTGTATTTATCAGGACATTTTTTCTACCCATGTTGTGCAGAGTAGTAGGAAAGAGACTGACAACAGAGGTATGTCTTGTGTCTGAAAAGCATGGCTGAATTTGGAAAGGGGAATTGTGAAAGATAGAGATATATCTTGGGGGCTTGGAGGAACATCTGACTTGTAAAATCACATAAACATGGAGTTGGAAGACGCCTATAAGACCATTGAGTCCAACCCCCTGCTTAGGGAAGGAATCCAAATCAAAGCAGATCTGACTGATGGTTGTCCAGTTTTCTCTGAATGCCTCTAGTCTTGGGGTGTTCACCACCTCCCTCATACTACTCTAACAATTAAGAGGTTTTTCCTGATATTCAGCCTAAATCTGGGTTCCTGTAGCTTAAGCATATTATTATTATATTTGTTTATCTGAACACTTCTTCATGTTGCATAACATAACCACTCACACTAGAGTAGGCCCATTAAGTCAATAGGAATTTGGGGAGTTCAGCTTCTTCATAAGTTCAGTAGATTCAAATGGACATACTCTAAGGTGGTTACTTCACATCCCTCTCATTGCGGCTCGCCGTCCCACTTTGGACGAAAACAAAAGAAATGTTACCGCACATCCATTGCGTGACAACGGGAGTTGGTTCCGACCACATCCCTTGAACTGGGATTTAAGCGTTATGAGCCATACCTCTCTCTGACCGCGGGAATCCTCTTGTCTCAGTTCTTGTTTCGAGACGAGAGCCCTGCAGTAAGGCTCCTCATGCAATGTGCACATTCTTCATCTAGTGGCAGGAGTGTGAGGTTGCATTCTCCAGTACAATCCCAATGGTGTAAACAATGCATCGCAGAGAGGGAAGAAGGCATAAAACCTCAAACTGTGCTGCTTGAGGCATAAAAGGCAAAGTTACAGAGGATCGAAATATCGAAAAACGGAAGGTAAGACAAAAAAAGGCAGGGAAGTACAGATGTTGTCACAAAACAAGGACGTGCAGTAACAGTTGTCACGATACTATCGGTCATGCCTGTGGGTAAACAGAAACAGGGGCAGAACCAAGACAAGACCATGTGACTGCGAATGACGTTATCACGAAACGAACATCATCTCGGAATGAGGAAGGATGTGAAGTAACCGTCTAACTGTGACTTACTTCAGTCAAATCAGTTTCTGTTTGAGTAGTCCCAATGGAATTGATGGAACTGATGGAAGAGGTGACTTAATCCACATTGGTTCAATAGGCCTACTTGAGTATAATTTACTGCACAAACAATTTCTAAGTAGCGCAGCCGTAACTAAAAATAATAATAAAAATTAAAAAAATTAAAAATGTAAGTAAAGCAGATCACATCTAAAATTTGTAAGACAGCAGTTAAAATGCCAATGGTTTTCCACTCTTAAGTCAAATTGCTTGTAACCAGAGCCGCTCATAAGTAGAGGCACCACTGTATATCACACCTATTGAAGAAAAGGTGAACTGGGCTCTAAAAATCTGGTGACTAGAGTGGGTATCAATAAACCCACATGAAAGCTGGATGTAAAAGTCATGTGCATGTACAGAGTGGCTCCCCACCACCACCACCACCTGAATGGCTTTCAAAACATTTGGTTAATCTACCATCAGAATGAATAGCAGGTTTTTAAAAGCAGGAGCTGTTAGAAAGCCATAAGGAAGTAAACACTGAAAGATAGGAAGGACCAAAAAAAGTTTAATATTTGGTGGGGGGGGAAGGGAGGGCATGGGGCTACTGGAGTTGCAGTGTGGGGCTTCATGAAATTCAAGGGCTGTAGTTTACCTGTCCCTGCCTTACCAATCCCTCTGGATACAAAGTACCATGTAAAGGTTGGGAAAAGCTTCCTCCCCAAGTATTTTGCAACAACATGCTATGAATAGTATATGAACCTCTGAACCATTAGGGAAGTGTGACAATGGAATGAATGGCTCAAGACCACAACACTTTCTTAAATCCATCCCCCACCCCAACAGGGAGCAGGGACATTTCGGCAGGGGATTTTAAAAATGTCCCCTCTCACTGTTTGGGTGGGAAATTTAAAAAAGCTTCCAATTGACCCGCGATGACTGAAAATCCGCAATATGCGGATGCAGGTCAGGTGAAGGGGGTGGCACGCCACCACTGCTTCCCCAGGCTGCTGGAAAACTTTTTTAAAAGCCTTCCAGCAGCCCATGCAAGGGCGGTGGATGATCTGATCCACTGCGCTTGCTGCAAGCATGATTCCTCCCACAGCCAGTTCCAATCCGCTGTCTGACGCTGGTTTGGGGCCAGAGCTCCCCCCCCCCAATCTCCATTGAAATGCATTGAGCCAATGCATTTCAATAAAGATGGCCTGGGACTGGAAGGGTTTTTAAAAGGGGCACGGTGCTTCTCTGGAGCCCCTGCAGGTGGGGGGGGGAGAGTGGCATGCCCCTTTTAAAATGTCTTCCAGTCACGGAGGCAGACTTCCCTCTATGACTGGAAGGCATTTAAAAAGGGGCGCTCTCCAACTGATTGGCGCTAGGGTGGGGAAATAAAGGTTTTTCTCCCTTACCCCAGCACTAATCAGCTGGAGCCCCAGCATGCGATATAGTGGGACCGCAGTACATGAACCGTGAAATGGCAGGGGGGGGGGGTTACTGCACCCTCCTTTTAAGCCTGGAGATAACACATACCCCCATCATGGCTTGGAACTTGCAAAGGATTTTTCCTCCAGAAATCATTCCAGTCCCCTTTTAAAGGCATCTAGGAGAGGTGCAATCACCACATGCTGTGGCAAGGAGTTCCATAGACTAACGACACGCTGGGTAAAGAAATATTTCTTTATCTGTTCTGACTCTCCCAACACTAAAATTGAGTGGACGACCCCCAGTTCTGGGAATGAGTGAGAGGGAAAAGAGCTTCCCTCTATCCACTTTATCCATCCTGTGACCAAGAATGTTGGGGTGAGTTGCCTTGGGTCCAAGTCTGCATGATGTCCTGTGAATCAAGGCTTGCTCCACTGTTATTTCCTCCTCCCCTTCTCTTGCTCGATGAAGAGCTTTGACAGCCAGAAACGCACGCATACTTTTCTGTGCTCTTTTGGGCTGGCCTAATCAAAGCATGGGCCCAGGACAGATATTACAGAAAGACACACCAATCCTCCAGAAAGATACAGTGAAGATGCAAAATGCATACAGATGTTTTAATATGTCATTAAATTTCAGTGGAAAGGTCAACTAATCCAGCAGTGTAACTTGTACTTTGCCTGCTGGATAGCTCAGTGCTGTAGGATGGAAGTTTGATTCCCCACTGTGCCTCCTGGGAGAAGACCCAGCCTGTGTGGCCTTGGGCATGCTGCACCGTCCCATGGCACCCTCAGGAAAAGGGAAAGTAGCTCCACATACTCATTACCAAGAAAACCTGTAAAGGGTTGCTATAAATCAGAAATGACTAGACAGCAAATCATTACTACAAACTTATGCTGCATAGTGCACACGGCTGATGAGATCATCAGCTGTGGCCTTTTCCCGGAAATAAACAATTTCTGATCCTCCCTCCTGAAGGCTCTGAGCCTGAAGGTCTCTCGGGTTCCCTTCTGTGATGGGGAAGTTTTGGGGGTCACAGGACAAGAAGAAGTATTTGATTTGTTTTAAATTGCCAGCACCAGGATGATGAAAAGAGTTCCATTCCAAGGAAGCTTTGAGACATGCTGGGGGTGGGCGGTAGAGATTTGAAATTTTTATTTTCCAAAAAACTCTCCACAGCTGATGATGTCATCAGCCTTGTGTCATCTCGTCACTTAATAGCATTAAGCAATGTTTAAAGGCCCAGTTGTGATGCACCACAATTGGTATTTCACTCCCTGGAGGCAACCATGTAGGCATTATCTGGTACTGTCACCTGAAGGTATCTACAATTTTTAGATAGATAGATAGATAGATAGATAGATAGATAGATAGATAGATAGATAGATAGATAGATAGATAGATAGATAGATAGATAGATAGATAGATAGATAGATTCTCTTATCAAGCCATACATTACTGTAAATAGAGATTGTTTGACTCTCCTGCAGCTGGCAATCTTGAAGTTTCAGAAGAGAAGCTGTTATCAGCTTTAGACTTTGTGCTGTTATAGTCACTTATTTTTACTTTAGCAATGATTTGGGTTTAAAAGACTGGCCCTCCTCTTTTTTTATAGCCAACAAACTCAAGCTGTGTTACACATCTAAGTTTTAGTTAGTGGTGCTTTTATTCATGATTGTTACTAAGTGGGAGTTTTCCTAGTGCTAATAAATACATTATAGAAGCAAATGGATGTAAACTCCTGGCCCACCTACAGTTCACGTGGCAAAGCTGAAAAGGTTCTACAGATTTCATGGAATACAGGATTAACTATAAAAAATTACAAAGCTATATATACACAAACACATGCTAAAATGTTGCCTATTGTAGCAAAAAAGGCTTTTAAAAGAAATTGAATGCTTTCAAGGCTAAACATTTCACTCTTTACCCTTTAAATAACTTGATGATATTCAGTAAATAGGTTTTTAAACATAAGCTACCTAAACTCTCCTATGTGGAATTTAAAACGATGGTGGTGCTTATGCCAAAATGCCCTAGTAGACAATAACATACATGATTAATCCATCTTGCCATTTATTGATCATCAAAAGAGCTGTTAGGTTGTGTTCAAGGTACCAGCGGTCCTTCCTGTCCTATGCCTTGTTGCACAGAGTTGGTTGATATCTGGTTTGATCTCTTGTTTTGAGAAGATAAAACCAGAAGCAATGCCCTTACTTATTGGCTTGTGTTCTATAACCTGTACAGATGAAAACTGTACACTTGCCAAGTTTACCCTACTTTCTTACTGATATATGCCACCTACAATCGAAATCTCCTTCTGCCTTGTTGCGGGCCAAGTCTGATGCATGAATGTTACCCTATTAATTGATAAAGCGCTGCATAAGAATTTGTAATGAAAACCACTGCCATGCAATATATATGGACTGGGTTTACTCTGTGATGGGACTCAAGTTTCATGTTCCTTTCCAGGATTTTACAGCCACATTTTTATTTCCAAACCTATGCTAATGAAGAGTGTTTGTGGCCAAAACACAGGATAAAATAAAAGTTTACAGTGTAACTTGTGAGTTGGTGTAAGGTCATTGGATTTGGCAGCAAAATTCAACTTACTTGTAGTTTGATATGAAGCTTTTGTTTTCAAGGTTTTTTTTTAAAGCCACTTGGGCATTTAATGCAATAAATATTAAGCCTCCAGATATTACAAGTCAGTTGATTCCAGTTAAGTATGAAACTAAATATAGGTTCAGTATATATTAACCTGGGGATGTTCTGTAATTACTTCTTTTGTGTTGCTTCATGCTACCTTGTCCATCAGTAGCTGAACCAAAATTCTCTCTGTTGTTGTTGTTGTTTGTTGTTGTTGTTGTTGTTGTTGTTTAGTTGTTCAGTTGTTCAGTTGTTCATTCGTATCCGACTCTTCGTGACTGCATGGACCAGAGCTCGCTAGGCCTTCCTGTCCTCCACTGCCTCCCGGAGTTTGGTTAAATCCATATTTATTGCATCACTGACACCGTCCAACCATCTCACTCTCTGCTGTCCCCTTTTCCTTTTGCCTTCAATCTTTCCCAACATCAAGGACTTTTCCAAGGAGTCCTCTCTCTCCTCATGAGGTGGCCAAAGTACTGGAGCCTCAGCTTCAAAATCTGTCCTTCCAGTGAACATTCAAGGTTGATTTCTTTCAGGATGAATAGGTTTGATCTCCTTGCAGTCCAGAGGACTCTCATGAGTCTCCTCCAGCACCACAGCTCAAAAGCGTCAATTCTGCAGCGATCAGCCTTCTTTATAGTCCAGCTCTCACTTCCATACATCAGTACTGAAAAAACCATAGCTTTGACTATTTTAGGCCTTTGTTGGCAAAGTAATGTCTTTGCTCTATAAGATGCTGCCTAGGTTTGCCATTGCTTATCTCCCAAGAAGCAGGCGTCTTTAAATTTCATTGCTGCAGTCGCCATCTGCAGTGATCAAGGAGCCCAAGAAAATAAACTCTGTCATTGATGTTACCTGTACTCATACCTTGTTGTTTTCCTGGAGTGGAGAACAAAGTAAGAATCAGACTGTGGTATTCCCAGTTGTGATGTCTGGCTGCAGTTGCAAAAGCTGGGCAATGAAGAAATGGGAGATTAAAAATAGTGAATTCATTTGAATTGTGATGTTGGAGGAAACCTCTATGAATAGCATAGAATACTAAACCATCTCCCAATAGATCTTCCTTGCCACCTACATCTTTCAGGCCTTCAGACAATCATATAAATAAGAACTTAATTTGGGATATTTGTACATTTTCAGAGGGATTATAAGGCAGACCAGAGAGCCCAGAAATATGAATAGAGAGCAACCTCATGGATCCCTCCTGTCAAATCCTGATTCAGATCTTGTCCTGAAAAGTGAGGAAGAGAAATAAAAAAGTGAAAAATAATAATGAGATAATGAGTTGGTTGTGATGGGGTGGGAGCACATGCTATTTGCCTTAAAAATTATATTTTATTTCCTTGCATCTGGAAGTCTGTAGACTCAACATCTCTAGTTCATATTCGGGGGTGGGGGTGGGGAATACCAAGGGGAAACAGAAAGGATGGAAAGTGTAGAAAATCAAGTTCCCTGCATATCATTTTAAGATGGAGTAGGGAGGAAACAGGTGGTTGTCCACATTTCTCTGTGATTTAAATTTTCTCCAAAGCCTCTAGTGTTGGAGCACTCACCACTTCTTGAGGTAATTGGTTCCATTGCCATACTGGTCTAACACCTCATGGGATTTGGAAATTATACTTCTGTTAATGAGGCCTAAAATCGCATTTGCCTTTTTTGCGGCCACATCACACTGTTGGCTCATATTCAGCTTACAATCTACCAGGGTTCCAAGATCCTTCTCACATGTAGTATTGCTGGGGTAGGTGTCCCCCATCTTGTTGTAACTGTGCATACGGTTTCTTCTTCTTGGGTGCAGTACTTTGCACTTCTCTCTGGGCGCTTTTACACGAGCCCTAAGATCCGCTGGCCACTTAAATTCAGACCAGAGATCTTAGGGGCTTGTCGCTCTTCCTGTGTCCCCCTCCGCACTTCCTTGCTCCTGTCTGCGTGAGGGGAGGGAGAAAAAAAGGAAGAAAGAACGTGGCTCACCTCCGTTCTGCCTCTCGCTCTTGCCGCGACAACATTCCAGTCTCTTAAGTAGCTCTTAAAGGGGCGGGAGCCAAAACAACAACAAACAGAAGTGAGGAGAGCCTGTAAACAGGCTGACTAGATGTGATGTGGTAGCCGTTTGCACATGTGGGCGATACAATGCTACACATGCATTCGCACGCCTGCGCACTCACTATCTTTACACCGCATCAAGGAATTTCCACCTCCAGAGAGCAGGTACTTGAAAGGTGTGCTGGGACGCGCTAAAGTGGGTGTGGTCGCACTTAATTTCCTGTAAACTCCGGAGCTGGTGGGGAAACATTTTTAAGCTCCGGAGCTGGGAGCCATTTGCCCCGGAGTTTAGGGGTCATGTATAAACGCCCTCTGTTAAATTTCAAATCTGCTGGTTTCAATTCAGTAGCTCTAGTTTATCAATATCATTTTAAATTTTGTTTCTGTCCTCCAGGGTATCAGCTGTTCCACCCAATGTTGTGTCATCTGCAACCATTTGACAAGCACTCCCTTAGCTCCCTTGTCCAAGTCATTAATGAAAAAGTTGAAGAGCACTGGACCCAGGACTGAGCCTTGTGGTACCCCCACTTTTTACCCTCTCCCATTCATCCCTCATAGCCCCCCCTGCCCCATTATTGGTAAGCCTGAGGTCATAAACCTTCATTTCATGGATCATATTCTGTGCTGATCTGCTATGATTTAAATTTACCTTCAAATTATTTGCATCTGTGAATAGCTGCAGCTTATCTCTGGTCATACACTTTGCTCAATGGGGCAAATAAAAATTTCATGCTCACCACAGAAGTCAAATTTGATTTTGATTTAAAGAGCAACCCCCCATAAGTTGATTCATGGTGGCAGAACTACCATCTCCTGCTGGGTTTATGCTGAACAAGGAGGGAGATGGGATTTCTCTCTCTCCGTTTGTTGACTTGTTCCTGATGTGCCCACCTAATGCTCTAAATCAGTGGTTCTCAACCTTCCTAATGCTGCAAAACTTTAATGCAGTTCCTCATGTTGTTGTAGTGACCCCCTTGCCCTGCTTGGAAGAGGCCACAAACCCCCTTTGGCAGGCCACTGCCGCAGGGGCCAGAGAGAACTTCCATCTATATAGGCACCCTCAGCCAATCGCAGCCTCCGGTGCCCTTGACTGACATCCCCTCCAAGCTATCAAGCTGTAACTCACCCTTTCTCTCCCTCCTCCAGACCCAAGCGTTGTGCCTTTTTCTTCACTGGCTCATGGTGACCCCTGTGAAATGGTCGTTCAACCCCCCAAAGGGGTCTCGACCCCCCAGGTTCGGAACCACTGCCCTAAATGATTTGCTGCAAAAAGGTGACTGATATTATATACTTTTGTTTCTGCCTCTCTCTCTCTCTCTCTCTCTCTATCTATCTATCTCTCTCTCTCTCTCTGTGTGTGTGTGTGTGTGTGTGTAGCTTGTAACACACCAGGCCACTGAAGAAGGCTTCCCACAAGCTTTAGGACTGTGACCGCTAGTGATTGTCAATCAATCTTAATACTGCTGTGAGTGTGGGAGCCTGTGTATCGCACATGTTGAAAATAGACTGTGTAAATTGATTTTCCTTTCTTTTTTCTTCCGTTCTGTCATTTCTTCATTTCCCACACCTGTAAATACAGTGAATTGCTTTTTAAAAAACCTAAGTAAATCAAAGACGTGAAGATGCCGGCATACAGGCTGACTAGATGTGATGTGGTAGCCGTTTGCACATGTGGGCGATACAATGCTACACATGCATTCGCACGCCTGCGCATGTTTTGAACCGCACAACATTTCTACACACTATCAACATGAAAAACAGACAACCCATTTAAAGGGGGAGGTCAACGGTATGAGGAGAAGAAAATAGAGTCATTCCTTTCCTTCTCTTCTCTGACAGTTGGGGGGAGAATGCTTGAACAGCAGCTGGGCCAGTTACCTTGTGAGCCGTTCGCTATTCCCAGTTGAGCCAGGAAATTTACTGTGGCAATCCTGCAGCACGCACCCTTTCTGGGCCTGGCCTGCCTCAGAGCATACTGCTGTCTTAAATTCATGGCAGGAAAAGTAGTTTATGAATGAAGGGATGAACCATATTTCAGAGGGCAGCAGGAAGGACTGTCCCTATTTCTTTTCAAAGAAATAACCAGGTTGTTCTGTTTCAGCATATAAAACACACATGCACGCAGAAACTCTCTCTCTCTCTCTCTCTCTCTCTCTCTCTCTCACACACACACACACACACACACACACACACACACACACACACACACACACACACAGTACTCTAGTGCCTTAAAAACAATGGATTCATTTTGTGTAACCTTTCATGGGTTACAGCCTCATTGCCCAGACACATGGATGACAATATTCACTTCAGGTTTATATACATAGTATGCATGTTTATAGAGGTGGAGAGGCACAGGTAATGAACTTCCAAAGTGACAGCAGTATTAAATAAACAGCATTGTGAAAATCAAATAGCATTCAATAAGGACTTAAATAAACACTGGTGGTGGGGGGGTTCAGTTCTCTCTCTCTCTCTCTCTCAATTAATATGCTAGTTCTCCTTACAATCTTGTACAAAGACGACATTTATTTTCTTTGGCAAAACTCGCCCCCCCGATTTAGAACTTTATACAAGAAGAAGAACCAAACATTTCCTGAAACAAAAATTCTTTGCTTGGTAGTGTACTTAAGCTGAGTTAGTCTACGTAACACCACCAGTAATCAACATGCTGCGAGTTTATTACCTTTGTTAATATCCCTATTGTCATTTGAAAAGTCCATTCCCTCTTTGCTTGGTCTCCTCAACCATTTATTTATTTATTTATTTATTTATTTATTTATTTATTTATTTATTTATTTATTTATTTATT
>JAHTLZ010000074.1:7033408-7073918 GCA_023846285.1 Phrynocephalus versicolor | reverse complement strand
ATTTATTTATTTATTTATTTATTTATTTATTTATTTATTTATTTATTATACCACCCATCTGGCAGCATGGGCCCCTCTGGGCAGTTTACAACAAACCAAAAACAATAAAGATATAGATGTAGGATAACTTCAAATTAAATTAATTAAGCACAGCTAACCTCACATAAACAGTTAAAATACATAGAATGTGATTGCATATTAAAAGAAAAATGAGAGAGGTAAGATGGCAGGACTGCTGGTTTTAGCTAGACATCCACTCTATTGTGTTATTACCAGCTCTGGGAATGCCTGCCTTATAGAGCCAGGTTTTTAAAGAGACCATGAGTACTGGCAAAATATAAGCCTAATGAAGTGGGTTAAAATCCATAAGTGATCACAGTGAAATGACTTGAGTCCTGCAAGCAGCACAATACTTTTGTTTCCCTTTTAGTTTTTCTTATAACGGTCTTGACCCTTGACTTGCAACATTGGCATTATAATCTTACCCAACTGGCTCCATGGCATGACATAACATCATTGTGCCGACTGCGATTGCATGACCAACGCAAAGAGTCCAGTTTTTCATCCTGACTGGCTTTGAAGCAGCTGCTGGTTAGGAAGTGCAGCAATGCAGAAAAACAGGAACCAAAAAACAGGTAAAGAAATTAGAAATTCAGTGGCCCTGGTTTTTACATCCAGGAGCTTCCGTTGTGAAATTCTGGTACCGCCTCAATCAAAAGGATTCTGGAATAAGAGATTAGATGAGAATTGTCTAGGCGCTACCAAGGCAGTGGCTCTTACAGTGAATTTAGATTGCTGCTTAGGACAGGAAGTTCATGACAATTGATGCATTAAATAAATGCCATCCTTGGGCTCTAATGAAATTCTCCTGGTGAAAGTGAGAGCAAATAGCTTCACAAGATGTCACATGGCACACACTTTGCACAGTGATAGCCTAAGGTAGCAGCCCTAAAGCATCTGGTTCTATTGAGTGGTAGGGAAAATCCATCACTTGCACTTTCCTCTGCCTTGAAAACGGATGTTCTTTTTCTGTTCTGATTAATTTCTTCCTTTTAAGAAGTTATCAACTATGAAATACTTATATGGGCAGATGGGGAGCTTTCCAAGGGGGGGTGATGTGAAAGAAAGTGACATCCCTAAATCACTACCAATAAAACAGAACATACACGGACACCAAGCCAATCATGTAAAAATTCCTTCCATCCTGAATATGCAAAATGTGAGAATTTTGGCTGGTTTCTTTTGAAAAAAAAATAAAGTGAAATAAAATCCCTTTCCTTTGAGTTATGTCTGTGGAGATTTTCAGTCATGTAGGTGAGGTTGTCTGGGAGTTCAATCATGGCCAGTGGTCTTCTTTGCTCGTGGGATCAGAACATTTTGCTACTCATCTATGTAGCTTCCTCAGTCTGAGAAAAGACAAATCAGACAAATCAGAGCTACTCCACACCTCCACCATGAAGGCCACTGCTAACGGCCCACACTTTGTCAATGTTGGGAAAGGACACCCCAGGCCATTGTCCATCTAATGAGCCTACTCTAATGAGCCTACTCAGGCCATTATCCACCTAACAAGCCTATTCAGGCCAGGGTGGGGTGAAACCAAGGTGAACTATAAATTGGAAGCCTCCCACCAACTTTTCTGAAACTGATGAAGCTACTTGAATGAGTAGCAAAATGCTTCGATCCCACAAGAAAAGAAGTCCAGCTGCCATGACTCAACTCCCAGATCTCCTATGAGTTCCCTGTCCAAGGTAGCTCCATCCAGAACAAAATTTCTAGGGACATCCATGTCTGATGATGGCTCAGGAGGTTCATTGCCTGTGTAGGTTCTGTTGTACAAGAAGGAAAGCAAGACTTTCTGAGGAGGCACCTTTGTCTAGACCAGTGGTTCCCAACCTGGGGGTCAGGACACCTTTGGGGGGTTGAACAACCATTTGACAGGGGTGGCCATGAGCCAGTGAAGAAAATGGCAAAACGGCTTGGGTCTGGAGGAGGAGGGGGACGGGGGGGAGTGAGTTACAGTTTGATAGGTTGGAGGGGATGTCAGTCAATGGCACTGGAGGCTGCGATTGGCTGAGGGTGCCCATACAGGGAAGTTCTCTCTGGCCCCTGTGGCATACTGGCCTGTGAAAGAGGGTTTGTGGCCTCTTCCAAGCAGAGCAAGGGGGCCACTGCAACATGAGGAACTGTATTAAAGGGTGTCACCACAACATGAGGAACTGTATTAAAGGGCTGCAGCATTAGTAAGGTTGAGAACCACTGGTCTAGACCAATTCCCCACATAGTTCATTACTCTTGTAGTTGCAGTTTCTTGAAAGCAGCTCCCTTGCCACCTTGTTACTCCGAAGAAAATATAAATGACTTTCCATTTGCTTCATGAAGATGTGCCTGAATGCTAAAAGCCATTGCTCTGAGGTAGAAAACACACGTTCATCCCCTCTAGCTCACTGTCATCTTGGCACTCAAAACAGAGCACAAGGTGATGATTAAACTATGGCATATTCCTCTATCACTATTTTATGAGGCTATACTCACAAAGATATAGAAGCAATAAATAAGTTACATCATTAGATGCAACCTTTCCTTAAGAGGTAAAAGATATTTGTTTTGTCTTAGCATTATCTTTCCCCAGCTCTGCAAGTTGCAAATAAGATTACTTTTAATTTGTAGTTGGTTTTGAGGAGGTCATCTTGCAAGTCTGGTTGAGGGTGTGATGGTCTAATTATTCCATTCAGGAACAGTCTAGTTAGAACAATCTGAACCAATCTTCTTTCTCTTTAAAGGGAAAGAAAATATATACAAACAAAAAAATCTCAGCTATTTCTTCATCTGTACTTTGCTTAAACTGCTTAACAATCTTGAGATATTGAAAGCTTCCATCCTGCTCCCTGCAGAGGGGGGAGGGAGATGAAGTTTTCCAATTCTTTTAAATTGTTGCTAACTGATAGCAGCACATCAGCAACGCATTGCATGTCCTAGCAGCAATGAAAAAGAAATGGAAAACGTCCTCTCCCTTCCCCTATGCATGAGAGCTGGGGAGGAATCTTTCCATTTCTCAAGATCTTTAAGCATCCCAATCAAAAGAACAGCTTAAACCAGTAATCACACATACAGGAACCAAACCAAAATGAAGCAATTCTAACTCCCTACAAACAACAACAACAACAACAACAACAACAACAACAACAACAACAACAACAACAACAACAACCAGTAGCCTCTAACAGACCAAACTGCAGGACAAATGTCCATCTGATAATACCCCGGGTATTGTAATAGTAGGTCCTTTAACATGTGATTGGCCTCAAGTTCCTTTCTGGGGCAGGGAATCTTTAGTAGCGAAATTGCTAAGGTCATTGCTGTCTCAGCTGTAGTATGTCAGTGGTTCCCATGCAATACACAAATGAACTTAAATTAATGCTGGATTTTCTAGCCCATTTAACTGACTTGGATTATTACACAACCAGGGCATGTTGAGCACCATACTCCGTTGCCTTCTTTTTTGGGCAGATAGGGAGCTATGGGCAGGGGGCAGGAGCTGCCTTTCCCTACCACACCCCCTTACCATGCTCCCACCTGGACACCAAAGCACCAAAGCAAGAGCACAGCTCAACAATATCCAGGCAGGCCCTTCGATTGCAAGTAGTCAGAAATGAATTATCAATGTGTATAACAGGATGTGCTCGCATCCTCTTTAAAATATGAGAAGCCAGCTGTGTCACACAGGTTATATAAGCCCTCGTTCAGAGAACGCTGGTTTTCCCATTTTATTCTGAAGGCAGAAGTGCATGTTTAGGCGATTATTATTTATGTGGGAGAGTGGAAGGAGATCTAGAATTATTCTTTCTTTGATGTTGGAATCAGGCTGTCCTGCAGTGATCAGCTTAACATGCCAAATGACCACTGCTTTGAAGACGAGCTGCATGTTTAATGCATACTGTGAGCCACTGACTTCATCGGATGAAAGTTTAGTAGAGCTGAATAGACTTTAAAATGGATCATGAGCTCAGCAGACAAAATATGAAGAGTCTTGCTTGTGTCTGCCTTTTTTAACGGCAATAAATAATCTTCATGTTAGATTTGCCCCCTGAATCTTCCAAAAACAGATGGGGGTGGACGCAAACTGGTCGGAAGGAAGCGTCTCTAGGACTGAAGGTTTGAGGATCTCAGCGTTGTTTGGCCAACAGTCAAGAAAAGAGTTCCAAAAAGAGTTTAGCCTTTGAAAACACACTCTGGGAATGTGAACAATGAGATTCATAATGACAGTGTGGTTGCAACAGTAGCAGTGGCATTAGCAGTTCAACCTCTTTGTATAGGGCTTACTGTGTGTGTGTGTGTGTGTGTGTTGTGTCATTACAGTCGTGACTGACTCTTTGTGACTCCATGTCCCTGGAGTTTTCTTGGCAGGAATACTGGAGTGGTTTGCCAGTTCCTACTCCAGGCACCTACAACACCTGGTATTCCCTGGTGGTCTCCCATCCAAGTATTAACCAGGGCCAACCCTGCTTAGCTTCCGAAATCAGGTGAGACTGGATGTCCTTAGGTCATCTAGGCAGTTTATAGTGCTTAGTACTGTATTTCTATTCTGTAGGGGTGGAGAACCTTTGGTCCACCAGATGTTTTGACCCACACCACTCCTCAGTCTCACCCATCATGGCTAATTGTAAGGAACATAAGAACCCAGGGCATGGCCTTACACTGAAGGAGACCCTATGATTCCTATTGCCCAGAATAATCCAAAACATTTGGAGGGCCAACAGTTTGCTATCCTGGTGCAACATTTTTAAATGTTCAAAGTGTCATTCTTGCAATAAGTCTATCTGGCAGATCCATCATATTATCCTCATATCGCAGGATAGCCAGGGGCTTATGTGCCTGTGACCCATCACATTTGTTCACTGCAGAGTGAGATTCAAACGAAGAACCTCTTAATCCATACCTTGGAGCCTTATTCAGCATCAGCTCTCATGGTGCCATCTCACATTAGGATTGCCTGTTTCCCTATCTGGATCATGTTTATAGGCCATCTCATGCAATATATGAGGTCTGTATGTATGTGGAGAAGGCATATCCAGCCTAGAGCAGGATTTCAGAATGCGTAGAGAAGGAAAGTCCCATTAATGGTGTGCCTCGATTGCATAGGGGATAGGGATAGCTTTGGAATTGATTTCTCCCAGATCTCATGATGGTGATTCTTCCATCTGCAGATAAAGCTTCCTACCCTTTATTTGTAACAGACAGTTTAACTGTTGTATTCATACCACTGGATCTAGGTCAGTGGTTCTCAACCTGTGGGTCCGCAAATGTTCCTGGACTGCAACTCCCAGAAATCCTGGCCAGCTCAGCTAGTGATGAAGACTTCTGGGAGCTGCTGTTCAGAAACATCTGGGGACCCGCAGGTTGGGGATCATTGATCTAGGTCATCCCTAGTTACTTGACCATGTCCTTCTTTGTGGTGGGAAGTCCAGTTAAGATTGTGATTGTCTAACATCCAACATTAACCCAGCTAATACTGATCTTTTTCTCAAAGCTTTCAAACAGCAAATCTCTGAGCTGGGAATATAATAACATTGTCTTTGTCTTCCTAGCCACTTTCTGGAAAGTCAATAACCATGTGATATTCCTTCTTTGAGCTCCCAAATGTCATAACTTCCTTAGCAAAAACTGCAAGTGCCATCACAATTTTCCTTGAAAACCATCTGCTGCTTCATTCTTCCTCCAACCAAGAGTTACATACCTTATTATTAAGGTATGTGTGTCGGTATGTGCACGTGCTTGTGGAGTTGGGAGGAGGGGAGAGCTGCAAACTGCCCATACAATATTGTTTCCTTAATATTGTGGATCTCTTAGTTTCTGCATGAAGAGTAGTCTTCTATTGAAACTGGAACCACTGAGACAGCAGTCAGTGTCTGCAAGCTGTGGGAAGTCCAGCAGAGGCCCTCAAAACAAAACATTGGGTTTCAAAGGAGAACACTTCATGCTGGTCCCTTGTGAACTAGACTCCCATCACCGTCATCACCACCACCACAGCCGCACTACCATCATCGCCATCACAGTTACATTTGAAGATGATAGAGGGAAGCCTCATGCAGAATACAAACTAAAAAAGATCAATTATTAAATTACTCCGCCCCCGTACAAACAAAGCTAAAGGGACATAGGAAG
Source organism: Phrynocephalus versicolor (assembly GCA_023846285.1). Classification (NCBI taxonomy): domain Eukaryota; kingdom Metazoa; phylum Chordata; class Lepidosauria; order Squamata; family Agamidae; genus Phrynocephalus; species Phrynocephalus versicolor. The sequence goes on along the minus strand of JAHTLZ010000074.1, from coordinate 7,067,753 downwards.
CCATTTTTCTCCTGCCCTTTTGCTGTGAGAAGCTACCCCTAAATGTCCTGACCGTGCCAGTTCCTAAGAACTCATGAGCTACTGCAGCAGTAAGCAGCATATTGCCTTCAGATGTTTTAGACCAGTGGTTCTCAACCTGTGGGTCCCCAGATGTTCCTGGACTGCAACTCCCAGAAGTCTTCATCACTAGTTGAGCTGGCCAGGATTTCTGGGATTTGCAGTCCAGGGGACATCTGGGGACCCACAGGTTGAGAACCACTGTTTTAGACTCTAGCTCTGATCATTCCTAACCAAGTGTCTTTTTGGGTGAAAGAAATGAAGGGGGAGCCCTCTGTGGAGTCTTAGGGTATCAGCAAGCAACAAGGAAGACTATGTCTCATCATGCTGGAAAGGCTTGCTTTATTAGAAGCAACCCTTGTGCCCTGATAAGAATTTCACCAACCTCTTCTCCCAGTGCCAAAAAAAAAAAAAAAAACACCAAAAAACCCCAAAAAAAACCCAAAACACCACCACAAGAGTTGGACCAAAAAGGTCTAGCATGGACATGGAAAAGGATCATGTCCTGTGTATGTTACTGCTGGAAAGAAACTTGCACTGGTCCATGCCACACAACTGGTCCAACATGCAAGCTGTTTCTCCTTCTAATCACACTGGGATTCAGCTGAGATTGACGCAACTCACTCAAGTCATTCTGGTAACAGTAATTGCCAGTAATAAACAACCCCCCCTCCTCCCATCCAGCGGCTCCCACAGTTCCGAACCAATGGAGACGGATTGCACAGGAGACGTAGAAGACATGCTGGAAAAGCGGGAAGCATTGAGTTGCTGAAAATTGCCTCCTGTTGGTGACATCATAGGCCTTCCATGGGCAGAGCTGCACGAACATGCTTTCTGCCATTGTTCAGAGTCCTTTTGCAGCAGAACTATGAGATCGCTATAAGGTGAGTTCCATTCCCCCCTCCACAAAAAAGTAATGAGATACAAGGTTAAAGAAGTAACTAAATTAATCATATTAGTAGTACAGATGAAGAACATAAGAACATAAGAAGAGCCCTGCTGGATCAGGCCAATGGCCCATCTAGTCCAGCTTCCTGTGTCTCACAGTGGCCCCACCAGATGCCTCTGGGAGCGCAGGAGACTAGATCTCTCTCTCCTGATACCACTCCCCTGCATCTGGCCCTTGAAGTACCCCGGTTTTAAGCCTGGAGATTAAAACACAAAAGGCGTGTGTAGGCAAATGTCAACAAGGATCTGAAGAATAACCCATCTCAGAGCTTGAAATAGAGGGAGTGGATTGCAACCTGTGGAAGCCGCTGCTGAAATAAAATGGTCAGACTTAGAGATGGGCACGAAATGAGCAATTTTTTGTTTTCATTTTCATTTTTTTGTTTCATTACGTAACGAAACAAAAAACGAATCTTGTCTCCAAAATGAAACAAAACAAAACAAAACACCAGAAATTTTGTTGTGCGTTTCGTTTTCGTTGCGGCAAATACATTGAACTGTAATGAATGCTAACGAAACAGCAATTTTTGTTTTCATTTTTGTTTTTTTGTTTCATTGTGTAACGAAACGAAAATGAACTTTTTTGCAAAAATTCACGAAAAACGAAAACAAACTGAAACACCATTTTTTTGAGTCGTGCCCATCTCTAGTCAGACTTTTAAAATGCCATTGCTCTTTGGGTTTTATTTCTGTTAACGCAATCTCAGGGTTGCTCCTTTCAGTGCAAAATGTTGAAGCATAGTAGTGGGGCAATTTACTGAAAAAACATGACATGGAAAGAATATTTACAAGGCCAGTCTACTGCTTAGAGCATGTTGCAAAAATATGGCAATAAAGATAAGCAAAAGACCAAGCCGGTATGGTGCAATAGCTCTTATCATCCCTCCTAGTAAATGTCTAATGCTCCTCTCATTTTAACCACATTTATTTTCACATAAATTCCTTTACCTTGTAATTCCTTCATAAAAAAATGAATAATTGATTTAGATATTTGCTATCCCTTTGGCCTGCTGGTTTGCTGCATAATCCTGCAGATGAATCTGTTGCTTATAATGATGGACAGGAAGTAGTTAGAGTAATAAAATGCTAGAAACCGGTCTTACTCCTCCTTGGCCAAATCACCCAAATGTTCTCAATATGTGCGAATATTTCTCGCATGAATTCACTGCATCACATTGTTCCTCTGATCTTTACCAGATACTTGGCTACTTGAACAAGAGGAGAATAGAGGCGTACAGATGCGAGAGTCATACATTCTGCTTTCCTCCATGAACAAAGGTGTGCAATGGATTGTAAAAGTATGTGGGAACCGGTCAGGCCAGTCATCGCTTCATTTTTATGAGTTGGTTTGGAAAAGGGCCCTCATTTAGTCCTCACATGGCTGAATAAGGATCCTGAACTAAGGGGTTACATTCTGAAAGGACTGGCCCTTGATGGATTAATCTCTCTGTCCCGGTTTCTCCTGCTTTTGAATTTCTGAAAATCTCAGGTTTAGTCCATCTCTAAATACAAAGAAATCTCTGAACACAGAACGAGCCCCAATTTAATTCGCATGCATGAAAATCGTCACCCACAAACCACCGAAACTTCCACCGGTCTTGACGAAGCGCTGCAGCCTTTGTCCCAGAACTAAAATGAGGTTTCTCCCGTGTATGAGAAGGACATTGGGAAGGCAGTGTGCCCATCTTGTTATGTATGTCATCTCCACAGAACCATGCTGTTGTCAGGATCCCAAAACTACATGGTGGAAAATTGCCGCCGCCCCCACCCCCGCCCGGCTCTGCAACATACACCGCTGTGTTCCTTCCAAGTCTTGCACTGTGGCTGTGCCTCTGCATAATCTTGACTCGCATTAACTCATGTGTATAATGTTACACAGATGCCTGAAATATGTGTAGGATTGCAGCCTGATTGCTTGACAGAGCATTTCCTGCATAATTTAAGATGTGAGGGAAGGGGGAGGGAGGGAAGAAGCTCAGCAAGGGTGGATGGAGATAAAGGTAAGTGTGAAGGCTCACGTTGTCCGCATACAAAGCCCCACACCCAACGCAACCAGGTAGAACAGGGATCGTACTTTATCTTGCTATCTCCCTCCTGAACTAAGGGCCTCTTATTTGGGCCACTGCCCTCCCTTGCCCCACCTCTGTTTTCTTTATATATATATATATAAGAAATTTCAATGTTTTTATTAAGTTCATATGGAAAGCATAAGTTTGCATTCCTGCATGTTTACTGTACTTTCCATAACACTCTGGCTGTCAGGGGAAGGGGGGGAGGACCAGCAGAGCCAGAGAAAAGATACAAGAGCAAGCCCTCCTGTGGACTTCACCAAAACCATGGGATTCCTCTATAAACTATTTGCCTCTCGGGAAGGGAGGGCAGCATTCCCTTGGCTGGCAAGCAGGGTGAAAAAGAGGATTCAGTCCTGAATTCCTGTTAATGACAGTGTCACAAGTTAAACCACTCTTTTTCAACCTCAGAAAACACATAAACAAGAGAGAGAAAGAGAGAGAGAGAATTGAAGGGAGTATGTCTGGGAAGATTCTCACTTATCCAGGTGAGGTTATCTGGGAGTTGAGTCATGACAACTGGACTTCTTTTCTTGAGAGATTGAAATGTTTCACTGATCATCCAAGCAGCTTCTTGGTTGAGTAGCACAACATTTCGATCGCTCAAGAAAAGAAGTCCAGTTGCCACGACTCAACATCCAGATAATTGGGGGTTAATAAAAATGGGCTACTTGATAGGATTTGTAGGATTTGGGCAGCTTTTTGACTTCTTCACAGCGTTTGAATGTTGCAAGCATTTATCCTGCAGAATGAGTGCGCTGCCTGTGTGCGCTTGACACTAATGTGCTCCCACCCTCCCAAGTAAAAGTGCTTCTGTTCAGGGCCTCTGTCAACTAGCCACTTCCTCAGGCTAGATGCGATGACCCGAAAACATTGCAGACACCTGCCCCATCCAAAGTTTTTTCTTTTCCTTCTCCCACAGATCTTCAACTGAATGCCTACTAGACAGCCTCAATCTTCGTTTATCATCTGCTTTAGGGGGCAGGTTGATACCGACTGGAAATGGGCACAAAACGAAAAAAAATCATTCCATTATTCGTTTCATTATGTAACGAAACAAGTAACAAAAATTGTGATGAAATTGGAACGAACTGAACAGAGCCACGAAAATTAGGTTCGTTACGTTTCGTTTTTGTTAGTGGTGACACGCAATGAAATGAGCTGTTTTTAAATGTTAAAAAACGTCCTGAATATCCGTAAAAACCCAGTGATAATTATTTATTCTGCCTGATAATACCTACCAGGGGGGTTGGAGTCCTTAAAACGTGCATTTATGTCTTTTCTCAGATCACTGTATTTTTTTCCTTTAAAGGGAGTTTGGGGACATCGACTCAAAATGGCTCCAAGATGCCTAATATTGATTTCTTGGGTATTAAAATGCCCTGGACATCCGTAAAAATGCAGCGATAATTATTTGAAACTATTACCTACCAGGGGGTTGCAGTCCTTAAAACGTTTGGTTTTGTCTTTTTCCCATTGCGATTTATTTTTTCTTTTCCCATTAAGGATGACACAGAATGGATTCCAGCCACAAGATGGATGCAAGCCATGTGATGGTATCATGTAAATTCTTGGACAATTTCAACCAATAGCATGCCCAGGTTGCAGACTGGGTAGGTGTGGCAGCCAGAGAGGGCATAAAAAGCTCTGGCAGTGGGAGTTAGGGTTGGATTGCTGTCTCTGCGATTTGTTACTTTAGGCCAGGCAGGCAGGTGTGTGTCCCTGTGTTCCTGCTGGCTGCAGCCTGGCTCTTAGGGGAGAAAAAGAAGAGATTTCTCTTGCAGCCTCCCTGTGTGTGTGTGTACCTCTCAGTGAGTACCCTCCCCTGCCCCACAATGCAGTCACTCTGCGGCTGCCTTAAGCCCTGGGCAATGCCCACCGCTGCCTTTGCAGCCTCCCTACATACTTAGTCTATACTGTGTCTCTGCCAGTATCATTTTTTTTAGTGTTTTCCCTCTGGTCTGGGGCGTTGGGGGACGCCCGCACACGGAAATGCTTTAAATGGCGCAAAAAGCAGGTAAAACCAAAAAATTAAAAAATGAAACGATTTTTTTTGAAAAAAATCACAAAAAATGAAAATGAACCGAAACGGGACCCACAATGAAAAACTAAAAACCGAAATGTCATTTTTTTCAATTCGCGCCCATCTCTAGTCCCGGCAAGGTCAGAGAAGGAAACAATGAATCTCCATTCCACCTTCCACCCCACATGTTTGGCATCTCATCTCCCTGCTCAGGGCCAGGGACTCCTTTAATTTTTCTCAACAGCAATTCAAAAACATGTTTACAGATGGAGACTTTTTATCCCTCTTGTATATACAATAGCTTCTCTCCACCCCTACCCCCACCACCAGAGAGATTAATTCCATACCTGTCGAAAGGTAGGTTCAATGGTTGATGTTGACTCAGGAATGTTCATGAGAGGGTGCGGGGCGGCGGGGACGGCGGCAGGGGGCGGCAGATGGCGGGGGACGGCGACAGGCACAGGGGGTGGCGGGCGGACGGCGATGGGCAGTGGGGGACGGACGGTGGGGGACGGACGGCGGTGGCCAGCGGCAGGGGAGTGGCAGGGGCAGCAGGCTGGCCAGCGTCCCCTCACCATTTTTGTGCCCTAGGCAACTGCCTAGTTTGCCTTAATGGACGCGCCAGCCCTGGGTGGCAGACATTGCTTCTTCTAAGAAGCCTCAGAATTAAGATAAACTACGTTCTGTTGTGGTGTAATGGTGAACAACTAGCATGGCTGTTTTCCAAAATAGCATCAGGGAGGTCAATAGGAAGGCGGAGACTCATCTTTCACCAGTTACTGTTTTCAACCTGATCACATAAACTGTTCCTCAGATGTTATGTACAAACCAGTGGCTTAAGTATGGACTTCCTTTATCACATTCAGCTAAATAAACAACATCCTTCCAAAAGGAAGTTAAAAATGAATGTCCTCAATATTTATGGAAATAATATAGAAGCAAACTAAGCAGGGAACCATGTAGCCATCACAAAAACAAATACAAACGTAGAACAGGTGATGCCTTTAGGCTACTAGTAAAATAACAAAAATTAAATAACTAGTAAAACAACAAAAAGTTGCTAATATTTTGAGGGCAAAACCCTCTTCCTCAGAGCTGTACCGAAAGTTTAAACATGGTAAATGTCGGAGGTTTCCAGGAGTTAGTTATTAGTTCTTGGCAACATTAAAAATATGCCAGGTAATTTCTTAGTAGAGGCTTGGAGGTGAAATGCTTGTGAAGCTGCATCTGAAGTAAAGAGTGGTGGTTTTTCTTCCCCAGTCATTCAAACAAGGTGTAGCAGGTCATGTTCACACTTTCACACACACCCTCTACGTGGCAGGTCGAGGCTAATGGCTCCTTGCTGGCCAAGGTTTGGGGGGGGGTGCAGAGGACCCAAGCATTTCATTTGGGGCCTGAGATAAAATTTAGAAAAATCCACTAGGTGTAGCCAATTAGATCAATTTAAAAGGAAAGAAATGACCTAGTGGTTGCAGTCTTGTTGTGCCTCCATTGATGGTCCGTTTGCCTCCTTCTTGGTACGTGGTGGTGCTGGGGGTCATTCTTGGTATCTCAGTATTTCCAAGAGAAGCAAAACATATACTGTGGTATATGGAAATAAAATGGAAACCGAGACCAATGCTGCCATCCTGTTTACTTTCTATACCCTTCTTCCGGTTTCTGTGATCAGGAAGTAAAAAAAGTTTAAAGCAAAACATGTTCTTCAGGAAAGAGGTGATCAGATTATTTTCAAAATTCTGAGACAATTCATTGCTTGCTATTAAGAAGCAATGGGCTCCTATAAAATAAAATTTACATGTGAAGCAAGTATGGTTTGTTTCTGACCAAGCAAGATTTACGAGCAGGGATTACTTCAATATGCAAAAATACAGGGACTGCTAAAAAGAAAGGATGCAAGAGACCCTTTTTTTGTCATATCCGTAAAATGAGCTTCAAATTTAAGTTACTGTCTTTTCCTTTACAATAATAATCTCTTCAATTTTGCAGGTTCTATATTATTTTTACATTTTTTAAAAAAACACTATAAAGTTCATGTTTTATTGTTCCTTGCCGTTATATAAATTACTTTTGGCCAACATAAATGTAATTCCTACTGTGTGAACTGGGAACCCTGAATGTTGGTTTTCCTCAAGTTATAAACAATGTGAAGATATGTTATACTGGGTCACAATTTTCCACTGTACAGCAAAATATATAATTCACTTTTAATAACAAAACTGCATATATCATTAAAGTTTCCTGCTCCATAGAGCACATATCAGGTTACGCTGCACAGCAAGAGGCATCCTTTCCATAGACCGCAGCTCCTACAATATTGTTTGACTCAATGAAAAATATTTCACTGATTCATTAGCAAAACAGTTGTCAGTTTGAAAAATTATTCAGATTTGCTGTGTTTTTTATGAGCTGGATTAGTCATCGTAGATTCCCCGCTGCCACCACCACCACCATACATGTCATTTGGCTTTGTTTTTGGAGAGCCCCAATATCGCCACAAATGTGTGTATGTGCGCAACTTCCACACCTATTTGCAAAATCACACCACAGACAAAAACGTCAAATAAATTTATTCATTCTGGGTGAGAATTCCATAAATTTTCTCCACCAATGATGGTCCTTTGTGTGGGTTTTCGCATGCCTCATCCTATCAGCAGCAGCTCTTTTACACCTGTTTTTTTTCCGTACCCCAAGTGGCTCACATGCTATTCATTCTCTTCTGCAGATGCAGTCCTTACTCCTGAAGAGGACTGGTACACCTTAGACTGGTGTCCCTGTGGTGACCATTCCATCTTGGGTGACCCTGCTAGGAGTCCAGGATCATAGTGGTGTCAGCCCTCCTGATGGCGCTGCTGACCAATCAAAACACCCTCACGATGTTTTTGTTTACATCCAAAAAGGGGGTTTAATTATTTACTGTCCTTTTGTTTATTTTTACTGCTAGATATGCAGAGAGGTCCATGTTAGACTTTCCATCTTGTCTATTAGAATAAGGAAGGTGGATTTAGGTAGGTTCTATACAACTGGGCAGGAAGGAGGGCGGGGTGCTGGTGTATCCCAGGCAACAAAATGTCTTGTGCCGTCCCATGAGAGAGAGAGAGAGAGACACATACAGCTTGTCTCTGGCCAACAGCACCCAGAGGAGGCAACTGACATTACAACAATAACTTTCCTTCCCTCATTTGTCACATTCAACCCATCCTTAAACCTTAGTATGGGCTTAAATGTGTGCTTTGTTACGTTCATTCCAAGTTTTCCTCTATCACTGTTCTAGTCATTGACTCCACTGCTTCATCACCCCGAGCGTTCCTCTACCCTAAACTGTCAGGAAAACCAGGAGGCTTATTTGACCCTGTTAACAGGGAAAAATGCACAGGAACAATTGTGTCAACTGCCTGGGTCATCTCCACATCCTAAATATTAATCAGGCCATCTACAAAATCACAATCTGAAACACTCAGAAGCTCCTCCAATGGAGACCAGCCTGAAATGAAAAACGAAATGCTGTTTCATCATTTTGTTAAGTAACCACACATTTACTTAGGATACATGGCTGTGGCGATACTAATTTTTGAGTACATTTTTATGTACTCCAAAATAAGTATTGCAGGCATGTTTTGGCACCAAAATTGCTGGGGAGCAAGTTTGGACTCTTCCCTGTAAAACCTCCAAATTTGGAAAGGTTTGGGGGTCAGGGGGCTGAGTTATTAAGCTCCAAAGGGGATGCCCCTGAGAAAAAAAAATTCTAATTGGATTCAGAATTTCGGAAGCCAAGCCACGGGCAATCAATTTGCACTACTGCGGCTTGGCTTCCAAGTCCAATTAGAAATATTGTTTTCCTTAGGGGCACCCTCTTTGGAATTTAACAATTCAGACCCCTGCCCCCCAAAAAAACTTTTCAAAATTTCAGGGGTTCACAGGGAAGAGTTTGAGGAAGCTCCCCTGCTATTTTGGTCCTTTAGGACCCAGGGGAGCATAGTGTTTCATTTTGTTTTGTTTCATTTTGTAATGAAAATACTTAAAAGATTTGTTACAAATCAAATGAAACAAAACTGCTAAAGAAACAAAACAAAATGCTATTTTTCCGTTTCGTGCCCATCTCTAGTCCTTAACAGCAACCAGGAAAGAGGAAACCCTTTGAATGCATCTTGCTATTGAGTCATCTTAATAGGGCTTCCCCACCTGCTTGGGGTAGAAGTCTAAATCCAACGAGGCAGTGATCCACTATCTCCAAGGGACTACTTACGTCTTCTATATCAAAGTCACAATCTCCTCTTTTAGAGCAAGGGGGAAAGGTTATATCATGCTGAGTCCTATATGGCTAAACATAGGAGCCCCATGGCGCAGTGGTTAGATGCCTGTACTGCAGGTAAAACTGTGCTCACGAGCCGGGGTTCAATCCCAGGTGGCAGGCTCAAGGTTGACTCAGCCTTCCATCCTTCTGAGGTCGGTAAAATGAGTACCCAGCCTGCTGGGGGGTGGGGGGCAATGTGTAGCCTGCATACTGTAATTAAAAAACTGTAAACTGCCCAGAGACTACTTGAAGTGTTATGAGGCAGTATATAAGCAGAACACTTTACTTTGCTTTTAAACTGCAATACTGCAGTGAAAACTCACAAGTCACAACCCATGAATGACCCAACCTTCCCTCCCTCAGTAAATTGGTCAGTAAATTGAGCAATCAGATTGCAGGAGAGACAATGTATAGCCAGCGTAATTAAACTGTAAACTCCCCTCAGAGACCTTTGAGCACTATGGGTCAATATATAAGCAGCACTCACTGCTTTTTGGGTTTGCTACATAAATAGAATCTATCATACAGGACAACCTCACTGTGGCTATAAAGGCCTTGAATTTTTGAGCCATTTATGATAAGGCAGTATCTATAATGATGCTAAAGCCACCTGGTGCCATCAATCTGGAAGACTCCAACCCCAACTGTACACATAACAGGGTTGGCTAGCTCAGGTAAGGAAACCTTTGAGTAAGGGGCAGGTAGCTGCGGTGGCTGGCCCATGAGGGTGTACAGATCACTGCTCCAGGTCCAGTTTGTCACGACCATTTACTAATTCTGGTTCTGCCTCCATGCTGGCTCCACTCCAGTGTTGTCTGTGTGAACCACTGCAGTCAGGCAGTGTACTATGAGAAAAGCAGACATGCAGAGTTAATAGGCATTTGTTGGGAATAGTGGAGAACTTCTTAAGGCCAAACTGACCTTGATTGCAGGAAAAGGACAAAAACACACAGAGAGAAAAGACACGCAGACAAAAGACTGACATGTTCATCTCAGAAGCCTTCCTTTTGTTCTCTTATCTACAGGTGCCCTTTAGCCCTTTGGCCCTGCCCCAGAGCAAAAAGTCAGGGAAATAGAAGGTCACTTCCATCCAGATATGTCACGTTGGCAGCCAGGAGTGTGTGCACTTCACTGAAGCTCCTCTGAAACACATCCTTCAAATAAAGGTTCCCACAAGCGTTTATTAGTTTTCTGCTTGTAAACAATGGAGAAGCCATCCAAATCTTCACAAAACCCAAGAGATGCAGGAGCTCATGTTAAATCTATATAAGGAGGTGGTGTTAATCTATGCCACTAAGCTGAAGTATGTATTGATCAATTTCAACATATGATTACCTTTTTCAGGGTTCTCTAGGTTGAGAGTACCAATAAATGGTTTGCCACCCCCTCTTTCTGCATATGCTCTGAGACCGTGCAGCTCCCCCAGGGCTACACAGTCTGTCTATCTATCTTTCTAGCTAGCTAGCTAGCTATCTAGCTAGCTAGCTATCTAGCTATCTATCATCTATCTAGCTATCTAGCTATCTATCTAGCTATCTATCAGAATAATTCACCATTCATATAGGGATCTGCTGTAGACTCTTTTCTCTAGTCTCTCTTTACTCACCTTCTGGCATATGTCAAGACAGGAGTCCAAATGGGAAGAGCTCCAGTGTTTCTGAGAAACCAGGGGCCTAGTTCACATCGGGTAGGAGGACAAGTAACAGAATTTTTCCTCATTGCCCTCCAGATGTAGGGGCGCAAAGACCAAGGGTCAGAGGCAGTCTAAAGCTCTCCCCTCTATTTAAAAAATGTTGAATGGACATGCATAAATTACATCTGAATTGGCCTTAAGTGGATTGCCCTCAATCCGTAGACCGCTCTCAGTCCCTTTGTGTCCCTCAGATACAAAAGCCCATACTCCAACTGGGGTAGCAAAACCTCTTCCCTCTGCTCTGGGATGCTGCTCTGGGGTGTATAGTTACCTGCTTGTCCAGGTAGCCTGGCATGTCAAAAACCTTTGTGCGTGGCTTCCATCTGACTGAAAGAAACTTCAGGATTCATCATTTGGTAGGGCAGGTTGAGGGAAAAGAGATGGTCACTCTCAAGCATGCAGCCTCATTATTTGCTCACAAGGCCCCTTTTCTCTCCCACTGAGAGGGAGAAATGGAAGGAAACGTGTCTGTCTCCTGAGCATCTAAGGTTACTGCAAATTATCCCTCTCCAAAACAAAAAGACATCAGCAAAAGGGGGGATTTTTTTTCCCTACCCCTATTCATCATGATCACCACTCCATGGAAGAAGAAATGCTTCCCTCTCTTTGCTTTTGCTTTTATTTCCTTTTAAAATGGCTGTACTCTCTTAGGAGGAAAGATGATTTCACATTTACTGAATCCTGACCTCTTCTTAGCAAACTCCCCACCCCCACCCCAAAAAACCATTTGGAAACCACAGAGGACTGACTTAATTCAAGAAAAGTTGAAGGCTTATAGAGTAATCTTGTCTCGGCTGATTAAAATTATCTTATTTCTCCATTGTTCTATGGAAACGCCTTACCTTTTTCAGAGTGAAACAAGGATGATGCTTCTAAGAGTGGGGCTGTGCATCGGCTTTGGCCAAATCCCAAATCTTGAACCTAAGCTATCTGGGTTGTATGGCATCGAGATCAAGCTGGAGTTGATCAGATTGGGTTCCATGTGGGAGCCAAATGGTCTTCAGTGATTCAGAGGGATTCAACAATGAAGGCATCTAAAACGAGAGAGGGGAAAGGACCGCTGGGGAAGGACCGTGTAGAACAACAGATGATGACTTGGTTGGGAGGGGAAGACGGAGAGCTGCATAAGAACATAAGAACATAAGATCAGGCCAAAGGCCCATCTAGTCAAGCTTTCTGTATCTCACAGTGGCCCCATCAAATGTGTCCGGGAGCACATGAGACTAGATATCTATCTCCTGATACCACTCCCCTGCATCTGGTCCTTGAAATACCCTGGTTTTAAGCCTGGCGATTACACATCTCCATCATGGTTTGTAACCTGTGATGGACTTTTCCTCCAGGAATCTGTCCAATCCCCTTTTGAAGGTATCCAGGCCAGATGGCATCACCACATCCTGTGGCAGGGAGTTCCACAGACTAACAATGCACTGGGTGAAAAAAAATATTTTCTTTTGTCTCTTCTTACTCTCCCAACCCTCAGTTTGAGTGGATGTCCCCTAATTCTGGTATTTTGTGAGAGGGAGAAGAGTGTCCTTTATCCACTTTACTCATACCCTGCATTATTTGTACATCTCAATCATATCCCCCCCTCAGGCACCTTTTTTCCAGACTAAAGAGCCCCAAATGTTTTAGCCTTTCCTCATAAGGGAGGTGCCCCAGTCCAGTAATCATTTTAGTCGCTCTCTTCTGCACTTTTTCCAGTTCCACTTTGTCTTTTTTGAGATGTTCCCCGCTCGAACATGAGATCTAGGGCAAGAATCTCACCACCATTTTCTAACCTCAGTGCTTATAGGCGGTCCCAGTGCAAAGTCTTGTACTGTACTACCAGAGGCAGGAAGAAAAACACCACCTCTTTATGAAGGTCCCAGTGGAAGGAACAATGTCAAAGCATCAGACTTTAGGTGCTTGACTGTCTGTAGGAGCCCGACAGAGTTCCACAAAATATGTACCATTTATGTCGCAATTATCCAAAACCAGGGGCAGGGGGAGGAACACTGCTTTATTAGAGACTTGCCACAAGTTAAGGCTGATGCACAAAATAGGGCCTCTTTATTAGTAATGTAGAGGACCTGATCAGAAATAAACAACAAAATAGAATGTTCTTCTGTAACTGAAATGTCACAGGTGTTCAAACTGAAAATGTAGGCAAGCATGTTAAGAACAGTCAGAAAAAACATATTTCTAATACAGCTTACCCAGCCTGCCTGATGAAGTTTATGGAGGAAATTCCATGTTGATTGTCATTCTTTGATGTCTGGTGCCCAAAACAACGCAGCTCTGCAAGGATGCGGTGAATGCCTGGATGATGCTGTTTGTCTGTGTCCTACCTCCACATATTTATAGTTGTTCACATCTCTTTGATCTATAAACAATTTCTGTTCACTTATTCTCATTCAGGAATTTCTGGGTGAGCAATGATAAAAGAAATATCTCATTTACTTTGCTCCTCAGTTTTTTGAATTGGAAATTGAACTTGTCTTATCTATTTATGTTTTGGCTGTCATATTTTATGCTAATACAGGAAATCCTAATTTCAAAATTGCTAGTTTAGGTTTTCCTAAGATAGAGAAGCCTATAGCCCATTTGATTCCTTTTTCCAAAAGGTGGCACTCGATTCATACATTTTTCTTTCATACACTATGTTGATTACTATTAACTATGTTTACAGATTCTAACCACATTAACTCAAAAGCACAAAGGTCCTTCAGTTGCCAAAATGTTTATGAATTCCATGGCCTTGCTGTACCAGAGCTGGCTCACTGTTGTCCAAAAAATGTTTTTTTTTTAAGCAAAAAGTTTAAAAGATATATTAATTTCAGGGTTTTTTTTTTACACTCCTCATTATCATTTTCATATATGTGAACACATTTTATAGCTTTCAGTACTCTGAGGTCGGGGTGGGAAATTGAATTTTTTGGGCTAAAATGGTCTTGGTTAGAAAACCTAATCCAGTCAATGTATATCACTCATGTATGTGCAGGATCCAAGTTTTGGCTATTCTGATTTAAGTTCATAGTAATAATTGTTATTCATGTAAGAACATTTAAACAAAATTAACTGCAAATTAAATCTACTTAAAAATAGAGAGCCATTTTGAAACAAAATGGACAGAGCCTTTATGAAACCTCTAGTACAGTGCTTCTCACCTGTGGGTGTCCAGATGTTCCTGGACTGCAACTCCCAGAAGTCTTCATCACTAGCTTTGCTGGCCAGGATTTCTGGGAGTTGCAGTCCAGAAACATCTGGGGACCCACAGGTTGAGAACCACTGCTCTAGTAGAATTCACTGAGAGCTGTGGGACAAGGGAAGTCTTTCATTTTTGAAAATTACCACCTCTTGTAGAGTCTAACCAGCAGCAGTGACTTTCAGGAATTAAGCCCTGTCCCATAGCCCCTAATGACTTTCCCACAATAAATGGGATCTCAAAAGAATCTTGGTCACTTCTGGGGGTGGGTGGGTCACAAAGGCAGTTACTTCATGTCCGTTTTGTCTCTGTAAGTGTTGCACTTCGGACTGGTACAAAAAAAATCTTACTTCATGTCCATTGCGCAACAGCTGAAATTTGTCTCGACCAGGCCCCCGAAGCAGGATCAGAGCGTGACAATACTGTACCTGGTGCAGGGTTGGGGTATTCTCTTGTCACGGTTTGTTCCCAGTTCCTGTTCCAAGACAAGGGTCCGTGTAGTAACAACTGTCATGCAACAACCAGTGTCCACCCAGTGGTCAGCAGCTGAAGCAGCATTCAACATTAGTTTCCCTATGGGAAAAACCATGCAGCACAAATGTTTATTTTAATAAGTAATGAAAATTCTGTAGCATTGACGTGTAAATCCCAGAAGACAGTAAATTGAAATATCAAAAAAGTTTTATTTACGATATTTTTTAAAAAGGATTAAGAAAGCAAGACAAATTCAGAATTTGTCATGGAACAAGACCGTGAAGTAACAGTTGTCAAGGGACAAGTGGTCACAACTGTGAGAAAATGGAAACATGGACTAAACAGGGACAAAACCACGTGATCGCGACCAATGTTGTCATGGTAGAAAACTAGTCACAGAACAAGGAAGGACGTGAAGTAACAGTCAAAGATTTAATTTCTGAAAAACTGCT
This sequence comes from Phrynocephalus versicolor, assembly GCA_023846285.1. Lineage (NCBI taxonomy): Eukaryota > Metazoa > Chordata > Lepidosauria > Squamata > Agamidae > Phrynocephalus > Phrynocephalus versicolor. The sequence continues at coordinate 7,052,559 of JAHTLZ010000074.1, read as the reverse complement.
GTGGCTGATGATGCCATCAATCTTGCATTCCATGAGTTAAAGCAATAGGATTTCTACCATCACAATCAGTAGGGTATCTGCACAGCCCATACAGCCATACACATGAACATTTGCTCTTTACTGTTTCACACCTTTTCCATTTCAATTTTTACGAAGGGAACAAGAATCTGCACATGTGCAAATCACTGTGATTTCTGCTCCTTATGCTACAAGGGTATGAAGTAGTGAGTAAGACAGATTGTTCATGTCAAACCGGATGATTGAATTGCCTCCTTATTTCCTATAAATTATTTCACCTTCTCTTGTTACAAATATGCTATATCAGTACCACCCTTCCCCTTTTCATTATTTAGTTGCTCTATAAAAAATGAAAATAAAATAGGACAATTATAACAGTTCCACTAAGGATTTAATTACCTGACCAATTGTAGGGATTTCGGAACTTGGTTAAAGTGACCTGAAAATCTAGAGAATCTGGTCCATAATATACTTTCATTAGCATCTTACGTTTTAGATCCTCTGCTGGGCAGGAATCTGAATAAGATAACTTCCAAAATTCCTTCCAGGCTGAAGTCCCGTTGGCATAAATTTAAGCCACACAAACTAAGATCTCATCAGTCTGTGGTGCTAATATTGAATGGAATGGAATGGAAAGCTTAATAGTCTCCCACCCATTCACGTTTTAAGGTTTCATAGGGTCCTTTTTGAATTCCTTTTTTGGAATTCTAGGAGGGGGTGAGGAGACACTTTAATAACTCCATGGGGTCTGTTTGGAGACAGCTGGTCCTGGTCCCAGATCTGCTTTGGTCACTCCTGCATTCAGTGGGTAAAACCAAGTACTAATGTTTCAAGGGAGAGTTTTAAAAAAATCTTTCTACTTCCCCATTCAGTCTCTCTCCCTGAGTTTTCATTTGTGTAAACCTTTATTTAAATCCCAGTTATACATCAGACTTTGAGAAACAGCTGACCTTCTGCTCCAATTCCTGATTCGTCTGAAGAAGCTTGAAAGGCTTTACACCTTGCTCCCAGTGACATGTTTAGCGTTAAATTACCACATGCCGCCATTTTATGTCTTCTAATGATGGCTTACGCCCAGCTCATTTCAGGGTGAGGAACTAAGTGTCACAGGCAGGAGGCACATAATGTGCAACAATAATCCTTAAAGCAACACAGAATAATTTGCCTTCTTCTGTTTAATGCCATGTCAAACAGAAGGATTGTTACACATTTCAGATGGTGAATGTGCTCCCCTCACCTTCACTTGAGTAAAATTTGATTTACTTCAGAGCACCGTGAGAGATGAAGGATATGACAGGTTCTGAGCATGCCTAGTTCTAAATTCATGCCAAAAAATTCCCAGAAGGATAAATCTCGTTTCCTGCCTTACTTCACAGACATTAATTTTTTAAACAAGTCATGTTCTGTGGTTTGGATACTATGTTTATATCAGTGTTTTGTTTCCAGTCTCATGAATGATAACGGCATGCTGGCCTGTAATCCTAAATGTTTTCTTGAGGGAGAAATCACTGCATCTTAATCTCACTTTTACTTTTTATTATTTGCATGAATTTGCCTTTAAAGATAAGCTGCAGTGAGCCGCTGACATTTTCCAGGTATAACCAGGAAAATATGTGAGCTTGAGCTCAGTGTAAACCGTGGTTCTGCACTTTTCAGTCACGCTTATATACTTATACTGTAAGAATGTCTTTATTTTAGAAAATATGGAAGAGGAGAATGAGAAGTGTCTTTTTAAAAGACATCTCAATTTTAAACTGATCGCTTGTCATCCACTGTATGTTGCTCAGTTTGTGTTTGCTATCCTTGCCCTTGGAGCAGCCATTTTAGCCTTGCTCAAAAATACTGCCTCATTGTATCTTACTGCAATAGCATCACTAGTCTCTTTCTTTACCTGCAAAACATATGACTATGTTTATTTATTGAGAATTAGCCAGTAGTGCATATTTTCCTTCCAAAACCTGAGTAGCCATTTCAGCTTCAACCTCCCTTATGCTTGAGCAATATACTATACAGTAGAGATGGGCACGACCAGGAAAAATGACATTTCGAGTTGTCGTGTGTCGGAGCCGGCCCGTTTCGGCTCGTTTCCGTTTGTCGCGAAATTTTTCAAAAATTTGCTGTTTCGTTTGTCGTCTGTCGTTAGTACTGGTTTGGGGGGGTAGGGTAGTGGGCTCCTGGAGGCACCTCTCTGGGGGGGTGCCTCCTCTGGCCCGCTACGAAGGGAAAAGGAAGGGTACATGACCGTGTAGCCATTGCGTACCAAGTGGCACTGGTAGAGGCACCTCTCTTTTGGGTGCCTCTACTCTGACTCACTAAGAAGGATAGCATACTCGTATACAGGTTTGGGAAATTGAACTGGTGAGCGAGGTGAGAGAGGAACGCCTCTCTGCTGGGTGCCCTATGGCTCACTAAGAAGGGAAGTGTACTTGCATATAGTGCAATGCGAGTACAGATCTGCCTTAGGGTTGGGGTAGGGCAAGGGCTAGGCTTAGGGTTACGGGTAAGGTTAGGGTGAGTTAGTGGGCTGCACCTCTGGGTGCCTCTGACCCACTAAGAAGGACAATGTACTGGCGTATGGGTTAGGCTTAGGCTTAGGCTTAGGGTTGTTGGGCTTTTTATGCCCGACTGGCACATCCCAGAAGTCTCAGTCAAAGCCTGGCCAAGTGGCCATGCGATTGGTTGAATGGCTCCAAAAATTTGCATGGTCCCATTCCATGGCCAGCCCATCAGTGCGCGTGCGCAGGTGTAAAAATAAAATAAAAATAAAAATAAAATAAAATAAAATCAATGGAGACGTTTTGTTGCAAGAAAAAGCCACTGCTGCTACTGTAAAAATTCAGGCAGTTAAAATACCTAATTTTTGCATGTTTCTGTGTGGTGCTTTGGTGGGTTTTTGGAGCACGATTTCAAAAAAAATATTGCGGTCGCCATTTTGGATCCCCCCACACCGCATGGCATGGCGAGACGACGAGGATGCCCCCCACCAGAGCAGACCAGGAGAGGGGGGAGGCCGGTGACCCCCCCCCCAGAAACCACCCCTCTGGTAGGTGCCCTCACTCAGGCAGGCATATTTTCGCCTGCTTTTTTGGCTGGGAATCGGGATTTTTTATTAAAAAATTTTTTTTTCTATGCCGCTTGGCATCACATGATCGCCGCGATGCCATGAACGACAACGACAAATCAGACCCAATTTTTCTTTTATCGGTTCGAGTTCGAGTTCTGACGGCTTAATTGTCGTTACCGTTTCCGTTGCGTAACGGAAACGAGGAACGGAAACGGAAACGAGAATTTCGCCAAGTCGTGCCCATGTCTACTATATAGTATTTGAATATTCTTGAAATTGTGGTATGGCAGCATCTCCTGCAGTCTGCTGATGTCATCAACAGGGGGTGATTTTCAGTAATTAAAACTCCCCACTTTTTCAGCTCCAATGGAATCCTTTTGCTGCATAGAGGCCATAAGAAGTAGAAGGTCCAATCAACCCCATCTCCCCGCTACATTGGTTACTTTTCTCCTGAGCTAGATTTTGGATGCCACATCACCTCAGGGCTATAAGAAGCACATAAAATGATAAGCCATCAAGGAACTCCTGGGATACCAGCAAATTATCTAATTAGTGTCCCTAAGTGTTCAGGACAAGGGGACGGTGCCTGATTAAACTTTTCTGAAGGCCCAGTAACACAAAACCTTTAGTTCCCATACAATTCTCAAGCTGAGCTCATGTGGTGCCAGTACGCATGGCTAGGTACAACCTGATCTCTAATTGTCTAATTGTGATTTGTTCCCTCTATGGCCTACTGCTTGACACTTAACTGCAGCTCCCCTGACAGTAAGAACTGCCCTAATGGTTGGGATTTTCTGTGTCTTGCCCAGTTACCCGCAATTGCTTTACACGGGGGAGAGGGGTAGAATTGAAAAAGGAATCACGTTTTCTGATCATGCATCGGAGGCTGCTTCCTGGTTGGAGTTTTGCCCAGTGTGAAGTAAAGTGAGGTAAGACAGTGGTTGATTTTGTTCTGCAAGTTGGGACTGCATTCCAAACACCAGCTGTTCTGGTGTGTTTCGTTTCGGGACCAGTCCCCTTCCGAAATGAAACGCCCATCTCTAGTTGGCATCCACGGAGCAGAATCTGGATCCTGCATGCCTACTTTTTAGCATCCTCAGCCCTGCTAGGCTCCTACTGCCCTTCTGGGGTACCTCTCTTACTCAAGTCTGGATGGGGGGGGTGGCTGCCCTCAAACAACCTTCTCTGAGCCTTTTCACACGACCCCTAAAATCCACTGGTCACTTAAATTCGGACCAGAGATCTTGGGGGTTTGTCACTGTTCCTGTGTTCCCACCCACTCCATACTCCTGGCTGCTGTCTGCGTGAGGGGAGGGAGAAAAAAAGGAAGAAAAGAATGCAGGCTCACCTCCGTTCTGCCGTCTCGCTCTGCTCCCGGCAGCATTAGTATCTCTTAAAGGGGAAGGGGCAAAAAAACAACAAACAGAAGCCAGGAGAGCCCGGCACTCTCTACATTACATCCACATCAGGAATTTTTCACGCCCGGAGAGCAGGTACTTGAAAAGTGTGCTGGGACGCGCTTAGGTGGGCGTGGTCGCACTTAATTTGTTGTAAACTCCGGAGCTGGTGGGGAAACAATTTTAAGCTCTGGATCTGGGAGCCATTTGCCGCGGATTTTAGGGGTCGTGTGAAAAGGCCCGCTGTTAACTACAAGAAAACCATCTGGCTAAACAGTCTTACTAAAGAGCACTCATGGATCGACAGTGCCCAGTGTTTTTCTTGCACGTGATGGAGTCCAGGGCTTTGTTGTGCCCCTTTCCATTGAAAGAGAAGGGCATAAAAAGAGACTCCCATATAATGCTCAAATTAGGCAAAAAAGGAGAGGGGGCAGTGCTATAGGGCCTCATAAATATGTCATAGTTGGGGCCCTAGTATGTCTTCTTCTGTTCCTGTCACTCTTTGCTCAAGATGTTCTATTAGCTGATCCTCTGATTTTATGTCTCCTTTATGTGCCTGCCTAAGTTCTAGTATTCTGAAGATTCCTTCCACCCCCAGTCTCCAGATTTATATTAAGGTGTGCCAATAATATTGCATGGTGCGTAAGCATTTTTAATTGAAAAGCAAGATGGACTACTGCTCTTACTACCAGTCGTACTACCGAAAGGTGATGGTGATGAGGATGAGGGCTAAGGGTAATAGCACTAGCAGCTGAGAGATATCCTGCCACAGCCACAGAAATTGCCACTTAGAAATCATGACTTCGTCTCCGGACAGTCTGGGTCAGGCATGAAATTCTTTATACAAACGCACCCTCGGGGACAGTCGGAGCACATCATGAAGAGAGGCTCTTGGAATGCTCAAACCCGTCCTGGGAGAGTGGCTGTGTTTGTTTCTGAAGATTTACAAGAATACTTTCACAAGACAAGCAGAATTTGCCTCCATATAAATGAGTCACCCTGGAAACATTCATCCCTCTTTCCCCCTCTCATCTAGAAGGCTTGCCCTTGCTCCATCCAAAAGATTTCCAGCCAGCAAACAGAGCATCAAAATATTTACTATACAGTAGTCATTTTGGTGCTCAAAATATATATCTGTATACACATGCAGAATGAAAACAAAAATATGATTGATTTGAAAGGCGGGGTGGGCGGGGTGGAGGCAGCCATCTAGTGGCTCCTTCTCTGAAATCTTAAAAGGGGGGGGCAGGGAAGGTGGCTCTCCATGTTGCTTAGGCTGGGAGAGGTGAGGGATACACAGAACAGCTGCCTTTCCCTCTGTGTGACAGTTCAATGTGCAGTTGTTTGTTTCTCCTAAAAGAACAGAGCAAAAGAGGACCATCTGCGGATAAGTACCACATAAACACGCAGCGCAAATTTTCTCCCTGAAAGGACTCCGATTTTATAGTTGATGCAGATTTTCTGTGCTTTCACGATGAGCGTTGGACTTGAAAAAGCTCAGTAGTTTTGCTTCTCTCTTTTTTGTGGCAAATGGGTTTAATTAAAACAACAGCACTGACGCTGGCATAAACGGTTGGTCTCAATACACGCACAGGCTGCTGAGAAATATCTGCCCGATAACCAATCAGTGTAGCCAGTGGCAATTTCAGGTGGAAGGCTGGTAGCTCTGGTCTTGGTTCCAGCTCAGAGCTTTGAAACATGGTTGAATGTAGTACAATCCAGTCAAATGCACAGATCGTCAGTCACCTCCAGTGTTCATGTTTGAACTCTTCCTCACACTATTGTTTAGTGGAAACAGGGTGCCTCTTAGTAAGAAACAAACAGGGTGCCTCTTAGTAAGAAAGAAGTACAGTAGGAACCTGGTATCCACTGAGGATTGGTTCCAGGCCTTACCGTGATAATGAAAACTGTGGATAAGAGAGAACGCCTGCCCACCCACCCCAAACTGCTGTTTTCTGACAGTAGCTTGCTTTATGTCTGCTGTTTTGAGACAGTAGCTTGCTTTATGGTCACTGTTTGTGACAGTAGCTTGCTTTGCAGCTGCTATTTGAAACAATAGCTTGCTTTGTGGCTGCTGAATTATTTAATTTTTTTCCTCTACCAACCATGTATAACTGAACCAGTGGATAATGAATCAGTGGATACGGGGGTCCTACGGTATCTTCAAGTGCCATGTCCTTGTAGAACACTGGCGATCAGTAGCATAATCTGCTTGTTTCTTTAAAAAATCTAAAGCTATTCTAAATAGTGAAGGTTTGTGCACTGTGAACCATTGGCTTAAATTCTTAAACTAGAATATTCTTCTATACCTGGGCCTCACTTCCCATCTATTTTTCCTTTAAGGATAACCTACAGCAGATTGTTAGAAGAAGGATAGATTCCTATATACTAGACATGGGCACGACCAGAAAAAATGACGTTTCGAGTTTTCATTTGTTGGAACAGGTCTGTTTCGGGTGGTTTACGTTTGTCGCGAAATTTTTCAAAAAATCGTCGTTTCGTCGTTTCGTTTGTCGTTTGTCGTTTCCACCGCAATTTAGCTCGATTTGATGTCCCAATGTAATATATTTTTAAAATAAATCCACACCTCCTCCCAGTTGAACCTCCCCCTTTACCCAATATCAGAAAAAAGAATAAACTGCAGAGAAGCTGCAGAGAATCAAAGAAATTATTTTCTAAATTCAATTCCCTCCCTGCCTGCCTAACTTAAATCTAAAGCGTCCAGCCTCCCTCCAATCAGCCAGCAGCAGCCAGCCACACAGCCCTCCACCCTCCATATCCAAGACTCGACTGCGACTTCTGGAAGGTGCCTCGGCTTTTTATGCCCTCTGGCACATCCAGAAGTGTCAGTGAAAACCTGGCCATGCCATTGGTGGAATGGTTCAAAAAAATTGCATGGTCCCATCCCATGCCCAGCCCAAATGGGCAGGTCTAAAACAATAAAAAATAAAATAAAATAAAATAAAATCAATGCGATGTTTTATTGCTATAAAAACCCACTGCTGCTACTATTAAAAATCAGGCATTTAAAATAAATAAATTTCACATGTTTCTGTGGTGATTTGGTGTGTTTTTTGACCATGATTTCTAAAGAAAAATTGCAGTCGCCATTTTGGATCCCACACCACCACCACATGGCATGCGAGACAGACGACGAGGATGACCCCCCCCCCAGCCTGGTGCAAGCAGCCCAGAACAGGATGGGGGGAAGGCTGGGGACCCCACCCCCAGAAACCACCCCTCTGGTAGGTGTCCTCAGGCAGGCATATTTTCGCCTGCTTTTTTGACCGGGAGTCGTTTTTTTGTTTGTTTTGTTTTTACTTTTTAAAACTTTTTTTCTGTGCTGCTTTGCTTCGCACGATCGCTGCAATGCCATTAACGACAACAAAAAACCCGACCCAATTTTTCTTTTTTCAGGTCAGGTTCGAGCTGGAGAGGCATAATTATGTTACCGTTTCCGTTACGTAACGGAAACGATAACTGAAAATGGAAACGACAATTTCGCCGCTCCGTGCCCATGTCTACTATATACTATATACGTCACTGGTAATTAAACTCTATTAAAGTCAGTTAATGTGGATCTGAGAAAACCTGGTTAGGCTCAGCTGGTAGAAACTATCATTGCACATGAGAATATGGTCCAGATTTTGATGTTGAGAACTAGCACTTTTCTCTGTCCACCTCACACAGTTATAGCAGACGGATGCAACTCCAGCTGCTATTGCCATTATCTACAGAGTCCTGGGACATGTAGTTTAGTGAAATACTTTGGATGCCCTCCAGCAGTGACGTCAAAATACCTCACCAAGTTACGAATCCCCAGGATTTCATAGGTTGGATGTATCGGAGTTGAAGTGGTAGAAAATTGCTGCAACTATTTCGGCACCCTATTTATTTTTACTATAAGTATCTCCCGTCCCTTTCTTTACTCCTCATTTCTGGATTTCTCATGGTCACTTTGGAAAAGTTGCTTCTTTGGACTACAAATCTCAGAATCCAACAGCCAACATTGCCACAGCCACAGGCTTGTGTGTTTAAACCAGTAAATTGTCTGCTCAAAGTGTACAGACTCCATGTACCAAAACAAGACCTACCTTTCCTCTTTGTCTAGTTTGGCTTTCCCTGACCTGGTGCCCTCTAGAAAACACTGGATGTATTCAGTCTGGAAGGCAGGGGTGAAGAGAATGTTCTACAGAAACCATGCACGGAAGAAGGGCCCGTTTCAAAGAGACAACTGCTCTTAATGTTATATTTAAACTCTTTCATTAAGCATCTGAATGATAATTTCCCCTCTCCTCAAAGTGCATTTCCCAGATTAGCTGAAGGATAATATCAAAAGAATGCTGTGTGACTTAGATAAGGGTTTCCTCTTCTCCTTTCATAGGGATCAAAAACTGCAGGTGCTCTTGCAGCTTGTGTTTTAATCCATGCACTTTATCTCTTCCTGTTGCACCTCCAGGAATTAATCTGAGACTTTCTGGACAATCTGCTGCCTTCTACAGATGTATGCCAGTGCCTGTTGTCTCTCTGTACTTGTGGTGACTTTTTAAAGTTTTTGTTTTAAATCTAGCAGCCTCTCCTCGGACTTAGATGATCCTTGCCAATTTTCATTGCCAACTAAACTGATGAACTTTTAGACTAAGCTATGGAACTAGCTAAGGCCACAGATATGCTCAAACATCTTTTTTTTTTCATGTTATCTTTTCCAGATAAGATTTCCTTCTCTGACTAAAAGGGACTGAGAGTGCTGGATCGTGCTAGCCCATGTTTCACATTTATTTGAAACAGGCATGCATTTTGCCCTGTTTTCTTTGTGGTTTACAAGTGTGTGAATTGTGTGAATTTCCCCTGACAAAAAAGGCAGGCAGCTTCCAGCAACAGGTTGGATTCCCCCCCCCCATCCACCCAGCAGTTTCTTGGGTCATTTTAATAATAATAATAACCTTAAAACTCCAGTGCTAGAAGGAACTCTATGAAGCATCATGTCTAGTCCCTGATAAGAGGTACCAAAGGCAAATCAACCTCCTAACCTCTGGCTCCACAGTCAGAGACCTATACCACTAAGCTATCCAGCAGGTAGCTGCCTAGATGCCCTAAGCACATCCGATCTTGCTTGATTTCGGAAGCTAAGCAGGGTCGACCCTGGTTAGTACTTGGATGGGCAACCACCAGGGAATACCAAGTGCTGTAGGCGCCTGGAGTAGGAACTGGCAAGGCACTCCAGTACTCCTGCCAACAAAACTCCATGGACATGGAGTCACGTAGAGTCGGACACAACTGTAACAACACAACACACGCACATCCAGCAGGTACCATTTTAGCAATGATAACAATACTTTTAGGGGTTTGTGAGGGAAGAGGTGCTGGGGTACCCAGATGTGACAAATGTGCCCTGATAGACTTTGAGAACACAAAATGTCTTTTTGTGGTCTTGTCAGATTTGGGGTGAATGGAGTGTTAAGGGCCACACTTGGGTCCTTGGAAGTCACAAGTGACCCACAAGCTGTATGTTGCTCAATTCTCTTTATAATATGTATTTTTGTAAAAAAAAAAAAAAATTAAAATCAGGGCACTGAATCACAAAACTCAAAGAATTACTAGATTAAGCATTTTCACTTCAGGGAGTGAAAATTAAAGTCATCCCCTTAAAAGGGTAAAATAGTATCCTAGGACATGTCCATTATAAATGACAATGGCATGTTGCTGATAGTATACCATTCCCTTTTAGCACTGTTTGTCATGGGTGGGGGACCTTATCTGCTTGTGTTTCTGCTTAAAATGATCCATCCTTCCCCCATTAAGAGCTGTCCTGTACCTTTCTGGCACAAGACCAGGGAGTGCATTGGCCAGATTACACCAAATTTCACAGGGTGCAGACTCCCATAGAATCATAGAGTTGTAGAGCTGGAACACACACAGAGAGGGGGGAACACAGACAGACAGACAGACAGACAGACAGACAGACAGACAGACAGACAGACAGACATAGCCACCACCTCAGTCAGGAGGAAAGCCACAGCTAAAATACCCATGCTGGATGGCCATCTAAGCACCACAAAATCATAGCAACAGGACAGATGTCTTTGCCTTCTGCATTTAACATGGTTTCACTCCACAAGCACCCCGTGTAAAAATTCCTAGGAAAACTACATTCTTTCCCATTCTACATTTCTGAGGGCCTAACTCTGGAACTCTGCAGAAATAAAAGCAGTTCGGAGCAGGGAGAGAGTACACTGAGAACACATTCGGTATTTACACTTCCCTGACTCCCCACCAACCACTTCTGTATTGCAACCCCCTCCCTCAGAAAAATGGCTTGTCCGTGAAAAGGGGGAGGGCAATGAGATTAATTTCTATAAATATCTTTATGAGATGAGTCTCTACACTTTGAATCTCAGAAGTGGTGCTATTTTCCATCCGTCTGATTGACATGGCTGTGTGGGTATTCTGTATAATGATGCTGCAGGAATATATTGGTCTGTGCCTGTGCCATCATATCATTTCCCCCATCTTCAGAAGCCGCATACTGCTGCAGCAATTCTTGATGTTTTTAAATACTTGCCCAGCAAAACCAGAATCTCATGGTTAAGCATCGCAGCAGGGATCCCCATGTTTTAGGAAGGAAAGCCCCATGTTATCAAATGATGCCTTGTTTGCTTTTCTGCTGGCCCAGAATAGCTTCAGGGGCAAGCGATAAGTTGCGATGCTGTAATTAAAACCCATCCTTTGCAGAAGCTCAGCTGTAAATTGTTGGCTTTTTGCAACAACAGCACTTACTATGTGCACGGAATAGAACACGTGTATTCAACTATTGCGGTGAGAGCCTGCTACATTTCAGCTTTGGGACCCTAACTCAAACCCTATAAAAGCTCAGTGGCTGACAAGATAGACATTTAAAGAGACGAGAAGACATATCACTTGAGCACCCTACTTACCAGATGTCTGTAGTGTTCACTGTCACTCCCAGCTGCCTTTTATAATAATCTTCTCCAGATTATATTTGTGAAGTTTTGAGTTGGGTCCACGCAGATTACGAAGGGGCCGAATGTTACTTTCAAGTTATCCAGAAAACCAAGGCATGCATCTATCAGACTGTATAATCAGCAAAGCAAGGTTCTTAGCACCCTGCCTGGCTCCACATTTACAGAACAATTTGTCCCATTATTAATAGCCCTGTTGCTATTCCTGGGCATTATTATTCAACAGCAAAATATCTGGGGGATTAGCACAGCCGCCATGGGGACTTGGTTATTAGCACGCCTGGAGAGTATGCTCAAATATGGTGATCCTTACGGATCGGTGCATGGTGTTCCTTCACTCAACAGCAGGGCTTAGTGGTTGGAGTCCTGGGTTCGGGAAAGGAAAGCCTTCTTTCCTGTCTCTGCTTGCCCAAGATGTGCTCCGGATGGCTTTGGGCACATCTGTGCCCCCCCTTTTAAAAAAAGACTAAACTACTTCAGCACTCCTGAAAGGGAAGGACAAGCATGGCTTCCCCATGGCCACTGCTTTCTTCCTTCTTAAATTGGTGCCCAAAGTATCTCCAGATGCCTTCCCCACAGTCCTTCAGTTTAAGCTAGTGGTGGCCAAAACTCATGCTTCCAGATGTTCTGGACCACAACTCCCAGAATCCCAAGCCTAGATTGTCAGGGATAAAGGACTGTGGGAGTTGTGTCCAAAACATCTGGAGGGCCAAAGGTTGGCCACCACCGCTTTAAACCATTTCAGAGCAAGGCATGCGGGTCCTATGAGTTCTTAGGCAAGCTTTGCTAGCAGCCTCCCCCCCCCCCGACAAGATTATCTAGGGGGGAAACCCACCAGGTGTGTCTTCTTTCTCTTGCACAGCCACATGTGTGCCTTAAGAATGAGAGCATGTGAGTGAGTGGTCCCTGGGGAAGCTCTTGCTCCAGAAACGCATCCTGAGAGCCAGAGATCAGTCAAGTGGCCATGGGGCCTCACAATGGTGGCAGGAGATGGAGGGTAAGAAAAGCATCACCTTTCCCAATGGAATGACCGGAGGATATGCATGATATGAAATAAATTGTCTTCAATTGTCCCATTTACTTCTTCATCATCATTTTAGAACAGCGGAGCTAGAAGGAACCCTGTGGATCCTGGGATCCAGCCCCTGACGAAAGAAGCGCCGTGGGGGAATCCAGCTTCCAATTGCTTGCTCCCCACAGAGCTATGCAACAGATCTTGGGCATGGCAATAATTTTGGAACAGAACCTAGGAAGCTGAAGAGGTGAACAGAGAAATGGGGGGGGGAGAGAGAGAGAGAGTTCTGCCCCACCCTTCCTTAAAAAGTGGCCCCATACATTTAGTTAGCCCATTTAAAAAATCTGCTCACCTTTCACCCAATGCAGGAATCACTGTCTTCTCTGTTCACTTGCATGCATTCTGTTAACTACAGGGTTTGTTTGTTTGTTGTATTCATGCACATATTATTGCATGTTAAAATATTTTATTGAATGGAGTTTCATGGAGTTTGATCATTTGTGGCTATTACTTGTCTGGGAACATGCAACACGTAGCTTGGGAGCAACAAAAACGCAACTAGCTTGCCGACATTTGGATGCTGGGACTCCAGACCGTGCGTGAATGGGAAGGCACCAAGGATTATCTTGAGGATCACCTCAAGCTCCATGTCTGATGATGATGATTTTCGAAGCCTGGGATGCTATGGCAAAAGCACCAATTCTAAGATGCAGAAGATAAATTCTTTGTGAACAACCAGACATAATTTTGAGCATTTTAAGTAAGAGGTTTATGAACTGGGATAGGAAACTAGCACCCCAGCACTGACCTTAGGGAGCATGAAAATAATTAACTTAAATTGCAGTTTTAACCCTCCTGCCAAAAGAAGTTGAATCCACTCCTCAGTGACAAACCTATTCGTTCACTGATAATTTTCCGCCTCTTCTTTCTATTAAGTACAACATGTCTCACTGTTCCTCTCGCCAAAAAACAGACAGCCAAGATGAAGAAAAATCATTGCAAGAAGGCGTTTGTTTATATCCATTTCAGTCTGGGTCATGTTTTTTTTTAAAAAAAACACAAGCCAGTATTAACAATACGCAATTACCGTGTTAACATCGACTATTTCTGAATTAACCTAAACATTTGGGCAAACTTCTTTTGCAACACATATTTGTTGCTTTTAACTACAACACACGAGCGATCTTTATCTGGAGATGATGCATTAGTTCCCCAAACTTTTCCACAATTACAGAGAGGGTGTTTATGCAAGTCTATACCCCATTCTTTGGAATCCTTCATTCTCGTCATATTTCTTTCTGAGGCCTTTCAAAGACGGGCTGGTGGTGCAGTGGAAAGCCAATAAATGCCATGGCCCCAATCAACCTCCTAGTCAAGCACTACTAGCTGGGGACAGCCAGCTGCTAGTAGCCACAGCCAGTGGGGGAGACACAGATCTCTCTGTATCAGAGGACATGTCTAGCCAGTCGGAAAGATCCAAATGCTTATCTACTGCAGATAACCATTGGCTAAGCAGGAGGAAGATGGCCCCCGTATTTTCCCTTTAGGGAGGGCAGAGGAACCTCTGGCCTGTAAACCTCATCCAGTACACGGGGGGGGGCAGGAAAGGGACTTCCTGGCACTCCTCCAAACTGCTGCAACTCTCAAAGTCTGACGCCCCCGCTCCCAGGGATGGGACGCACCAGTGCCACTAGTTTTAAGGGACAGAAAGACCAGCAGAGGCAGTAGAGGAATTGCCCCCTGCTCCTCTTGCACTGACAGTTGGGAATTAGGGATGGGCACAAAACAAAAATACTGTTTCATTGTTTCATTATGTAACGAAACAAAAATATAAAGCAGCATTTTGTTACAGAGAAAATGAAATGGTCGGGTTTTTTTCTGTTAAAACGAACCGTTTCATTTCTTCTGTAAAATGCCACCGGCCCACCACGGGTTAAAAAAAAAAAAAGCACTTACCCGGCCCGTGGGCCAGCTGGTAAGCACGAGAAAAGATAAATTAAAGTTTTTTTTAATGCACCAACCCGGCCCACAGGCCTGCTGGTCGGCGTGAGAAGATTTAAAAAAAAAAAAAACATAAAAAAAACACGTGACAATCATGACAGTCGTTACTACACAGTGTCTTGTCTCGGAACAGAGAGCGGGAACAAAGAGTCACAAGGGAAAACCCTACCTCAGCTCCAGGTACAGGATTGTCGTGCTTAGCACCCGTTCCGGGGGCGTGGTCAAGACAAATTTCATTAGTTGTGCAACGGACGTGAAATAACATTTTTTGTACTGCTCCTAAGCGCAACACTAACAGAGACAAAATGGACGTGAAGTAACTGCCTTTGTTTGTTCACATAAATGCATATACATCCATCCCAGCTGTGGGGAATGTTATTTTCTCCTTTTGCATTGTACTTTTTCAGTCCCCCACCCCCAGCCCGCAAAAAAGGGGCATCTGCAAGTATGCTTGTCAAACACATATCACACAAAGATTAGTTGAAGGCAATATTTGGAAACAGAAGTTGAAAAAGGACGGGTGGGAATGGGGGACTGCCTTCTTCCCTTCAAAGACAGAGCACAACTGGAAGCAACAGGCAGCCAAGGGCGGGGTCAAGAGTAATAGAATCCCAGCTCTGTGGACTAGTTTATCTTCCACGAGATGGACTCTCGCCAAGCCCGATACACACAGCATCATACTGAAGCAGAAAGTGTCTGATGCTTCTCCAGAGTATTTATGAGGGCTTCTGTTTTGAAGATAGTTTCTTAGGTAACAGAAGAATAACATCATGTCACCATTTCTCATCTATTACACTTTTTGGCTTTCATGTTGTAGGATGTTGCAAGAATGTTGATCTCGCCTCCCCCTGCCCTATCTTTCTTTTTCATGTTAATAATGGATAGTTGAACATTATATTTACTGTATGCAAGAGGGAGGAAGGAACGTGTCTTCCTTTGGAAGTCCATGGAAGCAGATTATCTGATCCAGAGGCCCCAGGAGGACGCAGAAGCTCTGAGCTACAGCCGCAGGTTTCCGGTCACATGCATGTTTGTAGCTTTCAGGTAAGTGGAGACAGTGGTGCCATTAAATCAGAGCTTTGAGACAGATGCCCGAAGCCTTGGTCAGTAGAATGAGCAGTAGAAGGACTCCAACATGCAGAGGGGTTGGCTTAAAGATATTTTGGACTCCAGTACCTACTACGAGTGATATGGGTGCTCAAAGCTCATAGGGCAGTGGTGGCGAACCTTTGGCACTCCAGATGTTTTGGACCACAGCTCCCACAGCCCTTTGTCATTGGCAATCTAGGCTTGGAATTCTGGGAGTTGCGGTCCAAAACATCTGGAGTGCCGAAGGTTTGTCACCACTGTCATAGGGAGAAACAGCAGGGAGGACCGGCCCTCCAATGTTTCAATAGGAGCAGACCCCCTTCTAGCAATTTGCCTCTGAAAGCCAGGCCACTGCTTCCTGGCCACCAGGAAAAGGTGGATGGAAGGTCAGAGCCAGGGACAGCCAAAGGGGCTGAGCATTAAAAGAAGAGGTGGGGCAGAGGCCATGCCCTAGAAGTTCAGAGGACTAGAGCACCCCCCCCAGGGTGGGTTGGAGGATGTGCCCTCCAACTCCTGCACCCTAGAGCATCACCCTACAGTCCCTGCACCCTAGATCCTCTCTCTACTTCAGAGTCTCGGCACCCTCTCCTCACTGCTCCACCCCAGAGGACACGAGGCCAGCCAAAGGCTTCAGGACCACTAGCAAGAAGGGTCCCTGGTCCGCAGTTCAATGACACCTCTTGGTGAGAAAAGCACCTCTTTCTTCCAAGGACTGTAGAGAAGGAACTGGCATGGAGTTATGATTATCTTACCTTCCAAGATTTCTGGGGAGAAAGAGTAACGGATTCCACTTCAGTTGATACTTATTGTCTATCAATTGTGCACGCACGCACACATACACACACTCCCCCTTTATCTGCCATTTGCAACTTTGATTTTAGATGCTCCACATGCATGGAGCAGTGAAGGTGTGACCCTCCTGCCCCCTCCATTTGTTGGTGGTTCCTGGACAGAGGGACCCCTATAGGCAGTGGGCAGCCCTGGACAAATGCCCACTTTGCCCCTAGAATAAAGTGACCCTGCACACACCCTTTAAAGTTTTGATGAGACGATATTGTGCTCTTTTGTACTATTCAAACACTGAAACTGGAGTGAAGGTATGGGTAGCACTCTTGTGCTTCTTGGGCAATATGATCGTACCTTTTGACAGCTGGTTTTCTCCCTCATTATCCTTCTCTGCCTTTAGCTCTGGCCATGAAAACCAGACGAGCCTATATCTCTTCATCACTTTTGGGGCTGGCAGCACTCTAGAAACGTTTGACCAGAATCACGGGGAAACTGAGAAGGGTTTAGGTGCATGCAGGAAATGCCAATGTCCAATAAGAAACAAAACTATACTTAAAACAGTAGATTTAAAGCAGAATCTGAACATCTAGAAACAAATGAGAGGTAGGAAGGGTATTTCTTCAAAGAATGGAGATTGGATTGGACCCCAAGGTTGCAAACTTATCCACACCAGAGAATAAGGTCCATTCAGCTCCGTGGCATTTACATCTGAGTAAGCCTGCTTTGAACTGCACAGTAAGCGACACTAAATTACACTGTTCTGGATTTCACATAAAATCCTGACATTTTACAAACTGCTCTTCCTCCCCGTGATTTAAACCATTTCTTCTCATGGGGATTTGAATAAACTGCCTCATTATTCATATCCGTTTTTGAAAAATAGACCTATCTTTCTCAAGCAGTATATCTGTTTGGAAATAATTTTAATGTGCACATGGTACTATTGAAGGAATCAAGGTATTCATGTAGCTGCTCCATGGTCATATTATGTTACTGCAGAGACAAGAATCCAAGGTCTGCATATGTCCATGTGTAATTATACAAACAGCCAAATGCAAGACACACACACACACACACGTGAAAATTGGAGATGTAAAAACTCCTAGAACTAAAAAAGGTTTTTCCTCTAATTATATTGCTATTTTTAAAATATGTGTTTTGGAATAAACACTTCAGCAAATGCTTCTGTTTCTTCTGTTTAGTGATCTTTCTCGGTCCATGCAGCTTGTATTATTTTTGAACTTTCAATCATTGCTCACACGGGGGCTGCAAATTGATTCAAGAGTTCACTATTCATATCGGATGCAATGTGACTCACATTCCAGCCCACAGACCCCCATTCTTTCCCTCCTTCCACTGGTCCAGCCTCTACCATCCCTCCTTCCTCTGGTTGTGCATCAGCTGATCCTTTTTATGGTTCACTGTGAAGTCACGTTCTCATTTGTAGTTTCAGACTACTACATTTCTCAAAAATGCTTCTCTCTTTTCTTTCATGTGTGGTGGAACTGTGGAATTTAATAGTCTGAGGCTTTAAAGGAGAAAGTGGCTTTGCAGAGAACCATAAAAGGATCAGCCCAAGCAAGACCACTTTTAGACCTATCAATTAAGCACTAAGCTGTCACAACAAAATGACCTTCCCGTACAATCAGAAGCTTACTGTGTTTGACAGGATTCAGGACCAGCACCCAATGCTCCATATTGAAATCATAGTGTTTTGCTTTTGCATGCCCCCCCACCCGAAAATCACACCCCAGCTGTCTTATGGCACCAAAGCACCATCTATAGACACATCTCCTGTCTTCACAAGAACATATCACAGCTAACCACATGGGGGGGGAGCCTATTCAACCTGTTCTGATTCGAAAAGGTAGAAGTTCCCCAACAGCAGAGACAGAGAGAAAAAAGCTCATTTGGGAGCAAAATGGGCTGGACCACTTCAAACCAGCCTTTGTGTCATGAGATTGATAAAAAAAATACGGTACTTAGAATTCACCCATTTATAAGCAGAGCAAATCCCATGGTATTTCACTATGTAGTCACACTGTCTCTCTCAAATAATATTCCAAGTTAATGCTTGTATTAATCAAACTTGTAATATAAACTGTTGGGTTTCTAAGGTTCAGATTTTTGTACAAACTAAGCAACGTATTTCCATTCCATCCCCTCATTCTTTGCCTGAGCATCTAAGGCAGCAGCAGCGAACCTTCGGCACTCCAGATGGTTTGGACCACAATTCCAAGAATTCCATACCTTGTATTGCCAGTGACAAAGGACTTTGGGAGTTGTGGTCCAAAACATCTAGCGTGCCAAAGGTATGCCACCCCTGATCTAAGGCATAATATAGCTGAGCACACCCAAATTTCCGCTTCCTGAAGTTGGTACCTCAATCTGTCTGCTAGTAGGACCAGCCCTGCAAGAGACCCAGTGTTCCAAAGTGAAGAAGACTTTGGATTTCAGGATTGTATCAGTCTAAGCTGATGCTCTGATATATATTGTTTTATTGCTTATGTTTTTATTATTGGATTGCTTATTTATTGTATGTCTAGATTGATATTCGTTCAACCTTGTAAACCACCCAGAGTAGCCGTGCAGCTAGATGGAGCAGTATATTACTAAATAAATAAATAAATAAATAAATAAATAAATAAATAAATAAATAAATAAATAAATAAATAAATAAAGCAAGAAGCAAGCAAGCACAGGAGACTCCCCGTATCTGCAAGCAATTGGTTCCAAGCACATACACAACCTGCAGAGGCTGGGAAATGGTGAACACCCTCCTTGCCCGTGTCAACTAGCTG
>JAHTLZ010000074.1:7014651-7025133 GCA_023846285.1 Phrynocephalus versicolor | reverse complement strand
AAAGAACTGAACTGGGCTGGTTGTGTGTTTGTGTGCGGGGCTTGACAGTTTGCTCCCACCCAAGCACAATGGAGAAGGAGGGGGCTGTTGTAATGACTCCACTGGAAGCTTTGCAAAACCAAGTACTGTTTTTGTCTCAGACAATTGCTGAATTGCAGCAAGCTCCAGCAACATTACAGCCCCGTTGCCCTTTGCTGCCTCCTGGCCGGTTTGAAGGCAAATTAGAGGAATTCCCTGCATTCTTGGCTCAATGCAAGCTGTTCATTGAGGTGCGGGCTCAAGAATTTCCTACGGAAAGATCTAAGGTCTGTTTTATCCTCAGCTTATTGAAGGGACAGGCTAAATGGGCAACACCCTTGCTCCTCAGTGCTTCCCCTGTGCTAGAATATTATCAGGCTTTTCTGAATCATATTTCTTCAGCCTTCCAGAATCCTGTGCAAGCTGCTACAGCCAACAGGAGACTCAGAACTTTGAAACAGGGCAAAGGCTCAGTGTTTGAATATACCACCGCATTTCGTTTGATAGCTCAGGATTTGCAGTGGAATGAGCCGGCACTGATTTCTCAGTACATGGAAGGTTTGGCAGAGGAAGTGCTGGATGAACTCTGCAGGGCAGAACAACCAACAACATTGCAGGAGCTCATTATCCTGTGTCTGAGAATAGATGGACGCCTGGAAAGCCGTCGTCTCTCCCGAGAGCAGAACTGCAAACAGCAACCTCTGCCAGCTGTGTCCCATCTGCAATCCCGAGAGGCACGTGTAGTGGATCCAGAGCCTATGCAACTGGGAGCTGCTCGACCACGCCTCACCCCAGAAGAAAAGGCAAGACGACGCTTTCATCATCTCTGCCTGTACTGTGGGGGGGGAGGACATTTCGCTTCTGTTTGCCCTTTGAAGCGTTCCTCAATAAGTGCTGCTATTACACCACAAGGACCCTTTTTGATACCTGTGACTCTGGGGCTCCCTGATGGTCGGGAGATTCCGGTGTATGCTATGGTGGACTCTGGGGCAGCTCATTGTTTTGTGGATAAGGGATTTGTGCGGTATCATCATATTCCAGTACAAAATAAGGACACTCCTTTGTTAGTGGAATCCATTGAGGGTTGGTTACTCTGTTCTGGGCCGGTAGATCAGGAAACCTGTCCCCTTACCCTTCAGGTAATGGATCATAATGAGCAGATTAGCTTCAATGTAACTTGTATGCCCCGGTTTCCCCTGGTTTTGGGACTTTCCTGGTTGCGAGCTCATAATCCACTGGTGGATTGGGTGCAAGGGGAATTATATTTCAAGGTTCCTGGTTCAAAACACAATTCCTCAACTGTACTGGCCTCTGCTCTTGATACATCTGGCCCTGTTTTGCCCCAGGAATACCAAGACTTTGCTGATGTATTTGAAGAAAAGGGGGCTGACAAGCTACCTCCACATCGGCCCTATGACTGTGCCATTGATCTAATTCCTGGGGCACCTCTTCCTGTGGCACGAGTTTATCCCATGTCCAAACCAGAATTAGAAGCGTTAAGGGCTTTTCTAGATAAAAATCTTCGGCGTGGGTTCATACGGCCTTCAAAGTCACCATTGTCTGCACCTGTGATATTTGTCAAAAAGAAGGGAGGGGAGCTTCGTCCTTGTAATGATTATAGAGCACTGAATAAGATCACCATTAGGGACCGGTACCCCATCCCCTTAATCTCCGAATTGCTGGACCGGTTAAGGGGGGCTAAATGTTATACTAAGCTGGACCTTCGGGGGGGCGTATAATTTGGTATGTATCCGTAAGGGAGACGAGTGGAAAATGGCATTCTGGACCAGGTACGGCCAGTATGAACATTTAGTAATGCCCTTTGGCCTGACCAATGCACCCAGTGTGTTCCAGAGGATGATAAACGACATTTTCCAGGATCTCCTAGATCGTTGTGTAATTGTGTATTTAGATGACATTCTGATTTACTCCGCTGACCCAGCTCAACATGTTCGAGATGTTCGTCTGGTCTTACAGCGTCTTCGGGACAACGGACTCTATGCTAAATTGGAAATATGTTTAACATCAAAGAAGGTGAATTCCTGGGGCATATCATTTCTCCTCAGGGAATCCGCATGGACCCCAAGAAAGTAGAGGCTGTGTTGTCATGGCAGCAACCACAAAATCGGAAGGACTTGCAACGATTCCTTGGCTTTGCTAATTATTATCGTCAGTTTATTCCTGCTTATGGTGATATTGCTGCCCCTTTAAACCGTCTCCTTCGTCCCAAAGAGCCTTTCCGGTGGACTCCAGAAGCAGAGAAGGCTTTCTCTACCTTGAAAACCCGCTTCACTTCGGAGCCTATACTTCGTTACCCTGATCCACAACTGCCGTTCATAGTGGAGGCTGATGCATCTAGTGTTGCCTTAGGAGCAGTATTATCCCAACAAGATGATCCCTCCCAAACCCCACGTCCCTGTGCCTACTATTCTCGGCAATTAAAACCTGTGGAGAAGAATTATACGATCTGGGAGCGTGAACTATTAGCCATTAAAACAGCTTTTGATGTATGGAGGCATTACCTTGAGGGAGCTCGACACCCCGTGCAAGTGTTAACTGACCACAGAAACCTGGAACATTTACAAACAGCTCGGCGATTGTCTCAGCGGCAAATCCGGTGGTCCTTATTCTTTTCCCGGTTTGATTTTCGTATCAAGTATATTCCTGAGGCTCAGAATAAAAAAGCTGATGCATTATCTAGAAAAACCTGAATACGCGGCACCAGTGAAAGAGACCTTAGTGGCACCCATCTTGCCTCCCTCTGTGTTCGCAGCCATGAATCCGTGCCCCAGTTTAGAGGAAGAAATCCGGGAATCTCAAGCTCGCGATCCATGGACTCAGCAACGTCTCCATGAACTTCGGAATGGGGAGCATGGAGAGTTTTCTGCACAACAAGGGTTATTACTACATCGAGGAAGGTTATATGTTCCTGCTGGACCCCTTCATAAACAGGTATTGCATCTATCTCATGATTCTTTACCTGCTGGACACTTTGGACTTTACAAAACCCTGCATCTGCTCACAAGAGAGTTCTGGTGGCCGCAGGTCCGTGCGGATGTTGCTCGATATGTGGGTTCCTGTGAGGTTTGTCGGCGAGCAAAGGATGTGGTGGCTAAACCATCAGGTCTGTTGCATCCTTATCCAACACCCTCTGGTCCCTGGAATGCTGTTTCCCTAGATTTTATCATGGATCTTCCCCACTCCAAAGGGTTCACCTGCATCCTAGTCTTCGTAGATTTACTCACCAAAATGGCCCACTTCGTTCCTTGTCCTAAATCTCCTACCGCAGCAGAAACAGCCCATCATTATTTACAACACCTTTTCAGACTACATGGTTTACCTGAACACCTTATCTCGGATCGTGGACCCCAATTCACCTCTCGTTTCTGGCAAGCAATGCACAAAGCACTCGGAACCCAAGTTCACTTGTCATCCGCGTATCACCCCCAGTCAGATGGTCAGACTGAGTGCAACAATGCCACTTTGGAACAATATTTACGTTGTTATACATGTTATCAACAGGACAATTGGGCGGATTTGTTGCCTTTGGCAGAGTTTGCATACAACAATGCTGTCCATTCATCCACTCGTCAAACCCCATTCATGGCCAACTATGGATATCATCCACGGTACTTTCCAACCACCCTTCCTTCCACCTCTGTGCCAGCTACTGATGCTTATCTTCAAGAACTTCATAGCATCCAAGAATTATTGAAAGAACAACTCAATCATGCCAAGGAAGCATATAAAAAGGCAGCGGATCAGAAAAGACAAGAAGGTCCACAATTGAATCCGGGCATGAAAGTCTGGCTCTCTACCCGCTATTTGAGGCATCCTGGGCGATCCCAAAAACTAGACCCTCGGTTCATCAGCCCTTACCCCATCCTAGAAAAAATCAACCCAGTGGCATTCCATCTGCAATTACCTGCTTCCCTCCATATTCATCCTGTGTTCCATCGTTCCCTCTTGGTCCCAGCTAAAGATCCTGACCCTAACTGTCCATCAAATCCTGAACCTCCTCCCCCAATCTTAGTAGAAGGAGAAGAGGAGTATGAGGTCCACCAAATTTTGGATTCCCGGGTACATCGGGGGGGGGGGGGTTTGCAATACTTAGTAGACTGGGAAGGGTATGGTCCTGAAGATCGATCTTGGGAACCAGTGTCTAATTTACATGCGCCGGAGTTGATTCAGCAATTCCATGATAATTATCCAGATAAACCCGGCCCATCGGAAGAGGGGGACCATGAGGAGGGGGATAGTGCCAGGACCCTGCCTGTCATGGAACCTGAATATGAAGGGTTAAATGCTGAAGAGCAGCAGGAGGAGCCTTGTAGTTCAACTCAGCAGACAGCTGAGTCTGAGGCTGCAGCTGAGGGCACACCTCCTCCTCCTGTAAGGGCTAGGAGCAGGATCCTGCAAAGAAGAACTAATAGGAGGGCTAGAGAGAAGATCTTTAATGACAGATGTAAGATTAGATCTCAGAGCCCTGAGTTCTAGCAGGAGCCTTGCCAGAGAGATGAGTGTGTTCCCTGTTTTCAGGATAAAGCTAGCCAGGTTACCCTGAGCCCTCTGTGGGAGCAACACGTCACTTACCTTGCCACCATGTTCCTGTGTGTATCCTGACTTTGTTCCTGACCTTTGGACTGGCTTCTGACCACGGCGTTCCCTGTTTCCTGACCTTTGGACCGGCTTCCTGACTACTCCGTTTCTCTGTTCCCTTTGAACTTGGCATTTGTCAGTGTAAGTTATCCTGGCTTGATTTGGACTGTATTTTGGATTACAACTAAAATTCCTGACAAAGAACTGAACTGGGCTGGTTGTGTGTTTGTGTGCGGGGCTTGACACCAGGGGCCGAAGAACGGAAACGAACGCCATTTTGGCGTGTCGTGTCCATCTCTGCTATCTATCTATATCCTCCATAGTCCTACTTAATCAGGAAAGGAACAATCAGTTTAAACTTTAAATCAACTTCCAGATACAGGGACAGCCAGCGCAGGGAAGGGAAGAGCTCAGCTCCTGGCTAGCAGCAGGCAGGCAGATCAAGATTGGAGGTAAGTAACAGCTAAGGTGTGGGAGGGGAGGAAGGAAAACAAATCAACCAATTTAAAAATAAACCTACTGTTCTCAGGGCTACTGGATCAAGAGGCTTCTTGCCACTAGGACAAATCATTTCATTTCTGAAATGAAAAAATTGTGTTTCATTTCATTTCTTGACGACACACTCTTTGCTGTTTCGTTTCATTTCATAATATTTCATATGCTTACGAAATGACAAAACGGCATGTCATTTTTCATTAGGTGCCCATCCCTAGTTCTCAATCTTGAGTAACCCAGGTATTCTTCAATTTAAGCTCCCAGAAGCTTTCACAATTAGCAGTACTGGCCAGGATTTCTGGGTATTTTAGTCCAAGAACACCTGGGTTCCCAAGGTCTGGAATCAGTGTGCTAGGCAAGGTCTAGACTTAAGACACAAAACTCCTTTCCGAGAAGGGATAGGCTGGCCTCTTCCCTGTGATCATTCCAACCACCAGACTGGAAAGAAGTTTTTTATTCTGGCTAGATTTTGATAGTGGACAAGGTTGAGAAAGAGGCTCTTTACAGCTGAATACTACACATTTTTACTTATGCACTTTTAAATTGCTTTTAATTGTTTATATAATTTGCCCATCAAATGTGCCATTCCTATCCTGAATATGTTGATGTAAAAACATCTGCTGGATAGGTCTCTGCCAGAGGTTGGGAGTTTGGTTTCCCCACTGCACTTCTTTGGCACAGAGGTGGGATCGAATGATCCACAGGGTTCCGTAACACCCTGTAAGTTCTAAGGTTGTTAATACTCCCAAGTAAGCTCACAAAGACTTGCCCTTGGTTTAGGGCTTCCAAGCATTTGAGATGCGGGGAAGGCTTGAAACGTGAGAGAGAAAGTCACTAAGTTGGCATCTGAGGCATACATATTTGGCAGTTAAGTCTCATAGACTTGTGAAGCAGTGCCAAGTCAATGGGCTGTAGTTTGTCAACCCATGCACAGTTGAATTTCCCTTTGGCTTCTAAGAAAATATGGTAGATCTAACAGACTCCTAGACTTCTCTGCGTTTCCAGTCTAATTGTAAAGACAGCATGCCAGCCCTCCGACGCGGTCCCCGACACGAAGGGGCGGCGGCGGCGGCGGCACGGGCGAGCGGGAGGCCAGCTCCCCTCTTGCCCGGGAGGGAGTGCCGGGATATGCTCCTGGCGCGGACCTTAGGATTCAGGAGCGAATCGGCCCCCGCCCCCCGCAGGTGCCAGGTAAGGGCACCCCTCCCCAGCTCGCCCCCCTCAGTGCCTGCCGCCCCTCCTCTCCCCACCCTCCTTCCCTCTTTCTCCGACCACCTCCCGTCCTCTTCCAGGGCGGCCGCAGGTGGTGGACGGAGGTGGCGTGGGGAGGAGGGGGGGCGGATTTTTTTTCGTTATACGGATTTTACGTTGTACGAACCGTACGTTGTACGAGGGTCTACTGTACTTTGTAATCACAAATTTTCATTTTCATGTTTTAAAGTGATACATCAATAAATCAAGTGTCTAGGAGGCGCTACCTGGTGTTTTAATTGTCACTATTATGGGGAAACACCAGACAGATGACCCGAGCCAATTAATGATGAAAAGAGAGAGAGAGAGAGAGAGAGAGAGAATTAGGGGTTGGCAAGAAGGCTTCCAGCTACTGTACTTTGTGGGGCAATGTTCCTGATGTGTTGATTGCCCACCATGACCAGGTGTGCCTGCTCTGTGACCGCTCTGTACCTGCTGGTCTTCTGCAGTTCCGGTCTTCATTGGCTGAATGGGGAGAATGGGTTCGAAGGATGTAACCCTGACTGCACTGATGAAGTGATGCAATGATAAAAACATTTTAAGGAAGATTTTTTTAAAAATAATAAAATAAAAAGAAAAACATTAATACCCCGCACTAGGGATGGGCATTTCGTTTTGGAACCAGTGGGTTACGAAATGAACCACACGAGCTCAGGTGGTGCTCGGAACCATCTGATACACGCGGAGCCAATTGCTTTACCTTTCTCTGGGCTTGCAATGAGGAAGCACACTGTGACGTCATCTTTCCTCATCTTTCCTCCTTTGTGGGTGCTGGCCAGTCAGACAGGGAGGCGGGATGATGCTTGTCCCTGCACAGCTCCTGATTAGCCAGCACCCACAGAGGAGGAAAGATGACATTGCAGCGTGCTTCCTCATTGCAGCTCAGCTCCGTGCCGGAAGAGAGAAAGGTAAAGCAATGGGCTCCCCATGTATCAGCTGGTTCCAAGCACAACCTGGGCTCATCTGGTTCATTTCATAACCTACTGGTTCCAAAACGAAATGCCCATCCCTACCCCCACCACCAAGCATATGATTTCTACAACACTCTACGTTTTTTTTTTAACCTGAAAAATTTCATTTATTTTTTTTGCAAGGAAGTGTTTTTGTATACACTCTTTCCGTGTAAGTTTTCAGTGGGAAACTACATTGTAACGTTCACCAGAGGATGTGCATGTTAATCCAGAGAATTAGATTGTTTCCCTTGAAAAGGCATAACACAAACCCGAAGAGTCTTTTCACCATGGCTAGCGTTCATAGCATTCAGGATGATTTCAGTATGTACAAATGAACACTAACGTTGGCTGGATGTTGCCTCCCCCTCCCTCCATGATGGTGCTTTTCAGCCAAAAGAATCCCACACAGTGCCAAGTCCAGTGACCATACCATTACAAAGAGGTCACATAAAAAGCCCATGGGCTGCCTGCTTCGTGATGCTATTCAGGGGGAAAATATCAAATTCCTTTTTTCTAAAAAAAAATGGTCCCTTGGTCATGAAGAAAAGCTTGGAAAGATATTTAAGGGATGGCCTCGGGGCTCATAAAAATGCAGAAAAGAACCAGTTTTGACTCTTGCTTTAGGAAAGCATCACATATAAACCAATTTCTGGACAGATATCCCCTCAGTTTGTTTTAGGATTTGTACGCTTGTTTGTTTGAAGGAGGATTTTTTTCCTGAGGAGAGAGACGGTTGACCAATCAGGGTCACAGCTGCCATGGATCTTGGCCTTGAAACTGGCTGTATGAGTTCATTACTGCCATCCCTTATATTGGTTTAACTTGAAATGAATTGTCTGGAGTCTCTGGACATATTCATCTGTGTTCTCCCCTACCTCCTTTTAACATCTCTCTGCTTGCCCCGGGACTGCCAACAAATGCACAAAAGCTGATAAGAAGAGCTATAAGGGATCAAACCAAAGACTTGTCTAGTATAGCATTCTGGCCTCACAGTGCTCAGACAAACTTCTAAATATCAGATATTCCACCTCCCGATCATATTCCCCATCCAATGGCATTGAGTGGCATGCTGGTTCTTCTGACACTGGACAGAATGTATAGTAAGTGGCGAACCTTCATCCCTCTAGATCAGTGGTTCTCAACCTGTGGGTCTCCAGATGTTCTTGGACTGCAACTCCCAGAAGCTTCTACCACTCGCTGTTCTGAAAGGGGTTTCTGGGAGTTGCAGTCCAGGAACATCTGGGGACCCACAGGTTGAGAACCACTGCTCTAGATGTTTTGGACCACAACTTCCAGAATCCCAAGCCTGTATTGCCCATGACAAAGGACTGTGGGACCTATGGTCCAAAACATCTGGAGTGCTGAAGGTTCATGATCAGAAGGTTCATCATTCATTGCTGGCTGAGGAAAGAAGAAGCGTAGTAATCGTCTTTAGGCTCCGATATAATCAGTGGGTGCTTTCGGAAGACTCAAAACAGACAGCTAGGATTGAAAGCAATTCAGCACATCCACACAGCACCATTCGGAACAGGAGTTGCCTAGTTTACATTTAATTTAATGCTGAAAGGCAAAAGTAAGATGTTGGAAAAGAGAATGGTGGATCAAGCAGCGGAAGCTGCACCTCCTAAGCTTGCATGCTGTCTGCAAGGGAGGCCATGGAAGCTTTCCATGTTGAAATTTCATTCAATAGGATAGGCTTCACACATGGAATTGGAGAAGGTGAAGGCTATCTCCTCTGACAGTGCCTTGCCTTCATGTGGCACATGGGTTCATGCATGTTGGCCCCAGCTCAGGGCCCCCATAGAAGGAACGCCAGACCTTTCTGTACCAAGCATGAAGGTCAGAAGGGGACTTCTAAGCTCTTTCAGCTGCATCTGTTTAGAGGCCTTCCTCTGATCAGGAACCCCGATAAAGCCTGCTTGTAAGTCTTTGCAGGATGCGTATCAACATTTGTTAATGCTGTGATAAACATTCATGTAGCCTCATTTATTTCTAGAATACTTCTTGTTTTAAATATATAGGGGGAGGGACCTATCCAGTGCAAATGCCACTAAATATTTAAATTAGTTAAACATTCATTTTGGAATGTTTTTCTCTTAATTTGTTAACTTTCTGTTCCCTTTGATCTGGCGCAGCCTTCAAGATAAATCCCTGGGGCTTTCAAAGGGCAGCTTGCAGAAAGTTATATACACAAATACACCAAACATTTCAAATAAAGTCCAATGCATAAACCAGGGGACTGGAGAAATTTGACAACAGCTGTGAGATTTAACACTAATAGTTTTGAAAGATTTTGGCTTAAAGGTTAAGAGTGTCTTATGACAATAAGCAGACTTGGTATATAATGTCAACAGTCCCCTATTGCAACATGTCCACTTTTAATTTATTCTTGTTCACTTGCATGAGACAAATAATATAATTATGTATGTCTGGCTCATGACCGTCAAGATTTTTTTAACAAGCCAACAACGAAATCACATTCATCGTCGGTTCAAAAGCAACCACGTCTAAAGCTGTTGGCTTGCATTCCCTATTAACATTAAAAACATTTTCTCTGAAATACGATAACCTATGTGTTTGCAAATGTGCATTGTGATTCATTATCATCCTTTTCATCCCCTGCTCCTAAACAAGCCAGTGATAACTTATTATAACTGTCTTCCTTTTTTAAAAATTCAGTTTACACCAAAGAGAACAGTGGATGGTAGTATAATGCCAGCCTGAAAAACATAACAGCAATTTTTTTTTTTTTTGGTTTTTCATTCTTTTTCTTTTTGCTACCCCTGCACAGTCGTTTCATGGCCGATCATAAGAATCAAAATATTCCATGAATTTTCCTGGTTCACCATTCAAATGGTTGATTCAAAACTTCAGTGCAACATTCATGTTTTTCATATGCTGTGTTTACTTCTAAGTCTAGTTGCTTTGATGAGTTTCAAATAGGAAACCTCAGTAGGAATCAACTGGCAAATCCTACTGGTTCTCTTAACAAATAAAACCTGCAACATTTTCTTTTTAAAAAACAAAATACATGTCAACTATCAGTGAACTTCAGGACAGTTCAGTGGTTTAGGTAAAATTCCCCACTAAGACTGCTTGACAGGAGCTGGACTTGATCCATTATTATTATTATTATTATTATTATTATTATTATTATTATTATTAT
>JAHTLZ010000074.1:6955150-7002777 GCA_023846285.1 Phrynocephalus versicolor | reverse complement strand
ACCCCACCCCACCCCAATAAATCAACTCAAATTAATCCAAGCTTACTAGAGAATTTTTTAAGGATTTTGTCCAGAAACACTGGTCAATGCTGGCCAGAGCAAAAAAAAGACTAGTTACAGTAAGTAGTGAAAACTAGCTGAAGTATGATGTTTGTACAGCCATTGCTGAAGAGGCCCTGCTTCTTTCACTAGAAAATGATAGATAGATAGATAGATAGATAGATAGATAGATAGATAGATAGATAGATAGATAGATAGATAGATAGATAGATAGATAGATAGATAGATAGATAGATAGATAGATAGATAGATACTTATTGCAGGGGTGCCCAAACTTTTTGTAAGAGGGCCAGATTTGGTGGCTGAGAATGTGTCAGGGGCCAGTTGCTCCCCTCCCCTGCCACCCCACTGCAAGCCCCACCCACTGACGCATAAACCCCACCCACTGACCCCTTGAAACCCCACCTGCAGGAAGAAAGACAGGGACCAAGGGAGGGTGGGAGGGAGGAAGGTGGGGACCAAAGGAATTACAGGGAGCTGTGGCCACAGTTCGCCCCTTGGAAGAGGCGATCTGTGCGACCTTGCAACCCCCCCAAGCTCCCCAGCGGTGGTGATGGCTCACCTGGTGGTGTCAGCGTTGGCGGAAGATTTAAAAAAAAACATGGAGCGAAGGAGGAGGAGGGAGGGGCAGGCCAGCCAGCCGCAGGCCACTCAGAATGGCCTGACGGGCCAGATTTGGCCCACGGGCCAGACTTTGGGCAGGCCTGCTTTATTGTCATTGTACATAATACAACAAATTGAATACTATCCCTGGACACATAATGTGCAATAAGAAATACCATCTGTTACAAGTTATCCTTCAAGAAAAAATAATTGGGAAGCATGGCCCGGAGCGTAGAAGAACATTCTGGCTTAAAAACTTAAGCCAATGGTCCACAGTGAACATAGATGCTCTGTATAGAATAGTCTTAGATAGAAACCTGTTCAGGCTACTGATCGCCAACATTCTACGAGGACATGGCACTTGAAGAAGAAGAGGAGGAGGAGGACAAGTGCCGCCAATGTGAGATCCATAGCCAGCCATCTCTGAGAGGCAAAACAGAGGAATACCTAAAATACCCTTCATGTCTCTCCCCACTCCAAGGCTAGAGTCCTCAAATAAGGGCTCCCATAATTGCAGGTGGTATTTAAATATTTTTTTTAAAAAAAAAAAAACACAAATAACTTTTACATGAAGCTGAGTGAGGTGTTTGGCTTGCTGGTAGCCAAGGCGTAAGGCAAGTGGAATGACTAGAGGTTTGCCCCAGAACACCATCATTAGGAGGGCACAAATTTTGCTGCAGGCAGGGTAGAATCCTACCCATGAACCCGCCCAGTACTGTAATACCGTGTTTCCCCAAAATTAAGACACTGTCTTATATTTATTTTTTCTCAAGAAGACACACTAGGGCTTATTTTCAGGGGATGTCTTACTTTTATTAAGTATAATATGCTTGAATGTCAGCCCTGCACACAACCATAGCCACGCCTATTACTAGGCCTTATTTTCAGGGTAGGGCTTATATTTAACAAATGCATAGAAATCCTGCTAGGGCTTATTTTTGGGGGAGGTCTTATTTTCAGGGAAACACGGTACTGTTGTAGAGTTTTGAATTTTGGGTTAAATTCTTCTAGTTGATTCGTTCAGTTGGAAATGACAGGAACTCAACCTGGAACTACCCCCCCCTGGTAAACTGTAAATTGTGTGTCTTACTCTGTGCTCAGCTCCCCTCCCAAAAGACGGAAATATAACATTCCAGTGGGTTTTGCCTTCTTCCTCTTCCACTCCAAAAATGTTACAGTAAAATAAACTCCTAGAGGCTCACTGCCTTCCAGCTCCTTGTTCAACAAAAATAAAATGTCAGCTGGATGATGACATTATTGTGCCAGATAAGGTACACCAGGGCTTCTCATTAACTGGCACCTACAGTCTCAGTAGCTCACTCTGAAATATTTGTACGAAGAAAGAGTAGGAACACCCCCCCACTGCATTTACTTACAGTTGAAGAGATCAAACAGCAAATTGACAATCATGACTGCTTTCAACAATAGATATCAGCAAACTCCCCAGAGAGTGGGGGAAAGAACAGAGCAGAGAGGCAGGCTTTGTCAGGATATGTTGAGAGAAACTGGTTCTTTTTCCTTTGCTGCTGGGTTTTTTAAAAAGCATTTTTTCATTACTTGTTATACATTTGAAAATAGAAAAAGTCACTCATGCTACTCGTTACTTCCTCATTACTTTTCAATTACTTTTAAAAAGGCACTAGTAAGAGACCAGTGCAAGACTTAAATTCTTAAGAATGCCTCAAAAGGCTCTTTAAAAGTAACTTCAGAAATGAGTAGAAAACATTGCTGGTTGCACACAAAAAGAGGAAACGTGATTCTTACTCACATTACTTTCAAAATACAGCTGCGTAATGTCATTATTACACACATGGGTGCACACATAATGAGTTGCAAGTGCCTCCTTAATTCAAGACCCTGACCTTCATCCAGTTTCACTAGACGCCATTTCACAGGAGCACATATATCCTTCAAAGATCATGGAATTGGCTCCAGTTCCTCTTAGGCAATTTTGGCTCAGGATGCAAGAGACGTCAGAAAGAAGAGGCCACTGCCCTGGAAACCCACCATGAGCCTTCAGTACTAAGGTCAGTCAGTAGAAAAGGGATGGACAACCTCCAGACATCACAGAGGATCAGGGGAGGGTTGCTTCCCCCTCTTCCGTTGACCTTGAAAGACCATCGTCGAGGTCCCTGAGGGCTGAGGACTGTCATCCCTACCTTGCCACAAGATTCCCAGAAAACTGCAGAGTTTCAGCAGCAAGAGAAGACTCTTTAACATCTCAAAACTGGCCTATCAATCAGTTTTTATGGCATAATTAGCTGCCTAGTTTGTGGGCTGTTTTATGGAAGGGGAGGGAGTTGAACATATTGATCAAATCAATGCACCATCGTCATCCGCTTCATTGGCATGCTAGATGCAGATGGAAATATTAAAAATAGACTTCCTCACGGTGCGTTCATAGAGCAGTGAGCTTTCTTCATCTATTGCAAGACTCTTCTAGCTATGACACCACAGGTATTGGCTACTGAAAAGTCACAGGGGAGCGACTCTTCCCTCTGTTTTCATTTCTCAAGTAACCAAAGGCTTTGTTATCTGTTAAATTTAAAATCACTGGGGTTGTTCTGAAGGGCTGAAGAAGGACATCAAGCATGTTATTCTTCTGAAGAAGGTTTTTAGAGCATTCAGATGACACTCTGAAAAACCATGCACTTTCTGAGCCTCAGACTTCCTGGACTTCTGGGAAGAGCAGTCTATAAAACACTGACACAATTCTCATCCCTTTTCTTCAAACCAAACCTTGGGGAAATTACTCCTGAAATCCCCCATCCACCTTCTACTCTCAAGCTGTAAACCCCCAACCCCCAGAAAAGTAACTTTCCCAAGCTCCAGTTCAAATTGTGCAATTTTACCTCATTATTTAAGGATCTCAAGCACCACGTGTTCTCTCTGGAGCATTTTCAGCGGTCACTTCGGTTACTAAACCCCTCACCTCCCGAAGCCTCCAAAGGTCTCAGGAGCAGCACCCTGGGAGATGCAAGACCCTGACGGTGGAAGGAAATCTAGGTCTCCGGCCCATGTGAGCGTGCTGCACTCACACACACAAGCAGCTGGATCCTGGCCATGGGATTTCAAACGTGTCTATGGTCATTATAAGACCATGGGCACGCAGAGGTTGTCTAAATATGACTTTCGCTGAAATATTCCAGATTTGGACGAAGGTAATTGAAATTAGAAATGGGCTCATTTTGTTATAGATGGGGATAATTGCTTGCTTTGTTCGTAAACTACAGTCTATCATGGGTGGTAGAATTTGTGCATCATGAATATGTTATGCCAGACTTTAGCCAAAGCCATGACATATCCCAGAAATTAACTAAGGGAAATCTGTTTCTCATTACTCTCTGATGTTCACTGATTTATTTGCTTTCACTAACAAAGAATTTAACGTCCTGAACTTGGTATCTACTTAGCTTGTTGTTAACCCTTCCACACTGGGATTCTCTCGGTTTCTTTTTCTTTTTCTTTTTCTTTAATTTCTTTTTTTCTTTTTTGAAAACGCTGAGTGCTCCACTTTTTGCTACTGGATCAAATTTTCCATGTTCTTATCTCCTCCATTTCTATTAGCGTTAATCAGATTTTCACTCATAGGACAGTGAACTTTTTTCCCCCTGCAATCTTACATGATTTATATAAGCTACTCCTTTTCTTTCTTATTTCTTATACATTATCAGTTCCTCATTTTTCTCTCTCTGTCCCTCCCTCCCTCCCTCATCCTCCCCTATTTCTACAAATCCCAAAGCCCAAATGATCAAACTAGGAGAAATTAGACAAAACTCCGTAGATGAATATATATTTAAAGGGTACTGTTTGATAAAGCAGAATATCCATTTGAAGCACAATCTTGTACATATTTACTCAGAGTGCAGCAGGGCTTACCTGTATTTTTCTGTCTATAAGACGCCCCCATGTATTAAGTCAACAGTGTGAAGAGACATACAGTTCTCAGCTTCCTTCCATGTATAAGACGCCACAGTTGTCAAGTTTTACCCGGCGCTGGCTGGGACAGGTAGTGCAATGGGTGTGCGTGCTAGCACGCGTGCAAAAACACATACCCAAACATCCATGTGCACGCGCATGCACACATTCGCCTCCTCCTGCTCCTGCCACCAGCATCCAGCTGGGACCACCGCTCGGCCACTGTCTGACTCCCCCCACCCCACCCCCACGCCTTGGCTGACCGGCCTATCTGCTTGCCGGCTGGCTGGTAGCTACCCCGCCACCAGCCCCTGCCTGTCTTGGCTAGCTCCAGAGGTCAGGTAGGTGGGGGGGTGCACTGGGGCGCATGCACTTGTGTGAGTGCCCGGCTGGCGACGCTCACTGGGCTTCTCCTACCTTCCAAGCGGGGCTCCAAGGTACACCTCCAGTCAGCTCGCTCAGTCTCAATTCCACACTGCAGCTTCCTTTGGAGGGAGAGCGGGAGGCCGGGGCAGGCAAGCAGGGAGTAAGGAGGGACTTCTTCCATTCAACCCAGCCTCCATCCAGAGATGTGCTGCCATAAGCAAGTGAACAGAGTGAGACCGACCAGCAGGAGGAGCAGCCTGCTGAGTGGGGGAAGCCGGAGGCAGGGCCTCCTCCATCCATCCCCTGCCCCTAGCACA
The DNA here is from genome assembly GCA_023846285.1 of Phrynocephalus versicolor. Taxonomy (NCBI): domain Eukaryota; kingdom Metazoa; phylum Chordata; class Lepidosauria; order Squamata; family Agamidae; genus Phrynocephalus; species Phrynocephalus versicolor. The sequence goes on along the minus strand of JAHTLZ010000074.1, from coordinate 6,997,513 downwards.
TGGAGACCTCAGGGCAGATCGGGGCCTTCAGATTCCGGCTGGGGCTCCTGACGCGCTGTTCTGCCTCCGCGATGTATACTGTTGCTGCTGGGACAGCGGGCTTGGGACTCAAAAGGCACTGCCTTTCTCAGGAACCCAGCAGCAACAGCATACATCGCAGAGGTAGAGCAGCAGGCCAGCAGATTCCCCAGCTGGAATCTGAAGACCTGCCACTGGCCAGAGTTTAAAAAAGGGACATTTCTGGGGAAAAGCATCATCCAGGAAGACAGCGGGAAAGAGTGGTTAAAAAAGGGAAAATCCCACCCAATACGGGAGACTTGACAGGTCTGAAGATGACCCTCAATTTTAAGCTAATGATTTTAGACAATAATATATCGACTCCTTTGTTGAGTTGTTTTATTTTATATCATATTTTATCCTTTATTTTTTGTTTCATTTTCTCTCCCATTGATGTATTGCTTTGGGTCTGTCTTGTCCTCTTTGTTCACTGCCCAGAGTTCCTTTGGGAAGACGGGCAGTATAGAAATGAATGAATGAATGAATGAGATAGATAGATAAATAAATAAATAGTCCTGCACATGGAAAAATAAGGTACTTTCTCTTCCCTATTTTCATTGCTTCTTCCACACATACACATTGCTGCTGTTTCTCAAATAAGCTCATGGCACTCTTCCTGCCCATTTCTATTCTCACTGCAGCTTTTCATGTTAATTCAGGCAAATACATAATGACTGACCACCAATAGTCACCAGTGAGTCTCATGAGCTTGGCTAAGTAGGGGTTTTGAACTGGGTCTCACCAGTCCTGTTCCAGCACTCTAACCAGTCAATACACAACAGTGGTTGCCTCACGAGGGAAGCCAGCACATTTCTGGTAGAAACGCAGCCAGTCACTCACTCACTTATTCTATTTTTGGTACATGGTCGCAGACCCAACCAATAAATAAATAAATAAATAAAAATGTGAGCATCACAGGGATGTAGCAGTGGGATTCTCTCCCCTCCAAGATTATTTAAATTATCTGGATTTTTTTTTACAGTGAACAGTCTTTCAAATCTAATTTCAAATCCACAGAAAAACTGTGTTGTTAATGTGCTTTCCAATCCAATAATAGGCTAGGATGGCTGTTTCTAGTCTCAGACTTCTTCAATTCCATTTTATCAAGTAAAATCACTAAGCATTTCCAGTTAAAGATTGTTTAACCCCAGAATGCTGCTCAAAACATGAACGTTCCACATAGGGGGGTGTTGCTCCACCCTGTGAACAACCAGTAGCTCTATCCTCTGTCCCATAATCAACTCAGATTTGCCCAAATACCCTTCATGCACTCATTTTTGTTTTCATATTTGTCAAAAGATGGTGCACGTCCCTAATTTTATATATATATAATGATAATAACTGAAAATAACTTCCTTGTATTTTATGAACCAACTTTTATGTATTTATTTTGGGCACATTGACCATTTTTATTTAGAGTCAGTGACTGTCAAAAGAAAGAAAGAAAGAAAGAAAGAAGTGTTCTTTTCCCTCTATCTCATTTTAGTGTGAGGAAACTTCACCAGACTTGGTAGTCATTTGCAGAAACTATCATATACAAAAAATATCATGCCAGGAAGCATAGTAAATGTGTGTGGTGTTCTTTATGACTAATATTTTCTTTTTTGTGGGGGAGCTGCTAAATAAGTAAATACGCAAGTTAATGAAAGTTGGAAATAGGGGATTTTAATTTTTCAGGGTTGCACCCATTTTAATCATCTCGTGAGGGCCAGCGTTCAATTTTAAAATTGTTTCAAGTTTCCTTGTCACCAGCTGAAATGTTTGGGAAACTGTGCTTCCGTGTCAAATCTTGCAGGAAGCAAGCTGAAAAACATTTTTGCAATGAATCAGCTAACTAAGGCCTTCGGCCTAAGATGGGCAAATTTGGTGAATTCAGGAACCACCTTTGTTTCCTCAGCACTCTCTACATCCTGGTCATGCTATCCCACATCACCAAAATCCGTTGGCAACAGAGGAGGGGGGAAATCATTTGAAACAAGCATCTGCTTTAAACATGATACACTCTTTTACCACTAATATTCAGTAGCAAGGAGCTATAAGGCATTTAGAACAAGGATCTGTTTCTTTTAAATGGGTTCTTCCTATCTGCTGCCAAATGTTGGCAGAATACTTTAGGATATTGGGTGTCCTCTCCCCCCCACCCCAGTTGAAGCAGCATGATTTGCCAGAGACATTCTGTGGCTTGGCAGGGTGTCCTTGACATATACTTTTTGCCATTCACTATTCCCCCACTGAATCAAAAATTGACACAGCAGACATAACACCTCCCATGAACATCTAAAAATTTTATACTGACCTTAGCACAGTGGTACCTTGTATAAAGGAATTAATTCGTTCCAAATGAAATTGTGTTAAGCAAATTTTCCTTTATACAAATTTCCCATAGGAATGCATTGAAAACAGAGTAATCCCTAATCGTTCCTTCGAGTGCTGCTCTAAAGACATGTACTGGGAGTGGTCAACTGATTCTTTTATAGCACAATGATTCTCACACTTGGGGCTTCTATTAGATTTTGAAGTCTCAGAAAAATATTTCTGAGTATTTCAATCCAAATTCATTTTAGTCTGGGGTGCTCAGAATAATGCTAGTTTCCAAAGGGAACAATAACTTGATAGCCTACTGGGTTGGAGCCCCTGGCTCAGGGGTTCGATTCCACACTGTGCCACCCAGGAACACTAAAAATTGGGCAAGCTGCACAATTCTGGTGTAACCCCTCCCCCCCACTTTCAGAAGAAAGGAACAATAATAAACCATCTGGAAATTAAGTCATGGAAACTGGACTTCTTTTTTTTGAGAGAGATCGAAGCATTTCGCTGCTCATCCAAGCAGCTTTATCAGTCAATTTGTCAGTCAGTTGTGGTTTCACTGCTATTCAGCACAATTTGTGATTGCTGGAGATGTGGGGTTATGCCATTTAGTCCCTTGAAGGCCCATGACACCATAAGGGAGCACCACAGATCCAGGATGAGGCTGCTGGTTACTGCTCATCCTTCCTACTACGTGCCACATGAGGTACAGGAATACTTTGCAACATCCACAGGTCAGTGCGTGCTTCCTACTCAGAGATGCCGACAGCGCCTGTTTCTTGCCTTTCTTGTGATATCAGTCAAATCCTTTTCTCAGGCATGTTTAACATTTTTGTGGCTTGGGTAAATAAAGAGCCCTGCTACGTTCTTTTTCCGAGTTCTGCTTGCTCCTTCTTCCACTCTGGTGTCTTCTGCATTTCCCAAGCTATGGAACAGGTAATGATGAATTGCTGCATTTCAAAGGAAATGTGTTTTCCTTTCTCCTTCTGCACGGGAGCCAGAAACGGAACATTTATTTATTTATTTATTTATTCAGCTCCCTGCCACTTGATGAGGGAGGAGAAAACAATGCTCACCTTCATCCCCACAGGTTCTGGGTTTTTCTTAAGCGCTCCACTACATGCTTAACCTTCTGCATGCTTAAAGACATTATGGGTCCCTCACCCCACCCACATGGAGCAACTATTACATGATACATGGTCATTTCATGTTTACCTCAGAAGTAAAAGTGGCATAAGAAATAGCATAATGAGAGAGAGAGAGAGAGAGAGAGATCAAACATTGCAAAAGAGTGAGATGAAATTATATCTCCCACAGTCCTTGACCACCGAGTATGCAGGATGGAGCTTGTGGGAGGCTGAATTCAAGATACCTAAAGGGCCACAGTTTTCCTATCCCTGAATTACACAGATAAGCAGGACAAAACAGTTTTGGAACATGGTTCACATTGGTGAGCGAATATATTACATATGGGCCACAATATCATTGTCCAGTATGCTTTTGCACAACATATATTTACAGAGCCTTGACTTTATCAGACATTATGGCCCAACCCAGGCATTGCAAAATTGTGTAATTCAACCGCACAACTGGTTGCATGGTTCCCACCACACTCAAATGTGCAATGTGCCAGTAGAAGTGCTTTGTGGATAACACACCTTGCCACTATTGTAGCTACTGTGAGCGTGTGCTGCGTTGCCGCCATGTGGCTTATGAGCAGGATTCCAGCCGTGGTCTTATTTATTTCTTGTCAGCAGCAGCAACCCAACAGAATTAATGAACATATATGTATTTTTTTTTGCCCAAAAGCAGTCAACATCAAGAGTGTTTGGGGAAATTAATATCAGCTGTTCCATAGTATATGTTGAGAAACACTCAACCCCACTGACATCAGGTGGATGAGAAGTTGCCTGTTCTTCACGATCTCAAAGAACTGTGTTCATGTGAAAGCTCTATCTTCTTAGGAAGGCACAGAAAGAGCCTCCCTGAAGAGTGTTGCACATCTTGGCATCCCTTTGGTCAACAACAACAACAAAAAACCCTGTCCACTGGTTCTTCCATGCCAGAAGTACATCCTGTTTCCAATTGCTTTGGACTACAGAAAAATGCTATCAAAGGACGTGGCCAACTGATAACACTAAGTTAATGGCCAACTGGCATCTTCGTAATGCACAAGATGTGCAGACATGCTCAGCTCTACCTGCTTTGTCATAAAAGACCACTTACACATTTTGATCCAAGTGAGGAGGGAGTCCCTATTAAGAGTGAAGTTCGTGCAGTTCAGCTTATGAGGAATATATAAGTTTCTGAGCACAAGTGCACCTGAAAATATGAAAAGCATTAGGCGAAAGTGCACACAACAGCTTTTTCTCATTTGAGCAAAAAGCAAACCAGACAATAAAACACTCCTTCCTAGAAGAGAAACGGGACTCCTCCTCAAATTTCCAAAGCCCTTTCAACAGAAAAGACCAACTTAGGTCTGTAGCATCTCCGTTTCTTAACATGTGGGTCAACCATCATACATATTATCCTTTTTGTTCTCCTCAAGTATTTGGGATCCCACCCCTACCCCACCCCCATGGCAAACTCATAAATACAAATGCTGCTGTGTTTGTAGGAGATGCTGTAATTCGCTAAACAGAAGTATTGTGCTATTTATGACAAAGTAATGCCATATTTCTTCTGATCATTCTCCCAGTTGCTAGCAATTAGTCCAGGCTAGGTGGTGATTATGCCTTTTCTGAAGAGTCTTGTGGTTTCTTGCTTCACTTTCATTTTAATATGAACCATAGATGTTAGTATAGAGTCGGAGGGATTTTCAGTTTTCGGATCCTCTAAACAAATGGCTTAGTTCTGAAATAAGTTGCTTGTTTGTTCGCTTTTTTGTTCATTTGTTCAGAATATGAAGAAAAAGGACAATCCATATTTAATAATAATTTTTGCAGTGCAAGATTTGTTGAAAGTCCAGAGGTACCATGGTTAGAAAGGGAGAAGCCATTATGGCCATCCCATCAGATTGCAGAAGAATCCAGAAATTTAGCGAGTGAGTCAGAATTAGCATCATTTAATCCCCCCCTCAAATGCTACAATATTGCCAGAATTGCAAATATATAAATCTTGTGTGTGTGTTTGTGTGTGTGTTGTGTTGTTATAGTAGTGACTGACTCTTCGTGACCCCACATCCATGTGATTTTCTTGGCAGGAATGCTGGAGTGCAACAGTAGCAGTGGCATTAGCAGTTCAACCTCTTTGTATAGTGCTTAGTGCTTAGTGTGTGTGTTGCGTCATTACAGTCGTGACCAACACTTCGTGATCCCATGTCCCTGGAGTTTTTCTTGGCAGGAATACTGGAGTGGCTTGCCAGTTCCTACTCCAGGCGCCTACAGCACCTGGTATTCCCTGGTGGTCTCCCATCCAAGTACTAGCCAGGGCCGACCCTGCTTAGCTTCTGAAATCAGGTGAGATCAGATGTGCTTAATCTTATGTTCAGTCAAACCGTTTGTTAGTCTAATGGCATATGTTTTGTTCTTCCTGGAAGCAGCCTCCACATCCGACCAAGAAGGAGGCCTGATGTGAAACCGTGAAATCACACCTTCCTTGATTCTCTTTACAGGAGATCACATGATTGCAATTTGCTACTTTCTCTACACAACCAAACTTATTCCTGAGATAATGTCTGTAGGAGTATCAACACTGTGACAAGCCAGCTTCTGATAACCACCCATGGCAGTCCCACATAAAATCTCCACATAGGTAAGCACCTTTTCCACACTCCTCTCTCAGGGAACAACTGCCTCCTGGATCTTTATTAGATCTATTTGTACATTAATGCTGGCTTTTAAGGGTGTAAGCTGCCTCTTCATGCTCATTGCTTTTAGCTTTGTAATGATGTTAATCACCATCATATATTCATTATTTTCAACCTTAAATATTGCCTTTCAAGATTGTAAGCTTCCTTGGGTCCTTTTCAAGAAGAAATGTGGGGTAAAAATATTTTAAATAAAACAGGATAAAATGCATCAGAAGGCATTTATGAAAGTTGGTAAATTGTTCAAAATCAAACACAACCCAAATTCCCCCTCAGCTGCTCTTGTCCGATGCAACCCTTATTCGTGGCATGAAGTGGGCCATCTTTCATTTTCCTACCCTAGAAAGAAGCCTCCTGAGGGAAGGGTGAGAACTTGCAAACCTAACTTAACACTGAAGTAGCTGCCTAGATGCCCTGAGAACAACTGATCTTGCCTGATTTCGGAAGCTAAGCAGGGTCGGCCTCGTTAGTACTTGGATGGGCGACCACCAGGGAATACCAGGTGCTGTAGGTGCCTGGAGTAGGAACTGGCAAACCCCTCCAGTATTCCTGCCAAGAAAACCCCATGGACATGGGGTCATAAAGAGTTGGTCATGACTGTAATGACACAACAGCAAGAACAACAACAAAAGCTCAATTGAGACTCTGGCTTATAAGACTGGAATAATCAGATATCCAAGTTCAGAAGGAGAATGTGTCAGTTTCCTTTCTTGAACATTCAGTTTTTAAATTTTCAAATACTTCCCATCTTAAATATAAATAAATGTAAGGATGCTTACAGAATTAAACCAATGAAATTATCTCCAATCGTACCGTGGGCCCTCCTGTGCCAGAGGGTGTCCATGTGCTTTTTCATGAGAAAAGCCCTCCATCTGAAGGGGATCCTCCTTTTGAAAAGATCCTCCATTTAAAGGGCTGTTTTGTAGTCATTCTGCTCAAATGATGAAAAATAATTTCTTATGATGCATGTGTGCATAAGCAGATCCATCCCTTTCTCTGTATCTGTACATCATCAGAAGACAAGACTCAGTGGAAAATACATTAAAACAAAGTATGCTGCTTATATACTTCCAAAAATGCTTAAAGCACTCTCTGGGAAGTTGACAACTTAATTATGCAGCCAACATATTGTCTCCTACAGGGTACTCATTTTACAACTGTATGGATGGAAGCCTGAATGAACATGAAGCCAACTACAGTGATACCTCTTAAAACAAATTTAATTTGTTCTACGGGTCAATGTGTGGTGGCTCAGTGGACTAAGGCTCTGAAAGTCAGCAGCTCAGCAGTTTGAATCTCAGGTTCCACACAGCGGGATTGTTTTTGCCAACGTAAAAAAGCGGGAAGGTAAAACAGTGTTTCCTTGCAGCCATTGTCGGCCACGTGGCCATGGACTTGCACAACACTGGCTCTTCGGCTTGAATACAGAGATGAGCACCACCCCTAGAGTCGGACACAACTAGCACACATGTGTGCGGGAGGGGGGATGGTTTAATCTGTTTTGGAGGCTATAGGTTGCTACATTTTACAAAAATTTTGCCTTATGAAATGCAGTTTCCCGTAGGAATGCATTGGGAACAGATTAATCCATTCTGGAGGGTAGAATAAAGACAAAAATAACTGTGTCTCCCCCCCCCCGGGGAACATGCAGAATAGGTTTTTGTCTCGTGAAGCATCCCATAGGGAATGTTTTTTTCATGCGAAGCATACCTATTCCTGGAATTTTTTTCTTCCTATGAGTTTTTGTCTTACGGGGAATTTGTTTTAAGAGGTACCACTGTACCTGGGATTGAACCCAGGGTTGTGAGCAGAGAATGGCTGTACTACTGCCATTCAAGCACTGCATCAGGAGGATCCGACAACATAACACTACAAAAAGTGGAAACAAAGACGACCAAACGTGATCTGGATTAACCCAGTAAAGGAAAGCATAGTCCTTACTTTGCAAGACCAGATGAGAGTTGCCAATGGCAGGGCCTTTGGCAGGTCATTCATTCATAGCTTCTCCATACTTTGGAAACAACTGGACACACAGTGCTTTGCAAATGAAAGTCCTGAGCCCTCTATTGTTGTCGTCGTTGTCGATTTTGTTGCTGTTGTTGTTGTTGTTGTTGTCGCTGCCACTGCCGCCGTTGCTGTCATTGTCATTGTCGTCATCTTTGTTCCTGCTGCTTTTGTTGTTGTTGTTATGGATGCCTTCATGCTACCATCATCGTGGCCCCTAGTGGCCACCAACACATTCTTTCACGATGTGTCGGTGGCCAATATCTTGCACTATCCTGAAGTCTTCCAAATGTCCTCAACCTCCATCCAAGGTACTTCCAAAGCAGTGGGATTATGTGTGGGTTTCCTAGCCAATGTTTTTCCCCCTGCCATTCTCTCTTCAATCCATCTTGGCTGTAGATTCAGGAGCATAAGCGGCTGGCAATGATTCCACGGACTTGAACAACACGCAGCACAGGCTGTCAGGATGGATTGCTTGAATGAAGACTGGCATCTGGTACAGTTCCGTGTCAGCAGCCTTCATATGGAACCCTTTAAACATTCTTAAAAGATCCACTGGGGCTTCTAATTATTGTGAAACATCTCTTGGCAGAACCCTTCCTTCCCTTGCAAGAATGCGCTGTAAAAATAATTAGATGATGAGATTTAGATCAAAACCGCTAACTGGTGATTTAAGAAGTTTTGCTTCTCTCCCCGTATGTACAGGCTTCAAGGAACTGAAACGCTGAAAAATGCCTTTACATGAAAGGAAGACTCTCTTACTGTGGCTCAGATTTGGAACGAGGGGAGGGGAGGCCAAATAGGCCCCCAACCGTTAATATTTTGTTTCCTGTGGTTAGCTAAAAGAATATAAATCCTCCCCCCACCACCCCAATCCCTTTCTACAAAATATATTTCAAAAATCGTTCGTGTGAGCATATCCTCGTTCCAAGAGAGCCTTGCCATTAGAAGACCACTTGAGGAGCTCACTTTAATCAAGATGAAACCCTTCTTCTTGAAGCAGATCGCTTTTGATAGACGTCATGGGCGAGGCAACATGTAGTCAATTAGATGACATCACTTCTACCCCCCCCCAAAAAAAGGGCCGAACATCTTTCTTCAATCAGAAACAAAACAAGCTCAACAAGAAGCTTAAGCAATTAAAAACAAGAAAGAACGCCTATTTCAAATTCGCTGAAAAAAGAAGACCAGATTAGATGGTCACAGAAGGAAAGCAAACAAGGAAGGGCCCCCAACCCATTCACACCACCACCACCACCACCACCACCACCACCACCACCACCCAAAAAGGCCACTTTGAGGAAGGTGGGCAGAGTAACCATAAGCAGGCATCCCTTGTGAGTGACACCTTGGCGATGAGTGCCACGCAGCAATGCCGGTGTCAGTCACTCAGGTTTCACTGTCATTAAGTCCCTACCGAAGAAAAAGAGAGAGAAAACACAATGTTTGCAACACCTAGCAGTAGAGATGGGCACGACTTAGCGAAATTTCCGTTTCCGTTTCCGTTTTTCGTTTTCGTTACGTAACAAAACGAAAAACGGTTCAAAAATGGAACGGAAACGGAAACGAAACAACTAATTTTGAGCCGTTTTTCATTTTTCGTTACTGGAAAAGCACTTAATGGAGCTAAATGGGAAGAAATGAAAACATTTTCGTTTTCGTTTTTCGTTACGTAACGAAACGAAAACGAAAAAATTTGAAAATTAGCTCACAAAAACGGAAACGAAATGAAATGGACCCCCTAGACAAAAACGAAAACGAAAACGAAAAATTTTTCTGAGTCGTGCCCATCTCTGCCTAGCAGTACACCTCCATTTGAAGGACAAAGGGCACTCATTCAAAGATGAGGATGTACACATATTAGACAGAGAAGATAGGTGGTTTGAGAGAGGGGTCAGGGAAGCCATTCATGTGAGCATTGAAAACTCCTCTCTCAACAGAGGCGGGGGCCTCAGGCACAGTCTATCTTCTGCTTATCAGCCTGTGCTTTCAACAACACCCAGACAAATCAAAAAGCCTTCAACACCAAGGCCACAGCTAACGAACGACCCATACTTTATAGATTTCAGCACCTTAGGCCATTGTTCACCTTAAGGCTATGGATACTGTTGTCTACCTAACAAGCCTATTCAGGCCATTGTTCATGTTATGAGCCTCTTTCAGACCAGGGTGACAAGAGGTCAAAGCTGACTATAAGATGGAGGACTCGCACTAGCTGTATTCAGACTGATGAAGCTGTTTGGATGAGCAGCAAAACGTTTCTATCTCTCAAGAAAAAGAAACCCAGTAGCCATGACAACTTCCAGAAGTATGATTGCAAGAGTACAAAATATTCAAACCAGTCTGAATCCAAATTGTGTTCTGTGCCGCTAAGCCCACAAAGGGAACATTTTCCCTACAGTTGCCATGTAATGAATCCCAGTGGTCCTTTAAAGCTTGCAGAGTATACAGCCAGATGCCAAGGAAAAGAGGGAACCTCGGGCTAGGGTCATACTGAACATTGGCTCCTGTCATTGACATTATTCAGCGAGTCAGTCCATCTTGTATTTGGGATTCCTCTTTTCCTGCTTCCTTCCATCTTTCCCAGCATTATTGTCTTTTCCAGAAAACCATGTCTACTTGTGAACTGTCCAAAGAAAGACAGCCTCTTCATTTTCTCCTGATTATATAGTGTGCTTTCTTGTTGCTTATTCAGCATTCCTAGTCAGAGCTTAAATTTCTCGGATCTTCTGTTTCCCTCCTTTTCTTGTTTCCCTCCATTTTCTTTGTACTAGTTGTCATAGCAGTTCTCTTTGTGTCTACATAGCAGTTGATGAAAACTTGCATTTAGAGTTCTGACCAGAGATGGAAAAGGCGTGAACCGAAAGAAAGACCAGTGATTCATGGTGGTTCATGGTTTGTGGCTAACCATGAACCACCACGAACCACCAGAAGATGAACTTAGTGGCAGAAAATATATAGCTTATCTTTAATGAAAATTTCCTGGTGGAACAAATGGATTCAAAATGGAAGTATAGCAGGATGCACCCAGCACGATCCAACATGGTGGTCACAAACGGCTCACACACCAACAAGGAAAGAAGCAGCACTCCTCACTGGGTGCTAGCCAATAATAACACTGATGAAAAATTGCAAGGGCCATTTGATAGACAAAGAAAGGCGGGAAGGGCGGGAAGAGAAAGGAAACATACGCACAGTGCCCCAAGACTCTCACCTACTCCAGTTGGGTTAATAAGAATTATTATTCTGTTTGTATTACTACAAACAGAAAAGGAAATCTCCTTTGTTATTTTAGATCCTTCATTAAAACAGACTCACAAAAACACCCCGACTATTGGATTAACAAATTCCATTCATTCAGTGGCTCTATTCTATCTGGAACTAGATTCCATAATACTATGAGTCATTTAAGCATGTATTTCGAATTATGGCATGTTAAAATAACTGTACATAATATGAAGAAGTAACTGGAAGTTTAAGTGCCTCGTGATCTGCCAGCTGTTACTGAGCTGCATTTTCCACCCACACTTACCATGGGGTGTTCCAACTTGGGCTGATAAAAGTTACAGTCCAACAAGAATGGAAAGACCACCAATTATCTATCCTTGAACTCACAAATAACCCCAAAGGGAGACAGCCTAATGATGCTTATTAGGAAGTACATCCCATTCATATTATTGGACCAGCTTTCTTCTGTATAATCAGGTCTGTAAATGGACTGAAAAGTTGTAGATCTTTCCTGTGCATCATTCGTCATCTGTTCATTCATGCTTCATAATTCATTTGTTTAATTCCATCTGACCATTGCTGAGTTTGAGTCATTGGGCATTCCTGGTCACAACCTTTTGCTGTTAGACTTGCACGTCGCCAAAGTCCTTTCCTTCATGTTTCACATGAAAGGGCTGAATGAAGGACAGATTAAATGATGATTGCCTCCAACCATGCTCCTTTATTCATGCATGTCCTCCGGTTATGATTGATGGATGACTAACTTAATTCACTAAGCACATGTTTATAACTTCCCATCTAGTGCCCCCCATTCTGGTGCATACAGCATTCTTTGCTCATCAACTTTTGTTTACGCACAGCCCTTGCCCACAAATTTTCCCCTCCACTTGAAAATAGGGCTAAAGCATCTTTGGCCTTCTTTTTTTCTTTTCTTTTAAGAACACACCTCCCAAAGCCCTTCCCATTATCTTATCTTATCTTATCTTATCTTATCTTATCTTATCTATCTATCTATCTATCTATCTATCTATCTATCTATCTATCTATCTATCTATCTATCTATCTATCTATCTATCTATCTATTTTAATACTTATATACTGCCCGTCTTCCGGAGGAACTCTGGGTGATTTACAACACTATCATTAACAATAAGAACAGACTGAGTAAAAGGAAAAAAGCAATAATAATAAAAATGAAAAAAAATCATAATATAAACATCATGGCGAAACTACAATAAGATTCATAAGATCTATGTCGGTGGGAGTGATTGGGCTTTGAGGTCAACATCTCTGGCCAACACAGCTTTTCCTTTACAGAACTCACAACCTATGGGAGCTCCATCACAGCTATCCATACCTGTGGAGCTTCTCTGTCCTGTAATAGCACATGTTTGTGTATCCATGAGGGCTCCTGCACCTTTCAGGGACTACTATTTCATGAGGAAATAACTGGTTTAAAATGGTTAACCAGGCAATCTCTACAAAGACTTAGGTCCAAACTCTCTTGAGATAAAACGCGTATTGAAGAGCAAATGTGCAGGCAGTTTTCTCCGTTTGCCGTCTGCTCCTTGTGTCACTGGGTGCAAGCGCAGTCATATAGATGATTGTGGAACTGGAAGATGATCAAGGACATGATGTCTCTCTGTGGTATTGAAGAATAAAGAAATGCCAAGCATATGGAAGCTCTGATGGACACATGGAACTCCCATGCGTATAGTGCACACAACAGACAGCCTGCATTAAGAGCTGGCGCTGCTTGTACAAGGCAACAAAATTTTGGCTTAGATTTCATCCTGCCTCTCCTACTATTATACCTCCTAGTTAAGCATATTTTATTACTTAAAGTTCTACTAAAAAGTCTCACAACCATTGTTGTTCTCTACATTGGACAGGCGAATTAGAAAGGTGGTCATTCTGAGACACACATATGCACTTCAGAAAGTGAAGTATGCACATTAAACCAATGTTTAAACAAAATAACTTTTCATTAGTCTAACAGCATTTGCACAATTCAGTTATATTCATGAAAAACCTCCATCATTCAGTTTTTCCAGTAACGAATCTGATGCTTTTCTTTACAGATGAACAATATGCACCTGGAAGGAAGAAAGGAAGGAAGGAAAGACAGTGGCAAAGAAAAAATATAGCCATATAGGTCGTACAGGTAGTACATATATGCATGTACAAATACAGTGGTACCTCTCGACTTATGAATTTAATCCGTTCCGAATGCATGCTCTTAAGTCAAACTACTCTTAAGTCGGGGTACCTATCTAAAAAAATGAAAAAAAAAGTTAAAAATAAAAAAATGAAAAAAAATTGTAAGTCAAGCAGACCATATCTAAAATTTGTAAGGCAGCAGTTAAAATGCCAACAGTTTTCCTCTCTTGTCGAATTGCTCTTAAGTCGAGCTGCTCTTAAGTTGGGGTACCACTGTATCTAATTGAGCATTGTGTTGTTTCACTATTTCACGTCAATATTACTTCAATATTTCAGTCCGTATTACAGGCGTAGCTCAGTTGACAAAGTTAATCCTTTCCCTGGGATGTTTTGTCTTCCAGAAAATTCGTAAACCAGAAATGCATGAGGGCACAATGCATCCTGGGTATTTTTTCCGCAAAGCCTTACATAAACCAAGGTATTGCAAAAAGAAAAACCGTAAACAGAGGTGTTTATGGCTCCGGATTTCGTTTCATGAACCAAAAATTACGTAAATGAAGGTGTTTGTCAACCAAGGTATGCTTGTACTTGCAGTAGATCACCTCAATCCTACTGAGTGGTTATCTCAATATTTCAAGTCAAATCAAATGTCTTGATATTTCAGCTTCATATTTTCTGTGCACTGACCAGCCTCTACGGACCTTTGCCAGCCTTACCCAAAGAAACCACGAACTGAACCTACTAGATTTACAGAAACCACTAGATTTCTGTAATGAGGGGCACCACAGCCAAAATGTAACAATCATTTGCTTAAGAATGAGGAGAACATATCCCATATTCAGTTCTTTTTATGATTTCCACCCGCTCATTCTGTCCTTCAGTCGGCCCTACCAGAAATTGGATTACTTCGGAGAAATGCTGAAATTCAACTTGCAATTAGAGCAGGCACAATTTGCTTCAGTCTTTTGTTCCCTCGTTAGTCATGCCTATGTGTGCATTATTTATTTAAGCAATATTAATGTAATAGGATATAAGATTGCATCTCTGGAAAATGAAATAGCTAAGGATAGGCCAAAATATATACTCCCCCCCCCCTCTCTTTTTTTTTTAAACCAACATTGGTGCAGGGCAGGGAGGGTAAAATGTTCACTTCTGAAAAGATTAGGAGGACAGTAAAATAAAGATATTCTTTGAAATTTCAGTGAAGGGTGGCACTTAGTTGACTAAGGTTGTAGATGAGGGGCTTTAGTGTGTGCGTGCATATGTGTGCATATATACATGCACACACTTTAACTTAGAAAGAACTAAGTTGGAGGACCTTTATGAGTCAGACTGTTGTGGATACTCTAAGACAGGAATGTATTTACAGTAATACTTCGGATAAAGAATGCCTCGGATAACAAATGGAAATTTCCAGGTATACGGCTGCCTCAGATAGCGAATGTGCCCTATGGACTGCCTTGGATAACAAATGTTTCATAATGCCTTGCATCCTGCATACATTGCAGGATGCATAGTTTGTGGAGGGGTGGGAGGAGTTAGAGCGTGTTTTTCCCCATGGTGTTTTGGAGCCATTCTGGACATGTTTTGCCGAGGGATTTGGATCTTTCAAACTTGGTAAGAAAGGGAGCTAGCTTTTATTAACATTTGCACTGCTTTTCTTTGCATTTTTGGCTGGAAGAGGCTGGGGTAGTCTTGCTGGTTTCATTTCCCCATGTTTGCAGTCTTTTTTCATTGCTCCTCAGGAAATAATGGGCTGGATTTTTTCTTTGTGCTTATGTTTCTTTGTTTGCATTTCCCCCCCATTGCAGTTTGAGTGGGAACAGACCGGGGTAGTCTTGCTGGTTTCTCTTGTCCATGCTTGCACTGCACTGCAGGGGATGATCTGGAGGGTGTTCCAGCACTGCAAGCCTTTAAAGTGCATTTTATAAAGAGGTCTGGAACACACACACCCCAGATTTTTGGCTTCTTTCGGACATCTGGAATGGATTAATCGGTTTCCTATTCATTTCAATGGGAAACCACATTTCGGATAACAAATTGCCTCTGAGAACGAATTAAATTCGTTATCAGAGGTACCACTGTATTTCTAAGCCAGTTGAATAACTCAGTGAGTTAGCAATTCAATTCCCCATGGTATATCCCAGGAAAACAGGCAACCTGGATAGCCTTGGGCAAGCTGTACAGTCCCACGGTGCTCCCAGAAAAAGGGGGTGATAAAGCACTTCTGATTAATGTGCTACGGCTAGAACACCTTGAAAAGGATCACCGTAAGTCACAACTGACTTGACAGAGTGCTGCTTTTCTAGAGGTAAATTAGAGGAGACCCATGATCTTTGGGCCTACTTGCTCTAATTTAGATTTCATATCAACTCATGGCTTAACTTCAGGGGACGTTGCAGATGTGAAACATACCTCACTGCTCCTTTGAATATACTTCTAGAATCATTTATGATTCAACAGGTACAGCAGAGTGTTCAAAAGTCAAGACTCGAGAGAAATGTGCTCCAAGTACTTTCGAAACATTTTCCAGTAGTTTTTTCTCCAATGACTTATTATCCCAATAAATTATTGGCTTGGTAAAGCTGGAACAGTAGCTACTGGCTGGTCATTGAATCTCTTCCCCTTGCATCCGTGGCAGGATAGGATGATGTCTGATTAATAAATCATTCCAATTCTGAAGCAGATGGGTGGCCCAGCCTTGAACGTCCTGAGGAATGGAAATTCTCAGGCTCTTTTGGCAACCTGTTCTCCAGCCTGACTCTCCATCTGTCTATCAAGTTCTTGTATAATATTTAACCTCTTGTTTCCCCAGCTGTACTTCAAACTTATCACTGTTTCCCCCCCCCCATTTCCATTGGCCTCATGGGAATAACCGGCCTTCGTCCATCATGTCTGGCATCTTTCGCATAATAGTGATTTTTTTCTTTATGAAATGTGAGGAGGTTTGTTGTGTGTGTGTGTTGGTGTGTGTGGGGGGGGAGGGTTTGACTGAAGTTCAGATCTGTCAGAAATGTCTAGAACGGTGTTGTAAAACCCAGTAATCCTGTCAGACCAGGCAGAAAATTCTAGAAGTTTCATTGTACAGCACCAGAGGGAGATCTCTGACCTAGAAGTAGCACTTGTGTGTCAGTGGGTTCCACTCAAAATCATGTAATTGAACCTCATTTTTACCCACCCCAGGAGCTCCCCACCAATGCCACCTCAGTTGTCTTCCAGATGGTTCCCAATTACAGATGGGTGTTTCGTTTTGGAAGGAGTGTGGTTCCAAATACAAAACATAGCTGCACAGCTGCCATTTGGAGCCAGGAGCCAGCCTCTGAATCACTGACTTAGCTTCCTTTGGGTCACTCAGGGTGAAACTCCAATCAGGACGCAGGCTCCAACATGTCATCTTTCCTTCTCCCTGGTGCTGCCCAATCAGGAGCTGTGCAAGGACATGCATCATCCCACCTCCCTGTCTGATTGGCCAGCGCCAGGGAGAAGGAAAGATGACGCTTCAGAGCCTGCTTCCTGCACTACCCAAAGGAAGCTAAGCCAGTGGTTTATTTCATTCTGGAGGCTGGGTCCTGGTTGCAAATGGCAGCTGTGCTGCCATGTTTCATTTTTGGAGCTGGACCCATTCCAAAACAAAATGCCCATCTCTAAGTTCTCCACATAGGATACCACCCTCTCACTTTTCTACCAGAATAAATGAGGCAACTCTTATTTTCAAAAGCACAGGTTATCCTGACAAGGTCTGTTGAGTTAAATCTTACTTTGGTTTAACTGCCTTGAACGTGCACGATGAAAGGCTAGGAGAAATGGGTGGTGCTAATTAGTAGTGCTTTGGGCTGAGTAATATTTTCATTCTATGGAACAAACTTGCTAGCAGAACATGTTGGCCTTGCTATTATATTCAGCTTTCAGAGGTATAATGATTATAGGTGAGAACACTGCAGGACCCATTGCTCCGCTGTGGAGATGAGCCCTCTTGCAGCTCAGTGTGTGGCCCCTGAAGCCAACAAGACTTCTCCCACCACAAAATATATAGGAGTTGATGGAGGGGAGGGAAATGGAAAGAGGTGACAGGTGAAGGAGAGATATGTGTGTGCTAAAATGTCTGAGTGCATGATGGGTGCACAAAGAAGCACAAGTATGAATGTGTGTTCATGTGTAAATGCACGTATGCATTTATATCTTCCTCAATGAACTCCCAGAAGTAGTCCTTATTCTTGAAAGGCTCACTATTTTCATTACTTTATTTTCTGCTCAATAAGATGCACCAGACCATAAGACGCACCTAATTTTTAGAGGTATGTATGTGTGAAATATATATATATATATATTCACACATATATACTGTGTTGGGTCTGCTGGCGGAGACTGGGTGCTTCCACAGCTCCTGGTGAGCGAGAAAGAGAGGGTGCCACTCTTGGTGGGCATGCCCAGATCTAGCATTGTGGCAGCGGTATGAGGAGCCACAGCCGGTCAAGCCTGGTGAGAGTGAAAGGCACCGGGGGGGGGGAGAGAGACAGGGAGGCAACGGAGAATGGTCAGTGGCTGAGAGGGCTCCTGTCCTCCCTAGGTGATGAAAAAGGCTCCGGGTCTTCCTTTCTGCCCCACAATTTGGCTAATAGCTGGACAGCTGTAAACGCCCCCTCCGGAGAGGGCAGCGGCCGCTATGGAAGTGCTCAGCGCCCGCTGCCCAGTGCTTCCACAGTGGCTGCCGCTGGGTCCAGAGGGCTGTATTCACTCTATAAGACACATAGACATTCCTCCTTACTTTTGGGGGGGGGAGTGCATTTTATAGAGCGAAAAATAGGGTAACTGTTTATTTATTTATTTATTTGACTTTTTTGCCACCCATCTAGCCCTGGTTGGTATACAACATAGAATAGGAATATAAAAAAGTAAAACATTTAAATAGCCAAAATACAAACAACATAATATAAATAAAATATAACTACATAAATCAGCAATAGAGATGGGCACGAAACGACAGTTCTCCGTTATTCGTTCTGTTACGTAACGGTACGAATAACGACCATTGCGATGGGACAGGCTCAAACCGAACAGAACCAAGAAAATTTTCTTCGGTTCTGTTCGTTTCCTTTACTGGCGTCGCACTGCTCGCACGATGAAAAATGGAGCAGTTGAGGGCGGCAAGAGGGGGCTGGGATCCCGCCTCTGTGGGCGGAGGCGAGATCCCAGCCCCCTGTCCAGCCATCTCTGATTGGTGAATGACAGCCTGCCGGGCTGTCATTCAACAAGCGGAGGGCGGCAAGAGGGGCCTGGGCCTGGCGGAGCCTCTTTGCCCCCTCCCTGCCAGAGCTGACGCGAGACTTTGCTGGTCTCACGAGAAGGGCTAGGCTCTTATGAGGGCTGGGCTCCGGGATCTCGGCCTCTCCGTCGGCACTCGGCAGGCTTTGGAGGGGAGGATGTTGGAGCTCGGCTGCCCCCGGTGCCATCTTGGCCACATGGCGAAGCGGCGACGGTGCAGCCGGCTCGGAAGCAGGAGCGGAGGGCGTTGTTGGAGCACGGGGGGAGTGCAGCAGCACCCCCCACAGGTTTCCCGGTCTAGGCCCGGGGGGGGTGCGGGGCGGCGGTCTGCTGGGGCGGCGGCTCCCAGGGCGGAGTGGTTCCCAGGGAGAAGGGCCCCAGTTAGGGCAGCGCTGCATGGGGCTCTGGGGTAGCGACCCGATGGGGGTGGCAGACGGAGCGGCAGATCGGTCCTTGGGGAGGGGGCCCAAGGGAGGGCAGTGCTCGGGGGTGCTCCAGCAGTGGTGGCCTGTTGGGGGTGGTGACCAGGGCAGCGCCTGGCTCCGGGAGGGCTCCCCATGTCCACGGGAATGCTCTCCCAGCCCACATGCCCCCGGCTCTGGTGGCACCTGGCCCTGGGAGGGCTCCCTGTGGCCGCAGCTTGCCACACCCAAAAAACGAAGAAACGGAAACGAAGTGGGTCCCGAGGCCCCGAAAAACAGAAGCAGAACGAAGCGGGCCCCAGGGCCTGAATAACAAACACGAAACGCCATTTTGGCACTTCGTGCCCATCTCTAATCAGCAACAATAAACTAAAGTAAAATGGAAATGGAAAAATAAACAGGTGATTGATTAAGGAGCAAAAAGGTATGATGGGCTACACATACTAAAAAGCTGATTATATCATGTCTGTTGCTATGCATATCTAAAGTAATGGTTTTATTCTAACAAGGTGTTTTCTTACCTCCTCTTTTCCCCGCTTGCAAAATAATAAAAGAGTGTGTGGGGGGATTTAACTGTTATAGTGAATTCCAGTGAACTAAGCAGAGAAGGAAATTTGGCAGAAAAATTCAAGAAAATTCCCTCCCTTGATTAAATGGCCCACTGCCCCCCATCACATTCAACTTTGATTCTGGTAATACACTCTTGCCACAGGTTCAAATTTTTGCTACCCTTCCCACCCTTCCAGATCATGCATATCCAAATCAATCACAAGAGTAATAACTGGAATAGAATAATAAAAAAGATCCAGCCTGTGTCTTGTCTACTGATGAAAGTAATTCAAACATCTTTCTCCTGGTCTGTGGGTGGCACAAACACCACTCAGTATTTATCAGAGATAGAAATCTTAATGGGACTGGTAGGTCAGCTCCCAGAATACCACACCAATCAGGCATACTGGGAAACGCAGCCCCCCCCCCACACACACACACACCCAAATTAAACATTTCTGATCTCTGGCATTTAGTTACCTTCTGTGGTCACAGCAGAGAAGAGTTAATGTACTAACTATGTACACATAGTTGTCAGAAGTATTTCATGGACTAGCTGAAATCCTTCACTGATGCTCCACATGCACAATAGAAATAATGCCATCATCACTAGGAAATCATCACTAAGCCAAAGTGATTTCCCAGGTGCAAATACACAATGCACTGGGCTCATGCATACTCAAACTCTTCTTTTTCTTTAGTGTTTGTCCCACTCAATAGCTGGGTCCGCTAGACAGATCCATTTTTGACGCTACTTTTTTGGGAAAAGTAGCATCAGGTGGCCTCTCACAGGGCCTGACCCTGCTTAGCTTCCAGGTTCTGACGAGACCGGGCTTCAGGGTGGTACAATCCCAAAAGGAAAACTTTAATCAGCAGCAATCAGGATTTCAGCCAATGTCTCCTAGGCAAATGTGCCCATGGCTTTTAGCAGAATCTTAGGCAAACTAATTTATACTCAACATGATGTAAATGAAATATTGGTAGGGGAAAGTTATTTTCTTCCATGTTATATCATCATGCATTTTACAGTAATATCTTGGTTTACAAGTACTTTTGGCCACAAGTATTTTCCAAGATAAGCAAACATTTCTTATAAATTTTACCTTGATGATGGAGTCTGAAGATTCTGATAGTTGGGATTCAGCCTAATTTCACAAGAGGGAAAGCCCTCCTGATGGAATTCCTCCGGCCTAAATCCACATGTTCCAGACCCCAGACCTTGGAATCTAAACCAGCCTGGGTTACCTAGTATTTACCTTTAATTTACTCAGCCTGTTTACTCGTTCTGACTCTGCTCTGCTCATCTTTCATTTATTTACTCTTGGTTACTGGAATAACTACACTTCTAATCCTGCTTGCTTTTCATTTCCCTTTACCTATTCTTGCCTACTTCTCAATAACTCACCTCCTGTCTGTAAACAGCAAGGACATGTGATATTGTAATCAATAACTGTGCAAAGCATGCTCTGCTCATGAGGCAATTCTCTATATAGCAGCCAAACAGCATATGCCACCCTTTCCCTTGTAACCAATCACTGATGCTATGCATACTCTGGGATGTAAATGATATGTAATAAAACATGCCAATGGCAAGGGGCAATATATCGCTCTGCTGGTCAGACAACTGGACTCAAGTCTTTCTTCATTAGGATCCTCCCACACTTTTGGCCAGGAGTATTCTCTAAGACAAGCAAACATTTCTTATAAACTTTACATTGATCAACAAGCAATGTCTAGCAAGATGAGTGAGCCTTGGTTGGTCTCGCAACACCTCTGAGAGCATATCTAGTTCTGGAATTTTTTTTTTTTTTTGTTAATCATCTCTGGCATTATGTTCAGTAACAATATTTCTGGTTTAAAGTTCAATTTAGTTTGTACAATTTCTTGTGCCACTTTCCAAGTCTGTCACCAGAACTTCTGAGCTTCATTGCATGACTACCATGCATGATAATAAGTATCTGGGTTCTTTCTGCATTTCCAACAATCATTATTTGACCCTTTTGACATTTTGGCTAATTTTACCGAAGTGAGATGCCACCTGTGAATCATTTTAAATATATTTTCTTTAAGACTGACTGGTTTAATTAGTTTATGACTATCTTTCCACATTTTAGTCCAATCATCAATATCGATGTTATATTTGAAGTTTTGAGCCCATTTGATCATTCCCTCCTTCACCCTTTCATCCTCTGATTCATATTCTAATAAATATGTTGTGAGGGTTCGAATCTCTCCCTCGGCGGTTCCGACCCACAAACCGGAGATGAGTCAGCTTTTAACAAAACTTTGAAAGGATTTTTTATTATAACTCAAATCAAAGTCTTTAGAGGTGAACTCAACCGCTTCAGGTGACAGCACCGGCATAGATAAATTAACATTCGTTTCAACCTTAGACAACGCAGGAACATCACCAACGGGCGTTACCCAGATATTCGGGTCTCTTACGGGACTGTGGGAGCGGGCGAACCCCGTCCCAGACATTGCGTCCCGCAGAATGGATGTTTGGCCCACTGAGCCACAGGCACCGTACCTCTCGCTTCTCTCCATGCTAGGAACTGGCTAGAGTTCTCTGGCCATTTCAACGGCCTCACGTGAACCGCCCATATCCATTCCTCTCCCTTATGGACCTTTGTCCACCCGGCGCAATCACATTCTCTGCCTCTCTCCGTCTGGGTGCTCGACTCCCTCAACTGTCGGTCCCAACTGTCATTCTCCCTTTTTTCTCCCTCCCAATGACTTTTCCTTTCTCTTGTGCGTTTGTCTGATTGGTTGGGAGTTTCTTCCACCACCCAATAAGCGTGTTTCATCTCCCCACTCATTTCGGTTTCCCAGTCTTCCTTCTTGTCATCAGTCAACTCGATGACGTGTAATCTTTTCATGTGCCTCTCCAGTTCCTTGTCTTCTTCGCGTTTATCCCTAATGGATCCAGACGACACACTTCTCGGTCTGGTTCCCGGTTGTTCCATCTCCTCACATATGTGTACATTTTTTATAATTTCCTCGTTTGTATAGATCCACAGTTCATCCACCTGTGTTCTTCCCTCAAAAAAAACCCATGCATTTGTCTTTTTTATATCTTGATTCCCGTTTTGCCATCGACCACCAATCTGTTGCTAGACCCAATTTCTCCAGCTCTGTTTTATCTTTCATCTTCTTTTCTTTAGTCAGCAATTCTTTGTAAGTGAGTAATAACCCCTTTGGATTTATCATTTTCAAAGTAAAGGCCTCTATAGGTGCTACCCACACTGGTATTTTTTATAAGTCTGTATTTGAAATTTTTGCCAAACTAGAGAAAGCGCTTTCCTTATTATATGATCTGAAAAGTGTGTCTGATCCTTAATTCCCCCATACCATACATATGCATGCCAGCCCATTCTTAAATCATGGCCTTCTAGTTTTAACAATCTTTGATTTCCAAGTATTATGCACTCTTTTATCCAGACCATGGCACAGGTTTTGTAGTATAGTAACCAATTTGGCAGCCCTGTTCCTCCTCTCTCTTTTAGGTCTTGTAGTGTTTTGAGTTTTATTCTTGGTCTTTTTCCTTTCCAAATAAATTTTATCTAAGTCTTTGAAGTATTTAAAATTTAGTATGATCGGTAAGTTTTGAAATAAAAATAACAGTTTTGGGAGGACTGACATTTTAATTGTTGAGATTTGACCCATCATTGATATTTGCAGCTTGTCCCAGTCATCCAGATCTTTCTTTATTTCTTTCTGAATTGAGAGATAATTTTCCTTCATCAAGTTACTTGGTTTTTTTGTGATAACAATTCCTAAATATCTTATTTTTTGGACTTCCTGAAAATTCGTTTTTAGACTGAATATGCACATCTTTTTGGTGCATATTTTAGTCATAAATTTTATTTTTTTATAGTTTATTTTGAGGCCTGCCACTGCTCCAAATTATTTTATGTCTTCCAATACTTGTTTGATGCTGCGCAAGGGATTATCCAATATTAATACCAAGTCATCTGCATATGCTTGCAATTTATACTCTTCGGGGGGGGGGGGGGGATATGCGAGTGATTTGGATTACATGTTTCCAGAATGAATTGTGCTCATAAACTAAGGTTTTAATGCACTTACTATTTCCTGTTAGCGTTGCTATCTGAATCCCCTGAACATACTTCCTTTAGGGTCAAAAGATCTTGCTGAGTGGGCAATGATATGTAGCAAAGACGGAGAGGAGGGAGATCATGGGAGATCAAGTGAACTGGAGACACCTTCAGCTCCAAGGAGAGAAAGGTGCCCCACTTTGATCCTGTTCAACC
Source organism: Phrynocephalus versicolor (assembly GCA_023846285.1). Lineage (NCBI taxonomy): Eukaryota > Metazoa > Chordata > Lepidosauria > Squamata > Agamidae > Phrynocephalus > Phrynocephalus versicolor. The sequence goes on along the minus strand of JAHTLZ010000074.1, from coordinate 6,973,442 downwards.
TCACCTTCCCCCGCATTACTTCTTCCAAAACTCTTTTCTCCTCTGTGAGTGATCATTACTGGAAGTGCTTCCACAGGGCATGAGAGGTACAACAACTACCGAGCATTGAATGTGGGGCAAATTAATGTGCTGAGTGGCTGCTGTAGGTTGGGCAGTGAAGTGATAGCTCAAGTCCCATTCAAACATATGGCAGGCACCCACTTTGGAAGACAGAGCCATTCCTCCAACTGAGGTCAGGGAGTGATAATGAATGGTGGCAATGGGCTGAGAGTGGGAACAGATGCTACAATAGGGAAGGATGAGCTGTGGGAGGGGGGCTTGGCAGGTGGGTCTGGAAAGAGCTCAGAAGAATGACTGGAGGGGCAAGCCTGATGGGCCAGATGTTTGACAGTGGGGTAAAGAGCCACCAGTGCCATTCCCAGGAGCCAGATGTTGGACAGTGCCATGAAGCACCAGCAGTGCTGTTCCCAGGAGCCCTCTGAAATCCAGGAAGGGAGAAAGAAAAGTGGAAACACTTGTTATTCGTTGTCCACACATTTACTTCTGTTCTCGGGTTTGCATAATTGTCTGACGGGAAAAGGGACAACCCGGGGGGTTGCCATTTTATCTTCAAACACTTCCAAGAACTTTTCTAAAACAGAATTTTCAAGGTTCAGCTCCTTTGTCTTCAATCAGTCAACTGACCACCCCTGCCCGTCACGAGAAGTTACATGAGTCTGAAAGAGTTTTCGAACCTCTGCAGCAGTTTTTCAAAGTAACAGTTTATTCAATTAGTGATGGAACCGTTACCAACAGACAATATTTTCAAAGTATCATAGCAACAGGTGATTGAAACATTGCCCAGAACTTTGAGAAAAGGGACTGCCAAATAGGCTGAATTCTAGTGATATCTCTCTCATAGCAAATGGAATAAAATCTAATATTATTTTGGACACACTGCACTGGATTACATCATGACATGAAATTCTTCGTGCATTTTTTACAATAGGTGATGCACACACACACAGGAGAATGATATATATGCTTCTCCCAAGTAAGGATCATATATACATACGTGTGTTCTTGGCCTTTTCCAGCTGTGGGACAGTAAAGAGTTGAGATTTCTAACTCAGTCTAGATACACATAGCTGCTAAATTTCCCAGTCTTTGGAGGGGATCTGATCGTGCAGTGGGAATGGATTTGATGTCAGTTACTCCCTATGACTATTAGTGGAGAGAAATTGAGAGCTTGATCTCACTAGTAAAAATAAAATCCCCAATTTAAATTGATATGAGCATATTTTATATTGATTTAAATTTGGGTGTTTACACAAGGTCCGTGCCTGTGTGGAGGAGCATGGCAAGAGTGGGAGTTTTCTTCTGCTCCTCTGCTAGAGGTCTATTTATTCTGAGGTGGATGTGTTATGCACCAATTTCCCCCATGTGCTCTCCTTGGTCAGGGGAAATGGCCCTCCATTTGCTTTTTTCCCCGTGTGTGCCCACGCTGGGTCTCTCCTCCTTTGGGAAAGGAGGAGAGGTGGATTGGAGGAAGGTCCTTTGCCTGCCAGCAGCTGCAAGCAAGGCTTCAGCTTGGCAGAGAGGAAAGTCCTTGGCTTTGGGTGGTGGGAAGGAAGGAGGGAGGAAGGGAGAGAAGAAGACAATGGTAAGGGGTGGGAGGACAAGAAGGAATAGTTGATTTCATGATTCCATGTGATTTTAATATGGGATCCTCACCATCAAGTCATAGATGCTGCCTGTGCCCATTCAAGGCGTGCCTGAGACCCATGGTTTTGTGGCTTGGGATGACTCTACAGATAAAAATCATGGGGATTCCTGTTTTTGCACCACGACAGAGCAGCTAGAGGAGGGATACAGGTATTGCTGTTGCTCCACTCCCTCTTTCCAGTGCTGAAAAAGTTGGGCACTCAGGCGGAACTCCCCACAGGGAGAATGTCTCCCTCTTCTCCTCCAGCATCTTCTCTAAGGGCTGGGTTTGGATTTCCTGCATCCTGGAGGCAAGAAACCACCCTTGCCTCTCCCTTGTGGTTACTCTAACTCTGCCTCTCCTCCTTTGCACATGTGCAAGTTTGTGTATCCACCTGATCCTCAGGGGGCTGAGCTCTGTGTGTGTGTGGGGGGGGTCTGTGCACGTTTCCCTCCCTGCTTAGAAAACAGCACACAAACATTGGACGCAAGCGAACGAACTCCACAAATTAAACGCCACATGACTGTAGATTGATTCAAGGTCAATTTCACAGCATGTGTGGGTTGTGTCGTTACAGTCGTGACTCTTTGTGACCCTATGCCCATGGGGCAGGAATAGTGGAGTGGCTTGCCAGCCTAGTCCAGTTCTTAATGTCATCAGAAACAGACTCTAAGGAAGTTGGGGCAGTTAGGCTGACAGAGACCAACAGCAGATGCTTCTGGGGACAGGTAGAACCGATGAGGTGTTGTTCTGGCATGACGTTGTGTGCACGCTGCCCTTTGCCATCTAGCGTAGCTGGTTGCCTTCTGGCATAACTCAGGAATCCACCTTTGTGATCAGTTACTTCATGTCCTTTTTTCGTGACAACGACTGGATTTCCCTGCCTTCGTTTAGCCTTTTTAAAATTCTCAGGCTTCCATTTTTCAATATTTCGAATCACCGCTGCGGCCGTGTGGGCTGTCTCAGGAAGCCCAGCAGGAGGAGCCGTGTGAGCCCTCACCACTTGCTGTGGGTGAGTGGTGGCAGTGGCAGCAGCGTGGGTGGTGGGCCGAGACAAGCTTGCCCTGAACTCAGCAGTCTGCGGGTTGGCAGGCGAGCCAGCAAGGAGAGCCAAGCCCCGCCTCCGGGACCCGAGGAGGATGGACCTACGCATGACAGTGGTTCTCCGCCTGTCCCTTCAAGAGCCGCCTTCTCCCGCAGGGACAGGTGAGCAGCTGAGCCTGACCTGGCGCAGGAGTTCCAGTCGGCTTTCTGGCTTTCTTGGTTGTCGGAGTATTCCTAGAGCGAAAGGGGGAAACAGCCATTGCTGTTACTTCACGTCCCTTGTCTCAGAACAGGAACGGGGAACGAAGCGTGACAACAGATTCCCCAGCCCAGGCGCAGGTACAGCTCGTCACACTCTGTTCCTGGTGCAGGGGGCGTGGTTGGGATGAGATTCTGCTGTCACACTATGGATCTGAAGTAACCTGTTTTCGTACTGGTCCCAAGTGGGACAGCAAAGAGGGACGAGAGGGACCGGAAGTAACAGCCTTAGTGAAAGCTCATCCCCATGCCTTAGGGCTGGGTGTGTGGGAAAGGGTGCCATATACCTGCAGGTCATCCACACCCACCCCAACACCAATTTCTAGTTACAGCTAACTGACAAACCACTCCAGTACTCCTGCCAAGAAAACTCCATGAACATGGGGTCACGAAGAGTCGGTGAGGACTGTAACAACACAACACACATGCCTATCAGATGGACTTCCGGTTAGATGGCCGACTGTGCAAGACGCTAGGGGAGCTCCTCCGTGGAACCCCCAGAGCTCACAGGAGGTTTAAAGAGGATTCGCGAGGGCTACGCGACCTCTATTAACCTCAGGGAGGGGCCCTGAGGGTCTGGGTACCAGCTGTTGCCTTTTGCGACTCTCTTTTCACCCCCGATCCGGAGGGATTGGGGGGGGGAAGATCGAGTTGCTGCACTTTTCGACCGCTACTCCTGTGCAGTGAAGTCTCACTAGTCTTGGCAGGGAGCCATCAACCTCCAGGACTCTAAAAATCGTTTCTATCGGAGGGATAATCAACAGGCTGTTAAACGGCCACTTTGAAGATAAAGGATTACGCCCGGAGGAAACGAGAGCCTGCTGTTTTTTGTATCGGAATCTGCTCGGACCGTGGTGGAGGAAATAGCCGTGTCTCTCCTTCGTGGATGCAAATCGAAACCAAGCGGTAGGGGCAGAGGAGACATCCCTTTATTTGCAAAGTGAGTTTAATCTAATATTTAAACTGAATGGGAGGAAAAATGGGACATGGAAAGCTTGATCGTAAAGTCTGCATTTCAGGACTGGTGTTTTGAACCCCCCCCCCCCGCTCTTTGCTTTGAGAAGAGACGGTGTGAAATTTGAATAGAGGAGAGCGCGGGGGGTGGAAGGGGGAGATTTTAAAGACTTTTAAAGACTCTGGCGGTGGAAGTTACCTCCCCCCCTTTCTTTTTCTGACTCTACACTTCCAGAGACTTGTGAGAATTAACAGCTGAATTCCACCCTCTTTTTTCTTTCTTTCTTTTTTTTTTCCTTGTGGAGGACTCAGAGGGATTTGATTGACGGATAAAGTGGCTGGATTTTACATTTTAAAGGACTCCAACAGTGCGGGCTGGAAGCCATAACAGCTTGGGAGTTACAACAAACTGGAGTTTTTTTTTGCTTTCTCTTTTTTTAACCGGATTAGACTTCTAGAAGTAGTGGAATAAATATATTTCTCTTGGATACACTAAACAACTTCTTTGGATTAGGCTGTGAAGAGCTGAAGAATTTCCTTATTTTATTTTATTTTATATTTCCCAACTCTTAATTTTTAAAGGTTTCTTGGTGACTCTAGGTTGTTTGTTTGACTGCAGTAGAAACGAATTTAAATTCCTGCATGTTTTCCTTTGTTCCCTTGGCCTCAAGGACAAAGGACAGACATAACAGCAACTCTGTGCTCTGAGACTGAGAATCTCATTCTTTAGGTTGGAGCGCCATCTGGTGGGTTCAAATAATCATCGTATTGGACACTGGCTGAGAAATTCATTTCTTGTGTTAGAGCGCCATCTGGTGGATTTGGAAAATTATTGCATATAAAACTTATTCTGAACATTGTATTGAACGGGAAAGTGTTTGATTATGTAGAAAATTAGATAAAATTTGATAAATTGTTATAAACTATAATATTTGATATTTAGACAACTTAAAGTTGGAAAAAGTTAAAATGAAGTTAGAATAGACAAACTTAATATCACTGATGGCAATTGGGTAAATATAAATTAATATTAATATTAATGGAGTACTAATAGATTAATTCGATTGGTTAAAGGTTATGGTGGTTTATTGAATGAATTAATCTTAATACGTGGTTAAATTGTGTCCTATTAGAATAGAAGGGATGGCAGAGAAGAAGAAAATGACACCTTTAACACAGAGAAGAGATTCTAGACAAGAAGAGGGCAAGGAATGGGAAGGACTAATGATACATATAAGGAGAGAATTTGAAAGAAGTGAACAAAGTATGGACCAGAAGTTGTCAGAACTAAAGGAAGACATGCAGAAACAAATAAAAGAGGCAGTTGGGGAGCTCTCAGCTCAAGTGAAAGATTTAGCGGTGAAAACAAAGAATATAGAAGCTAAAGTGAAGAAAGTGCAGACAGAGGTTAAACAATGCAGAGAAGAAACAGAGAAAAATAGAACAGGAGTGGCAGAAGTAGAGATTGCGCAAAGGAAAATGGCTGAGGAGCTTGCCTTTCTTGAAATGAGACAAAGGCAACAGAATCTCCGTTTCCGTCTGATCCCATGGGAGGAAGGAGAAGATATTAAGGCCAAAGTAATAACGGAATTGACGAAATGGCTTGGATGGCAGGAACAAGAGGTAGCTGATGCAATCTCCCAAGTGTTCAGAATTGCAGTCAGATCAAAGAAACTGAGAGTGAAGAAGACACCAGGCGATGTCATTGTGTCATTGACATCCATGGCCGTGCGAGATAGAATTCTGAAACACAGTTATGACAATCAGTTTGTGATTGATGGTCAACAGATCTTGATATATAAGGAGATTCCTCTCCATTTCTTGAGAAGAAGAGGAAGTTATAAATCTCTGGCAGAAACGTTGAGAAGAAATGGTTTGAGATTTCGCTGGGAGTTCCCAGAAGGCCTATCCTTCATTTATAAGATGAAAAGATTTAAAATAACATCTGAGTCGGAAATAGGGAAATTTCTGAGAAAATATGGAGAAGAACTTGGGTACAGAAAACCATCGAAAGAGGGTGACAAATCACCTGAAGAAGAGGAAGAGGTAGAGGATGAGGAGTCAGAACTCTCTGAGGAGGAAGAAGGTAAAGCTGATTTAGCCATGGCCAATATTTGAATAGAGATTGATAAAAATATATTTAATTTGAAATCTACAATGGCGCTGAGAGTATTGACTTGGAATGTTAATGGTCTGAATGAAAAGACCAAGAGAAATAGAATCACGCATTTATTGAAGAAAGAAAATTTGGACTTGATCTGTCTGCAAGAAACACATGTTGCAACAAAACACATGAAGATCTTAAAAAACAAAATTTTGGGACAAGAATTTGTATCATCTGATAAATTGAAGAAAAGAGGAGTAGTAATATATGCAAAACATAAACTGGAACCTAAGTTGATTATGAAAGATGAAGAGGGTAGATTTCTGATGGTGCAAATCACTTGGCAATCTGAAAAAAATTTTATTGTAGGCATTTATGCGCCAAATGATAGGAAACTAGAATTTTATAGAGAGGTAGAACAAAGACTGTTAGATTATATGGATGAAAAACTCTTTCTGATGGGAGACTGTAACAGAGTAATGATGCCAGATTTGGATAGATCTCAGAAAAGGAAAGGCTCAGAAGGGAAACTACCGAAATCCTTTTATGACTTAGTTGAAAATTTTGGATGGACTGACATTTGGAGACTGAGACACCCAATGGAAAAACAGTTCACATTTTTTTCTGAACTGAACCAGAGTTGGGGAAAAATTGATTATATATTTGTCCCTAATGATATTTCACATAGAGTCACAAAAGTGGAAATTTTACCCAAAACGATTTCAGATCATAATGCAATGGTGATGGAAATCAAAACAAAAATGCAAGGATTATACCGTTGGAGACTGAATGAAAGCTTACTGGATGAGACTGAGACCTGGCAGATAGCGAAAAAAACTTTCAGAGACTATTTGAAAGACAATTGGAGAAGAGAAACACCAACAAACGTCGTATGGGATGCTAGTAAGGCTGTTATGCGAGGCCTCTTTATTCAAAGAAATGCATATCAGAAGAAACAGAAAGAAAAGAAGCGAAATGAGATTTTAAAAGAATTGGTAGAGATTGAGAAGAAATTGGTGGAAAAGCCAAAGGAACAGAAATGGACTCAAAAACTAAAGATGCTTCAAACTCAGTTGTCGATGATTATTAATCAAGAAATTGAGTGGAAGGTGAAGATGATGAGACAAAGGAACTTTGAATCGGCAAATAAAGTAGGGAAATTGTTGGCTTGGCAGCTAAGATGCAAGCAAAAACAAAAGGTTGTGAACAAATTAGTAGTAGATCAAAAAATAGTGGAAGATCCAAAAGAAATTGTAAAGGTGTTTCGGAACTTTTACAAAAATCTATATACGAAGAAAAAAGAAAACCCGGAACAGATTGACAGATATTTAAGAGAGAATGGACTGAAAAAAAATTCAACAAATCAAGTGTCGATATTGAATGAGAAAATTACCCCACATGAAGTACAAAGTGCAATAGAGAGGGCGAAAACTGGAAAATCACCGGGCCCAGATGGTTTGACTGCAAAATATTACAAAAAACTGTCAGAAGAAATGTTACCAATAATGGTGGAGGTCATGAATGAAGTTCTTGAAAAAGGAGTCATACCTAATACTTGGAAGGAGGCGTATATAACACTGATTCCAAAGGAGAACTCAGATACGACAGATGTTAAAAATTATAGGCCCATCTCCCTTTTGAATGGAGACTATAAATTATTTGCCGATGTTTTAGCTAATAGACTAAAAAGGGTTTTAAATGAGTTATTACACAAAGATCAAGCGGGGTTTCTTCCTGGCAGACAGATGAAAGATAATATGAGAAATATAATTGATATAATAGAGTATCTAGAAGTCAGGAAAGAGAAACAAGCTGCTTTGATATTTATTGATGCTGAAAAAGCCTTTGATAATGTTTCTTGGCAATTCATGAAAAAGAATTTGGAAAATATGGGAGTGGGAATAAAGTTTTGGAATGGTGTTAATGCAATATATAAGGATCAAACCGCAAGTTTATGGATTAATAATGTGATAACAGAAAGTTTCCCGATTGGGAAAGGTACGAGACAAGGGTGCCCATTGTCCCCATTGTTATTTATTACTGTACTGGAAGTATTGTTAGTCAAACTGAGGGACATGGTGACAATTAAAGGTATATGTGTGGGGGATAAGGAATATAAATTAAAAGCGTTTGCTGATGATCTAGTCCTGACGTTAGAGAATCCAAAAGAAAGTATTACTGAGGTGATGAAAATAATTGAGGAATTTGGTAATCTAGCCGGTTTTAAATTGAATAAGAATAAGACGAAGGTCTTATTGAAAAATGTAACAAAGAAAGATTGTGAAGAATTTGAAAAATTGTCTGCCCTTTCAGTGGTGAAAAAAGTCAAATATTTGGGAATTAACTTATCTCTTACGAATTTAAATCTCTTTGAGGATAATTATAATAAGGTATGGAACTCGATTAAGAGAGATTTGGAAACATGGAATAGATTGAATTTGTCGTTGATGGGAAGAATTTCGGTGATAAAGATGAACGTGCTACCAAGGCTGTTATTTTTGTTTCAAATGATTCCAATAATTAGAGGGATAGGTCACTTTAAAGAATGGCAGAAGATATTGTCTAAATTTGTCTGGCAAGGTAAAAGACCCAGAATAAGATTTAAATTATTAACAGATGTTAAGGAAAGGGGAGGATTTGCCATGCCAGACTTGAGATTGTATTACGAAGCGGCCTGCCTCGGTTGGATAAAAGATTGGATCACTCTAGTTGATGAGGACATATTGGATTTGGAAGGTCATGATAACAGATTTGGTTGGCACGCTTATCTTTGGTATGATAAAGTGAAAGTACATAAAAGTTTTATGAATCATGTAATTAGAAAGTCATTACTTCAGGTCTGGGAACGGTTAAAACCTCTCTTAGAAAGACATACACCAAGATGGTTATCCCCAATTGAGGCATTGGTGATCATGAGGAAAGATAAAGAAGGAGTGGGGATTACATATGGCGATGTGTTATTTTTTTCAGAAAAAGGTCCCAGACTGAAATCTTATGAAATGTTGAAAGAGAAGTTAACAGGTTGGTTTCAGTACCATCAACTAAATGACATTTTTCAGAAAGATAGAAAGGTGTCTGGGTTTGGAGAGAAGGAATCTAGGTTCCAAACCATAATTATGGGCCCAAAAAAGAAACTGTTGACTAGATTATATAACTTTCTGTTGGAGTTGAACTTAAAAGATGAACAAGTCAAAGAATGTATGGTAAAATGGGCTATGGATCTGGGTCATAATATTGAGCTAGGTACCGCATGTACCTTGATAAAAGAAAATTTGATGAAGATGATGTATAGGTGGTATATTACTCCAACGAAGTTAGCAAAGATGTATAGGATGAAAGATGACCACTGCTGGAAATGTAAGGAGAAGCAAGGTGATTTTTATCATATGTGGTGGACTTGTGAGAAAGTGAAAGAATATTGGGCACTGATATATGATGAACTCAAAAAGATGTTAAAGTGTACATTCCCAAAAAGACCTGAACTTTTTTTGTTAGGGTTGGTGGATAATGAAATCAAAGGAGCAGATAGGACTCTATTTTTATACGCAACAGCAGCGGCACGAATGCTCCTGGCACAGAACTGGAAGACAACGCATATACCATCTTTGGATGAATGGAGGGCGAAAATATTGGACTTTGCAGAGATGGCCAGACTGACGTGCAGACTGAGGGATCAAGATAACCAGAAGTTCCAAAATGATTGGCAAAAATTTAAGAACTATATGGAGACTCATTGCAAGGAATTAAAGACTCTTACCGGATTAGGATAGAGCTCGAGGGATTATTACTTATTTTTCAAATCTTTTTTATAAGTATATAAAAGGGGTTTGTCTGAAACGAAGGCTAGGAGATGAATAACGCTAAAACCGCGGAAAGAACAGAGGGAAGTCAAATTTTAGTGGTAGAATGATTTTGTAGTATTAATGTTTTGAATTTGTTTCTTCTTTTTTGTATACCAAAATCTTTAATAAATATATATATATATATATAAAAACACATGCCTATCAAATAGCAAGTGGAAGAATGCATGTAGCAAATGCCATCATGTGGCAGTGTGAGATGTACTGAGGAACTGCAGGCTTTCGATGCAGCAACGTTGCAATGAACAGGGCTCAGTGATTTCCCCAATGAAGGCCCAATCCAAGGACAGCCTTTCTAGTTGTCCCTGGACACTAACTGACCAGTCTAGGTGAGACCTAAGTGGACATTTGAAGGGATTCCTGCACTGGGATATCTTTAGATATGACTGATTAGTGCAGAAATGATGAGATCTCTTATACACACTGTGATCTTTTGATGCTCGTTTATTGCAGCAGTCTGAAGGCAAGCAGGCAAGCAGAAGAATCAAAGCAAGCAGGCAGCGTCTTGATGGTAACAGCTCGATCGTAAAGGGCTCCCTCCCCTCCTGCTGCTTGGCTCTTTATTCACAATACACCTCCCAGCTACCTCAGCACAGAAGTCATCCAATCAACAAACAGCTTGTGTCCTCTGAGCATGCTCAGTAGACTCAGAATACCAAACATAGTTTGATACTGACCTCCTCCGCATTTCAGGGGCCATCTTAGAATAGGGCTATTCTCAGCTCTGATTGGTCAGCCCTGCTCTCCAATAAGAGTGTGTTCTTAGTGTGATATAATACCCATGCTGTTTGTCTGAGATCATGCATAGCTAGACTGACAAAGCATGGACAGAGCATTAAAGGCAGATTCCCACAGACGTTTCATGACGCCATCTTGCTAACCTTCCTCCAAATGTCTTGAGCTGCTATAGCACATTATTTGTGACCACAGATGTTGCTCTGTACAACACAACCATTCATCCAGAACAATGGTTGTTGCATTATTCCTATTTCCAGAAAAGTTGATTACCCCCCCCCTCCGGAAGCTGTACCTAATTTTCCCCTTAAGCTAACCTTCATTTTTGTTCCTTGATCCAGATTTAGGCCAATGTTTTTGTGCCTACTTACTTCCTGGTTTGTTTCAGTCCCAGTGAGCCCAATTCTTGTGCCATGATCAAAGGGTCCTTATTTTCATCTTGTCCACCCTCCCCCTTGAATCTAAACTACGTGGGCAGGAGAAATAATATTTGGGGGGTTCTAGAAGCCTAAAGTTGAAACCTAGGCAAATGTTCCCAGTGGTTTCATTGCCCATCAACTGCAACAGGCTTTGCATCAGGTTTTCAGTTACCTGCTTCTCTTGTACACAATCATATGGGTCACTTGATCAATTTATCTGCTGCAAGTTAGCTGCCTTATATCTATTGTATGCAATCAGTTTAGTCAAGGAACTCAAGAGGGTTATGTGGAACCTAGGTTGCAGTTGCCAAAACATTTCTGTAATTTCATTTCTTTGTCAGGATAATTACACATTTCTTTTTTAAAAAAATTGCTAGTTAAAGCAAATTCATATCTGGAGCAACAAAAGCAGCAAGAAAGAAACTGTATATCCTTTACAGTCAAGAACAATGGCATATGCTGGTTTATGCCAGATTTTCATCATAGTTCTTAATTGTTGCCTTTTCGTTACATGATATTCCAAATGGGACATGCTCAAATGACGCTGAAAAGCAATGTATAAACCATATTCATACCATCTGTGTTATTCCAGGCAGGATTTAATGTTTGAGCGAACTACTTCTCTCAAAAAATAACCCCCCCAAAACTCTCCTCAAACACTGCAACAAGGACAACAATAAGGACAACAATTTGTGGTTCCCAAATGCTTATCATGTTTATTCAGGATCAGAGTCATTCATGAAACCAAAATGGAAGCCTTCCACCAACTTTTTCTCAGACTGAAGAAACTACTTGGATGAGTAGTGGAAAGTTTTGATCCCACAAGAAAAGAAGTCCAGTTGCCCTGACTCAGCTCCCAGATAACCTCACCTGGGTGACAGAGAATCTCCACAGACATTCATTAACCTGTTTTGCACCATTGTGGCCCTAACATTAGGTAGAGCGAAGCAGCTGCAGAAGCTTGCCGTGTTCACCTGTGGTGCAAGATGTTCTGCTAGTTTGCACAGTATCTGTGAAGAGACTGAGGGAAGAGAGGTACGCCATCTTGGTATCTGTGATAGGGGCAAGATGGTGCACGTCTCTTCCCTCACTTCTAATCTATGAAAGCTTTTTTCATACGAATTCTGCTGGTCATCAAAACACTACAAAACTTTTTGTTCCTTTCTTCAGTAGTAATCAAGCACTTTTACTGGGCAGAATCATGTGAGTCATTGGCAGAGCATGACACTCTGCCGGTAGGTACACTAGTATGGGATCTCCCATTTGTGCAGGCAGTACCTACAAAGCACTATATGATCTGGGTCCAAGCTACCTCAAAGATTGAATCTCACAATATGAACCAACTCGGATGTTAAGGTCATCCAGAGAGGCCCTTCTCTCCATCCCGCCACCCTCACAGGTAAATTTTGTGGGAACCCATGAAAGGGCCTTCTCGACTGCTGTGCCCAGACTCTGGAACTCCCTCCCACTAGAGGCCAGGACTGCCTCATCTCTGTTGTCCTTCTGGAAAGACCTTTCTCTTCAGGCAAGCTTTCCCTAAATGATGGACTACCATGTGTATTTTATATGAATCTATGGGTTCACATAGGCTTTATGTTTATGACTACTTATAACCTTGTTGCTTTAATGTAATGTTGTCTATTAATGCTGCAAGATGTGCTTCAATTCCTTGTTCTCAAATACTTGAATGTGTCTTAATTGTACTGGACTGTATATTATATTATCATGTCTTATTGTATTGGACTGTATTTTATCCCTCATTACTGTAAGCCGCCTTGGGTCCTTTTCCAAGGAGAAAGGCGGGGTAAAAAATACCCTAAAATAAAGAAATAAATAAATGGATGCAGGGGTCCGTGTCAAAGAAATTCACCTTAAACTTGGGAAAGTAGATTTCTGTACCTCGTTACACAAGGGCTTTAAAACTTGAGCTTTTGCAGTGAAATCTGCTGTGGTTTGAAGAGTATCTTGGCCATAATTGACACTCTACTGCAAGTCCCTCAAAGTCTTGAGTTTGTCCTCTGAAATGGGGATGATTCTTCCTCTCCCTTGCCACTCGGCTCAGTTAATATCTTCAGGGTGGGGGAGAATGAGCGGCCATTCCTGCTTACACCGTGCATATGTCGTCGCTAAGGCAACCGTGTCACAGGGAAAGGTGGAATCCCTCTTCCCCACCTTGAGGACTCTCAGTGATGTTATATGTTTTTCAAGGGCACACAGAGAGAGGAGGCTTCCATGGATCAAGACACACGGCCTCAAAACACCTCACTGGGCCTGTATCATCAGCAATCCACAGCAGATGCCTCCGAGAGAAGAGAGAGTGATGTCGAGCAAAGCCGAAAGTGGCTGTGAGAGAAAGCAGATGTTGACTGAAATGTTTCAAGAGTCACGAAAATAAGAAATGTTTCATTCTTTAACAAAGCCCTTTTTGCCAGGGATGAGGCCCCGATATTCTTGCTCAAAATAAGACTATAAATTAGAGATGCACAAAATAAGTAAAAACGGCACTGTTTACCAGGCCAAACATGTGTGCTAACATGTGAATGACAGAATACTGTCTGTGGGGGGGGGGTTGCATAAAAACAGCTTAGCTGGTCAGGAAACAGTATGTAATTTAGGGTGATGTACTTGTGTTTCTTTTGTTCTACCAAGTCGTAACCAACTTATAGCAAACCCAGCAAGGCTTTCAAGGTAAGTGCGACATTTAAGGAGTGGTTTTAACCATTACAGTCAGTTTCCATGGCCAAGTGGGGATCTGAACCCCATTCTCCAGAGTCCTCATCCAGAACTCTTTCCACTATACTACACTGGGAATCCCATTTACTTACTTGCTATGTTATTGACATGCCACTTTTCTCCCCACAAGCAAGCCAAGATATATCATCAGCAATTAAAACCCTACAATGGATGCAGTTTAAAAAAACCCTGTAAGAACCATGCTATAAAAAAATATAAACAGTTACCAGTATAAAGCCAGCACTGAAAAATTTCCAACAGCATGCAGTGGTACCCCGACTTACAATGCACCCGACGTACGAGAAAACTGACTTATGAGCAGAAATCCGCTGGCAGTTTTCCTTGGTGCATTACTAGTGAAATATAGGGTTCCTTTGACTTATGAAGGAACCGTATCTTAATGTCTTTGAGCAACCAAGGCAAGCAGCGTTGGCTACGACCTCTAATTGCCTCAGTTGCTTGAAAACATTTTTAAAAACCCGCTCCTTCCCACGCAACCCACCTGATGGGGGGAAGGAGCGAGTTTTTAAAAATGTCTTCAAGGCAAGTGGCAGTGGCAGAGCAATTGCACACCTGCTGATTTCCTCAAGGACATTTCAAATGACCCACAATCTCTCCGTCAATGTGCCTGATTGGGGAAAGGAAGCGGTGGGTCATTTAAAATATGTTTGAGCCACTGAGGAAGCGCTTCCTCAGTGGCAAAAAGACATTTTAAACAAGCTGTGCTTTACCCCACAAGGTGCTTGATTTGGGGGGGAGAAGTGGCAGCTTGTTTAAAATGTCTTTTAGCCACTAAGACAACCCACACTTTCCCCTTCAATTGGGTGCATTGCGGGGAAAAGTGCAAGTTGTTTAAAATGTCTTTTAGCCACTGAGCCAAGCATGGTCGTAAATCACTAATTTTGTAAGTTGGGGAGTGGTTTCCCATAGGAATGCATTGAAAATCAATTAATTCCCCCCATTGGGCGTGTTGCGGCAAAAAGCGTGGCTTGTTTAAAATGTCTTCAAGCCATGGAGCGAAGCGCTTGGCTCAGTGGCTCAAAGACATTTTAAACAAGCCACGCTTTGTGCCGCAACACGCGCAATGGGGAGAATTAATTGATTTTCAATGCATTCCTATGGGAAACCACTCCCCGACTTTTAAAATTAGTGATTTACGACCATGCACTTGGAATGAATTAATCTCGCAAATCAGGGTTCCACTCTACTTAAAAACATTTACACTTCTCTAAATTCAATGAATACAGCATTCCTCAGCCCCCTGCTTATTGGTTAAAAGCCTCCTTGAAAAGGAACATCTTTGTCTGATACAGGAAACACAAAAGGAAGGGACCAAGTGTTTTTCAAAACCTGCACTAAGAATAAACCTCAAAATTTGTTACACATTTCATTGCAGGAAGAACCCACAGCATCAAACAAGGATGAGAACAAACATTAAGTCGAATTTAGAGGAAGACAATGGAATGTATTTTCACATTCTTAATCTGAATGCTGGATTAAGTGGATAACAATTCAAAACCTGTTAAGGAATACAAATCCTTATTTCTCTAATCCTTCCTTCCATGAGATGGCAGGGAGACAGAATTTTTTCTTCTTCTTGCTCAGGTCAAGACTACAGACGTGAAGGTCCAGGGAAAAACCGGGGTGGGGGGAGAAAAAAAACATTTTGGTGTTTTTTTCCTGAAGTCTTTTTGGTTTTTTTTTTTCTGAAAAATTGAAAAAAAATGAAAAAAGAAAAAGAAAAAATGATTATGGAATGTTTCATTTTAACATGACGAATAAAATATTTTAAGACAGGGTATTGAAATAGTTGCCAAATCATTTGTAAAAAATATCCATAGTATCAGATTATTTTAATTTCTGTGCACTGAGGAAAAGTTACAAACTGAACTCTCCAATGCAAGAACAAGATGCATTTCTTCCTTTGGGGGTACTGCTATTGTCACAAGAAAAAGAAAAAGGTTTAACTTGTTTTTGCATGTGGGTGTGTATGTTTGGTTCTGTTCTGTTCTCTTCACTAGGCCTCAAAGCACTAGAAGAAAATACAGGGCAACAAAAATGATTCTGATTAAATTTCATGCCCATTCATTGAAACTTAGTCCCACTGTCTTTTATACATGTTCACCCTCTTCAATACTTTTTTATGAGAATGAGGTTTTTATTTTATTTTTATTTAATACTATGGAGAGGAAATATGAATAACCGTTAATTCTAGATTTTTAAACATTGTTTGTAGAGGGTTGTTTTGTTCCACATAAACTAGTAAACAATTCAGGAGATTGTTACTCCATTTGTTACGTAAAATTACAAATAAACATTTAAAAAGTAAATTATGTTTGTAATAATTGTTTGGATATACTAAATTATAACATGCTAGTTGTGATAATTTATGCCAAGCCAAATTGTCCATAGTCATAGTTTATGTTCCTAAGTTACAGAATGACTTTCAAGCTGTAAAGGGGGAGGAAAGTGCTAATGTAGCATTTTTTTCAATGTTTCCAAAAATTTCTGTTCCCCCCACCAAAAAAAAAAAGTGTTGGGTTTTTCCCAAGCTTCAAAATTTTACAGCTCTAATCACGGCAAGGTAGTTTCTGGCACTCTAATGACCATTCTCAGATTTGTACCATTTTATTTAATTTCATTAGACCGAGAATTGTGCATGAAGGGCTGTTCTATCAACCGCTGTCTCATTGTGCGGATTTTTACAGGTTAAAAGCAGGGAATGGGTTGGTTGCACCTTTTTAAAAATTCCTAGCAATCCATTCTACACCGCTTTGTGTGCATTCTTTCCTTCTCAAAAAAAGCACACCAATATTTTCACAAGTGGGTTGCAGAATTGCAGAGATGACAAAGAAAGCCCTCCTTGTCTCATTCTTTCACTCGAGATGTGAAACCTAATGGCCTTTGAAAGTTTTGCATCCAGATGCCTCATCACATTGAGACAGCCTAACTAGTTTTTTAAAATGAGGGATTTAGCCGAAACTTTTCGCATTCCTGCTTTAATGGTGGATTCTGGCAATGAGCTTAACCGGTGGTTCTCAGCTCATACCAAGGGTTCCCAGACTGAGAAACAGTCTGGGCAGGATGGAGAGTTTTGCTAACAATTACTACACAGTCCCTCTCCTTCAGTTGTTATATCCTCCCGCATATGTGACACACCAGCTCTAATTGATCTAGACATAGAATAGTCCCGGTGCCACAAAATTCTCCATTGGCAAAATCTTTTTGACATAACCATAGATTGGACAGTCTCCCATTCTCTCGATGGCTGCGCAAATACAATGCCGGAATGTTCTTACTTGAGAATGCAGCCCTTTTGCTTCTGCCAGGTTGGGAGTCTGGTTCTTTGACATAGTTGTTAGAACATGGACTATGATTGGCTAAGGAGTACATGTCCTGCCTTATAGTCCATAGAGACTAGTGTTCTTGGCAAAGTAGCCCCTGGTACAGGGGCCCTGGGGTGGTCTGAGATAGCAGCCATTTTATTCTACAAAAGAAACAAACGTATTTTCTCCAAGTGGAGAACAAGGTCACTGGAATCAGACAAGAAGTGCTGGTTGATATTTAAAGGCAGGATCTGCAGTACGGGGCAAGGGATATTTATTTATAGTAAGCATGGGTTCTTTTCCATCTAAAAGACAATGTACTATTCTGTCGGATGTTTCATTTCACGAGGTGACATTTCTTTCTCAAGAAAAAATACTGGAATAGCAAGCCAATCACACCAGCCAGTTGGCTGCAGATGGTTGTTGCTTTTAAAAGAAGAAAGCATTCAGGCATTTTAGACCTATTCAATTAAAAAAAAAACCACAACTCCATATTGGCTAATAAAAAAATAATTGAAATGAATTGTGTTTTATTACCCAAATGATCTCCCCTTTTCTTATAAAAACTGGGCCTAATTTTTGTTCCCAAAGTCAACCAAGATTCATCTCTGTTCTTTGGAACACATGTCAAGACAAAACCCTGAGGATCCTGAGAAACAAAACTTCCCCAAAGAGCCTTGTGCCACTCTAAAGAGATTTATTATGCCCCAACCTTTCATTAGAGCAGAACTTGGCAGAGTTACTTTTTTTCAGACCACAGATCCCAAAATGCCCATGGCCAGTGGCTGAGGGATTCTTTTGAAGCCAAACAAGTTGGGGAGCTGTACAGACATCTCACAAAAAACCCAAATACAAGACTAGACTAGGTGAGACCTTTAGGCTACTAGTAAAAAACAAACAAAAAACATTGCTAATATTTTGAGGGCAATACCCTCTTTTTCAAAGCTGTACCAAACATGCAAGCATGGCTAAAGATAGGTTTGCCAGGAGTTGAACCTTAGATGTAGAGTTTTTGGCACTATGATAATAAATTATTGCCAGGCCATATTCTTAGTTGAGGCAGGAAGCAGGGATGAGCAGGGATGTTGTTCAGCTGAGGGATTCTACTCAAGTCCCAAACAGCTACTTTTCCTTCCTTCCTTCCTTCCTTCCTTCCTTCCTTCCTTCCTTCCTTC
>JAHTLZ010000074.1:6916339-6955140 GCA_023846285.1 Phrynocephalus versicolor | reverse complement strand
CTTCCTTCCTTCCTTCCTTCCTTCCTTCCTTCCTTCCTTCCTTCCTTTCCTTTTAGAGTGCTGTCAAGTCTTTTAGGATTTTTTACGTAGCAACTACTCAGAAGCGGTTTACCCTTCCCTTCTTCTAGGACAGGCGCAGCTTGCCCAAGGCTCCACAGCCTGGCTCTTCTGCACAGCAAGGGTACCACAGCACCAAATGCTAATTGTACTCAATTGCTATGATGGCAGTTGATAGGATGAGGTAAAAGGTAAAGGTCAAGGTTCCCCCCGCACATGCATGCTAGTCATGTCTGACTCTAGGGGCGGTGTTCATCTCTGTATTCAAGCCAAAGAGCCAGTGTTGTGCAAGTCCATGACCACGTGGGCGGCATGGCTACAAGGAAACACTGTTTTTACCTTCCCACTTTTTACATGGTACCTGTTTATCTACTTTGCATTTTACATGTTTTCGAACTGTTAGGTTGGGAGGAGCTTGGGTTAACAGCAGGAGCTCATTCCGCTAAATGGCACCTGGGATTCGAACCGCTGAGCTGCCAACTTTGCAGCCAACAGTTTTCAGTGCTCTAGCCTGCTGGGCCACCATGCCCATGATAGGACGAGAAACGCTGATAAATCCTTATGTGTCTAAACCAGACACAGAGGGAGCCACCTCTCTGGTGTGTGCTTCATTCCGGAGGGGTCACCTGCTAAGAGATTTCTGCCCAAAATGGGCAAAGCAAAAGGCAGAAGGCGGAATAGCGATATCATGGTGCCGTGGTATTCTCGCTCCTTTCTCCATGCTTTCAGGGGAAAGACAGGTCATCCACACAAGAACTCAGAACTGATGGCTTACAAAAGGGTTTTGAAAGTAGTCTGAGGGCACAAGTAGCCCACTTGTGGAATAAATTTGCCTCTAAAACTGTCTTAGGAGCCAGATACCCCCTTGAATCCTTGTCATAAGAGATTTTCTATTTAAATAACGAAAGGGAGAATGACAGACCAACGGACCATGCATGAAATCAATGTCTAACTTAAACTTTAAAAAGAAGTCATGCATAATCAACAGAATAAGTCCAGTATGACAAGATTCCTTCCTAATCAGCTTCTTCTTTTGGAGAGACACCAGATGCCTACCACATTCCCTTGGATTTTTGCTACAATTGGATTTTGTAGCAGGTGAATTCTGCTACCTTTAATATAAATACGTTTGAGACTGAAGAAATATACGTCAAGATCCCCACAGCCCGAGAAACTAGCAACCTGTACAGTTTTTTCTCTGAATCAATATACAGTAATTGTGAGGACAGATTTGGGAGCTCTCTGAATTTTATGTTGGTGTTTTGTTTTGTTTTTGCAACCTCACATGCTCTCTGTAGTTTGTGTGACTGGGAGGGATGTATTTGGGCTGAGATGATTGTATACAGTAACCCCCGTCTACTGCAGTACCCCAAAAGGACTTGAGGGATGGAGGAAGGTCTTAAAAGCCCAGAGTTTTTAAACCTTTTTTCCCCCTTCCCCAAGTCCTGGGCTCCAGCTGATTGGCACTGTAGTGGGGGAGAAAAACCCTTTGTTTCCCCACCCCAGCACCAATCAGCTAGAGCCCAGGCTTGGGGAAGTGGGGGGAAGGTTTAAAAAGCCCCAACTTTTAAAACCTTCCCCCCTCCCTCAAGCCCTTTTGGGGTACTGCAGTCCCGCTATATCGCGGGACTGCAGTATATGAACTGCGAAAGGGCGGGGGACCACTGTATCTATCCATTACTAACAACTTGTTCCTTTCAGCCTGTGAATTCAAAGAGAGATCCTCCTCTCTTCTGAGTATTTCCCCCTCTCTTTCATCTCTTGAGATAAGTTGTTTCTTTGTTCTTGACCTGTACCGTTGGTTACTAAATATATGCGTGGCAAAGAAAGCAGCATATACAACTCTGTGACTTCAAACAACTGTAAGGAATTGATTTTTTACAAACTTCTTCATCCTACAAATGTTGCAGAGTGAGTTATTGAGACTTTAAGTGCCAGTTAATGAGAAAGGGGTGGAATCTGGGGAATTTGTTGTTCTTTTCCTTAGCAAAGCTCTGTACTTCTGTGGCATAGCAAAAAAAAAGGGAATTTTACCAGAAACTCAAAACTCTGCTGTAACATTGAGCTAAAAAGGTCAGTGGGAGGGAAAATCCTCATTACAGCACGGTTAATCCCTATTGTCCAAACACTGCAGCCAGAAATTAATCAGAGTATTCAGGGCTACCACAAATTATTGAAACATTGGTTTTTTAAAATATGAAAATAAGACATTTGAAAATTCATTTTCACAAAACATTTTGTATACATATGTAAAAGAATCACTGAAGCTAGTTGCCTAAATCAAACTGCTAGTTCCAACAAGACTCATCAAATAAATAGGATTTGTACAAGTGTTGATGTTATATGTGACAATTAGAGATGGGCACGAATAAAAAAATGCCATTTCGTTTGTCGTTTGTCATTTGAAGGGTCCGTTTCATTTCATTTCCGTTTTTCGTGAATTTTTGAAAAAAATCGTTTTTGCTTTTGTTCGTTTCGCTACCATTTATTTCATTTTTTTGTGATTTTTTTAGGATTTTAAGCAATTGAGTCAGATTGCAGTAACGGAAACGAAACGCACGACAAAATTTCCGGTGTTTCTGTTCGTTTCGTTTCATTTTAGAGACAAAATTCATTTGTCACTTCGTTACATAACAAAACAAAAAAACAAAAATGGAAACGAAAAATTGTTCGTTTCATGCCCATCTCTAGTGACAATTGATGTAGTGGATCTACTCTTTGGACTGTTTGCTTAGGGGACACAATTTAGAAAGTCACTTTTGGAAGAATGGCTATAATGATGCATATATTTGATCAAGTAAATGATGAAACCCCATCTTAATGATGCTTGCCATCTGAACCTGGCTTTAGAACTGTTCCTGAAGTCAGTAATGGAGTAGATGAGAGTAAATCAAGTAAAACTTAATCCAGAAAAGACAGGAACTCAACTTTGGGAGGCTCCTGGATTTGTCTCTGAAACTGGATGCCCAAGTTTCAACAGTGGCCAGGAGTGCTTTTCCACAATTAAAGCTAGTTTGCCCTTGCGCCTGTTCCTGGAGAGGTCTGATCTGACCACAATGACACATGCCTTAGTTTACAGTCCTGGCTAGATAACTATAATGTGCTCTCTGTGGGACTGTCTCTGGAATGTACTCAGAAACCTCTGTGGCTCCAAACCATGGCAGCCAGGTTGCTAACTGGGCCTGGTCACAGGAATCCTATAACCTTCCTGTTACAGCAGCTCCATTGGCTGCTGGTTTGGTTTTTCACCACAACTCAAAGCACTGGTCCTAATCTAGAAAGCCCTGAAAGGCATGGCTCCAAGCTATCTCAAAAACCACGACTCTCACCATGTGCTTGCTCAGATGTTCAGCTCATCAGAGGAAGCTTTTCTTTTGGTTTCGCAACTTTCGCACAGGTGCCTTTGATGGGGAAACAGGAGAGGGCCCTCTCTGTTGCTGCTCCCAGACTTTGGTGCTCCCTCCCACAGGAGGCTAAGGTACCCCCCTATCTATTGTCCCCCCACAAGCAGGCAAAGACCTTTCGCTTCAAGCGAGTGGGGTTCTTCAATAGATTCTTGTGCCTTGCTGCTTTGAATGCAGTTTGATGTGGGTAAAGGTAAAAGTTGCCCCCACACATGCGTGCTAGTCGTGTCCAACTCTAGGGGCGGTACTCATCTCAGTTTTCAAGCCAAAAAGCTAGTGTTGTGCAAGTCTGTGGCTTTTTACGGTGGTACTTATTTATCTACTTGCATTTACATGCTTTCAAACTGCTAGGCTAGCAAGATGTTTTCAGCTTTAAATCTTTAGATGTTGTCTTTGGATGGTGCAAGCCATCATGGGTCCTTCTTAAAGAAAAAAAGACAGGGTAGAAATGTAATGTAAATAAATATTTTTATTTACATTACATTTCCTTCAAAATTCCTCTCTACTTTTAAAATCTCTTTACTTTTAAAGTAGCTCTGTGCCCACTTTACTTATTTATCAATTTGCTTTTATAATCTAGGTACTTTTAAAGCCAATGTACCAATTCCCTGCTTCTCAAACTGTATATGTCTTAATTGTACTAGGCTGTATATTGTCCCTCCTTACTGTAAGTTGCTTTTGAGTCCTTTTCCTTTCCCAAGGAGAAAGGCTGGGTAAAAATATGCAAAAATAAAATAAATAAATAAATTTCTACCCCCGCCATTTCTAACCAAACAAAACCAATGGATGCTTGATTGAACAGATCACCTCAGGGTCTGTGAGATTCTGGAGGCATCATGAGGATCATCCTACTGACCAGGACCTCCAGTCTCTAAAGGGTTAAACGCCCATCAGTCATCATACTTGATGATTCCTAATTTATTTGGTTTCCCTGCATTCCCATCACTTCTAATTAGGGGGCGACCCCAAAACCACCTTGAAGAAATGAAATGATGTATGTGGCCATGCCCTGTGGCAGACAGCCACGTCATGCATCACATGTCACCAAGACCTACTTTGTTCTCCTCACGTTGGACCTCACAGAATGATAAGAAAGGAAGAGTGCTCTAACCCCCGAAGTAAAACTGTTGCATGATTATAACCCTAACAGCCTCCTCCTAATGAGGCATCCTGCAGATAGAGGGAACGAAAGAGCTTTGATCTGTCAGAACGAGGAAGCCCCATCAAGAACAGTTTTATGGAAAGGAATCTGATTAGGGCTGCTCTCCCGGTAATCAAAGTCACAAGCTACCATTTGAACTCTTTTGCAAAATTCAGATAAGATTAGGTATTTGCCTCCTAAGCCATTTCAATCAATACAAACTAATTTTGTCCGGACCTAGGGAAAGTGAAATGGCAATAAAAACCCGAATCAGAGTGGTTGAACTTTCAGAGCTCAAGACCGATTTTTAACTTACCCTTTAAATTTATTTATTTATTTTAGAGTATTTTTACCCTGCCTTTCTCTTTGGAAAAGGACCCAAGGTGTCTTACAGTTATGAGGGCCTTGTTAATCCTTTTAATGAGGGATAAAGTACAGTCCAGTGCAATTAAGACATGTTCGAATATTGAGAACAGGGAACTGTGGAATATCTTACAGCATTAAAGGACAACATTGCATTAAAGCTACAAGAGAACACAAGCAGTTAAAAAGAGTAACATCCCACATAAAAGTTATAAGCAATGGAAACAAACACTGAAAACATAGTGTCAATGCAATCATACAATGTTATCAATGGTTATAAACACAAAGTCTATGTGATCATATACAGACAGTGGTACCTGTTATAAAGGAATTAATTTGTTCCAAAAGAAATCATGCTAAGCAATTTTTCCTTTATATACATTTCCCATAGGAATGCAATGAAAATGGAGTAATCCCTAATTGCGACCATTTTTATGTTTTACGGTTTGCCTCATAGGCAATTCTGTTAAAAAAATTTCCCCTATCTCTGAATTTTTTTATGTTGTACAGATTTTATGTTATACAAACCATTTGTTATACGAGGGTCCACTGTAGATTCATATGAAAGACATATAATAGGCAGTCCATCATTCAGGAAAAGACATACAAGCTAAGACTGCGCTCCTG
Source organism: Phrynocephalus versicolor (assembly GCA_023846285.1). Lineage (NCBI taxonomy): Eukaryota > Metazoa > Chordata > Lepidosauria > Squamata > Agamidae > Phrynocephalus > Phrynocephalus versicolor. Next base: position 6,949,548 of record JAHTLZ010000074.1, on the reverse strand, counting down.
GTCAAGACATCGGTAACTTGAGTCAATTGAAACCAGTTTGACCCCTGAAATGCTTTACTTGGGGTCTCTGCAAGTAGTTTTGGAGGTGAAGGGAAGAATTTGGAGTGTTTTTCTCACCAAAATTATCCATGTCACATCTCCCAAAACCCATTGTGAGACAAGCTGTATCTTACATCAGAAATGTGCACACCAGAAATACATTTTGTAACAGTTCATGCATTATAGAGAGAGTCATGCAAAAGCACTCACCCAACCAGCCCTCTCTGTACCTGAATAGCGGGAATAGAGATCACTCCAGCCCACGTTGTATCTCAGATACCTGAACCCACTCCACACCAAGTTCATAATATTGTCTGTGCATTTCTGTATTTTGATTCTAAAAAATATCCTGTGAATGAATGGGAAACACAGAAGGCCATGATCTATGGAGGGCTAGAGAAACCCATCCAACCCTGGGGCCAAAACCAGACTGAGAATTTATGCTGGCACCAGTGACATTATGGCCGTTACTTCACGAGCCGCTCGCTTCGCGGCAAGCCGTCATTTCTGTGCGAACCGATCGCTTCAGTCCGCACGCTCCTCCTTTTTGGCTGCGACGTCACCCCGACCACGCCCCCTTTAGCGTGCTCCAACCGGGGTGAGTGATGCCCCTGGCGGAGGACTGGAATCTTTTCCATTCGCATCTCGCTTCGCTCCCAACGTCACGTGTGGTCTCGGTTTTTGGCTTTTATTTCAAGTTTTTTAAAAAAATATTCAAACAGGGATATCGATGCATCGCTATATTGTTTCATCGCTTTGCGCTGTTACTTCCTCGTGCGAGTAGCGGTGGCGGCGGCGGCGCCCGGCCAGAGCAGGGCACCCGGGGCAGGCAGCGTGCAAGCGGCGGAGGGCGGGCGGCTGTGCCATGCGGGGCTCCCCCCGAGTAGCGGCGGCGGGGGGGGCTGCCAATGATGCCAGGAAACAATGGACAAAACAATATAAATTAGGAGCGGAAAACACAGGATCGTACAGTAACCACACTCTGTCGTGAATGACAGCCAAGCATTGATGCATCGATACGCCGAGTAAATTTTTTTTTAAAAATAAAAGGAGAGTGGAACCGGACGTTGCAAATCAGCTTTCTAATGCGAAGGGAGCACGTGAGGTAGTAATCGATTCGGTCCCAAAAATGCCCCGTGTGAGTACAGAGAAACGGGGGTGGGAGCGAAGGGAGACCACGTGACCACCACGTGACCGCCTCCGAATTCAAATCGAAGGCAAGGTCGATTCGAAGCGAGGCACCTCGTGAAGTAACGGCCTATGTTAAATTGTAGCAACAAAATCCCAGTCATTAACCAGATGTCAGGTGCAAGACATCTTCTCCAGTCCAGTTTCTTCCAACATTACATTTGCTCCTGGACCAAGAAAAGAATCATGTCTTTGCCAGACAGAAATTACAGATTAAAATATGTGGTGAGACCCTTACTGCTTAGGGCTGTCCCAGTAGTACTTCTTCACTGAGATTAATAGATGATATATAAGGAACCATAGGCACAAAATTTGACATTGTGTGAACCCTGTACCATAATTAGCATGTCTTCATGTGTGACTGTTTTTATCTTCTGTGGAAGCTGGTCTCTTCCTTCAACCAAATGTAACCTCCTTTTTTCCTACTTGAATTTACCTCACCCATCTTAACTCCCTTCTGGGGATTAGTTTTTATTTCCTTGAATAATCCTTGACCTCCCACCTCTTTTTCTTTCCCCCTGGCTCACTGGAGCACCAGCTTTCTTTGTTGCATATTATACATATGCACAGCAAATGCATAATATGGATGGTTAATTACTATTTGTGTTGTTTGTCATACTTTGTTTATCTTGGGATCCGAAAACTGCATCTTAGATGAAGCACATAATATCATGCATTCCCGAGCCATTATAATAAAGTCTGGAAATAATTTCATAGAAGGGGGGGTGGATTTACGAGGCATCTCTAATCATAATAACCACTAATGGCATGCTATATCAACACACTAGTAGGCTAGGGTTTCCCAAACATGTTGTTATGCACACAAAGGCATTAGAATGTAGTTTATTTTTGCGCTATTTGTATCTTCCATTTCCCAATCTCTTTACCCCAGACATTTGACATTTGCAACCCCCTGGCTGACCAGTTTTGTGTGCAATTTTGTCTTTTCCCCCCTTTTGGGTTTTGTTTGTGTGTTTTGTGGCCTACATAATAAAAATGTTATCTTAACACACAATATGGTTTGGGGATATTTTTCATTGGTCAACACAAGCCATGTTTGCCTTCTTGACTGGAAGTTGTTTTGCTTGACATTACAAAGAACTTAATGTCCCACCAATGGAATGACATGTGGAAGAAGCTTACCAATTTATATCACCAAGAAATATACAGTACAGTGGAACCTTGACTTACATGCTGCTTGACTTGCAGCATATTTGACTTGCAGCAAGAAGGGGCCAGTTTGACTTGCACCGCAGGCTTTGACTTACAGCTCGGAGCCCCGGCGCAAGGCCCCGGAATCAGGTGGCAGCCACGACCCAGTATTGCAGCTGCCGCCTCCAAACTGCTCTTGCCTTCTTCCTCTCCTCCGGCAGCAGCGGCTTTGGCGAGGCCAGCTCCAAGCACCTGGAGCTGGTCCTCGGCCTCACCGAAGCCGCCGCTGCTGCCAGAGGAGAAGAAGGGCCGGGAGCTCGGGGCTGGCCTCACTGGTTAGACAGTCGGCTCAGTCTTGTAAAAAATCTGGCTGCAGGATTCTGGTCCACAATAGAAGCATTTTAGTTGGGGAGCTATACCGTTGTGGGACTCTAACGGTAAGCATAGAGTTGTTCAGAACTTGGAACGTCAGGTTAAAAAACAGTAAAACTTAAATGTTAAACATTGTTGCTATGAACATTAAAAAGTGAAGGTGTATAACTTGTAGATTATAATTCCACTGCCTCCTCCTCTCTTTGAAGAGACATTTCATTTACATCCCTGGAAGGAATCTCCTATCCCAGTCAAATTTGTGTTAAATTGCTGTTTTCAGGGGTCTTTTTCATCATCTGGAATGGATTAACCCATTTTCCCATTACTTTCTATGTGAAAAGTTCATTTGACTTGAGGCATGCTTGACTTATGTCTAGACCTCCAGAACAGATGAATGACATAAGTCAAGGTTCTACTGTACCTATTTTTCACACTAGCTGTTCACCCAGCAGCCACAGCTCTGCATAGTACAAAGAAGATCACCTCATATCTTCCTGCTACATAGTTGATATAAGATGAAGAATCTACACTTGATTGTTTCTCATATCTCATAAGCCTCCCAACAGATTTATGAAGAAATTGGTGATTTTGAAACACTAGTATCAAAAACTGATCCAAATGCATTTGTCCCAAGTCTGTGAAGTACAAAGTCTTTGAAGTAGTGGTATGTGGTGTGTAGAGAGATAAGAGGGAAGTGGGTGAAATTCTTGTTACAGAAATCAATTAATTTGTAATTGTAAATGTAAATGTAATTTTGATTACAAAAATCAACCTCTGAGAGATGCTTTCAACCCTAACGAAGCCAACATTCATAGCTGTCTCAAATTACAAGAGACTGGCCCAAATAATCTTCCCAAGTTTTCTGCCATGGCACAAACAAGATGAATATTTGGAAGCAAATTGCCCCTACATTAAGGAATCACTACAGGAAATACCAGTTGCATACTTAACTCTATGAGTACTGTGCAATTGATAATGTCTGTGGTGTTTTCTTAATTTTCTCCATCTGTAATAGCCACACAACAGGATTTTGGCTATTGGCTCACATTTACCATTCCCACTCCCCAATTTCTCTTTCTCCCACTTTTGTGTTTCTGAAGGAAGAGCTACCTGGCAGATTTCAGCTTCCCTGAGCAAAATCTGGCACACAGAGAGAGTGTCTCTGCAGCTGAACAACCCAACAAGGGAGAGCATCCAGGTGTTTGGCCAGATTCCTAAAAAATCATCCCACCTCCCTTGTGTTGTCATGGCCTGTTCTCAATAAGAGTTTTGCCAATTCTGGAAACACATCATTCTCTCAACAGGTACGGTGTAGACATCAGACAGGGACAGAACCCCGACCTATTTTTATTCCCCAAATACCACAAAGCAGTTCCAAAAACTTCAGGAACAGAAATAATTTTAATGAATGCCCCACATACTGTATAGGTCCATTTATTTGGTTATTTGTTTACTGGCATTGAGGGATAGAAGGACAGAGGAAATGGATAGCATGGAACTTCAGATGGGGAAAACGGCATGTACTTTCGGGCTGCTCCAGCCTGGGATCTTCCAGGAAGACTCCAGTCCGCGTCAGGAGGACTGTTAGCTATAGTTTTGGGATGGTACAGGCTGTAATGAAAAATAAAGGAAAGTTACTTGGTTGGGAAAAAGTGGTGAACTTGATTCCAAAGCAATGGTTGGAAACTTCAATATGAAGAATAAATTCTTCCCCACTAAGCAAGTCAATTTGTTTTTTAATAGGGGGGGGGGGGGTCGTCTTTTCCTGGGGAGGGTGAGAGTGAAATGTATGTTTCTATTTATATATTTTTTTAAAAAAACTTCCTCTCTCCCCTCCGCCAAGCACAAAAGGAGGGACGTATCTTTCCTTTCCCTACTCCCCTTTGACATCTTCATAAAGCACATGAAACAGATTTGCAGAGGTGGGAAGATCAAATGGCTTTCTTTAAAGCTGTCACTATTATTTGCACTCAAATGGAAGCCACTGATAAGAGTATCAGCCACCATGAGAAAAGGGAAAGGGCAGGGCGGGAGAGGGGGAAAGGGGGAAAGAGAAGAGTTGTAATAAATGAGTTGTCTCCTCCCAGATGCAACCTTGAGATTTTAATTAAAGAGCAGACTAAAATGCTAGCATTCAAGAAGGTTAGCCACCTTGGCCATAATCTGTTCAACAGAGTGCTGTGGAGCTGTGGCTCGTTTCCTTTGAATGAACCCTGTGCAGGTCCTCCACCCCTCCCTTCTCCCACCCCCAGCACTGGATCTTCCAAACATCTGGGTAGGCTTTTAGCATGCGAGATCAGAGCACATTCCAGCTCCTGATAAGCTCCTCAGCTCGAAACACTCACAACCAAAGAAGAGAAACAAAGTATTTCCCAGTTTGTGATTCATGCCACGCTCAAATGCTCCACTAACCCATAATCATCACCATCAAGGCTTAATTTGGGATCATAAGAGACACTGACTGAACTCCTGTTGCTTAGCGTAGTAAGCCGCACGAAGGTAGGTCCATTGAATCAATGGGGGTTTGGGGAGTCACCTCCTCCCTAATTTCTGTGGATTCAAATGGACCTACTCTAGTTGTGTCTGCAAATGTAAATGGCAACTGGAGTAGACCCTTTCGACCCATTTGGAACATAGGGAGTTCACTCACCAAATCCCCACAGATTCGGTGGGCCTATTCAACTGTGACTTGCTACATGGCGCAATTGGATTTCAGCTTGCATTTTCATGCTGAATTTTATTTTATTTATTGCTGTTGAGGGAGAAATCAAGTTAGGGATAAATTAATGGGAAACCTATATCATTTTCCTGTTTTTTATTCAATTCCTCATTTTTCTACCTTTAAATTCAACTCCTCTGTAACTTGGGAGAATTTTTCCTGTTTCAAAATTAGTTCGTTCTGAAGGCAGAGTCTTCTTTCAATTTGTCATGTTCTTTTGCATTTCGCCTTATAGTCTTGCATCCATTTTTGCCAAATACATACATTTTTGGGAGGTATCTGCCACAATTCATTCTGAATAAGCCCTTCTATTATATACCTGTGTTTCTATGTCTTTAAGATGCCCCCATGTATAAGAGGACCCCCACTAATGGATTTTTTTTCTTTTTGCTTGCTCTTTGTAACTTTAATGTTACCTTTTACAGAAATGTTCTCAGATGCCTCTTCTAATACCCTGTTCTTAACTTGAATGTCTTCAATGTTCTGGGCTGTATATTGTCCCTCATTGTTGAAAGCCACCTTGGGTCCTTTCCCAAGGAGAAAGGTGGGGTAAAATATTCAAAATAAATAAATAAATATTCATACAATGTATTCATTAACTTTTCATCTTTATCTAACCACACATTCTCAAAGAATGTTTCTTTTCCATCAAAGCCCTCTATTTTATCTTTTTCTATATCTCAAATTCATTCATGTACTAGTCCGTCAGTCTATTTTTATATTTTGTCTCTCAAGTTCATCTTTTCTTTTTAATTCTCCTTCTCTCAGCAAATCTTGATACCTCCATCTTTTTTCCTTTGCTATTATAATTAGGGTTGGGTAAAGATCTCTAGAGGTGACACCCAACCTGGAATCTTTTGGAGCACATGATAGTAAATTTTACCCCATACCTGAATCAAGCTTTTCCTTATCAAATGGTTTTCAAAGAATTTGTGTTCTGTAACTTTCTTATACCACAAATATTAATATCATTTTCAAGACTGACAAGTCCATCCCAATTGTCTCTACTGGCAGGTTATTCTCTAAGTGGACCTTCCCTTTTAATGAATGCCTTCTAATCATCTTATTCATTCAGTTCATTCACACTCCCTGTGCCTTTTGGTCAATGTCAAATGCCACCTCTTTTTATTATTATTCTTCTTGGGGGAACACACAAACACAAACACACACACACACAAAGAGCATAGATGAAAACCAGAATGAAAAGAGCAAAGTTCTTTCCTTTATGGCAGATCTGGATAGTTGCCAGAGTGATTTAAGAAAGCAGTATTTGGTGGATATAACATCCGATAGCATTACAAAGCCTTTTATATTATGTCGGGCAAAGTCCTATTAGTTACACTTGCTGGCATAAAGCAGTAAGTTGGAAATTATGGTGGCGGGTTACCATTAAGAAGTCAGCATAAGCATCTGCTGTTCCATATTGTGTCGCATGACTCAGCACACAGCAGCAAATGCCTACACTGACCTCTTAATTTGTGGCAATTCATTGCTGAGATCCCCCCCCCCGAGGGGGTTACAGTAGCATGAAAATGCATTGTGATTTTGGTCTTGATCCTGGAGAAAAGCAAAGTTTTTTTTTAAAAGATATTCTATTTATTTGATTTTTTTTTTTTTTTACAAAACCCAGATAGCAACCAAGTGGCAGATATGAACAAATGCTCTTTATTTGATTTATGTGGCTTACTAATATATATATCCCCATGCCATAGTGAAATAAACTCAGAACACAAAATCCAGGGAAAGGTTCTAATGGTATAGATTATCTAAGCCCCGCTCCCCCCGAATGCAGTTTTTCATTGACTGTCACTAAGAGACAAAGCAAACAATAATAGCCAGTGCAAAGAAACAGAGATCAATGAAAGGGGGGAAAAACAAAAGAAAATCCAAGAAGTCAAATGGAAGTTCAAACCTAGATTTGGAATGCTGAATGACCAATGGAAAAACACACTATCTAACCAAAAGAAAATAAAGAGAAGGTGAGAACAATATACTGAAGATCTATACAGAAAGACAAAAGGATGAAAGACTCTTTTGAAGAGGAATCCTATGACAAAGAACCTGCAATTTGAGAAAATGAAATGAAAACTGCTCTGAAAGCACTAGGAACAAATAAAGTACCAGGGATAGATGAAATATAGATATAATTGTTTCAAGAGTCTGAGAAGGAATCTGTCAAAAATCCAAGCAGGAGTACATCAACAAATATGGGAAATAAAACAAAGGACACAGAATGAAAATAGCCAATATTCATTCCAGTTCCTTAGAAAGGAGTTGTCAAAGAGTGCAGTAACTATAGGACCATTACTTTGTCAATGCAGCAAAGTAATGATCAAGATGGTGCAACAAACGTTTGTAACCTTACAGGCAACAAGAAATGCCTGATATTCAAGCAAACCTAGTGGAGTTACAAAATTTTACCTCAATCCCAGAATGAAGCACATGGGTCTCCTGCATCAACCCCACCCCCCAGGCCAAAGGGGATTTGTATGTCTCCTAGTGTCAAATGGAGCTGGGTAAGGGAGTGGGGGTGGTGTATGATCCATGTTCTTTTGTTTGAAGAATGGGGGTGTGAAACCCAATACTTAAGAAGCAGCTTTTACAACTGCCCTTCCTGCCTCTTCCAAGACTTCTGCCCTGGCTGCAACACCATCTACAGCAGCCATGGATTTTAAGAACATCTAAAAGTTAAATCCTGGTAAAGCACATCTTTTACCATGTCTGAACTTCTGGGACCTGCTTTGAAGAAGAGTAATTTAAACCCGAAAGCTTGCAACATTCCTCGTTTTTTATTTTTAATAGTGGCCTATAAAGCTATCGCCTGTAACCTATTTTTGCAATGATGTTCAAGCTAGAATTTGAAACGGAAGGGGAACTCAAGGTCATATTGCAAATGTATGCCAGCTACTGGAATGTAGCAAAGAATTTCAGAAGATTATTCTATGCTTTATAAACTACTCCAAAGATTTTCCATAGAAGTAGAAAGGGAGTTGAGCTGTGTGACCAGAAAAACACACGCAAGACTAGGCTAGGTGATATTGGTCACTAATAAAACAAAGAAATGCAAGCTGATCTTTTGATGGCAAGCCATCTTTATCAAATCATTGTACCCAAAGTACAGTCTTGACAAAATATGTACTTTGCCAGGTGTTGAGATTTGTTGCCAGATGATATCAGCCAGGCGATCTTCTGATGGGGTAGGAAGCAAGACTGGTGTTAAGCTGCATCAAAGTCCAGTGTTGGGTTTCAAGCCCCAGCTCTCCAAAAAAAAGGGGACATAGGCCATGCCCACCCAAAGATTTTGACTGTGTAAATCATGAGAAACTACGAAAGAAATTGTGTGCTTTAACAATCAATTCTGGTACTATGGAAAAGAAGGCATCATTTAGACAAAATATGGAGAGAGATATAGGCAAATTTTTTCAACCTGTACATAGAACACATCATACAGATTGCTAGACTAGTTCAGTTGAAGAAGGTGGAAGAAACATCAATCATAGGACAGTTGAGGACAGGACTTTTTTTTTTTTTTGGAAGGCATTCATTTATAGGGTCTCTATAAGTCAGCGCCAACTTGACAACATGTAGTAACAACCAAAGGTTCTGCCCATCAGTTGATTTAGCCTTTTGTCAGAATAGCATTTTTAGGCTACTTCTCACACTGTTCTTCTTTCCTCATGTGTGCTGCAAGGCGTAAAACCAGAATCCTGTCAGTTACGCCCACTGGCATAACACCAACAGTGCAACTTCTGTAAGTTAACAAGTTGGTGTAGGCATTGCCTGTTGCAGATCAGTCACAAGATAGGAAATGCCTATTCTGACTTCTAATTCAATCCAGTTCAATGCCAAAAGCTACACAGCTGCCATTTCATCATTGGAAATGTACAAGATTCTGGCTGAAATACCAAAATGGCCACTTTTATTTAAGCTGATCTACTCACTTGAACAAACGGCCTTCCTCTGAGGCTGAAACATGAATTTCCTCAGGAGAAACGACTGATGACACAAATAAATGTTGGGGACTGAGCCATGTTCTCTCTCACATGTGCATGTGTGCAACTTCTTTCTCTCTGAACCTTATCCTGCTACCTCTGTTCTTTCTCTCATTTTATTTCCTTTGATCAGCAGACTGTTCCCAAACAAATGCCTTGTAGGGAGTTGTGAACTCCCTATCCCCAGAGCTTGCTATTATTTTATTTACTGTATTTATTCATTTTGAATATTTTTACCCCTCCTTTCTCCTTGGAAAAGGACCCAAGGTGGCTTACAATAATGAGGGACAATATACAGTCCTGAACATTTAAGACATATTCAAGTTAAAAACAGGGAATTTGAAGAGGCATCTTAGAACCTTTAAAGAAAAAAGGTGACATCAGAGCTACAAAGAGTAACACAAGAAGAAAAGAAAAATCCATTATGAGGGGTGAAAAGCAACATGTTCTTATGAAATCAGTCAATGCAATCATGTATGGTAATCCACATAAAGTCACATAGTAGGTAGTCCCTCATTCAGGGAAAGCTTGCCTCAAGAGGAAGGTCTTTGTCATGCTATGTCATGGTCCATTTCCTATCATCATCTTCTGGGATTCCCCCACCCCACCCCTGTTGACATGATATGATTGGGGCAGGCCACAGACCACAGGCTGGAGAAGCTGGCAATGCAGAATTCTGGTCATGTTCAGTGGGCCGTACAGAGAGGAGACATGCATAGGACACATATTATAGTTCCCTCAGGCTGTTCTGATATGTGTGTGTGGGGGGGGGAGGGGCTCCAAAGGAGAAAAGTAATGTGATTTCAATATGCCTGGCTCAAGCTGCAAGACATGCTCTTGAATTAGTAGGTTAAATTGCTTCACCTCCAGGAGTCATGTTTGCTTGATGCAGGAAGGAATGCTGAGGTGAGAAGGTTATCTGCAGAAGAAGAAGGGTGGTGTTTGGGGGAGCCTTCCAATATCACCCACCTTCCTCAATCAGGATCTGACTGAAATACAGGCTGAAAAGAGATGTCTTAAATGTTTCAAAGCTAATAAAAAGCTATTCTTAAAAGATACAGCAGCATGCAATTCTTCTCAATTTCTCAATGATGGGAAAAGTCATTTTTTAAATCATGCTATGCTTATTAGAGATGGGCACGACTTAGCGGTATTTTCGTTTTCATTTTCGTTTTTTCGTTTTCGTTACATAACGAAATGAAAACGAAAAACGGTTCAAAAATGGACCGAAAACGGAAACGAAACGACTAATTTTGAGCCAATTTTCGTTTTTCGTTACTGGAAAACCACATAATGGAGCTAAATGGGAAGAAACGAAATTTTTTTCGTTTTCGTTACGTAACGAAATGAAAACGAAAAATTTTGAAATTAGCTCACGAAAACGGAAACGAACGAAACGGACCCTAGCCGAAAATGAAAACGAAAACGAAAAAATTTTTCTGAGTCGTGCCCATCTCTAATGCTTATCTTATTACTTTTCATGATCAATCGTCCTTGCTATGAAAGCTAAGGGTTCCCCTCCCCTCACACACCAGCGAAAGAAAGCCTGCAAGTTTGGCAAAATAATACCCTAGTACTTAAACATACTGCAGTAGTACAGGTCCCAAACGATAGACAATTGTTTTCTCTCCCTGACTGGGCATACATGAACATTCCCTTGTCAAAAAAAGAATGACCCCAACAAATAAAATATATAAAAAAAAGTTTGTGCATCTTGTTCCTAAAGAAATGGACTTGATCCATGAAAGTTCACAACAAAATATTGTTGTCTTTATTTGTTGGTTTGTTTCTTCCCTCGTTGGTTTCCTCTCTTGTCTGGTATCTGTTAAACTATGATTTCAGCAGATTTGTGGGCCTCCAGATGCCTTGGCCATAATCTCCCAGGGTCAGGTCAAATACTTTGACCCATTCCTTTCTAAACAGTAGTAGATCTTTGTTTTATGAGAAAGCATCTTAAGGAGATCCTCTCCCCCAACTCCTCCATCAAGGAACACCAGATCAAATGTATAACTCTCTCTTGCCAGTATGAACATCGTTCATATACCAAGATGGTAGCAAGGGGTGTGGGAGGGAAGCATTGGAGGCCTACAAACAGGCTTTGTGGCTTCTGCAAATTCCTCCAGGATCTTTGGTAAATCTTTTAATCTCTGTGACTGCAATATATAGACATCAAAATTTGTAGAAGGGAGTGAAAGGGCAAAACGAATGCCTAGGGCCTGGATATTTTCACCTTGACACAATTTTGACAGGATGACATCAAAGATTTGCTATCATTATCCATTGAGCGGGAGGGGGGAGAAGGAAGTACATCACATTTTGTGTGCATACAGTTCTGCAAGTGACACAGTCATCTATCTTGCAGTGCAAGACTTAACCATCTGGCCATCTTTTATAATGGGATAAAGAGGACCGTTGGTGGCACTGATAACTTACTATATGCCCATGGATGCATATGTGGATCTGCCACATGGCTGCTGCAATCTTCAAGGTTTTCAAGTCTCAGGAAGGTCCAGTAATACTGGCGCAATATTTTGATTTACAAGTTCTGTTCAGTCCCCTAACAAGCTGGTCCATGTGGGGCATGCATCCTACTTCGTTCTGCAATTATGTTCGTGGTCATGTGGTTTTGTTCCTGGTCAATCCCTGTTTTCGTTTACCCACGGGCGTGATTACTTATTATTTATTTATTTATTTATTTATTTATTTATTTATTTATTTATTGGATTTATACCCCGCCCATCTTCCCAAGGGAACTCTGGACGGCTTACATAGGCTGAATGAGTCAGTGGACAATACACTATGCACCAACAACAGTATAAAAACAGCATTAATAATCAACTTAGGCATCTTGAAAAGCATTCGAAGGCTCAGCAGCAGCAATGGTTGAGCGGCAATGGTTGAGCGAGCATATAGATGGTGGAGGGAAAAAAGGAATCAAGCTAAACCGCCAAAAGCCTCGCTAAAGAGCAGAGTTGTATTGTGACAACTGTTACTTCACGTCCTTGTTTCGTGACAACTACTGGATTTCCCTGCCTTTGTTTAGCCTTTTTTTTAAATTGCCAGGCTTCCGTTTTTCGATATTTCAAATCCCTGATGCGGGTGCGTGGGCTGTCTCAGGAAGCCCAACAGGGGAAGCCAGGTGAGCCCTCACCACTTGCCGCAGGTGAGCGGTGGTGGCAGCGTGAGCAGTGGGCGAGACACCTGAACTTAGCCGTCTGCGGGCTGACAGGCGAGAAGACAAGGAGAGCTCAGCCCCACCTCCGGGACCCGAGGAGGACACACCTACACCTGACAGTGGCTCTCCGCCTGTCCATTCAAGAGCCGCCTTCTCTTGCAGGGACTGGCGGGCAGCTGAGCCTGGTCTGATGCAGGAGTTCCAGTTGGCTTTCCCGATTGTCAGAGTATTCCTAGAGCGAAAGGGGGAAACAGCCATTGCCATTACTTCATGTCCCTTGTCTCAGAACAGGAACCGGAACAGAATTCCCCAGCCCCGGAGCAGGTACGGCTCGTCACGCTCTGTTCCCGGTTCAGGGGGCGTGGTTGGGATGAGATTCTGCTGTCACGCTATGGACGTGAAGTAACCTTTTTTCGTACCGGTCCCAAGCGGGACAGCAAAGAAGGACAAGAGGGACGTGAAGTAACGGCCCTAGTTGAAGAGGTTAAAATAGGAAATACAGTAAGAGACATTTCAGAGTACAGGCCGAGTTTCCACACAACACCCGCGTAGTTGAGCTGATCCCAGATGCTGTGGGCACACTCATCAACAGGTTCCTTGGCAAAGCATCTCATGGGGCTTCTCCACATGGGGTTCCCTGAGGGGCTGAGGCATTGAGATGGGGAGAGAGGGATCCAGGCCCCTCTGCAGACAGATTGAAGCCCTGGACTCACTGCCTCCCCCTCTACATAGCCTCTGGCCTTTTCAACATCCTACAGCCGCACCATATTACCAACCCTGGGTTCTTCTTCCAAAGAGAAATTCGTCACACTGAAACTCAGCGTGCATTAAAACAACTACAAACCATTAGACAGAAGCCAGAAGATCTTGAAGGAGAATGCTACTGATGGAATCACTTGTGTTTGTGGAATGAATTTGCAGTTCAAGAGTGAGCCGCCATTCAGTCGCTATTGTAGGGTGCTTAGTGCCCAGCTTCCGTTGATTCATGATGATACACTTTCCAATATCTTGTCTGGAGGAGGGAGATCAGATTATAGTTCGCCAATACTTCTCATCTACTCCGGCTGCCATTTGGATCTTGGATGTAAAGCCTCTTCGTGGCCTGGGATCAGAATATCTCAAAGATAGCCTCCTTTCCATTAGAACCTTCTTTATGCTCCATCTTTTGGCTCTCCACTTTGCAGTCCTTTCAGTAGCGGCACCTAGAATACGGAATGCCTCTTTTATTTATTTATTTATTTTAGAATATTTTTACTCCACCTTTCTCCTTGGAAAAGAACCCAGGGCAGCTTTTAGGGAACAACATCCTGGCCCCATCACTGTTTCCAGTGAACTGCAAAGAGGATTCATGTCCATCCGACATTAATTAAAAATATTATTTCTGAACTTCATTGTGATTTTTTTTCATTTGCTCGTTTTTTAATTATTATCCAATTGCAAGTTCACTGATGTTGCTTTGACCATTATTTAAAAGGATAAGACAGCAGCGGGGGTCGGGAGAGAATTAGGGTGAGATTTGTTTTTGTTTTTTTCACACACTGTTAATTTTTATAAGGTGTTTCAAATCAATTCCATAGTAAACATGGTACTCTTGGTATTATTTTGGAACATGAATGTTTTGTATGGATTAACAATTATGTTGCTAATTGGAAAAAAAAGTTTCCTATTTAGAAATGAGGTCAGATTTAACTCTTGGGAGGTTATGTGGTATATTGTTCTACATCTGGCATGTAAATAGATGTGTGTGTGGCTACTTAAAACGGCAGGCATTTGTGGGCTTCCTCTGGATGTGTTAGCAATGTAATCCATGCAAGAGCCGTGAAAAGCGGCTGCCATGTGTATAGGAAAGGGGGAAGGCTGTACATTCATTACACTGTTGTTGTTTTCCCTGAGTCCCTTAAGCATGTCAACATCTAGTCAAAGCTATTGCTTAGATTATGTTGCTGTTACATGGAGGGGAGGCCTGTGTGAACAGCAGACCAACATGTGTTTCCTGAAGGATATATAAAACCACAGTTCTGTTTATTCAATGGGAGACAACAAAACTGACGGTAGGTTCACCAGGGAGTTTTAGGCCCTGACAACACTGGCAGTATTTAAGGCCTGCTGACTCTCCACCACCACTGTAGCAAAGCCTGAAAAGGTGACTTGTTTGGACTTCAAGTCCCAGAATCCCTCAACCATCCGGGCCAGGGGAAGTCCTACAGTACAGCAATTCCCAACCTGGGGCATGCGGCTCCCAGGGTAACAACCAGAACATTTAGGAGTATTGGGGTGGGGTGGGGGGAGAGAGAAAATAGAATAATGGCAGGAAAAGGCACCCATGTCCTGGCCCGCAACTAGGGTCTCTGTCACCCGGGGCAAAGGTGGATTGCGAGCCCATGGGTTAGTGAGGGAGGTGTCAGCAAGTTTTACTATTCTAATATACATTAAATTATTAAAACTGATTTTGAATTGGTTTGTAATTTTCTTAAACTGAACAACATAAGCTACAGAAATATATTACAGTCATGATTGGCTTAAAAGTTTTCAATCAACTGTTTTTAATCTTTGTTAAAATTAATTAATTTAATTTTTACATATGACTGATTTTTAGCTTTAAGACTTGAAAAGTGTAGTAAACGAAGGTCCAGCCTCTGGGTCTTTCTAGCACATTGGTTTTTCAGCTTCCTCTACTTGCCATTAGAGATGGGCATGAAACAAATGTTTTTGTTCCGTTATTCATTATTCGTTTTGTTACGTAATGAATTGAATAACGAACCTGGCGATGAAATTGGAACGAAACAAACCGAACCAAGAAAATTAGGTTTGTTATGTTTCGTTTTCGTTAATGGCGACGCACAATGAAAAGAGCTCTTTTAAATGTTAAAAAACGTCCTGAATATCCGTAAAAACCCAGCAATAATTATTTATTCTGCCTGATAATACCTACCAGGGAGGTTTGGGGTCCTTAAAACGTGCCTTTATGTGCTTTCTCAGATCGCTGTATTTTTTTTTTTCCTTTAAGGGGAGTTAGGGGACATCAACCCAAAATGGCTGCCAGATGCCTAATATTGATTCCTTGGGTATTAAAATGCCCAGGACATCCGTAAAAACACAGCGATAATTATTTATTCTGCCAGATAATACCTACCGGGGGGGGTTGAGGTCCTTAAAACATTTGTTTTTGTCTTTCTCCCATTGTGATGTATTTTTCTTTTCCCTTTAAGTACGACACAAAATGAATGCCAGCCACAAAATGGATGCAAGCCATGTGATGGGATCATGTAAATTCTTGGATAACTTCAACCAACAGCATGCCCAGGTTACAGACTGGGCAGGTCTGGCAGCCACAGAGGGCATAAAAAGCTCTGGCACCCCCCGTCCTCCTTGCAGTCTGCAGTGGGAGTTAGGTTGTGGTGGGATTGCTGTTTCTGCAACTCATTATTTTCACTTTAGGCCAGTCAGGTAGGTGTGTGTCTCTGTGTTCCTGCTGGCTGCAGCCTGGCTCTTAGGGGAGAGAAAGAAGAGATTTCTCTCTAGCTTCAGTCTTGCAGCCTCCCCGCGTGCGCACTGTGTAGTGCATACCTCTCGGTGAGTACCCTCCCCTGCTCCTCAGTCACTCTGCGGCTGCCTTGCGCCCTAGGCAACACCCGCCGCTGCCTTGCAGCCTTCCTGCATTCCTAGTCTATACTGTGTCTCTGCAAGCATCAATTTTTAAAAGTGTTTTCCCTCTAGTCTGGGGCATTGGGTGACGCCCGCGCACAGAAATGCTTTAAAAATCGCACAAAGTGGGTAAAAATGAAAAATGAATTAACGAACCAACAAAACGATTTTTGTGAAATTCACGAAAAACGAAAATGAACCGAACCAAGCCCCTCAACGAAACGAAATGAAACGTCATTTTTTCAATTCGTGCCCATCTCCACTTGCCATCTGTCAGTCCAGGAACACTCCTACACAGCCGTGCTGGAGTATGAGAGTGGCTTGCCAACTAGGCTTATTTGGACTCCTCCCTGCTTGCCTTGCCAGCGCTCTCACAAGTCAAGCCTGGTGCCCAAAAGGAGCAAGCTATCCCCTGGTGGGGGCACACCAAATTCAGGACTACCTTTGCTCCTACCGGACTCCACGTCCTTCATGCTCCTGCTGCCATCGTGGGGTGGCCCCAGTGAGCTGCTCTTCAGCCAGAGTGCAGAAGAGCCATCCTTGTTGTGGGTTTGGTTGTGGCTTCAGGGCATGGCATGATGGCAGGAGCAAAACTGGCAGTGGTAGCGGCGGGCGAGGGCAACTGCTTGGCCAGAGCCTCCACCAGGCGTGGAGGAAAGGAAGCAAGCAAAAGAAAAAAAGGCAAGAGAGAAGCAAGTGGGGGGTGGAAATACCTCGCAGGGCACCTCAGGGCACATGCCCCACACGCCCTCCCCACCCCAGCTGCAGCCCTGCATACACCCATCATGCAAGGCATATGTGCAAACATTGTGAAAGGAGGGCTGCACACGAACATTCCCTCTGTCTGAGACGAAGGATTAGAGGGTGTCACTTCCAAAAGGTAGTGTGCTTCCTGCCTGCAAAGGTCACCTAGCAGTTTTCCCCAAGGAAACAAGCTGTACTTAGAGGGTGATGATGACTTCCCAGTGCCTATAAAAGCTCTGGTGCACTGCAAGAGTTGGACCTATTGTTTGGACATGTCTGTTAACTGCCCAGAATGTCTGAGTCCACCCGGACATTTTCCATTCCTCTGTTGGAAGAGCCTAGGTTTGAATAGAAATGTGTTGCATCTGACCTGGAGGGACTTTTCACTTGGCAGTCCAGAGAGGCCCTGGGTCTGCAAAGGACTACGTACACATTGTTTTTTCCTGTTCCTGTGTTAATAAGCCTCGTTATTCAACCAAGACTCATCATGGAAGGGGTGGGGGCAGATCACACAATGACTATTAATTACCAACATTGTGCCAATACAAAAAGTCCAATGTATGGAAACGGGCTGCCAAGGGAGTAAGGATCGGGAAGCAGTGCTATGGTGATAAACTCTGCCCCCTGGAACAAAGGGATGCTAGGAAAAAAACATATGCTTTCAGAAGTAATGAAAAGGTTCGAAAAGCTAGAAAATAGGTCACCATGCCAAGCAAGGCAAGAAGAGCCTTGTAGGAGTGGCAGGAAAAATATCTGTGGCATCAGTGAGGAAGCTGATGCATTAAGGAGGACAAAGGCTGCATCGGAAGAGCCCAAATTCTTATGAAACCTGGCAGAAAGGGCAGCAGCTGACTGAAAACTGGAAAACAGACAATGGTTTAAAATGACCAAGCTTCACTAAAGAGCGGGGAAGCTGGAGCTAGGCTGCAAACAAATGACAACAGAAGAGATGCCAAAAGAATGGGAATGAATGAGGTGGAACTGTATTTGGAGTGCTTGCCATCAAATATGTTCTCCCGCCAAACCTTTTTCCATGCCAATCTCCTCCACAGGAAAGCAGAAGCAAACACGCTCCTCTGGTTATTCCTCTGAATCAATACTTCCACAGGACTACGTTTTCCTCAGTGCCAAAAGTGTACAGAAATAATTCAGACGGAATTCAACACAAACATCTTCTAATGATCATAAACGGACCATCGGGTTTGGTGGTTCATTACATCTTTACAATCTGAAGAATTATTTGGGGTTCCTCACCTTTGATTAAGTCCACAAAGGCCATACATAAACAGTTCGAACATTCAGCTTTAGAGGTGATAGAAACAGGGAATTGGGATTTTTCTATACATACATAGTACCAGTAAAAAGCTGCCCTAGCTTACACATACTACATACTGTCTCCTTAGATGTTCATAACAAAAAAGTTGTGTTTCATGCCCCCATTCTATCTTACCATCAAATTTAGAGAGAATTTAGCAAGTTCATCTAAAGGTTCGTGCTGTTGGCCTATCAACCTTCCACTGAGGGTCAGATGTTCGATCGGGAAGCACATGTGTAAGGATTGAATTGTTTCCCTTCCCACAACAAGACTGAGGTAAACGCTTCAGCATTCAGCCTTTCAGTTAAGCCCCTGATTACTCTGCAATGACCAAGCATTGAAAATTTAGATTGTCCACAAATAAAAAACAAATAAAATCTAGCGCTATACCAAACAGATATTTTTCATAAGTGAGGAGGCACCTTTTAAAACATTATTATGTATTATGACCTTGATTCATAGGATGTGAAAAGGGTTCGCTGCACTCCTTGACCTCTGAAGATGTCGGCCACAGAGTCTGGCGAAACGTCAGGAAGAAAAACTTCCAGAACACGAAAAACTCACAACTATCAGATCCCGGCCATGAAAGCCTTCGAGAATACATTGGACTGGTCAACTCTCTGTTTGGTTGGAAATGAGCTTCTAAATTCACCTGGTATTACAAAATGAATTCTTATTTTAAGGCATCCAAGCATTTTAAGCTATAGGTTTGCAATGTGCAAATTAAGAGAAATGGGTCTTGTTGTTGAGTTCTAATGGTTCTAGAAGAGACTTGTGCTCCAAAGCTAGAAAGCTAGAACCCTGCCATCTATTATTCAGTGTATTGAGCACATTCCTGTGTACTAAGCACACCAAACTTGATTTTATTAACATCAGTGCCACTGCCAGTAGTTCCCAAACCTCATGGAAGATTCCTGGATTCATTCCCAGGGAAATCTGCCTCACCACCTTCCAAAACCACACCACCTTCCACCCTGGGTCCTTTCAGGAAAGAAAGGCAGAGGGGAAATATTTTAAATAAACAAACAAATAAACAAATAAATTTAAATATATATTTATGGTAACTGTATGTACATTCATGGCATAATTTTATGTGGAGTATAATGTTTATGTAAGTGTTATGCCATAAAATTTCTGTAAATGTATGTCACATTTAAAGGTTACTATCACGACACAGCATTTTCTTGGCACTTGCCTATTGTATTTCCAGGTCCAGAACTAGAGATGGGCACGAAACGAACAATGTTTTGTTTCCGCTTTCATTTTTTCGTTTCATTACATAACGGAACGACAAACGAATTTTGTCTCTAAAATGAAACGAAACAAACAGAAACACCGGAAATTTTGTCGTGCATTTCGTTTCCGTTACTGCAATATGAGTGAATTGCTTAAAATCCTTAAAAAATCACAAAAAAATTGAAATAAATGGTAACGATTATAAAATGGTAACGAAACGAACGAAAACGAAAATGAATTTTTGCAAAAATTTGCGAATAACGGAAACGGACCCTCCAAACGACAAACGACAAACAAAATGCCATTTTTTTATCTGTGCCCATCTCTATCCAGAACTCTCCAGGATGACCAAATGGATGACACAGTCAAAAAGAGAGAGAGAGAGAGAGAGAGACAAGGAGGGGGGAGCTCATCTGTTTTTTATTTTGTTGTTATTGTTGTATAGTATGGTCTCCTACCAACCTTCTGCTGCAATGTGTTGTTCTATAGTTCTAATTTAATGCTGCATTTTATGTTTATGAGCCACCCAGAGAGTGCAATGCTTCTGAAAGGGAAGGCATGGCTGGCTGCATACTGTTGTCCCTGGGAGGCCCCAGTTCACTCCCAGTGCTTTCTCACTCTCCACGGACAAGCTTTCTACATCATACAACAATGAGAGCAGCAGCTTGGGCTGTTACCCCTAGTCCACTTTGTACCACAACAAACTAAAATGTGTAATAAATCTTCTTGCGGTCACGTGGTTTTGTTGCTGTTCCTGCGTCCCCAAGGACGTACTTTTTTGTTACGTAACTTCTGTGACTCCATGGACGGGGTCCGCATCAAAGCACAT
This sequence comes from Phrynocephalus versicolor, assembly GCA_023846285.1. Taxonomy (NCBI): domain Eukaryota; kingdom Metazoa; phylum Chordata; class Lepidosauria; order Squamata; family Agamidae; genus Phrynocephalus; species Phrynocephalus versicolor. The sequence goes on along the minus strand of JAHTLZ010000074.1, from coordinate 6,929,142 downwards.
TTTGTTTTGTTTTCCTACAGCAGTAATTTTTTAAAAAACCAATAGGTAGGTATATCAATATATCGATTTTCATTTGTCATTTGTCGAACTTCAAATACTTCTTTTTTTTCCATGCATAATGGCTTTTCGTACTGTGAATTTACTGTCATGTGGCTGCTCCAAGTAGTGCCACTGGTGGCCCTATGGCAACGGAACAGTTATGCTGCAGATTAAACGGTACCCCATAGGCACATGTACCAGTTTAAAAACCACAACGGAACAGCGACAAGGATTCCACCATCCCGAAGTCAGGTACAAGGAAGATGCACTGAGTTGTGCTTCGGAGGGGCGTGGTCATACTTTATTTTGCTTAAAGCGCTATGGACACGGGGAAACAATTTTAAGGCTTACAGCAAGGATGTTTGCAATAAAATGTGCAATATATGTTGTTCTATAAACAGACATGTAGAAGATATTAGAAGCAACAGACTCCTAAAGGAAGCCATGTAAACACCAGAGCTGCCTCAAAATCCACAGAAGTCATATTTCCAGTCTTTCGTTCTTCATGGCTGCATCCTGTGTGAGGCAAAATTCCCGGTCTCTTTCTGTCTCTTTTGATTTCCATATTACCCAATTCAAGCTCCAAGTACTATACTTTATACAACACATGAGATGAGCTTCTCAGACCTTAATCTCTAGCAAAACAGTCCATTAAAGGAACATTCACCGTAATTAACTCGTTTTGAGGAAATACCAAGGACTGATTCCTGGCTACTATGCAGCGTACAGCTGGTCAAATATGACCACTTGGCAAACATTTTAAAACAATACTGGCACCATCCATCAGCAGATAAATGAGATGGGCACCTTACGTATCAATATGATGTTCTTTCTTTACCAGTCTCAACAAGAGGTATAATGTTAAATGGGCATATCTCCAGTCTCCACTTTAAATCTTATGAACAGCTTTCTTTTGCTGGCAATGTCTTACCCATGTTTTAACTTTGTGGGGCAAGGGGGTTGTTTTGTAAGGAACTAAGGACCAATTATTTCTTCATCAGTTGAAAAGAGAGAGAAAAAAGGCCAAGGCATGATGCAGATGGGAGATGAATGAGGAAACTGAGGTTATTTCTGAGAGTATTTCCAGACAGATTATCCCTCACACTAGTAATTAGAAGGCACAGTGCAATTATTCCATCTTTTCCCTCCTCAACAGAATTTTCTGCAGCAAGTTAAAACGACTGAAGAAGCAGTAGAAGCAAAAGAGGAATTACAAATCTTGTAAAAGGCAGCCAGGTTCTTCCTTTGGTTCTGAATCTCAGGCTGATCCATTATGCTCCTGGGTCAGGCCACTACTAGGTTGACACTGCTTCCCCCCCCCCTTCCATCAATTGCAGCACAAATTAGGAGTCATCAGGACTCTAAACCACAGAGCAGAGAGCATCCCCACCTCCACTGAAGCCCAGAGGAAGGAAGACAGGCACTCAAGATAGTGGTTAAGGCCTGTGGATATCCAAAGTGTGTCTTCAACAAAGCAGTGTCCTGACCTAGAAAAACAATGGATCAGCCTGAGGTCCAGAGCCAACAGAAGAACCTGGTAATCCCTTACAGGGCTAGAGTGTCTGAAAAACCTTTTTAAAGGATTTTTGGCAAACACCACATCCCTGTTTACTTCAAACCCACATCACACTAAGGCAGAGACTCATCCACCCAATGGATGTGATACCGAAACACAAAAGGAGCAATATTGGATATGCGGTCCAAATCAGTGAGGAGTGTGCAGAGCTAAATTATATATCACACAGAAACTAAACAGCCATTAAACAGGAGGATGACCCAACACAGGAGGGGCAACAGCTCCGGACCAGAATCAGCAGTGTGCCTTCATTTGAAGAACAAAAGGACATTCCTTCAAAGATGAGGATGTATTAGACAGAGAAGCCAGGTGGTTCGAGAGAAGACCGACAGAAGACCTTCATGACAGAAGACCTTGAGCAGATTCCGCTGCCTCTTGACTAAAGAATTAAATCAAATACAGGTTAAAAGAGAGGATGTTTTAGGACTAATTGATAAATTGAAGATTAACAAGTCACCGGGCCCAGATGGCATCCACCCAAGGGTTATTAGGGAACTGAGAAATGAAATTGCAGATCTCTTAACGGTAATATGCAACTTGTCTCTTAAAACGGCCACAGTGCCTGGGGACTGGAGGATAGCAGATGTTACACCAATTTTTAAAAAAGGAAGGAGGGGGGCGGGAAACTACAAGCCAGTTAGCCTTACATCTGTCCCAGGGAAGATGGTGGAAAGCCTCATCCAAGAGAAAATCTTAAAACACATAGAAGAACAATGCTTGCTGAGAGAAAATCAGCATGGCTTCTGCAAGGGTAAGTCTTGTCTGACAAATCTTTTAGAATTTTTTGAAAAGGTCAACAGGCACGTGGATTTGGGTGAACCGGTAGATATAGTCTATCTGGATTTTCAAAAGGCTTTTGACAGAGTCCCTCACCAAAGGCTGCTGAGAAAATTGCACAGTCAGGGGATAAGATGACAGGTCCTCTTATGGATTGAGAACTGGTTGAGATCCAGGAAACAAAGAGTAGGTGTCAATGGGAAATTTTCACAATGGAGAGAAGGGAAAAGCGGTGTGCGCCAGGGATCTGTCCTGGGACCGGTGCTTTTCAATCTGTTCATAAATGACCTGGAGACAGGGATAAGCAGTGAGGTGGCCAAGTTTGCAGATGACACAAAACTTTTCTGTGTAGTAAAAACCAGAGAAGATTGTGAAGAGCTCCGGAAGGATTTCTCCAAACTGGGGGAATGGGCTACGAAATGGCAAATGCGTTTTAATGTAACCAAATGTAAAGTAATGCATATTGGGGCAAAAAATCAAAACTTTATCTATCAACTCATGGGCTCTGAGTTATCCGTGACAGATCAGGAAAGAGATCTTGGTGTGTTGGTGGACAGCTCCATGAAGGTGTCTCCCCAATGTGTGGCAGCAGTGAAGAAGGCCAATTCCATGCTAGGGATTATCAAAAAGGGGATTGAAAATAAAACAGCCAACATTATAATGCCATTATACAAAACAATAGTAAGGCCGCACCTGGAGTATTGTGTATAATTCTGGTCACCGCATCTCAAGAAAGACATAGTGGAACTGGAAAAGGTGCAGAAGAGAGCGACTAAAATGATTACTGGGCTGGGGCACCTCCCTTATGAGAAAAGGCTAAAACATTTGGGGCTCTTTAGTCTGGAAAAAAGGCACCTGAGGGGGGATATGATTGAGACATACAAAATAATGCAGGGCATGAGTAAATTGGATAGAGGGAATCTCTTCTCCCTCTCACAAAATACCAGAACTAGGGAACATACACTCAAATTGAGGGCTGGGAGAGTAAGAACAGATAAAAGAAAATATTTTTTTTCACCCAGCTTGTTGTTAGTCTTTGGAACTCCCTGCCACAGGATGTGGTAATGGCATCTGGCCTGGATGCCTTCAAAAGCGGATTGGACAGATTCCTGGAGGAAAAGTCCATCACAGGTTACAAACCATGATGGAGATGTGTAATCTCCGGGCTTAAAAGCGGGGTCCTTCAAGGGCCAGATGCAGGGGAGTGGTATCAGTGGCTTCTATTTCAGGAGAAGTTCAGGATTGTTGACTGGCCCTTGACAAATCTTTATGGGTTGGCTGAGTGGCTGATTATTTTTTCTTTCTTTTCTTTCTTAATTTTTGTTTGCATACCTTCTTGCCTCTTTCTCTTGGAGTTTGCTGCTGCTGCTGTTGTTGTTGTACTTCAAGGGCCAGATGCAGGGGAGTGGTATCAGGAGACAGATATCTAGTCTTATGCGCTCCCAAACGCATCTGGTGGGGCCACTGTGAGATACAGGAAGCTGGACTAGATGGGCCTTTGGCCTGATCCAGCATGGCTCTTCTTATGTTCTTATGTTCTTATGAGAGAGGGGTGAGGGAAGCCATTCATGTGTGTATTGAAAACCCCTCTCTCAACAGAGGCGGGGGGGGCTGGCTCAGACACAGTCTATCTGCCACTTATCATGCTGCCCTTTCATCAATCCCAAGACAAATTAGAACCACTTCACGCCTCCACAGGAAGGCCATGACTAACAACCCATACTTAATGGGTGTTGGGAATAGTTGCGTAGATGGGATTTTCACACAGCCCAGGCCATTGTACATCTAACTAGCCTACTTAGGCCACTGTCAACCTAACAAGCTGATTCAGGCCACCGTCTACCTAAGGACCCTATTCAGACCAGGGTGAGGTGAAAGCAAGGTGAACAATAAATTGAAGGCCCTGCCACTAACCTTCCTCAGACTGACAAAGCTGCTTGGATGAGTAGTGAAATGTTTCGATCTCTCAAGAAAACAAGTCCAGTTCCCATGACTCAGCTTCCAGATAACCTCAGCTGGATGACTGAGAATCTTCACAGACATCTATTACAGCGAGATTTCCTGTTCATGCCTGTGTAGACCAGTTAGAAAAGATTCTGGCCATTTATTCAGCCCTCGTCTTTAGCTTGTTTGTGTATTGACTTGTGGTGTATTAAATCTTTGGAGTGTATTAAATCTTTGGAGGGCTTGCAGATGGCATTCAGAGAACAAGTGATGTATTTCAGACCTCTGCAATGGATCAGAAACCACATGAGGTTCTCAGCTGTGCTGTAGGGAAAGTGCTTTGTGTTTCATGCTGTTCTTTCAGGTTTTGTCTTCACTGTTATAGAACTTTGTTTGACATCAAGGAAGCCATTTTTAAGGAACAATTGCTTGCTTGCATCTGGAAATTAGGCATAAATCAGATGCAGATTCCAGCTGATGTTCTTTCCATTGTACTAGATGTCCAGAACTAAATGTGACTTTTAATCATCAAGCAAAGGACTTTTTGACCAAAATATAGAAACCTTGTGTCCTTTTGAAGCATGGTGTACATCTAAATCACCCTTTAAATTTCTGCCCAACATGGGTGAGTAAATTCTGGTAATTATACATTCTGGTACATCATTCTCCTTTCTATTATCATCTTACTGGAAATCGGATTTTGTGCATGGGTAGATTAGTTTTTCAGACAGACCCAGTAAAACATTTTCTATAACACATGAAATGGGTTAGTAATACAGGTGTACCTTGGTTTAAAAAATTAATGTGTTCTGTGGTATGCTTTGTCAGGTGGAAATTCCATAAACTGGGAATGCATGGAGGCACAGTGCATCCTGGGAAAGGAAGTCCTTTAAAGATAATCATAAACTGAGGTTTCTCAGAAAAAAACCTTTGTAAATGGAGGCATTATTTTCAATGGATTTACTTTTGTGAAGCAAAAATTTCATTAACAGAGGGTTTCTGAAACCCAGGCACACCTGTATTCAATTGTTCATTGCAGAGAAGTGTGTGGGTGGGTGTGGGGAGGAATCTTAAATGAGGGTTCTGGTGCGATTAGTTCCAGAGTTGAACAAGTTTGGTATTTTCTCTCCAAGAAAACAGCTGCCTAGATGCCCTAAACACATCCGACCTTGCCTGATTTCAGAGGCTAAGCAGGGCCAGGCCTGGTTAGTACTTGGATGGGAGACCACCAGGGAATACCAGGAGCTGTAGGCACCTGGAGTAGGAACTGGCAAACCACTCCAGTATTCCTGCCAAGAAAACTCCATGGACATGGGGTCATGAAGAGTTGGTCACAACTGTAAGGACACAACACGCACATCCAAGAAAACAACAAGACTATATCTCAATAAGTAACAGTTTCCCAAGGGTAGAGCATTGATCACATAAAATCGCTACAATACAGACTGGAAATTATGTCCTTGAAGACCAACTCCATGGTGTAAGGAAGTGACTTTGAAAGCACACTCTTCCCAGCTTTAAAATTTAAAATTCTACTTTGTATTTAACCATAAGAAATTAGAGATCTGTCTTCAATGCAGTAAAACATTGAACTAATTATGCATTATAGGTCAGACATGTCTTCTAATGTGGAGTGAAACTATAGTAAAATCAATAACTTTAAAAAAAATAGTAATAACATAGACAAAAGTAAAATAAATAGAGTCTATCCTGCTTGTGAACGCACATTTACACATGGACGACATATTTATAATTACGCCTCCATATGTTATCTGCAAAAACAATTTTACTAAATAGCTCACCATACATCAGCCATTGTGACACCAAAATACCCTGTCCATTAATCAGTGCGAGTGAAATTTCATATGTCTATTATTTCAGAATGTTTGCTATTAGTTGCAGATATTGCCTGAAGCATGAGTAAAGCAAAGCAAAGCAGTGTTCTACTTATGGTATATACCGCCCCATACCACTTCAAGTAGTCTCTGGGCAGTTTACAGTTTAATTACAGTATGCAGGCTACACATTATGTACCATTATGTGTTGCATTTGCTCACAGTCCTTTGTTACTAATGAATGTGTCTATACCATAAGATGGTAAGCTAATAACAGGCAACCATGGCATAGTAGTGTATGATGATCCACAGCAATCCTTAAACTTCTGCCCTTCCCTCTTCCCTCTCCTTGGTCAGTGAAGAAAGCATTGGAAGTTTCATTTTTTTTTTTTTACAAAACATATTTTCACATCTTGACTGCCTTCCTAACTATATTTAATCTTAACTAGGGTTTATGGAGACAAGTCAGATTTGTAAACAGCTTGAAAACAACAAGCCATGGTTAATTAAAAAATGGGACAGAAGACCATATCAGAGGAGAATGGGGGGGGGGGGCATGTGAGACTGAGGCGCACACATATTCATTTTCATAATGTATGGATTAACACTAGATCTGTGTGCGACGTTAACAACGAACCAAGAGATTCATCAAACATTGCTGATTTGTTGATTTAGATCGGTTCAGGTTCATCCAGACTGGAGAACCCCAACTTTCCCAGACCAATGAATTATGAGCAATTTACAAACCTCCGAATAATGTTTGTTTGTTTGTTTGTCAATTAGCATGTCAGCCAGCCAGAGGTCCTCTGCATATGTCTCCAGCTCTCAGCTGGACTTCAACAAACCACAACTAAAAGTGAACTACCATTTGGGGCATTCTTCACGCCCATTCCTAATTAGAAGTGCTGTATTTCAAACCTAGATCTCTCTCTGCCTTTGCCTTTGCCTCTCTCTCTCTCTCTTTCTCTCTCTCTCTCTCTCTCTCTCTCTCTCTAACAACACATTCACATTTGGAACAGAGGTCTGTGCCTAAAAGATTCATCTTTTCGGTTAATGTAAGTGGACCCCCCATATTCACTGATTCATTATCCACTGATTCAGTTATCCACAGTTGGCAGAGGAAAAATAAATAATTCAGCAGGCACAAAGCAAGCTACTGTCACAAAGAGCAGCTGTAAAGCAAGCTAATGTCAAAAAGCAAGCTACTGTTACAAACAGCAGCTGTAAAGCAAGTTACTATCACAAAACAGCAGTTTTGGGGAACATTTTGGCATTTTCTCTTATCCACGGTTTTCATTGTCCACGGGAAGGTTTGGAACCAATCCCCAGCAGATACTGGGGTCATACTGTATTCTTTTAAAATCAGAAAGGTGGAAGAATGTGGAACGAAAATGAATGATACTGGAGGAAGCTGCAATAACTAAGTGTTGGCTGAAAGAAATTTCACACAGAAATTACACCCACACACTCTTTAATTGGTCCAGCTCACCCTCCCTCTTTTTTCCTGTTATTATGTTGTTTCTATTTCTACATACCATTAGAAAGCTATGATTTGAGAGACATTATGGGGTACTTGTATTTCATGTAATATCTTCAACTGATTGATTGATTGTGTTACCATTCTCCTTCCAGTGGGGACTTAAGGTCAAGTACGGTAATAGTTACAATTCACCAGTAATTAAAACATACAGATTAAAATTTGTAACTACCATGTACAAATATTGAAAAATATTACACAGTAATACCTTGATTTATGAGCACAATCCATTCTGGAAACATGCTTGTAAACCAAAGCAGTTGTACAGCAAAGTGAATTTCCCCATAAGAAATAATGGGACCCCCACAGACCACATACTGTACACACAAAATGCCAAAATCCACAAAAGAAGTTGGCTAGAAGTCCACGTCCACACCAGGGTTTAGGTACCTGGCTGTGGAATCTGCTCTGCTTGGGACTAAAACCTGGATTTGCTGTGTTTTTAATGTAACAATAATAAAGTGCAATTTGTAGTCCTATACATACTTGATTAGCTGCTCTGTGACTAGAAATGTTTTGAAAAATAAGAAAGGATGTTGAAAACAAATTAAATAAAATTACTCTCCTTTGAAAACATCCTGGCTGGTGCAAGGGAGACCTTCCTTCGTTTCTCCTCCCTCCGCTTTTGAGGGTTGCCTGAGAGGGAAAATTCCAGACAATCCCCCACAATCCAGCCTGGAGGGAGGGAGGGAGGGAGGGAGGCAAAACTGGCTGACTCGTGATCATGTGACCTACTCCAGTGCTTATATTGCAAGACACTGCTCATTGATCAAGGCAAAATTAAGAGGAAACGTTTGCTTGTCTTGCAAAACATTCTTAAACCAAGGTAAAGTAGTACCTTGTCTAAAGGAATTAATTCATTCCAAATGAAATTATGTTAAGCAAATTTTCCTTTATACAAATTTTCCATAGGAATGCATTGAAAACAGAGTAATCCCTAATCGCGACCATTTTTATGTTGTACAGATTCACCCCATAGGCGATTCTGTTAAGCAAAATTCCCCTATCTCCGGAATTGTTTATGTTGTACAGATTTTAGGTTATACAAACTGTTTATTATACGAGGGTCCACTGTATTACTGGATTAAAACTATAAATTAGATTTTTTTAAAAAATCTTTCCATCTTCATTTCCATCTGCCCTGTCGACTCCCCAAAAAGCATAAGAACATAAGAACATAAGAAGAGCCATGCTGGATCAGGCAAAAGGCCCATCGAGTCCAGCTTCCTGTATCTCACAGTGGCCCCACCAGATGCGTTTGGGAGCGCATGAGACTAGATATCTGTCTCCTGATACCACTCCCCTGCATCTGGCCCTTGAAGTACCCTGGTTTCTCCATCATGGTTTGTAACCTGTGGTGGACTTTTCCTCCAGGAATCTGTCCAATCCCCCTTTGAAGGCATCCCGGCCAGATGCCATCACCACATCCTGTGGCAGGGAGTTCCATAGACTGACAACGCGCTGGGTGAAAAAATATTTTCTTTTGTCAGTTCTTACTCTCCCAGCCCTCAATTTGAGTGTATGTCCCCTAGGTTCTGGTATTTTGGGAGAGAGAGAAGAGCTTCCCTCTATCCACTTTATTCATACCCTGCATTATTTTGTATGTCTCAATCATATCCCCCTCAAGCACAGTTTTTCCAGACTAAAGAGGCCCAAATGTTTTAGCCTTTCTTCATAAGAGAGGTGCCCCAGCCCAGTAATCATTTTAGTCGCTCTCTTCTGCACCTTTTCCAGTTCCACTATGTCTTTCTTGAGATGCGGTGACCAGAATTATACACAATACTCCAGGTGGGGCCTTACTATTGTTTTGTATAATGACATTATAATGTTGGCTGTTTTATTTTCAATCCCCTTTTTGATAATCCCTAGCATGGAATTGGTCTTCTTCACTGCTGCCACACATTGGGGAGACACCTTCATGGAGCTGTCCACCAACACACCAAGATCTCTTTCCTGATCTGTCACTGATAACTCAGAGCCCATGAGTTGATAGATGAAGTTTGGATTTTTTGCCCCAATATGCATTACTTTACATTTGGTTACATTAAAATGCATTTGCCATTTCGTAGCCCATTCCCCCAGTTTGGAGAGATCCTTCTGGAGCTCTTCACAATCTTCTCTGGTTTTCACCACACTGAAAAATTTTGTTTCATCTGCAAACTTGGCCACCTCACTGTTTATCCCTGTCTCCAGGTCATTTATGAACAGATTGAAAAGCACCGGTCCCAGGACAGAGCCCTGGCGCACACCGCTTTTCCCTTCTCTCCATTGTGAAAATTTCCCATTGACACCTACTCTTTGTTTCCTGGATCTCAACCAGTTCTCAATCCATAAGAGGACCTGTCCTCTTATCCCCTGACTGAGCAATTTTCTCAGCAGCCTTTGGTGAGGGACTGTGTCAAAAGCCTTATGAAAATCCAGATACACTATATCCACTGGTTCACCCAAATCCACGTGCCTGTTGACCTTTTCAAAAAATTCTAAAAGGTTTGCCAGACATGATTTACCCTTACAGAACCCATGCTGATTTTCTCTCAGCAAGGTTTGTTCTTTTATGTGTTTTAAGATTTTCTCTTGGATGAGGCTTTCCACCATCTTCCCTGGGACAGATGTAAGGCTAACTGGCCTGTAGTTTCCCCCCCCCTCCTTCCTTTTTTAAAAATTGGTGTAACATCTGCCATCCTCCAGTCCTCCAGCACTGCGGCCGTTTTAAGAGACAAGTTGCATATAACCGTTAAGAGATCTGCAATTTCATTTCTCAGTTCCCTAATAACCCTTGGGTGGATGCCATCTGGCCCCGGTGACTTGTTAATCCTCAATTTATCGATTAGTCCTAAAACCTCCTCTCTTTTAACCTGTATTTGATTTAATTCTTTAGTCAAGAGGGGCGGCTCAGGCAGCGGAATCCGCTCAAGGTCCTCTGTCGTGAAGACAGACGCAAAGAAGTCATTCAATTTCTCTGCAATGTCCAAGTCCTCCTTAACCTCCCTTTTTCCTTCCCTCACCATCCAGAGGGCCAACTGGTTCTCTGGCAGGTTTTCTACTTCTAACATATTTTAAGAAGCTTTTATTATTACCCTTTATATTGCTAGCCATGCGTTCCTCAAAATCTTTCTTTGCCTCCCTTATCATCTTCTTACATTTCTTTTGCCAGAGTTTGTGTTCCTTTTTATTTTCCTCATTTGGGGAGGATTTCCATTTACAGAAAGACCTCTCCTTGCACTTTAGAGCCTCTCTAACTCCACTCGTTAACCATGCCGGTGTCCTCTTGGACTTAAATGAGCTCTTCTTTCTTTGTGGTATGCACTTGTGCTGGGGCTCTATTATTGTTGTTTTAAACAGGTTCCATGCACTCTGAAGAGATTGGATTCTTCTAACATTCCCCTTCAATTTCTCTCTAACTAGTTTCCTCATCTGAGGGAAGTTTGCCCTTCGAAAATCAAGGGTTTTTATGTCTGATTTGCTTGACACTCTTCCTCCAACATGCATGGGAAAGCATGGTCACTGTTCCCCAGAGGCTCAGTGACATTCACATCCCTGACCAGGTCCTGAGTATCACACAGTATTAGATCCAGAGTTGCCTGTTCTCGGGTGGGCTCCATGACAAGTTGCTCTAAGGCACAGTCCTTCAGCAAGTCGAGAAACCCAGTTTCTCTTTCTTGCCCGGAGCTCGCACTGGCCCAGTCAATGTGGGGATAACTGAAGTCCCCCATGATTACTATCCTATACCTCTTAGCCACCTCCATGATTTCTCTCCTCATTTCAAGGTCCCCCTCAAGTTTTTGATCTGGTGGACGATAGAATACTCCAACTATCACATCACTCCTGGGACCTGGTAGTTTAACCCACAGTGATTCTATGGTGGAGTCAGACCCTCTGTCCATCTCCATTCTGCTGGATTTTACCCCTTCTTTGACATAGATGGCCACTCCTCCTCCAACCCGCCCCTCTCTATCCCTTCTATAGAGTTTATAGCCTGGGATTGCTGTATCCCACTGGTTCTCCACAGTCCACCAGGTTTCTGTTATGGCTATTATATCTATGTTATCCCTAGCTGCCAAATATTCAAGTTCTCCCATCTTTGCTCGGAGGCTTCGAGCATTGGCGTACAAGCACCTGTACAGTGGGTCCCGCAACAACAGCTGCTGCCTTGTTCTTTTCCCCTCACAGCTTTTATTTTCAGTAGACAAACTGTCACAGTTTCTCCCAGTGCTAATACCTGCTATGTCATCTCTATGTGATTCTCTACCCTCTCCAACCTCATTCCCCGAGGATGAGGTGTTCCAAACCGGATGCCACTCAGCTCCTGTTGGCTTTCCCCCAGTTATCAGTTTAAAAGCTGCTCTGCTGCCTTTTTGAGGTTGAGTGCCAGCAATCTGGTCCCATCATGATTCAAGTGCAACCCATCCCTCCTGAACAGGTTTGGCTTGTCCCAAAATGTCCTCCAGTTCCTGACAAATCTAAAGCCCTCCTCTCAACACCATCGCCTCATCCACGCATCTCTAAAGAGGAAGCTGATGGCGGAAGGAAAGGAGGGAAAGGAGCTCCCTAATATGGGAGCAGCCACAGAAAAGGCCCTCTCTTAAGCCCTCACATATGCTCTGTAGGAGGTTGTAGTGAAGCCTAATGCCTTTAATATTGAACAGAATAGAGAACCATCACACCTACTAGCCATGGATAGTCTCACTTTCCATGGAATTATTCCCCCCCCCCTTTTAAAGCTACCCATATGGTTATCATGACAACATGGAGAAGCAAATGCTTCAGTCTTGGATAGCTGCTGTATGAAGAAACACCTCCTTTTTATCTGCCTTAAATTGCCATTCAACATCTCTGGAAGAACACAGATACTAATACAATATTAAGAAAGTTGGTGTCACTCTACCCCAGTGACTTCCAAATTTTGGGTCCCCAGATGTTCTTGGATTAAAATGCCCAGCAGCCTTTGCCTCCAGCTGTGCTGGTGAGGAGTGAAACTATAGTAAAACCAATGACGGGCGATAGATAGATAGATAGATAGATAGATAGATAGATAGATAGATAGATAGATAGATAGATAGATAGATAGATAGATAGATAGATAGATAGATAGATA
>JAHTLZ010000074.1:6888280-6909151 GCA_023846285.1 Phrynocephalus versicolor | reverse complement strand
AAAAAATAGGTTAATTAGCCACAAGCAGTGGCTTCCAATAATGCCCCTGCTTTACCTCAGTCGCAGTGAATTGTAACATAGGCGTCCTCTTAGAGCTACTTTTGCCATATTAAAATATAAAACAAAGTGATTTAAGAAGAGGAGAAAGAAATGGCAGCTTCCAGAAAGCAGCTGGGACATCTCCCAGTATCAAAATATACAATGACAACACGAAGCCTCAAAAAATTGAGGAAAAGAAAAGAAGGAAGATGTTTTAAGTAACTTGTCAGTTTTTTTTTGTTTTGTTTTTGGGGGTTTTTTTTTGTCCATTTGCTGTCTAGAGACGTGGTCCTTTGAAGGATTCCCAGTCACAGTTGGGGGTAGCTGGAGGTGGTGGGGGAGAGATAATTCACTGTGGTAAGATTTAAAAGCAAAAAGAAATAAAGAAATTTTGATGAGGGGTGGAATCAAAGGGAATGTGTCTTTCTCAGAATACCCAACAAGAAACAAGATGTTTTATTCACTGTTTATATTATAAAGCATAAAAATAGCTCAGCTTCTGGCTATTATCATTCCAAGTGAAAATCATCACGCTTCAGAGCCTTGACTCAGTACCATTTAAGTCTAATACATCTCCTCCCTTCTTCATTGGGAGTAATGGAGCATCCAATTTTGGTTAACAGAAGTTTGCAAAGTCACTTTCCTTCATATTTCTTCACACTCGCTAGCACACAGCTGTCTTTCACCTTCTGCAAAGGGCTCCTTTTATGGCTCTTAGAAGATGGAGTTTGGGAAGTAAGAATCCAATATCCCTTATGCTAACCCAATCCATCAACAGTAACTGGAGAAACTCTCTCCTTGATAGTCAGGAGTAGGATGGTGATGATGGAACTTCATCTTTGCTGTGAATGAAGAAGAAACTGCTAATATCTAGTGGTCTGGATCCAGCTCTTCTCTTTTTAAAAAAACAAACCTGCTTCTAATGCATGGCACAAGTTGAACCATGGGCACAAGTGTGTGTCAAATGCATATTGAAATGTTATGCATTTCAATGCACACGTTATGCAAATGTTATGAAATGGTAAGAAATGGTAAGAGCCTCGTGGTGCAGTGGTTAAATGCCTGTACTGCAGGTAAAACTGTGCTCACGGCCTGGGGTTCAATGCCAGGTAGCCGACTCAAGGCTGACTCAGCCTTCCATCCTTCCGAGGTCGGTGAAATGAGAACCTAGTTTGCTGAAGGGGGGGCAATGTGTAGCCTGCATACTGTAATTAAAACTGTAAACCACCCAGAGACTACTTGAAGTAGTATGGGGCGGTATATAAGCAGACCACTTTATGACTGGTTCCAAGCAATGCAGTGCCCATACATGACTTTCTCAGTTGGATAAACATTGAATTCAGCTCCATGGTTGGCCAGTCTAGCAAATATTGTATATGGGAAAGCCTAGATACTAACGTTGACTTCCATATCTAGAACAGGATATTTTTTCAGAGAGAGAGAGAGAGAGAATGTGTGCTTAGATAAGCAAAGGGAAATCACACAGCCATCAAAAACAGGCAAGGTATTGTGTCACTTCAAGACGTATTGAGTTGTAGCTTCCAGTTGTCCCTGGAGCAGAAATCATTGATGTAATTACCTTGAGATGTTAACTTACCTTGAGCTCTTAAAACTATGAGAAGTGATCTTCCACTCACTCCAGGTTTCTGCGAATGTAGCCTTGTTTCACCCGAAATGGCCGTTGCTGATCTCCATTGGTTCAGAAGATTCCACCCACTTACATTTTTTAAAGAAAAGGGAAACAAACCCGCACCAAGTTAATTAAAACCTACAAGCAGAAGGACTAAGGACTTTGTCATTTTTATATCAAAGTGGCCTACACAATTATATTATATTCCTAACCATTCCACTGAAAGAGAAATACCCCTCCCCAAGAAAAAGGAACCCCCTCCCAAAAGGAATAATGCCTAATGATTCCTTGCAACAGAAATGTCACCTTAGAAGGCATTGTTGGAGCCCCACAACTTACTTCTAATACCTACACAACTAAATTGATAATAATAGCTATGTGGATATACTTGAGAGCAGCAAGAACTAAAAGTTAGCAAAACTCCGAGTTTGCTTCATACCACTTTTGGATTTATTTTGTTTTAAAAGCCTCACTGTTTTGTGTGGGGGGTTTTTCCCCCTTCTCCAGGTCTTGGGGGAAAAAAATCAAACTGTGGAACATTCCTGCCGCAAATACACGTAACCTTTCCCATCTCAGTTCCACATAGGGCAAATCAAAAGCAGCTACTGCTGCAACAACAACAACAATTACATGCCTATTGAAGATGAGGAGGACCCTGCCATGAAATAAAAAAAAAGGAGGTGGAGGTGGCATGTAACACACAGCCAGTGCAAATGAACACACAGGCACTTGAAGCCAGACGGTGAAGCATTCAAAACCTTTTCCCTGATAGCTAAATCTGCCCATTTTCTTTCTTCCCACACATTCAACTTGTTTTAAATCCCGAAGTTCTTTTCTGACATCTTTCAGAAGAAATTTGCCAAATTTGGTAGGTTACAAACACAAACTGAGGTAACGCAAACTTTCATCCTGGTTCCCCTTTCACGGTGCACTTTGCCTACATTCAGGCTCTGCTTAACGCGGATGTGTGTGCAGGACTCACACCCAGCTTCACAGTTTATGTGTCCTATGAACAGGGAATTGGCCAGGAATCCATTTTTCCTCCTGCAGCTCGACGGAGGCGGCCAGGTTTGGATTTCACTAATGCTTCTTCCATTCTGAACATATGAGCCCAGCAATCATAGCTGTTGATTACATTTCCAACGCATGCCAAGTCTTGTCATTTCCATTGTAATTAATGTAAAGAAAACATCAGAGTCTGAAAACAAGGCATCATGAAACACATTTTCTTGATCCCCTGTCCTCTCTCTCTCTCTCTCTCTCTCTCTCTCTCTGTGTGTGTGTGTGTGTACGCATTTTATTAAAATTAACTGAGAAAACATGACCTCAGCAAAGTTATCAAAGGAGAGCAATTACGGGAGTATGCGCCATATTATTTCAATTAGGTAAGTGCTCACAGTGGTTTTGCTCAGAAACAGCACAAAAACTACTGTTCAGCCCACGATTCCCACTGTTCACGTTGATAAATTATTCCAGCATCGCCATTTCATTCGGCAGGTTTCTTTCTGGATCGAGGCCAGACACAACAGACCCCAAAAAGATTTATAAGCACCACGGTGGAAAGGCAAAGAAGAGCTGGAGGCTTGACCCATCATTTGTTTAAACTGGGAATAGAACAAAGGAGGAGGGGGGAACTGCAAACCTAGCAGGCCAAACTTTACAGGCTTAAAAAAAAAATGAAACTCAGCTCAAATAATATCTTGCTCAAGTCCACAAAACTATTTTGAAGGATGGGGTGTTAAGGACATTTAATTCAGTCCCACTAAAATCCAGGAACATCATTTTCTAGGAAATAAATCCCTTAAAACGACTGCCTAGCAGTGGTGGTGAACCTTTGGCACCTCAGGTGTTTTGGACCACAACTCCCCTAGTCCTTTGTCACTGCCAATACAGGCTTGGAATTCTGGGAGTTGTGGTCCAAAACATCTAGAGGGCTGAAGGTTTGCCACCACTAGGCAATACAATCTGCCAGCAAGGCTCCCCATCGTGTCCCATCACCAGAGGCAAAACATTAATCAGAGTCACAGAAGAACGGCTTCTTATCACCATCGTCATGTTAGAATTGCGTATAGATCATTGAGTGCAGCTTCTTTTGAGAGGCACAGCAGGGAATCGAACTCCCAACCTTTGGCTCAGCAACCAGATATGTAAACCGCAGAGGTATTCAGCAGTCTCAGTGGTGATGGTGTCCCATTTGTGGAATATAAGCCTAACAGAGGCCTGACTGGGATGACATCGGCTTCTCAGTCCAGTATCAAGTCAAAACATGGCAGTTCACCCAAGATTTGGGACCAACAGTGATCAGGGTGTGATTTTGACATGCCAGGCATCCATTATGTTGCCAGTTCTTGTCTATTTGTCTGTTTGGCTGAGTACTTTTCAGAAACCGTGTTGATTTGAATTTTTCAAATTGTTTTAGAACATATTGGTTCAGGATTTCTACCATCTCTCTCTCTCTCTCTCTCTCTCTCTCTCTCTCTCTGGCTGCGGTCATACCAGCGTTTTCTCTGTAGTTTCCCTTCAGCGAACTGTGCAGAAAAACATTGCGTCTTAACCACGAAGGGAAGTAAATTCGAACCCTGGTCAACCACACCCCTTGAATAGCACTTTCAGCTAAGTTTCAATAGCCACCGCCAGGGGCTGGATTTAGAAACTTCGCTTGAAAATGCTTACTAATTTGCTTCTGTAAGCACGACAGGACACCGAAAATACATGGTAAAACTGTTGTTCCCCTTTTTCGGCCACGGAGGCTTGGGAAATAGAGCAGGAAACAAGGGAAAAATGCAAAGTAGACAGGTGGAGACGGAACCAGATTAGGAAAATACAATGCAGAAGAGAGGACACTAACTGCACATTAAAAACCACGTGAGCGCCCAAAAACAAAATATGCATGAAATTTATATACGCAGAGAACGCTGGTGTGACTGCGGTCACCTCTCTCTCTCTCTCTCTCTCTCTTCCTGCAGAGCAACAAGGAATTGAAACAAAAAATCTCAACAGTAATAAATTTTATGTTTCTGTGTCTGTAGTTATCTCTCTGATATAGCTTCAAGATTGCCGAAGCAAGATACCTAAAATGTGGTACAAATATTAAAAGACCCTAAAAGTACTCACTCCAGGATTATGTTATTATAAAACCCATTAATTATAAAGTGACTAACATGTGTCTGTAGCCTGTTGTCCTGTGTTGTTTTACGAGGTGGTAGAGAATGACTTCCTCAAGAGTGAGAGGGCTCCTCTGAAGTGTCTGGTGTCTCCTAAAAAGCCGGCACTCTAGTGGTTTAGTCCAGATTAGAGATGGGCACTTGCCACACTTCAGCACAGTTTGGAGCCTTGGGCCTGCTGGTGTTGCATGGACTCCCTGGATTCTGTTGCCCTGCCTCCTCCTCCCATGGGCTCCCACTCAGAGGAAGAGACAGGGAAGGAAAGCCAGTGGTGCCGCCTCTGATGGGGTATCTGCAGGAGGAGAAGGCATGGAATCCAGGGTGCCTGCACAACACCTGGTGGCTAGATCCTCTGCACTGTACTGAACCATAGTAAGGGCCCATCTCTACTCCAGATGCTTGCATCGGATTTCAGCTGAAGCACTGAAAGGCACAACCTACACTGGAGGACCAGGCCAGCTAAACTTTTGCACCCAAGCCTGTGGAGACTCTCAGCCATCCAGGTGAGGTTATCCGGGAGTTGAGTCATGGCAACTGGACTTCTTTTCTTGTGCTACTGTATTGGTCTTTTGCAACTCGTCCAAGTAGCTTTTTCAGTCTGGGAAAAAGTTGGTGGGAGGCTTCCAATGTATAGTTCATCTTGGTTTTACCCCTCCCTGGTCTGAATAGGCTTGTGAAATGCCAGGGGTATGTGAAAATCTCACCTCTGCAAGTCTTCCCAACACCCATTAATTATAGGTCCTAAGCAGAGGCCTTCCTGGTGGAGGTGTGAAGTTTTTCAAATTTGTAACTAACCAAGCTTTGCATCCAAACTTCCACTCTGGTGGAAGAACACAGGTCTTACTTCTGTGGATTCAGATGTCCGGTGGCCCTTGCTTATTCCTTGGTTTACGGAAATTCTAGTTATGCCAAGTCCGCACACAGAGCACCTGGGTTTCCACTTTTCATTGAAGAGAGAGAATACATGCTTAGCCCTGTGGAAAGTGAGATATGGGGAGGGGGGGAGTGCTACAGTATTACCCCTTTATCTGGACATTTAGCAAGGATGGGTAAGAGCTGTACAAATGCATGGTGTGTGTCCATTAGGGATAGATGAGGATATTAGCCTCAACAGGCTTTCTATAAGAATTTGCCAAAATAAACACTTCTTTCATATTCAGGATGGGACGAATTTGAAGCCAGAATCCTGCTGGTGATTTATGCTTGTGCAAGTTAAATTGCACAACTTCCCATTCGAAATGGCAGAAATTAATGTGGCATTAATTACATTATAAGGCATGCACCAAATAATGTCACTGGCCCCTCATGGGAGTGAGTGACATCATTTCATTTACACAAGCATAAATAATCAACCAGATTCTGGCTGGTGTTGTTGTTATTGATCAAACCCAGGAGAAAGTGAAAGATTTGTCTGTCCAGGCCTTGAGCTCTGAACCCTTAATTTGGAATTTTCTGTATTAATCTGATTCTCCAATGGTCCTTTGCAGAAGATGGCTAACATTTTCTGAGTTTTCACTAGAAGGCATTCAGTACCTCCCTGTGCAAGTACAAGCTCTGTTCTTTCTTATGTAATGATCCATTTTTCTGTTACGGCAAACTACAGATCTCACAGAATCAGGTGAGCAGACCATATTGTAACCTAAAAAACTGGTTTCAAATCCCTGCATTCAAATATAATTGTGCTGATATAGAATGGGCACCTCTTCCCACACCTCTCTTTCCCCCGCCCCCTTTTTTGTTCTCTCTCTCTCTCTCTCTCTCTCTCTTTGACCCATCTAACAGAGAGAGAAAAGAGAGTAGTCATTTAGTACTACTTTTTTTTTATTTTTTTTTTTTTTTTTTATTTTTTTTTATTTTTATTTATTTATTTTTTTTCTTTTTTCTTTTTCTTTCTTTTTTTTTTTCCTCCATCGTAACTTGCGTTTTAGTCGAGGTGTCATGTGGTTTTAACAGTGTTTAGGGTGTTTATAGGTTTGTCTGTGATTATTTATTGTATTTTATTGGCTTTGTAGCCTTTTTTTTTGTTGTAAGCCGCTTAGAGTACCCTGTAGATAAGCGGGATATAAATATAATAAATAAATAAATAAATAAATAAATAAATAAATAAATAAAAAGACAAGGGAACTGTGATTATTGCTAATCCGCTACATAGGATTGTTGTCATGACAGGCTGTGGTCAAACAAACAAACAAATAAACAGTGGTTGAAATCCAATAGTCCACTGCCACTAGAGTAGGCCCATTGAATCAGTGGGCCTACTCTAGGTGCAACTTACTGTTGGGTTTCAGCTTTTGTACATGAATGTTGGGTCAATAAACAGAAGCCTCCGCTAATTAGTACAAGGTGCCACTATAGACGTGTTAGAGTAGCTGCAGCCGGGCCGGGGGGGGGGGGGATCAATGTGTCATTCCGTGAGGAAATTCCCAGAAAAAAATAATAAAGTTTATATATTGAGAGGAATTTATCTGTGATTAAATCACCAGAAACCTGGGTATTTGAAGAAACAGCTTTGTAGTAGTGTTTAGAAACGCCATACCCATAATGAAGACATCTAGATTCTCCTATGGAATTGTCATGTTTTATCTTAAATGTCTATGGATTTTTCCTTGACCTGAGGTGTCCCTGAAAGGATAGGGAGCAACAACAGAAGCCCAGGTCCAGCAGTCAGGTAAAACTTTTCTGGAATCTTATTTATATCAAATTTCTCAGTCCACCACTTTGGAGGGGAGGGGGCTTTATTGCACCCATGAATATCCAGGATTTTCTTTAGAAGTTCATCCCAATGTAGCGAACAGAACATTTTGGCATCCAGAAGATTCCAGAACAATAATGTCTGCCTGCCGTCACCAGAAGTAACATGGCTTCCATTGTTGATTATCTTTGAAAGAATGGAATTGGAGGGCGAAGGGAAGAAAAGCAAAAGGAATTGGATAGGAAATTGGTGCTATAATGGAGACATGATCTTACAATTAAAGATATTTACCAGAGAAATGTGAACCCCATTATATTTTGGCTTAGGCTGTGCAAGGAAGAACTGTTTTACATCATCCAAGACAAAAAACAGGTCTATAGGTAAGCTTTAAGAATAATAAACATCCTGCATTCAAGAAAAAAAGCCTGTCAAATGAAGGAATATTGACTTTGGAACAAGGAATATTATGTCAAACAACATTAGTTTAATTGGGCTGAATTTAGTTTAAGTATTAAAAGCATTTATATACAAACAGCAAATGGAAATTAACTACAGCTGAGTCCCTTGGTTCTCTGGGATACAGTCTAGGCAAGCTCTTACAAGAGATGGTTGGATTTCTCATAGAGCAGCCTGGGTTCTATTCCCATAACATGACTCAATAGAAAAGCAATATGCTTTCTCTCAGAGAATAAGAAATTTTAAGCTATGTTTTGACTTTTCAAAATACACAAAAAGTTTTACTTTCTGCAGAAGAATTTATAACCCAAGGGGAGGAAATGGCGGGGGGGGGGGTGACGCTAGTACCAGTACCGCAGCCCTGTGCCTTTTGTTAGGGTGGCTGCTGCCGCAGGTGATGGCCGCTACCAAGTGCCATGCAGGAAGGGCGCCCACCTTCACACAATGAAGGTGAGGCCGGCTTACTGCCCAGCTCCTGCTGACAATTTTTCTCAGCCCACCACATCACAGGGAAGAGGTTTGTGCAGAGAACCGAAGGGTCTCTGTGCCGTTCCACAAATCCAAGGGGCTGCCCCAGGCAGCAGACCCTAGGCGACATGAAAGGGTGGCAATTTGCTAGCTATTAACATTGCTATTGGTGTATTCATACTGGCGGGACATGTTTGTATGATTTTCTGCCTCACATCAGGGGCGTATTTAGGGGGGATCAGAAGGGTACATCTGCCCTAGGTGCAGCAATCTGGGAGTGCCTGGAGGGGGAGGGGGAGGGGGAGGAAGCCCTGTTCCCTCCCACCAGCAGTCCTCAAGCTTAGCGACGGGACCCACTCCATTGCAGCCTCCTCCTCCTCTGCCGTGCGCCAGGCGAGTGGCGAAGCAAGCAGGCAGGCAGGCAGGCGTGCAAGCGCAGTGGCTGCAGCGCCCTCCTCCTCCTCCTCCAACTCTTCCTCGCCTTGCTCTGCACCACTGTGGGAGAGGTAGGGGGCGTGCACTACCACACGTGTGCACAACTACACAAACGCACTCCCGCCCGCATGCCCGCATGCACACCCCATGCCCGCAGGATTGCCCCCCCCCCCTTGCTGGGTGGATGCGATGGCGTTGAGGAGGGCCAGAGGGGCGCAAAAACAACTCTGTCCCCAGGCGCCCCAAAACCTTGCTACACCACTGCCTCACATGACAAGATTGCTTGACCATTTTGGAGTGCAAAGCTCTTTGACTTGTGTGAGCAGGATGAGTGCTGTTTACTAGTGCTGTTTACTACACCAGGTAACAAAATGTCTCATGCCAGTGCTGCAAAACAGGCACAGAGGATATGAAGAGTCCACTTTGGGAGATATGATTTCCATATCCAGGTTGTATGATTGCACCAGATCGAAGTGGGACCTTCCCAGGACTGAATACTTCTGCACAGCATTGTAAATTACAGCAAGACCTCAGTTTATGAGCATAATCCATTCCAGAAAATGTTTGCAAACCAAAACACACTTCTGTCAAACCAAAACACACTTCTGTCAAAGCAAAGAAATAATGGAATACGGTAATTATTCATTCTGGGGTACGATAGACCACATACTGTACACACAAAATGCCAAATTTCACAAAAAAGTTGGCTAGAAGTCCACATCTGCACTATGGTTTGGGTACGTGGCTGCGGAATCTGCTCTGTTTGGGATTAACAACTGGATTTTACTCTGTGTTTTTAATGTGACAACAATAAAATGCAACGTTAGCCATATACCCCCTTGACTAGCTGCCCATGACTGGAAATTGATTGAAAAATAAAGGATGTTGGAAGCAAATTAAATAAAAATAAAAATAAAACCCTAATCTGCACTCTCCTTTGAAAATGTTTCTGACTGGTACAAGGGAGACTTCTGTTCCTTTCTCCTCCCTTTGCTTTTGAGGCTTGCCTACAATGGAATGTTCCAGACAATCCCCCATAATCCAGTAAAGAGAGAGAGAGAGAGAGAAACAGAGCCATCGTTGGCTCCCTTGTGGTCATATGACCTGCTCCAGTGCTCCTTCTCTAAGACATGGCTCATTGATCAAGGCAAAACTTATCCGAAATGCATATATATTTTAAATTGGTCTGGTATTACTGGTATATTATCACAAGCTGCTTTGGGATTTTTATCAGGTTACCTGAGAGACTGCCTCATTCCCATTACATTAACCTGTCCCACCCAATCGTGCAAGGAGGGCATGCTGCAGACCCCGTCAACAAGAGGGTTTCATCTGACGGGGTCTGGGAGATGAGCCTTCTCTGAGGTGGCCCCAGTCCTCTGGAACAGCTTCCCTCCGGAGGTGAGACAGTCCTCCTCACTCCTGGCCTTCCGGAAGAGTCTGAAGACTTGCTTCTGCCAGCTCGCCTGGGGTGGAACAAGTAGCCAGCAATCATGGAGATGGCTATCATCATAAAGTCCATCTCTTTTAAAGCCCCCGCCACTTGCCACTTATTTATATATTGTCAGTTTTAGATGTTTTTTAGGTTTCTTTAATATTTATAGTTTTACTGTGTTTTATATCGTAAATTGCCCAGAGTCCCCTCTGGGGATATGGGCTGTGACAAGTCTAAATAAATAAATAAATAAATAAATAAATAAATAAATAAAACTAGAACACTGTGAATGAAACCTAGCAGAGCACTTACACTAAATCCTATTGATTCTACTAGAACCAGGGTCTCTCCCTTCTTGCAGCAGCTTCAAACGCCTCTACAAACCTTTCTCCAATTTGCAGCTGGTGTTTCTTCCCCCCACCCCAGCCCCAGGTGGAGCAGACTCACTGGAGCGGGGTTTTTGGCACCGTTGTGGCCTTCCTTCAACAGAAGGGGCAGTCCGAAATTCCAGTAGCAACGGCTACTAAAGAAGGCTGCTGGATCTTGGCCAATTAAAAACAGTTCATTGAGTTAAACATCACCTCATGTATGGCTCATTCCTTTTTTGGGGGGGAGGGGGACAAAAGGCCCTTGGTAGGGCAAGTCCATGGTCCAAGATGGTTCCTTTTCTCAGCACTGGGCAGCTCCATTGCAGAGCGAGCTGCCTTTCTGAAATCTAATTTATGTCTGTGAACACCCATAATCTGACAGTCTGAAGAAGGCAAAGCAGTTGCAGGGTCTGGAGTTTCTCTCTTTTTCCCAGGTTCCCTCCAACAATACTTGGCTTCAGGACAGCACATTACAAAGCTCCTGCACCTCCTCCCTAGATCGATCTGTCTTGTCTCCCAGGGTAAGGGAAGCTTATTTCTGGCTAGCTGTCAAGCTCCCTACAACATCCTCTTACCGCACAACAATACTGAAGGAAGGAATGCATTCTTTTGCTTTGATTTCCAGAGAGAATAATAACTCGTGCTATTTTTTTTCCTTGTATTAGGTGACAGACAACTCACAAGAAATCACCAGTCATTTCATTGTGACCTCTTTTTCACCTTCTCTTTCCCTCACCCTTCGACTAATATTCTAGGCTTACCAACTCTGGGCAATTATTCTGTCTACTGTTGTTGTTTTTAAACAAATCCACTCTGTAGCTTACGCTTTAATCATTCTGAAACAAAACAAAATCCCAGATCGTCAAGGTTTACATAGTGCTACTCAAGGAATGGAGAAATATATCCTTTAGGCTCTCGATTTGTCAAGGTTTAATATACAGACAGATCTGCAGAAGTTTTCTCAAGGTATCAGACATGAAACATGTTTCGCACCTCGTGCTGGATTGCCATGGAGTTGATTTGATTTTTTTCCTGAGAGTCTCTTGCTAAAATGGTATATATGGGGTGTTGTTGTTTTTTCTCTGTGCAGAAAGGGGAGGCCACATTGCATAATTTTCCCAAACTGCTGTACGTCCAGGTGTTGTGTCCAGGGGGTGGGGAGGCAGGCGGCGGATGGCGGGGGACGGCAATGGTCGCAGGGGTGGGCGGCGATGGATGAGGGCGGGCGGCGGCGGGCAGCAATGGGCGGACGGGTGGCTGGTGGGCGGTGGGGGGATGGATGGCGGTGGCCAGCAGCGGGGGGGGCAGGCTGTCCAGCACCCTCTCTCCATTTTGGCGCCCTAGGCAACTGCCTAGTTGGCCTTAATGGAAGCGCCGGCCCTGAACAGAGCATACAGTGAATACAGTGCATTCCTGCTGCTGATTTTCTATGTGCTCACCGGAACGTTTGAACAAAGACGCGTCATAGACAAGCAGTATGTACAGAGGCTGCACTTTCAAATACCTGAAAGGCTTTCATACAGAAGGAGGGCAGGATCTGTTCTCAATCACCCCAGAGTGAAGAGTACATAACAACGGGCACAATCTACAGGAAGCCAGATTTTGGCTAGATATATCAGGAAAATATTCTCGACTGTTAGAGGAGTATGACAAGGGAGGCATTCAAGAGAGATGTAGACCATCAGCGGGCAGATTTGGTTTGATCTGTATTACTGCCTTGAGCAGGTTCTTACTTTAGAAAGAACATGTTGAGACATAAATATAAGGAGCGATGATGACATTTACAGAACCAATTTTTTTAAAAAACCACACACAATGAAATCACAAGCATTCATGGAGGAATTCCACTCTGAACAGGCCTCTTTCTACTCAAAACACTACCTATATAGATATCCAGTCCTTCTAATTACAAATATCAGTACTGATAAGACAGTCATTTCTACACCTTGCTTTTAGAATTAGAAGCTTTAAAGAAAGGGAGTAGGGAAGGACTAGAAGAAAAGCCAGCCCAGACATCTGATGTACAGTTCCTACCCTGACTAGCTGTACTGCAAACTGTTTTGATAATCTGATGGAAGAGGTGGTAACAGTTATGGGGCAGCCAAAGGCATCTGATCTCACAAAGGAAGGGATGTAATCGCCAACTTGTCTGTTCTGTAGCCTGATGGAATAGTTGCCAATTAGGAGATGCCAGTAGTAATTAGTCAAAGTTCCTTAACACTGGTTGGATAACAAGAGAAGGTAGAAGGCAACAAACGTTGTGTGAAGCTGAAGTCCGTTCAAGGGACAAGACTGCCCTTGTGTTCTTATCCTCCCTGCAAAGCCCATGAATTTACTCCAGAATATTCTCTTAACTTTCCAGAGCAGGAGTCAAAAATAATAGTTCGTGCCCACACAGCATGCCTCTGAGACATTTTTAATGTGGTCTGCCTTTCCCCGTAGTCAAATGACTTATTGTTGTCCTACAACTCTTGAAGCACCTTATATTATTACCCATCTGGCTTGTATTGCTAGCCAGATGTGGCGCTAGGGCATGTGCGCAACTATGGATAGACCACATCTCCTCAGGCATTCTTCCATGTTCTTGGGATCTATCATCAGTTAAGCTACAGCAATGCTGAGGGACCAGTGGCACTCTAGACATTGTTAGGCACTGGTTAGAATCGTGTTGCCAGTGCCATCATGAACCTGATAAGATCCCCCCCAGCTAATGACATCATCCACCACAGATGTTAATCTTTCATTTAAAGTTTTCTTCCTCCTCAGATTTTAAGGACCCTTAGGGAATTCCTTCAAACCTGGGAGATGGTTTGCGAGCCTTCCATACCCCCAAATCACCACTGCTGGTCTCATTCCTGGTTGTGGGACCACAGGAGTTGATTTTCAGATATTAAAGGCTTCTCCCTATGCCCCCATCCTGAGGCTCCAAAATGGTTTATTTATTTTTTGATTTTTAGGCTTATTGGCCACCTGATTTTCCTATGGGAACTCTGGGCGGTGTACAGCACATTACACAAAAACAGCAACGGCCCAGATCAACAACCCCAACTTACTGGTTCTGTAAATTGAAAGAAATCCCGGGGCTCTTGATACCTGAGGGTGGGAATAAAACATTTTAAATGAAAGATTAACTTTCACGGTTGATGGCCTTGTTAAGCTTAGTGCACAATAGGATCACAGCCTCTGATTCCTATCAGCTCTCGCCAGCCTGACCAACGATGGGAGATGGTAGAAGCAGGCTGAAACATCTGGGGAGACACAGGTTGAGAACCACAGTTCATCTGTGCCTTCTTCATTTGATTTATAGCCAACTTCTCTATCAGAAATGGAAATTCAAGAGAGTTAGCCAAGGGTGAATCTACTTCTTATCCTTATCACTTCAACATGTTTTTAACCTTCATTTCCATTTCCACATCACCGTAATCTGCTTAAAACAAAAAACAAATCAAGTCCTCTCCATGGAAAGTGATTTCTAAGAAAGTGGGTTTCTTTAGAGCTATTTGGAGAAGATATTTCAGTACATGGTGCCTCGTTTTGGCTCTTAAGCCAAGCCAGCAGTGATTCCACTTAGCATTATCAAAGAAACGGTGTCCCGCCCTCCTCCTCCAACTCCTCAGTGGAAGGAATTAGTTAAGATCAGTTCAAAGAACAATCTGAAGGATGATGGAATGGTCAGCAGGTGCCATTTACAGCATGTGCTAATCGGAAACCCAGGAGCGAAAATATAGTATCCTGGTTCCAAAAGATGAGAAGAAAAGCTGACTCAGAGTAAGGTGAAATGAAGGTGGATCAAGGTATGTTTTTCATGAATTTGGAGGAGATGCCAGCAAATAAAATGAACCAATTTAATTCATCTTGACTGAGTATGACATGAACTGAGCAGAACTCTGGACACTTCCAATGCAAACTAACTCCCTAATCGAAAACCTAAGCTGCTCAAAAAACAGATCCTATGGGATATTTTTTGTTACCAGAGGCATGTATGGCTCTTTTTAAAAGCATCACTTCGAGTATGATCAAAAGCAGAATATACTAAAAACAGCTTTCAACAACAACAACAATATAGTGAGAGCAAGTATTCTCTAGTAGCAGAGTCCACTTCGTACACTTGTCCCAACATGGGACTGGGATAAGTCCTGGTCGTACCAATCCAGGGCTCCTCAAACTTTTTAAACAGGGGGATGGTTCACTGTCCCTCAGCCACTGTTGGGGGCCGAACAATTCCAAAAACCCCAGCTGGTGCCTTCCACTGCTTTTTGAGCCCCCACCCCTGGCATAAGTCACCTGGATCCCCCCAACCCCAACCCCTCACATTTATTTTATCTCTGCCAGGTCGGGTAGGGTGGTCGTTGCTCATGTAGGGGGTATCCAATTGCCACTGGCACACTGCTCTTCCGGCCACCCGTGTGGAGGTTTCCCCCAAAACACTTTGCCCCGAGGCCTAACGGGCCTAACCAGGCTCGTGTGGCCTAACTGGAAGCCCAGCCTGGACTGCACCACTCACCTGGCATTCCATGTCCATCTGCAGCTTCCCTTTATCTGGGTCTGCCTGCATGCTGGGGGAAAGGGGGGACCTAATGGATACCCTCCACACCATGCCTAGTGCAGCCTGCCCATTCCAATGGGCCCATGTGGCGGCTCCAGAGGCAAGTGCCCTGTAGCTCCCAGGTGTGGCTCGTGGGGGGGGAGGCCCAACCTGCTTCCCCCCCAGCCCAACACCGCTCTCCTTGCCTGCTGCCTGCTCAGCAACTCCACTTCTCCCACAGCTCCAAGGGGGCTAGAGAAGGGCTTGTCCTGCTCACCCCCTCACCAAAAAAGAACCTTTGAAATGGGGAAACACACACACACACTTTCCTTCCCCCCCATGGGAGCTGGCAACCAAGGAGCCCCATCAGCTCCCCGACTCCACTAGGCACTTGGAGGGTCCTGCCTCTCCTTCCTGCTGACTGCCCCAGCCACTGGGAGCCACACTCTGATTACCAAGCCTGTCTGTAATCTGGCGACCCACTTTGGGCAGCCATTACGCATGCTCAGCAATGGAAGGTAGGGTGGGGTAACTGTGGCAGAAGGATACGCACTGTGCATAAGGAGGGCGGAAGGACAGAGACCCAGGGAAGTAGAGGGGTATGACTATGGTAGGATGAGTCAAGACACTACAAAATGGTACTTCCCTTTCTCGCACGTGCCATGAAAGCTGCATTGGTGGTTGCTGCTGCATGGCGTGTTTTTGGCTCAAGTGAATGGGGGTAAGTGGGGGGGGTGTACAATGGCCAGCGGGCTGGATTCAAGACCCTGGCAGGCCTGATCCAGCCCCCGACCCATCTTTTGAGGACCCCTGGTCTAAGGAATCCCCACTGATACCCACCAAACCAACTAAAACTCCAGTCAAGCAGCCCAGGAAAAGTGCTGTAGCTTCCCAATTGCAGCAAAAAATGAAAAGCTTTACTGTAAATCAACCTGAAATGACGTGCTCTGATGCTGATGAGGACTTGGGCATTTCTCCTGAGTCTAATTAGGAGGACTTTGGCAGTGAAATCCAACCCCAGAGTGCAGCTTCAGCATTCCAGAATGTTCCAGCTCCTATTGGGAGAAGGAGGGGTGAATTGCCCAGTACTACATCAGCTTCTTGATCTGTTCCAGAATCTGCTAAGCCTATTACTATGTTTGTTGTGACATCAGCTGGTGGAAGTGATGAAATGCATGGTGATCTGATCATATGCAATCCTGAGAAGTTTGTCACCCCACAACAGCTCAAATGGATGCAAGAGTCCTGAGACCATCATGAGCTGTGGGCCAGTAAGCAAGAGGATGAAGTGGGGATTTTGTGATATCCTGATGGTGAAGTGACTGTATTGGCATCTCTTCTGTCAAAGGGGAGAATGAGGAGTACTCTATTCTTAGTTCATTTTCCTCAATAGTTGGTTTTTCCAACAGAGGCCTGGAATTGAGAGTGACACGTTGGTCCTGTATCTCAGAAATAGAGGCTGGGCGAATCAGTGCCAGGTGAGAGACAAAATGAGGATCATCGGCAAGTAAGGATTCAGTGAGGTTATCAAATTCAGTAGAAGATTGAATCTCCCAACAAGGATTTATTATATTTTGAGTTGGGTTAACTGCCTTAAAGGATGGCAAGGGTTTAACCTGCTCAGACCTGAGAGACATCCTCTGAGAGACTATAACTGATCTTTTAATACTTGAAGTTTGTTGTGTATTGATCTGTAATTGCTGGTTGAAGTAACTGCCTTCCTGTTCCAAGGGAACAGGCCTATTGGTTGATTCTAGTTGCTGCATTTGGATCCTCGATTCTATTGGTTCCTGCCAAAAGGCAGCCTTGTGATTGCTTATAATTGTTCCCTCCAAAATGTATCTTTTCCTAGCCAGTTCTGGTGCCTATAAATGTAACTCCCTCTCCCCAGTCCCCAGTCTTGTCTCTCCCTGATTAAAGAGCTGTTCACTAGAAGCTGTCTCCAGACTGCTTTGTCTCAGAGCTGAAATCACTGCTGAATCACTAATCCCACGCTACAATACTGGCGACAAAGGTGGGATCCGGAATGCTGAGTAGCAGAGGCTCATCACGCTGACTCAAAGTCTGGATCGCAGCAGAGAACAAGACTCACCTGCTGGCTAGAAGACGACCCTGCCCGCCTGGAGAATGGAAAGTCCACAGGTCTTGGAGCCCTTCCAGCCGTCCGAGCCTCACACTTGGGAGGACTATGTTGAGCGTTTCGAGTTTTTCGCGGTGGCTCAAGGAATCACAGATGCCAGCAAAAGAAGGGCCACGTTCCTGAGTTGCTGTGGGCGGGAGACCTTCATGTTGGCCAAGGCACTGCTCGCCCCAGCAAAGCTGAATGAGACAGCACTCACAGACATTTTCGCCCGGCTGACAAGCCACTTGGCACCTACCAAAACCCAGATGGCCTGGCGGATGGAGTTCCAGAAAAGGCAGCAGCAAGCCGGAGAATCTGTGGCTGCATTCCTGGCAGGACTCCGGGAGCTTGCTCAGCACTGTGGCTTCCCAAATCTTGAAGACACTCTCTTGAATCAATTTGTTGGGGGACTCTGCAGCAAAAAAGCCTGAAGGCGCATTGTGGCAAAGGAAGATATCACCCTTGCCTCCGCCTTGAAAGAGGCCTCTGCCACAGAGAATTATGAGCAGGAAGAGCTCAATGCCAGTGGCAAGACCACGAAGCTGCGGGTAGAGGCTGCCCATGCCATGGATGAGCCAGAGGCTAGTCCAAGCCAGAGCCCAGTCCGTGGTGTCGAGTTGGTGCGTCAGGCGGATGCACGGCCCAAAGATCGCCGAGGCGCTTGCACAGGCTGTGGCGGACACCATGAGCGGAAAAGCTGCCGTTTTCGTGATGCTACGTGCAGGGCTTGCGGTAAGACAGGACACATCGACCGGGTCTGTCGGTCAGTGGCAGCTGCAACAACGGAATCACCTAGATCAACGCGTCACAGATCATCCACCACGACTCATCTCCTGGACGACTGCAAGTATCTCAGAGAGATCAACGGAGAGATCGTGCAGTTTCCGGCGCAGGGCAAACCATCCATCAGAGTGAAGATCGAAGGTCGACCGTGCGACATGGAGGTGGATTCCGGATCTGGATTCACCATTGTCTCAGACCAGACTGCAAGGGGGCTCTTTCCTGGGGGTAAGTTCCCCTCTCTGGAACCATTCCCAGCAACCTTGCAATCATACACGGCGGGCCGCATCCACATTCTAGGAATGTGTGTTGTGAGGGTACAATTCCGGGAGAAACAGGCCATGCTTAAATTGGTGATTGCACAGGGGAGTCCCCCCAGTCTTTTGGGTACTGACTGGTTTCCTGCCTTGGGGCTGAGTATATCAGGGCTCAACTCAGTCCAAACTTCCCCAGAGTTGGGCGAGGTATTAGGCCAAGAATTTGCTGAACTCTTCAGTGGAAAGCTGGGTTGTTATAAAGGGTCTCAATTGACCTTGAGCTGGACCCCAGGGTGGCTCCAATCCGACTCAAGCCAAGGCGAGTGCCTTTTGCGCTGCAACCCAAAATTGAGGCGGAACTGGACAAATTGGTCAAACAGGGAGTTCTTTCACCTGTGGACTCTTCTAAGTGGGAGACTCCTATCATCACACCCCTTAAGGCGAATGGGGAAGTGAGGATTTGAGCAGACTACAAATGTACTATCAACAAGGCACTCAGGGGAAATTCATACCCCATTCCAGTCGTCTCACAGCTGTTGGTAAAATTAGCTGGGGGGAAACTTTTCACCAAACTTGATCTTGCTCAAGCTTACCAACACCTGCCAGTGACTCCGCAATCTGTGGAAGCACAAACGATCGTAACGCACAAAGGGGCTTTCAGAGTGAACAGGTTACAGTTTGGAATTTGTGTGGCTCCAGGGATTTTTCAAGGGCTAATGGAGCACCTGTTAAGGGGTCTGCCAGGGGTCTTGCAATTTTTTGATGATGTTCTGATTGCTGGGAAAGACCCCCAGGAACTAGTGGGGCGTATCCGTGCTGTGTTACTCAAATTTAAGGAGGTGGGGCTGCAGCTAAAAAAGGAAAAATGCAGTTTTGGGGTGCCATCTGTGGATTTTTTGGGGTTTAAAATTGATGCAACGGGCATCCACCCCACTGACTCTACAATTAAAGCCATTACTGAGGCACCACACCCACGGAACAAGACGGAGTTACAGTCATTCCTGGGACTTATTAACTTTTACCATTCATTCCTACCTCAGAAAGCTTCAATAGTGGAACCGTTGCATAAACTATTGAAGAAAAAGAGTGTGTGGTGTTGGGCTCAGGCACAGCAGAAGGCTTTTGACACCTTGCGGGGCATGCTGACTAGCAGGAGCGTCCTTGCTCATTATGACGAGTCGAAACCTCTTGTTCTGGCATGTGATGCTTCTCAGTATGGGCTGGGAGCTGTGCTGAGCCATAGGGAAGCAGATGGGTCAGAAAAGCCCATCTCGTTCTATTCTCGTACGTTGTCGCCAACGGAGCGCAACTACGCACAAATTGACAAGGAAGCCCTGGCAATAGTGGCAGGGATTAAAATGTTTCATGACTATTTATACGGTCGCCACTTCTTCCTTGAAACTGACCACAAGCCTCTGTTAGGATTGTTCCACCCAAACAAACAGACGCCGCAGATTCTCTCCCCCAGAATGCTGCAATGGTCTATATTCCTGAATGGGTTCCAGTACACCTTGACCCATGTTCCAGGGAAAAGGTTGTGCCACGCTGATGCACTAAGTTGCTTGCCCCTTCCTGGTGTGTGCGATGCAGATCCTGCCCCAGCTGAACGAGTGATGATGCTGGAAACACTTCCGGGGGCCCCTGTAACTGCCACTGAAATAGCGGAGAGAACAAGGAAAGATCCCGCTCTCTCCCATGTGCTCACTTGGGTGGGGAGGGGATGGCCAGGTGGCCTGAATGAGGAAAAATTTAGACCGTACGCAACAAGGCAACATGAGCTATCCCTGCATAAGGGCTGTCTCCTATGGGGAGACAGGGTGATCATCCCAGCACCACTGAGAAACAGGGTTCTGGATACACTGCACTTGGGGCATCCGGGAATGGTCAGGATGAAGTCGCTGGCCCGGTGCTATGTATGGTGGCCTGGGATGGACCAAGAGGTTGACGTGCAAGGCATGTCAGGAAGTACGCCCAGAAATGGCCAGAGCACCAGTCCACTGGTGGGAGCAGACCCGGACTCCCTGGAGCCGGCTGCACTTAGATTTTGCTGGGCCATTCCAAGGAAAGGTTTTTTTGGTTATCGTTGATGCGTATTCTAAATGGTTAGAGGTGGCTATGGTTCCCAGCATGTCGTCAGCTGCAGTCATCAAGGTGCTGAGACAGCTGTTCGCAACCCATGGGTTGCCCGAGACCATTGTCTCAGACAATGGAGCAACCTTTTTATCCCAAGAATTCAGGGCATTTCTGGCTGATAATTTCATAAGAGGGGTCACCTCAGCTCCCTCATCCAATGGGCAGGCTGAGCGCATGGTGCAGACAGCCAAAGGATCTCTTGCACACTTGATAGAGGGTGACTGGTCAACGCGCATTGCCCGAATGTTGTTCTTGCAGCATGCAACGCCGTGTACTACTACGGGCAAGTTGCCAGCAGAGCTGCTTCTAGGTAGAAGACTGGTGACGGTGCTGGACTATGTCCACCCAGACAAAATGCCAAACCGCA
>JAHTLZ010000074.1:6863616-6888240 GCA_023846285.1 Phrynocephalus versicolor | reverse complement strand
GGGGGGCCAATTTGAGAGGAGTAGAATAGACCCCTCATCCAGATTTGGGGAGGAACGGAATGTCTGTTTGTCCTGCTGCCTCTGAGAGAGGTGGAGGGGAGATGGGACGGATTCAAAACCAAACAACAAAAAAGTATAACAACAGGCACGGCAGCCAGACTAAGTAGGCTGGCTGGCCGGTTCAGCATCAGCAGACCAAGAGAAAAAAAAAAGAAATGCATTCTTTCTGCCCCACTTTGTTTGCTTATATAGGATGCACTAGTCTTGTTGTTGTGCAGCAAGTCCATCACCCAGGCCAGTTTAAACTGTTTTTCGCCTGCTCTGCGTCATTTGCGGGACCCGCGATCCGCCTGCCCGCATGCCCGCATGCCCGCCCGCGCGCCGCCTCTGTGCCAGCCCCCCCTGCCGCTGCCACCACCCACCCATGGTCCCCCGCCACCGCCGCCCGCCCTGCGCCCGCACCTCCCCGCCCCCTCAAAAACATCGAGCGCCGTAACTGTCTCGGTCTGGGAGTCTCGGTCGGGACGTCAAATTGCGCGAAATCGCGGAAGAAACGACAAACGAAAAAATGACAAACGAAACGACAAATTATTTCAAATTTTCGCGAAAAACGGAAACGAGCCGAAACGGACCTGCCCCAAAAAACGACAACTCGGGAAAAAAAAATTCTTAGTCGTGCCCATCTCTACTTGTAATTGCTTGTAATTGTTCCCTCCAAAATGTATCTTTTCCTAGCCAGTTCTGGTGCCTATAAATGTAACTCCTTCTCCCCAGTCCCCAGTCTTGTTCTCTCCCTGAATAAAGAGCTGTTCACTAGAAGCTGCCTCCAGCCTGCTATGTTTCAGAGCTGAAATCACCGCTGAAATCACTATCCCCACACTACAATACTGTGCTGTTGCTTTAAAGAAGCAGACGCTGAGTCTTGCAGGTAGGGATGCCTGATGAATGGCAGCTGTGCACAGGTCATGTGGTCCATGGTTCTGGTTTAAAAAGGGAGTGAAGGAGACCAGCAGCTCCTAAGATTTGAGGCCAACTGAACATCAGCTCTTTAGTTTTTGCTTGTGCAGTGGGCTAGTCTTCTTTGCAAGCATCCTTCTAGAGATGTGTGTTCCAGATGGGCTTTGTGGGATACCCCTTAAGATAAGTATCTGTCCCATAGGCTTTCAGGAGCCATAGGAACATTAAATGAGCTGCTTTTCTCTTCTGATTTATTCAACTGTGAAGGTTTTTCTCAGCTATATAAGAATCAGGGGTTTTCCTTGTCTTAAATTGTGTGCAAAGTGAGAAGGGTGTTCATGGGACTGGTTAGTAGTCTGGAGAGAAGCCTGTCCTCCTAAAGAAATCTGGTGATTTCTGGGTCAGGGGCAAATGGGTACATGTACATCTCTGGATGCCTTCCTGTGCCCCAAATTCTTCCCCTGAAGCAATAGGGCCTGGTATGACCTCAAAGAAGAGCTATCAGAAGGGAAGATGGGCCCCCACTCTTCTCTTCTGCACATCCTGGGCTCTCTCCTCTCCATTCTGCTTTCTGCCACTGCATGCTGTCACAGAGAACAGTTCCCTTTCTCTGTGGGGGGCCCATCTTCTCTTGCAGAAGCCCTTTGGTAGAATTGTGGTAGCTCTGAGGTGGGTGTTTCCTCCTGTCCTGCAGAATGGCTGTTTGCCACGTCTTTGTGCCACAGCTGAGTTTCCAGAGGTGTCCATGTGTCCCTTTTGTCCTAGGAGAGGGGCGTTTCCCACAGGGTGAGGGCGCCTGTTGGCCCATAAGGAGTTATGGGGCTTGGAGGTTGACAGTATGTGAAGTAGCATGTTGTCAGACTTTGATGAACCTCCACTTCTTCTTTTTCACCTGTCTTTTTCAGCAAGAAGACAATGTCTTAGAGGAGTCGTGTGTCAGGTCCTGAGGCAGGATCTCAGGCTTGGAAGAAAAGGAGCTCTCACTGGAGCAAGAGGGTATGCCTTTGGGGTGGGGGAGGGCTATGGGTTCTTGGAAGCTCATCATCTTACTCTGTGTTCACAGCATGGGCCTGGTCAGCTGGGAAGACATCTATCTGCAAAGGAGTGAAAGGGAAACTGGAAGAAAGTCTTTGAGAAGTGCCATGGCTGAAGTCACCCTGAGGGAAAGAACACGGAAAGGGACAGGGCCCGTTGATCCTGGACCAAATCAAGTCAAAAACTCTCTGGGGAGGCAAAATGACTCCAACCTTTGCTTTCCTCAGCAGCCCTGCTCAGCTCTCGCAGCCTCAGTCTTGTGGCTTCCCTCAGGTTGTTAATCCATCTCTAGTTGATCTTCCTCTTTTCCTCCCACCTTCAACCTTTCCCGCCGTGATTGTCTTTCCCAGGGAATCCTGCCTTTTCATTTTGTATTGGATGGATGGTTGAGTGTGTCTCTCTCTCTCTGTGTGATACAATACATAAAAGCAACAATTAATTAATGACAAAATAATATTTGCTAGTATTAATATTAGTAGTGATAGTGATAATCCTTACAACAGGAATAACTTGAATAATACTAGAATGATTAGAATAACAACTAGAATAATAAATAGAATAATACTTGTAATAAAACATTGAGCACACATGAGAAGCTAGGCTTCCCTGGAAAAGACAACCAGGGTGGGAGATTTAGAAGGGGCAGGAAAAGAAGCTGCAATTTGCTGATACAGAGGCTCCAGAAGGTCTAGAACAAGGTGGCTGGATTGCTAACAGGGGTGAGGAAATGGCAACATGTATACTCCACCCTGGCTGCCCTACACTAGTTACCTGTTCTCTTCTGCATCAGCTTCAAGGTGATGACACTGATTTCAAGTGTAATTTACAGTGGTCCCCTACCCTTTTGCGGTTCATATACTGCGGTCCCTCTATATTGCGGGACTGCAGTATATGAAAAAAGACCCACTGGGGTAAGGGGGAAAAGACCCTCAGAGGCCTCAGAAATAATTTTTGGCAATCTGGAAGTCACTTCCGAATTACTGGAAGTCACTTCTGGTTCACAGGGAGGCCCTTTTGGGGGGCCCTGATAGCTCGGGAAGGCCCTTGCAAGCCCGTTCAGAAAGTGCCAGGCTGGGGGTAAGTACAAGAGTCCCCAGCTAGGCCCCCCGGACCTGACCTGATCTGTATCTGCATATCGTGGATTTTCAATTATCGCTGGGTCGGGTTGGGTCCCTAACCCCTGCAATAGGTGGGGGGGGGTCACTGTACCTCACTTCAGATTGTTAATGTCAGTGATACCTGGATGCCCAAATCTAAAGCAATTTCATCTCACAATCCCAACAGATTAATTTTGGGTCACAAAATGTCTTCCATTAACTCCTGCTGTCATGAAATAATGCTGCACCTCTCATGCAGGTTGTATATCCGGAGTTTGCTAGCTATTACTGTATGTCTTTAAATAATGACTGATGAAACTTAACTGGCTCCTTAAATTATAATATTTTTTTTAAAAAAAGTCCACAGCCTAACTTAATACATTACTGGAGAAAGCTTATACTAACCACAGCATATATACAATTGAGAATGGAAAGATTAATGCTAATACAAAAAAGGTTGCTGAAGTTTGAAACATGTCTTAATACAAGACATAATATTCCAGCATGAGATGAGTGTCTCCATACATAGAGAAAATTTATATATATGGCTGGGAAAAATGTGTATTAATTATATTAACATTGAGTGGCCTGTTTTTTTCTAGAGGAAAGAAAATGAAGTATTTAGATAACGTACTGCAAAGACATTTCTATCAAGTTTATATTATAGTCTAACTGTCATCAGAAGCTTGTTTGGGGGAAGAATGTGTTTCCACTGAGTCTGTGATGAAATTTTGAAACAATAAACTCCTATGTCTCAATATTTACAATGCCAATAAACTACCACAATATTAAAATTTTAAGATAAATGTCTGAAAGTCCAAAGCTGCAATTTGTTGTCAAGACAAAACGATTTTGAATAATAACCCACAATTGAAATCTAAGATCATTTCTCTCGTTTAATAAGTGATCCCCTTGGTGATATATCCCGGATATTAAAGTCAGTTTAAGTCACTTGGGCCAGCTGTTTTAAATTGAGATACAACAACCTGCCAAATGATAGCAGAAAATACACACGAAATAACTGTTTGCTATTTAGTTGACTGTCTCCAGCTGATCCTATTATGGATAATACAGAATTAATGAACAAGTGAGGCAATTTCTGCTAACTGCAAATGACAAGAAATACAGGTAGTGCATTTACTGCACTGACTTGGAAACTATGTGGAGCATTACGATTTCTTTCAAGCCCCTAGACTCTTGCATGGCCAGTATAATGAAACAGAATGTCCTACCCTTTTTTTAGGGAGGGGAAATGCACTACCCACTAAATGCTTCAAAGTGGTGATGTGTATTCGGACAGAGTAGGGATTTGACTGTGGGTAAATGTATGTGTGTGCGTATCAGAGAATCAATGTGTAGATTAGCCTTTGGCTTTTGGAACATTATTTCTCATACAGGATTTGTCCTCAGTTCAATTTCCAAACCTTTATTACACTGTCAGAAGTCTATATGTGTGTGACTGTTTTTATAGCTTTTGAGTAGATACAGTTCACAAGCATTACAATATTAGGGACTTTCCTCCTTGTGGTGGTGGTGTGAATACCACGGCCTGTTGCCCTCTGTGTCATGGCGTGCTTAGGACGGCAACCTTCCCCTCACTGGCATCCCCCTTTAGAGAGGTATTTGAGAGGTCCCAGCTACCCTCAGTGATAAGGTCTACCTGAAAATTGGTAGAATATTTTCTACTAGAGATGGGCACGACTTAGCGGTATTTTCGTTTTCGTTTTGTTTTTCGTTTTCGTTACGGAAACGAAACGAAAATGAAAATCGGCACCAACCTGGACCGAAAATGGAAACGAAACGACTAATTTCGAGCCAATTTTCGTTTTTCGTTACTGGAAAAGCACTCAATTGAGCTAAATGGGGAGAAACAAAAAAGTTTTCGTTTTCGTTTTCGTTTTTCGTTTTCGTTATGTAACGAAACGAAAACGAAAAATTTTGAAATTAGCCCACGAAAACGGAAACGAAACGACTCAGACCCTAGCCGAAAACGAAAACGAAAACGAAACTTTTTTTCTGAGTCGTGCCCATCTCTATTTTCTACCCCTATTCGCTGTTGTTGTTTGTGGTTCTTGATTGTGTGTATATGTGTGTGGGGGGTGTTTGTTTTGTTTTACAAAGAGTCAGTAATGGACGAATAATAGCATGATGTTGGGAGGAGAGCAGGTCAGACTGTCTCCTAGCTATGGCAAAGCAGGTTGACCCCAAGCTGTGGGCTCTTCTTAATTCTGGATATAGAAAGACCGCATGACCTAAATAAAGCTAAAGGAATTATAAGATCAAATCCTTTGAACAGAGTCCTGAATACCTGTCGGAGCGTATCTCCCAGAGGTCAACTGAGGCCAGGCCCACTAGAATGTCGCAGGCTCGCTCACTCAGGGTGGCCACACCCAGGGAGGCGCGGAAGTCGCTCACGCGCAACCGCGCCTTCTCTGTGGTGGGCCCCACGTTGTGGAACCATCTTCCTAGTCAGCTGCGCCTAGCACAGTCCCGGCCAGCCTTCAAAAAAGCGCTCAAAACCCTGCTGTTTAGGGAGGCATTTGGCAACCTTTAATTTATTTTAGGGTTTTTTTTCCTGCCCAGATGCCTCTTGCTGAGGGTTTTCCCTCTCTTCTTGTTTAGTACTGTTGATTTGTTATCTATTGTTGATTTTAAACTTGTTGTAAACCGCCCAGAGTTCCTGTTGGAAGATGGGTGGTATAGAAATAAAACAAACAAATAAATAAGTCCTACTTATGCCATATTTAAATGACATAGAAAGTTTAGAATCTAGAAGAGCCTTTATGTTATTACGCATGGACCTATTGCCCTCTGCAGTATTACTGGGAAGATATAATAATATTCCCTACAAGAGTTGGTTGTGTAT
This sequence comes from Phrynocephalus versicolor, assembly GCA_023846285.1. Classification (NCBI taxonomy): domain Eukaryota; kingdom Metazoa; phylum Chordata; class Lepidosauria; order Squamata; family Agamidae; genus Phrynocephalus; species Phrynocephalus versicolor. The sequence continues at coordinate 6,882,285 of JAHTLZ010000074.1, read as the reverse complement.
TTGTGGTGAGGGAACCATTGAGATGCTGAGGCATGTGCTCCTGGACTGCAAAATATATAATCATATCAGGGAATGGTTTTTCAAACCGATTATATCTTCCTTGGAGGGTAGAAATAGGGAAGAGTGTTTACAGAAGCTTTTGGAAAACAAGAGTAAAGAGATTACTAAAAAAAGTGGCCAGGTTTGGAAAGATGGATATAAAGCTAAGAATTAGCTGGATAAGCAATCAAGGGGGAGCAGGGAGTGTCTGAAGAAATGCAAGATATTAAGTTATTTACCGACAGTTTTTCTTATAGGCTGTACAATTATGAATATGGTGATACCATTTTAGAGACTTTTAACATTTTTCTATACACTTTTAACTTGATTTTTTATATTGAACAATAAGGTACAAATACAGTCAGTTTCTACTGTAATCCTCTATGATTACATGTTGTCCTTGAATATAGATATTCGGTTATTGACTGATTGCCATACTGCTTTTATTGTATTTGTATATGGATATGGATATAATGGTCATTGGCTGTAATAAAAACTAATTTAATTTTTAAAAAATTCTGTCACACATAAGGTGCAGTGACTTTTTCACCCAAACTTCATTAAAAGCCATACACGTTTTAAACAAAGGTGACTCTGAATGTGTTATTAAGCCTTAAAAGAAGAAGGAAAACTCACACCATTGATTAATCACTGCTCGAAACAGCTTCATGGTGGTACACAGTCAAGTCTCTGCTCATGACCTGAGTTCAGTCCCGATAGCTTCAGGTAGCCAGATCAAGGATGACTCAGCCTTCCATACTTCCGATGTTGGTAAAAGGAGAGTGCTGAGCAGCAAAGGATGGACTGCATAATTATGTGGTAAACTGCCCAGAGAGTGCTCTGGCCCTATGGGGCAGCATATAAGTAAACCACTACCACTAGAGATGGGCACGAAACGAACAATTTTTTGTTTCCTTTTTAATTTTTTTCATTTCGTTACATAACGAAATGACAAACGAATTTTGTCTCTAAAATGAAACAAAACGAACAAACACCGGAAATTTTGTTGTTCGTTTTGTTTCCGTTACTGCAATATGAATGAATTGCTTAAAATCCTAAAAAAAATCACAAAAAATGAAATAAATAGTAACGAAATGGTAACAAAATGAATGAAAACGAAAACAATTTTTTTGCAAAAATTCGTGAAAAACGGAAATGAACCGAAACGGACCCTCCAAACGACAAACAACAAACGAAATGCCATTTTTTTATTCGTGCCCATCTCTAACCACCACCATAGGGGCTTCACTTTGAAAGCACAGGAATCCCATTTTCTGAACGGAAGTCGGATTCAGTAGGAGTAAGGAGGATCTAGCCCACCAGATGTTTGTTTGTTTGTTTGTTTTTCAGTGTTTTTACCCCACCTTTCTCCTTAACAAAGGACCCAAGGTGGCTTACGGCAAGGAGAGACAATATACAGTCCATTACACTTAAGACACGATCAGTTTGAGAAGCAGGGATTTGAGGGGTATCTTACAGCATTAGAAGGCAACATTAGAACTATCAATTGATGACATAGCGCCCATGCAACCACACAAGGAGAGATGTAAACGCAAAGTTATAAGTGGTTATAAACACAAGGTCTAGGTAGCCGTGTATGGCAGATCCATATAAAGACACAGTAGGTAGCCCATCGTTCAAGGAAAGCTTGCCTGAAGAGAAAGGTTTTTGCCTTTCTTGTTGGAACAAGAGGTCCTGCCACTCTTAGCCAGACTATCTGGTGACATGAGATGGCAGCAGTTGCAATCTAGCCACCTCTGAGAAATTATTCATCCCTCATTGCCTTTCTAAACCCAAAGGCCATTCTTCTGTGTCAGTTGTTCTGTCTTTCTCCAACACACCATTTTTAAGGAGGCTTCAAGGAATCCCTCTCCATTTTAGGAGGCATAACATCACCTCTTTCCATTTTGACATCATTTTCCTCCTTCTAGCCCTGTATCCCTTATAAATGTTAATTATCACTGTCTTATTCACCAGCTTGAATGGAAAGGCTGGGGAAAGGGAGGTTTCTGCAATGATTTAAAAGCACCTCATGCACACTGTGTGCAGCAGGGAATGAACTTGCTCATTAAATACCAGTTAGAGGATGATGTATTTAGTTATTTCATAGTAACTTTTGAAAAGGCTAACCCAAAAGAGAGCCCCTCTCCACAAAGTTTTTATTGCAGTACACAGTACATTTTGAGAGGCAGTTTCCTGGGAAATGTGTGTGTCGGGTGGAGGCAGTCAATCGGACTTGCCTGAGACATTTTTGACAGATTGTCAGAAATGAGTGGTTAATGTTTATTTTATGTTTGTTTATTTATCCTCCAACAGGTGAAATCCTGATTAGGAAAAAAGTTGTTTGCAATGCAGCATGTTACCTTTGAAACAAAACATGACATTTTGATTACTTTTAAAATGGCATCCAAAAATAAATTATCGGCCTTCAATTACAAGTTGCTTCATTGGTAAAATATTAAAGACTGATGCAAAATTAGTTGCACCAAGGCTTTTTTTTTTAAGAGACAGCATAAGCAATCACACACCCCACCCCCATCAAAGTGGTGGATTCAGTGCTTCATTCTCTAGCTTAACAGTGGCTGGCTGCCTGGCTGTGAAGCCTCATTAACAGGATATTAATTATATAGCCATTCCCTGCTGTTTCCCAATACCCAGTACTCCCAGGAACCCATTGCCTCGAACCGTGAAGTTACTTGGTCTCTCATGAAAAAAACAGAAATCAGTAGATCAAATTTGTCTGCTCTTGCTTTGTATCCAAAGTTTGGAGAACCTACTGTGTTGGCCCTAGTCAGCATGCTAGCCATGTTATGCATATCAAAGTCAAAGTCACCTTTATTGGCATAAAATAGTCGTTAAAATTGTTACAATAGGCAAACCTCTCAGTGCCTAACTAGCGACCACATTAATCTGGGGTTACCATGAACCGAACTTAAAAGGAAGCAGGGCTACTCTTTTGAGAAACTAGTAATAAATATTTGGCTACTAGCTCTGTCACGCTTTTATCTTTGTCTGCCAAGAGAGTAGCAGTAATAGTCTCAGGGGTTGTTGATAATTTGGAAATAATGGAGCCAATTAATTGTTGTCAATTAATATGATGGCTGGGACATCGAGTCAGAATATGTACAACAGAATCAGGTTCCAACCTACAGAATTTACAGAGTCTGCTCTTGTAAGGCATTTTAGAGTATCTTCCTAGAGTGACAGTGGAAGGAAAGATGTTCAATCTTGCCAACATAAATGCCCGTCTCTCTTGAGGATTCAAGAGATTCTTGAAATAATTTGAACCGAATTCTGGGTTGGGGGTTAGGCCATAATATAGAGGGGAGCAAATTGGATTAACTCTTCCAACAATATTCTGTCTCTCAATGTCCCAAAGTCTTTGGCGAATAAAGTTGTATAAGAATTGTTCATTGCAGTTGGATAAATAATCTAGATCAATTCCAATAGACGCTATCTTTATGCAGATGTTCTGATACCATTTGGATCTATAGGTGTCACTTAGTAGATCATTTAGCAGGGAATTGGGGCACATTTGAAAATGAATGCGTAACCAATACTTGATAGTGGCTGTCCACGCTAGTGTTGAGGGCAAGTGGAGCCCAAGTTCACAGCATATTGTTGGTAGGTTGATCGAGTTTGGTACACCCAAGATACGACGTAAAAAAATAGCTGCAATACGATCTACTTCCTGATTGACAGCCTTAATCCAGATTGTAACTCCATACAGGAGTTGGTTAGTTACTTTGGCCGTGAAGACTTGGAGTGCGGCTGGAACATACTGATTTCCAGAGTGAAAATGGAACCTTGAAATTGCCAGGAGGTGATTTTTTGAGGCAGCTATGGTGGCTTTTCGGTGAGATGACCAGTTAAGTCGATGATGGAACAGGAAACCCAGGTACCTAAATGTTGTAACTTGTTCAAGGGGTTTACCTCCGAGTGCCCACGTCTCCTTTGTCCAACTTTTGGAAAAGATTAATACTTTAGATTTTTCAGTATTGATGGTGAGCTTGTTAAGTGTGCAATATTCCGAAAAGGCCGCCAAGAGGTGTTTAAGTCCTACCCTAGAAATGGACAAGAGTACAGTGTCATCTGCATACAATAACAGTGGGACTGGATGGGAATTCATTCTAGGAGCATGGTTTCCTGCTTTGGCAAGATGTTCTGATACATCTGACATGAATATATTAAAGAGTGATGGTGCAAGGACACATCCCTGCTTAACACCCTTGGTAATTGGGAAGTTCTCAGATAGATGACCATTATGATTTAAACGCACTTTGCCAGTGTTCGCTGAATATAATTTGCATATCAGAAATAGCAGACGTGGGTCCATGCCCAGTTTAGTTAGTTTGGCCCATAGGAGAGATCTATTGATGGAATCAAATGCTCCTCGTAAATCAATAAATGCAGCATACAACTTCCCCTTGAGTTTACAAGAGTATTTCTCGGCTAAAAAATCTAGTACCAGCGCATGGTCAAGGGTAGATGAACCCGGGCAGAAACCAACTTGTTCTTTAGGTGGGAGTTGGTTAACACACATCCAGTCTGAGAGACGGGTCAGAAGGTGTTTGGCGTACAATTTCCCTATCACTGGGAGCAAGCTTATTGGCCGATAGTTGGATGGTAATTTAGGATTCCCTTTTTTGAAAATTGGTATTATTATAGAGGTTAACCAGGATTCTGGCAATATCCCAAACTGGTCGATCAGCGTAAATAATTGGGCCAGGGGTTCTGCCCACCAGTGGAGATAGTTTTTGATCAAATCAGCTGGGATGCCATCAAGACCGGGTGCTTTCCCAGATTTCAAGGTGAGTGTTAGTTCAATTATTTCTTCCTTGGAGACAGGAGACCACAATGGAATTTCCAGAGGAATTTGGATTTGGATAGGAAGATCAGATGATGTTGGTGTTGAGAATATATTGGAAAAATAAGCAGTCCATTCCTCTGAAGAGATTGGTGCAGTATCTATAGGGCTAATAGGCTCATAGGCTTTTGAGACGATCGTCCAAAATTCTCTAGCATTCTTGGAGTGTAGTGCATGGATGAGCTGAGTCCAATTCTTCATCGCATGGGCATGTCTTTCTTCCTTCAAAAGGATGTCAGTTTCTTTCTTTGCAAGTGTGTAAAGTCTAAATGACTCGGGGGAAGGAAGGGCTCGCACCAATTGAAAGGTTTGTCGAAGTTTTATCTTGGAGATCCTACACTCAGAGTCAAACCAACTTGAGCGCTTGATACGGGGGTTTGATGTGCCAGATGGTACTAAAGAATCTAGAAGGGTTTTGGACAATTCTTGGTAGGCTGTTATGGCATCAATCAAAGCTGTGGATTGAGATATAATTTGTCGTAATTGAAGAGCTTTGGTGGAGGCAGACCATTCCTCAAATTTCCCTTGAGATTTGATGGACCACCTAACTCTTTTGTGAATTTGGAAAGGAGGGTTAGTCGGTACTTCCAATAGTGATGTTACTACCAACTGCCAGTCCATAAGAATTGGTAAGTGGTCACTTTCTGTACGGGCATCGATCTTAAAATAATTTACTTTACTAAAGAGATCTGGTGAAACTAGTATATAGTCCACTATACTGCATCCGTTACTTGAAGAGAAGGTAAGGTCTCCAGATGTTCTACTCAAGGGAGAGCCATTGAGAATTCTAAGGTTGAAGGAGGTACAAAGATCAATCATGTGTGATGCAGTTCGGTTAAAAATAGGATCCTTGGAATTTCTTGAATCCTGGAAAGTAGGTGGTATTAGATCCTCATTATCCCAATCCATAAATTCGATTAGTTTATCATTATTGGGTCCAAGTCTAGCGTTGAAGTCTCCAACTATAATTAGGGAAGACCTGGGGTAACTTATGCATATAGAGTCTATGTAATTCTTCAAGGTGGACCATATATTACTTGCCGATGGGGGCGCTGAAAAAGGAGGTATGTAGACATTAACCAGGATTATTTGTTCCAAGGCATGTTTAAAAAGGAAGGCCTGAGCCAGAGGAGGATTTGTTGGTAATTGTTTGACTGGGATATTGAAGGTCGATTTTATTAAACAACAGAGGCCTGCTTTATAACACCCTTTTCTATGGATCCTATAAGCTGGCAAACAAAAGGTTTGAAAACCTGGTAAGTGGATTTCTCTGGGGGTCCATGTTTCTTGAAGGCATATGATGTCAAAGGTGCTCAGGTACTCAATCCAGTCCAGATCGGATGCCTTCCGTTCCCACCCTGCGATATTCCAGGAAATAAGTTTAGGGTTGAGGGTGGAGTCTCTCGAAGGGTGATTGGAGACAGGTAGTCAGGGATCTGATACTATCCTCTGGAGGTCTTGGGAACTCTCAGACTGTATGCAACCATTAGTACAGTCATACCTCGTATAACGTAACACTTGTATAACGAAAAATCCGTACAACGGAATTTTTTTTGCCCCCCCCTCCTTCCCCCTTCCCTGTTTTCTCCTCCTCCCGGGGCCGGGGCGCCTCCTCCGGAGGGGTGTGTGTGTGTGTGTGTGTGTGTGTGTGTGTGTGTGTATGCGCGCACAGCTTGGAGGAGAGTCACTGCCAGGAAAGGGGGGGTGCCAGAGCTGGAGGGGGCCAGAAGAAAAGGAGGAGAGGAGGGTAGGGGGGCGCCTTGGTCCCCCCTGGGAGAAGCGGTCCCTTCAGGTGGGCTCCCTGCCCAGCCTCCCCTCCCCTCACCTGAGGTCCTTGAAGGGCTGGTCCTCCGTCTGGTCGCGCCGTGGGCTGGGACGGGATGGGACGGAGCCGCGGCAGCGTGGCCAGGCTCCCCCGACCATCAGCTGCTCTGCGCGGTAGCGCAGCAGCAGAGGCCGGGAGCCTGGCGGAACAGAGCCGCGGAAGCGCGGCAAAGCTCCCCCGACCGTCAGCTGTGCCGCGCGGTAGCGCAGCAGCAGCGGTCGGGGGGAGGCGGTTGGGCAACGTCCACGTGGCGCGCCGGGCTCCCGCTGGTCCGGGCCAAGCCGAACTGCTCCGGCTAGGCCCCGACCAGGGAGCGGAGCCTCGGTGCTGGTTCTGCCGCCGTTGCGGCCTTCAAGATGGCGCCCGCCTCGTGGCGCCCGACGCTCAGCCGGCGTTCGGAGGTCTTCCCCACTCAGTGCCGTCGTTGGTGAGCCGGCTGGACGGCTGCGGCTCCCGAAGGTCGGATTCCCTGCGCCGGGTGGTGGGGGGAGGGAATTCCCTGTGCCGGGTGGGGGGGGAGGGAATTCCCTGCGCCATTGGAATGCATTGGAACGGATTAAATCCACTTCCAATGCATTCCTATGGGAAATTAGGGTTTGTATAACGTAAACCTTGTATAACGTAATTTAATTTGGAACGAATTAATTACGTTATACAAGGTACCACTGTAGTCGGTTTATTGGGTACCGCCTTCATGGACTGTTGACTCATTGTCAAACTGTCTTTTCCTGATAATGGAGATTGGATGTCCGTGCTGGGAGAGGCTGTTGAGGGCCCAAGATTATTAAAATCTTCTGTTTCCATTGGGAGAGCTGTCCTAAGATCACAGTTCTTAACAGTATTTGATGAAGTAAAAGAGTGAGATCCAAAATCATCCAGGTGTTGTGTGGTCCTCTTTGGATTTCTGCAGTCGAAAAAGAAAGGGGGATCAAGTTGATCTGTGGCGTCAACCAAGGCAAATATCTCAGCAGTTTACAGAAGGTTACAAGGGCTACAAAGATTGGATTGGATTCTGTTAATCTCCTGGTTTTGCTTGCTTAGGCGTAATCCCAGCATGCTAGCCATGTTATGCATATACCATACAGCCTATGGGTCCTTTTACCTGGGAGATTCTAGGACCTGTACCCCTCCCCCAAGAAAAAGACAAATTTTCAAGTTCTGGTCATGGATGGATGTCGGTAATGAACAGGGGTAATGAAGTGCCTGAAGGCCTGTCCAGGTGAATATATCGCTCAAAAATTTGGTCACTTTTGGTGTGGTTCAGTTGAATGAAATTACAGCATCAACAAAGAGCTGTCCCACTTCTTTCTGGCACATTGCTAGGGCTTCTGAGTTTTTGTGCAACTTGTCACACTCCTAATTATCGCACTATATAGTCCATGCGGTTTGCACTAAAATAGAACTGTGGGTGAAGCTATCTGAGGTGACTGCCTTGTGATATATTTGGTAGATTATGGCATGGAATTTGGAAAACAACTGCTCTCCTCTATTTCACCTTCTCTATCATTAGGTAGGTAGGTAGATAGATCAGGCCTGCCCAACAGGTAGGCCGTGGTCTACCGGTAGCCCGCAAAGGGTTCAAAAGTAGCCCACCAGCTATCAATTTAAAAAGTGAGGGGATAAGTTCTCCTCCTCCCTCCCCCATCCTAAGGACCACCACTGCCCCAGCAAAGCTCTGGGTCTGCCAACCCACTGTCTCAGCTGAGCGGGGCAGTTCAAGGGCCATGATGCAGTCCCCTGCTCCCCCCACTGGCCAGATGATTGGTGCACCACTGTCTCGTGACCAGCTGAGTCACTGATGTGGAGCAGAGGGAGGGGAGGGGAGGGGAAAGAACAGTTTAAGATATGATGGCATGCAATGTGTAGCGTCCATGTTGCACAACATGAAAGGACAAACTCTTCGTTCAGGAATCCATCTTTCTGGTTGAGTCCATCGGCCTCTTCAAAGATGAGCTAAAGACCCCCTTGAAATTTGCCAGGCACTCTCACGTCTCCAATTATAAAATTTGTTTTTCTATCCTTTATCCCATTTGGTCACTGCAGAAGGCAAGGCTGGGTTCCCTCCCTGCCCTCCTGACAGAGCCGTGTGGTCCACTTGCTTTCAAGTACAATGTTTACATAGATGAAATGTTTTAAGGCAAACATTCGGGGCTGCAGCAAGCTAATTTCTCTTTTAATATACACAGATGAAACACAATTCAAGGCAATGGAGCTGTGCCAGTTTACCGCAGTAGGCATTTTGGCCTACAAATCACAACAGAAAATGAGATCCATTATTTTATTACATAGTATAACCTTGGTTTATATCGGAGTGACACCTCATTTCCTTTTGGCAGCTTATTTAATTGCGCAGTTGTTTATTCCATTTCATATATATGTTTCGCAGGCCTTGCTTCAGGTCCATTCATCCTTTCACAAACAAAGAAAATGACAATGCACAGCTCTCTTCTTAAGACTCCCCCTAAAGCTGCATCAGAGGCCGGAGCCTGCCACAAACACCTTAGGAGATATTCACTCAAAAGCTTGTCTTTTTTTGGCTGAGCTTGCTTTGGTTATGGACACTTCCTTCGGCTTTTTACAGCCAAAACGCAGCCTCCAGAGAGGAACTGAGACTATTCAGCTGCACTTTAATAGGGTTTATGGCCACTGTTCATTGCCATTTAAACAGACAGCTCTGTTTGTCAGCAGGGCGGGAGGCACAATCTGACAGACAACAAAACAAACTCACCTTCAATTCAATTATGCTTACTGTGCCGTTGTCCCATTCTCTTTCAAAGCCCATTAAATAGGTTTCACCGCAGTACTGGAGACTGTGGATTGAATATAGCACTTCAGCTCTATTTCAGCTTGGACACCACTGGAACCAATTTATGTTTCTGGAAGCATATGAAACGACCCAGTGTCAGCTCTGTGGGATAATTCCCTACAGTCCCGCAGAGGTCACTGTCAAACCACCTCCTCTTACGAGCAGTTGGTTTTCCCAGATTTTTTCCCCTGGAAAACAAATGGAAGTCTTTGCTTATCGCACTCCTCGGGGATTATGTTTTGATAGATTTTTTTGAAATATGATTACAGCTGCACTGAATGTTCACCTACAGATACTGAGAAGGGGAAATGAAATTAGGACAAAAGGAGTCGCCGCTCCCCCTTGAAAAACCACATCCTCTCATACCGTCTCTTTACGTTAGCCTATATTCACAGTTGCACTGCTTTCCAAACAGCAGCTTCCTCTTTTAAGACAAAGAAACACTGCCAGGGATCACAACAGACAACTTGGTGATACCACTTCATTTATATACACAAGAGGAATTGGCTGCATGTCTGTGGGCCTGGCTACGGTGGCGTGGAGACATGATATAGGGATTGCCAATAGCGCAATCTGGATTGAAAAAATACCTCATCTGCAAATGTTTCTTTTTAGAACCGCCCATCCTTGCCCTTTAAGAGATGCCATGCACCTTTCTGGCTCAGAGGTCGGGTGTGCACTCTCTTTGGCATGCTTGTTTAGCTCAGAAAGAGCTGCCTCTGGTCGGCTCTGCCATAAGGGCTGCAGATTCTGAGGGATGAGAGAGAAAGTGGTGGGGAAATGAGGGAAAGGAAGCAGGGAGGAGGGGGAGAGAAAACAGAATGTCACAAACATTCTGAGGGGAGCGTTGGTTTAAAAAAAAATAACTTTACCCAAAGCCTTGTGTTTATGACTTAACACAGGCATGTCTAAACTACGGCCTCCCCTGATGTTTCAGACTGCAACTCCCAGAATTCTAAGCTTAGATTGCCAATGGCAAAGGACTTTGGGAGTTCCGGTCCAAAACATCTGGAGGGCCGAAGTTTGGACATGCCTGACTTAACAGAAAGATGATTGGACTACAAGAAATCACTTGCTGATCAGAGGGGAAGAGCAGGCCAAATATAACATCGCTCCTCCTCCTCACCTCCGACGCGTTGTAGCCGGATCCACCCAATGCCCACAATAGCCAGTCTGGACAAGGCCCTATTTCACAAAGACAAATGAGAGTGAAGGCAGAAAACGTGTTTCTTGTTCTCTCTCTCTGCTTGTTTTCATTTTGACTCAGGTGGCTTGCGCATGGATGAAGCTATTCACAAAATGTATATGTGCTCGCAGCATATCTCAAGCAACTGCTACAGTTATTGGGAAAATATTTCACAAGAGATAACTAAGCAGGGTGATTTGCAGGTTCCTCTCTATCCGTCAATGTAGTTATATCCAGTCCATCCACATCAGCATAATCTCTTAGAAGTGCTTCAGTTTCAAGTTCCAAACAGTGCATTACCATTGTGTGTAAACATTTTACACACGTACCTTTTGTCCTTTAAATATTTTGAGAGTAAGAGGTTCCTACTACGAACAGAATCAAAGTGGGCACTAAATGGCTGTTCAACCCTATCAGCGCAGAGTAGGAATAAACGTCCTCCAAAAGTTTGGTGTGATACGTATCTCTGCTCAGACTCTCCTGAAATCCATATCACCACCACCACGCAACCACCGTTACTTGAAGATTTCACCAGTAAATATAACAACTGGCCTGATGAGTTTTGTCAGGATCATGGAGGTTAACAGAAGAGACTCTGTTGTTAGTCCCTCCAACTATTATTAGTTCATCTTTTATTCCCAATAAAGACCATCTACATCAGATTCACCATATACCAAAAAGAAGAAGGGTATGGTTTATCATAACCGATAGTAGTACATAGTTACAGGGTGAAGTAGAATGATGAAGATGATTTTCAGCTGCTTGTTTAAAGCAAGGAGGACTTGCATATCATTGGCCTCCCACTCTCCTCCCAGTGCTATCATAATCATTGGCAAGACTAAGTCAAGATGATTGAAGATGGGGAAATATTACAGTGGTTGATTGGGATGTCTCATTCTGCTCTATACATAAAACAAACATGCCATTGATTTTGGTGGCTTTCTGTTAGAATCACGGTGGATTCAGTCAGGACTTATGTAAATCCCTTAAGTCAGGGGTGCCCAAACTTTTTGTAAGGAGGGCCAGATTTGGTGGCTGAGAATGTGTCAGGGGCCGGTTGTTCCTGACCCTGCCACCCCACTGCAAGCCCCACCCACTGACCCCTTGCAACCCCACCTGCAGGAAGGAAGGCGGGGACCAAGGGATTGAGGGAGGAAGGTGGAAACCAAGAGAGGAAGGAAGGAAAGTGGGGAACAAGTAAGGGAGGGAGGGAGGGAAGTGGGGACCAAGAGAGGGAGGAAAGAAGGAAGGTGGAGACCAAAGGAAGCACAGGGAGCCATGGCCACAGGTCGCTCCTTGGAAGAGGCGATCTGTGCGACCTTGCAACACCCCCCCAAGCTCCCCAGCGGTGGCGACGGCTCGCCTGCCAGCCCACCCCAAAGCTCCTTGGCGGTGGCAGAGGCCCGCTGGCCTGTCTACCCCCACACATTCCCCTGCGGTGCCAGTGGCAGCAGACCGCCCAGCCACCCAAGCTTCCCAGCGGTGCCAGTGGCACAGCCCGCCTAATCACTGCCCCACGTGTGCACCCAACTTCACAATGTTCCCGGCTATGCCGGTGGCAGCGGCCTGCCCACACGCCCCCCTGCATGCATGCGCCAAGCTTCACAAGGTTCCCGGTGATGCCGCCGGCGGCCCGCCCGTGCACCACACCCCCAGCGCACATGCGCCCAGCCTCACATGGTTGCTGGTAGTGCCGGTGGCAGCAGCCTGTGCGATGGCTGGCCGGCCCAGCCCCACAAGCTTCCTGGCTGTGCCGGTGGTGGTGGCCCGCCCCCTCGCCCACCCACCCAGCCCCACAAGCTTCTGCTCACCGGCCGGCCCAGCCCCTCAAGCTTCCCAGTGGTGTCAGTGTTGGTGGAAGATTTTTTTTTAAATGGGGCAAAGGAGGGGGAGGGAGGGGCAGGCCAGCCAGCCGTGGGCCACTCAGAATGGCCTGACGGGCCTGATTTTATCCCCGGGCCGGACTTTGGGCAGGCCTGCCTTAAGTCTACTTTAACTGAGGGAATCAATTTGATTTTTCTCATTGTGCCCTAGATATGATTTTGTGGTCAATACTCAGATACACATATCTTGGTAGGTGAGAGAAAAGACTTCTTTGGAATTGAATTACACACACACACACACACACACTCTCTCTCTCTCTCTCTCTCTCTCTCTCTTTGGTCTTTTAGTTTACACATCACTTCCCACCTTCATCCTGAGACAAAGGTAGAGGCAGGTGTCAATATTTGTTGCTGCTTACAACTTGACAGACCACCATTCTACTCTGATTAGGTTATGATGAAAGGGCTTTATTAACATTGTTTTGTTTAAGGCACTAGCTTTTGAGGCCCTTTTAAAGAAAGAGATGACAGGTGTGGTGAGCCAGCTGCTATTATAGAGAAAAGGCTGAACACAAAGGATATGGCAATTTAATTATTTACATTTTTAACCACTGACTGTGAGGGGAGGTTTAAAAAACAACAACTTATGTTAGACATTTTTGTCGGGAGAAAGCAGGATATAATACATCAGATCAAACAAAATGAAAAAGGCCATGATTAGAGGAGAGCTAAATATGAGAAGGCATAGCCACATAGTGCACAAATATTTTGTCATGACTTCAGTGAATTTTCTGTAAAGCTTGGCAAGTCTAGCAGGTTGTTTGAAGTGATTTGGTTGTTCATACTAAGTCACAAATGGCAAGAGAAAGAAGTGTCTTTTGGCCTAATAATGTATAATTGTCACTGCAAATTCAATATTTGTTTTTTTTTAAAGGACAAATGAGAAAAACATGTTGAGTATTTCCTGGTCTTTTGTCTTACAGAATGCTAAATTTTAACAATGCCAGAGGACTTGACCAGTCTACTGGAATGCTTTCATTTCAAAGATGACAAACTATAGGGCAGGCCTGCCCAACAGGTAGACCGCGGGCGACCGGTAGCCCACGAAGGGTTCAAAAGTAGCCCACCAGCCATCAATTTAAAAAACTGAGGGGATAAGTTCTCCACCCCTCCCTCCGGATTGGTGCAAGGGAAGCATGTGCATGGTCAGCCTTCCTATAGGAATGCATTGAAAATCAATCCATTGCAGAGGGAACAGATTTCAATGCATTCCTATGGGAAACCGCTGTTCTACTTACAAAAGTTTTTACTTATGAGCATGTGCTCGGAACAGATAAAATTTGTAAGTAGAGGTTTTAGTGTAGTAGCTCTCAGGCACCTTGGGCCAGAAAAAGTAGACCTTGGCCTGTTCAAAGTTGGATAGCCCTGCTATAGGGCAACACTCTGTGGAAATCAACTCCTGTCTTTCTACATCTCGCTTTCATATCTCAGCTTACTTAAAGCTCTCGGTCTGAGGACGATCTTTGCAGACAAAATGGCTGACATGACATTTGTCTTCATAAGTATGTCTACACATTGACAGACTGTCTGCAGTGGCACCTCATATCCCCCTAAGGGATTTCTCAGCATGGTTATACACTTGGACTAAAAAGAGGCATTTAAAGTCTACAGGCCAACCAACCTTCCCACTCAACTGCTTTTCATGCTTCTTCCTAATATGACTGAAACAATTTACGGAGGGAGAAGGGGGTAGGGCCTTTGGCCTGAATCCTATTGGTGTTTGCATAAGATTAGTGTAAATTGCCTTGGCTAATTGCAGCTAATTCACGAGGTACTGGGGACTCCCAGAGTTGCAATCAGGCATATGATCAGCAACACAACCAAGACACATTCCAGCAACTCACCAATCACTTGCAATTAGCCACAGCAAGTTGCATGAACTGTAGGGGACTACTAATAGGATACTGGCCAGCAACTGTGGTTCTAATCTTAAGCATAAGAGCAGGATAATTGAAAAGTAGAGATGGTCACAAAATGAATTTTTAATTTTAATTTTAAAATGAATTTTTAATTCATTTTGTTATTCGTTATTCATTTCATTACAGAACAAAACGAATAACGAACTGACCCATCAAAGAAAAATGAAATGAAATGAAATGGAAATTTCCATTTTGTTTGCTTCATTTTTCATTTTCCCATAGGAATGCATCAGAGAGAAAGGACTCTCCTGATGACCTTAGCATCCGAGCAGGTTCATACAGTGAGATTCTATCTTTGAGGTAGCTAGGACCCAGGCTGTTTTGTGCTTTGTAGGTCAAGGACAGCACTTTGAATTGTGCCTGACAGCTGATTGGCAGCCAGTGGAGCTGCCTTAGTAGGGGTGTAATGTGATCTCTGTAACCTGCCCCAGTCAGCAATTTGGCCGCTGCATTCTGGACCCAATGACATTTCCTGAGACTTTTCATCAGAAGTCCCACATAGAGTGCATTACAGTAGTCCAGTCTGGACATCACTAGGGCATGAGTCACCATGGCCAGAGCAGGTTTCTCAAGGAAATGGCATAACTGGCGTATTAGCTTTAATTGTGTAAATGCGCTCCTGGCCACAGCTGTGACCTGGGCATCGAGGCTCAAGGATGAGTCCAAGAGCCCCCCCCCCCAAGCTGCACACCTCTTTTTTCAATTGAAGAGTAATCCCATCAAGTACTGGTTCCATCCCTATCCCTTGTTCTCCCTTTCGACTGACCAGCAGCACCTCTGTCTTGTCTGGGTTGAATTTCAATTTGTTCATCCTCATCCAGTTCATTATTGAAGCTAAACACTCATGTAAAGTCAAAATAGCAGCTCCCTTAGATTCCAGAGATGACAAGAGGTATAGTTGGGTGTCATTGGTCTCTTCAGGCAAGCTTCCCCTGAATTATGGATTACCTATTATGTGTCTTTTATATGCATCTGCCATACATGATCACATAAACCACTTATAACCTTGTGTGATTGCATTGACTTTCAATGTTATTGTCTATCACTTATAACTTTTACATGGAATTTTTACTCTTTCGTAAACTGCACACATTCTCTTGTAGCTTTAATGTAATGTAATGTTGTCTATTAATGCTGTAAGATGTCCCTCAATTCCCTGCTCTCAATACTTGAATATATCTTAATTGTACTGGACTGTGTGTTGTCCCTTATTACTGTAAGCCGCCCTGGGTCCTTTTTCCAAGGAGAAAGGTGGGGTGAAAACACTCTAAAATAAAATAAAATAAATTGGCATACTGGTGGCACTTAACCCCAAAAGTCCTGATAATCGGCCCCCGTGGTTTCATATAGATATTAAATAATATAGGAGCCATAATAGAACCTGGAAAGAAACGTAGATCTTCAGCAGCTGAAACCACTAGCTGTGTCAGAGAAGAGGACCGACCGGCTTGACATCCCACCCCTCTCTTCTTCATAGGGTATTTGGAACCATAAAGATCTGGGGCCTGCCAGAGGCAGCGTATAGTATTTTTCAGGATAGAGATGATATTTTCTGTGCTTGTGTTCATTATTTGCAATTAGCTTATCAAACTGAGCTGAATTGAACATTCATCTTCCATTGGGGAGGTTAAAATTTCATTTGGAGATGATATTCTAGTTGCCAAACCTACTTCATTATAAGAATGCTTAGCTTCTTTAAAGGCCATTTATTGCCTTTATTTTTTTCTCTCCATCATATACTTGAGATGAAAATTCAAAACAACAACAGCTGCGATTTGGGAGAAAGCTAAACTTGCCAGGTTATGGTGGCCACTTTTGGCTTGGAGAAAGGCGCGTGTGCTCAGATGTAAGAGCTACATGGCGGGGGGGGCACAAAATGATGCCCTCTGCATTGGTGAAAATGTACCTACTGAATTTGGCCTGTCTACATGGCTGAGAATTCTATTTGGTACATTGATCACAACAACTTTCAAGACAGTTCAGTGGTGTCTTTATAAATCTGACACACAATTTGAAATTTTAAAAAACCAAACTTAAAGGAAAAACAAAACTGATAAAGAGCCATCTCCCCTTACTATCAACTACTGTTACAGACTTATTTGTGTTCTTCCGATTACTAGAGCCTCATCTTTTTCATCTCGTAGATTATTTTAACCAACCAGAGGTCACCTATGAAATGGGGAGATGTTCCTTAAGTAGACAGCTAATTTGATTTGACAATGCCACCCAGCACAAACAAAGCCAACTGAGAGTAAAGATGGCACAGGTGAATGGGGTGATGAGGTTCGACATATACAGCCTATCAGATTTATCCATGCCCTTTCATTAATTGACAGAAACAAAGCCAAAGGTGAAAAGGTTTCTCTTACCCTAAATGAAAAGCAATTTTAAAAAATCCTCTCCAAATAATCTCCCCAAAAGTCACAGGGATGGGAAGGGGTGACCTCTTCTCCTTTAAGTCCCTTTTCAGTATAGGTCTCTTCAGAAAAAGTTTTTCTCAAATAATTCTTCTTCACGCTTACTCTACCTCCTCCTCAATTCATTTTCATTGTAACTCTGTGACCTTGCTGCACACCCCTAGTTTCACCCTAACCCATGCATTCAATTCTCCGCACAGTTAAGATATATCTTCTATGTTCTAAATTGTCTCCAACTCACTGCTGACACTACGCAAACACTAAGCTCAGGCCCGATTACCAGTAGTAAATATTTGCTACCTTCCTTTCTCACAAAGCATGAACACCTTCATGGGTTTTCAGAGACTACTACATTATTCAGCCTGCAGAGAAGTGCCTGAAAACTGGGAACTGCTGGGTAGCTCAAGTTATTTCCCTGCATTTTATCAGATAAGCCAAACTGAGTTAGAACCTGCACCTCTCCCCTTCTCTATTGTACCATTTCTTCTTGCTATTACACTGGCAACCAAAACATCTCCAGATGACAAGTTTACATTTATATCGCTGCTTCATTCAGATTTAACCAGGTGTGTGCGACGGAGTTACTTTTCCAAACTGCGCTGCATTTGTTTCATGGCAACAGCACCACTTTAATGGGGACATCCTTTTACCCTCCTCCTTAAAGAAACCTACCCCCGTTAGCCAAGAGGCCTTAAACCCAAGCAATTCAAGGGTGTGGGTATTCTCAAGTAAATGTTAATTGGTCTGCATCAACCAAAGACACAAACATGTGTGAAGTTTGGTTTATAGAAATGTTGCCTGCCAGAAGGCTGTTGCGTGGTCTGTTAAGAGATGGAGGTGGTGAAATCCCAGGTCCTTTGTAAACTGATAGTTCCCCAGCCACTCTTTCTTGTGCTTTTAAGTGTTCTGAGATGGATAAATTAAAACCTGAAGAAAAACAGGACCATGATCTCTAGGACCTCTGCAGCAATCCTGGACTCTTGCTGATTTCAGGCTAGGAAGTAACTGTTCACTTACCCCCTAATTAACACCCCAAAGCTGATTCTCCAAAGATAAAGTATGGGAGGTCAGCAATGGGATCAAGAGGAGAAGCACTTCATCAAAATAGCCCCAATTAGTCCTTTGTGCGCCTAAGTAAGATATTTAGTCAGGGATACCCCTCCCCCAATTGCCAAGAAAACTCAATGGACGTAAGGTCACGAAGAGTTGGTCACAAGTGTAACAAGGCAACACACACACACACACACACACACACACACACACACACACACACAAAAGTCATGAGTAAATGTTCTCTATTTCATCTTTAGAGATGGATGTGTCTTGATCCAGAGAAAGAAGCAGTAAAAGAGAGAATGCCCAAAACAGACCATTAAGATAGCTCATAAATTGAGCTGAAGGCACATTAATATTGTAGAGAGATGACTGAGGTGGTTCTTTTCATATTTATGAACTTGGACCTCAGGAGGGAGGGGGGATAACCTTGTTAATTGTGATTATAAGTAACGCAACAAAGTGAACTAATAATAATCACAATCCTTAATAGGAACTGAGAATACTTTCTGTGATGACACTCAAAGTCTCCAATTTGAAAATTTCTCATCTCCAGTCACAGGCTATCTCTAATTGCCCTTTTTCTACTAGAGGAGAAACATAATAATAATAATAATAATAATA
Source organism: Phrynocephalus versicolor (assembly GCA_023846285.1). Taxonomy (NCBI): domain Eukaryota; kingdom Metazoa; phylum Chordata; class Lepidosauria; order Squamata; family Agamidae; genus Phrynocephalus; species Phrynocephalus versicolor. The sequence continues at coordinate 6,863,666 of JAHTLZ010000074.1, read as the reverse complement.
ATAATAATAATAATAATAATAATAATAATAATAATAATAATAATAATAAT
>JAHTLZ010000074.1:6845818-6855818 GCA_023846285.1 Phrynocephalus versicolor | reverse complement strand
TGCTTATGCACATTTCCAAAACATTTTGCCCTATTTCTAGAACGTTGGCCTTCCCATGAATAATTCATGGCGGGCAGCTTTGTTTTCAGAAAGTGTTTTCAATTACAGAGATGAAAACAAATTTCCAATCTTTGCTTGACATTTGCCTCCTTGGGGGGAAAAATGTAAAAAAATAAATTAAATTAAATTAAAATTAAAAACCCAAACCCGAAAAATCCTGGCTCATATATTTCGAGTGTTGCAGTTCCAAAAACACCTTTGGAAGCGGTCCAGGGAGGCAATGCTTTCCCAAACATCTTATTGCCCTAGTGTTGTTCACCTCACAAAGGCAAGAGCAACAGGTAGCTGGTTGGCTCCGTAATATTTTCCATGCCACCTCTTCTGTGGTTGCCTTATTAAACTCTCACATTTTCAATGGTCCAAATTGCTTCAACAATAATAAAGCTGAGGCTATTGTCCTTGTTGTTGCTGTTGACGACGATGATGCGACAAGGCTTTGACGATCAATTCTGAGAATGGAATTTTTCTTTGAGATTTAACAGTTTAAAAACCCATATATCCCACCTCCACCCCAAGCTTCTGAAGTTGCAGTTCATCCAGCCAGTTGTTATGCTTTAATGATTTGATAAGGAAATTTCATTCAGCATTTCTTACGGGTCCCTGGATAATAAAGAATAATGTGGTCTAAATATAGGATTCTTTTCAACATAAATCAGTCGCTAAACTAATAATTCAAGCTGCAAAATGTCCTTGGTTCCCGTAAAGAAACACAAAATGGGAAATATCTCTACATATGGAAATATGATGTATTTTTCAATTGGGTCAAAATAAAAAAAAATCAACAAGTCAAAATAAAAGCCAGCAGGATAATTAAGTGAAAACTTAAGTAGTGTTGGTTTTACTAGAGAAAAGTAATCAAGGCAGCGATCTTATGCAGTTTCCCAAGAATTTAGTTCTGCTGAATTGAATACTATTCACTTTTGGAGGAAAGTTTGTGCTGCAAGCAGTGCTAAAAATCGTTAGCAAGATAGAAAAGCAAGTAAACTGTAGTGCTTCATAATTTATATATCATAAGTTACTACACATCAGCTTATACCTAGGAAAGGAATACCCACAAAATGTGAGGTTTTATTTCAGGTTTTGAGACAAATCTACCCAAGCTTATATCTTTAAATGTCCGACTCCCAGATAAGTGATTTGAAAGAATACTAGTAGCAACTATTAATTTATGCCACAGAACTTGTCTTTTATGTGCCTCTGTGAAATAACACTTTTTGTGCTGCATTTTAGCACAGTTATATTTCTTCTGAGATACTAAAAAGTGGATGATACTAGAAATCTTGGACCAATCTGCTCCTCCCCACATAGCTAAAACTGAGGATAAAAATCCTGTCATATTTAAATACTGTAATAAGGATCATGGAATGAACACATCGTGATTTTATTAGGAAAATATAGAGTTTACAAAACTTCTAATCAAAGTTAACAACCCACAAGAGTTTCATTTGAGATAAGCTAACCCTGTTCAGATTTTGTGCAATATTATGGTTACAATTCAAAATTATGGAGGAAGCTTTAATACATTTTAAAGGTATAGATTTCATATATAGTGAGGAAAACCTCCATTCCAGGCCTTCTGAGGAAAACAAGCAATCTGGCTAGAGAATGCCTTGTCCTGCTCTATCTTAACATAACACTGGGTGAGCAGCATCTTTGACAATTCTCTTGCACCAAGAGATCTACATTTAAACAATTTCTTATACAAAGAGAGAAAATGTTATCTCCTGCATTCATAAATGTTATGACTCTGTTATGTGTAATACTGTGAAGTATCATCCTGTTGGCCAGATAGTGGATAATCCATGCAAAAACAATGTAATATTTCCGGTCTGATTAGTTTATATGGAATATATCTGAAGTGTGATTCTTGGAGTTAAAAGTTTACAGATTTTCTCAGAGTGAAGAATCCCAACAGACCAAAGAGGCAAACACTTGAAACATAAGGGAAATTATCTTTATTTTTAAAGAGGCTACTCTTCTTTCTCAACATTTTGATCCACTCACCCCTTAGAAACTCGCTGCTCCGTCAAAAACCCTGACAATTCAATTTACTATTTCCATCTCTGTTTCAGTTTTAAATATGCTGAAATACGGTATTATAATGGTCTAGAGCTCCCCCTTTGGATCATTTGAAAACTTGTGGTGAATCGTGGTTCAGTGTATTAATATCCTGATAATTTAAGGTCCAACATCAATACTATACATCCAAGCAGTCACAACAACTCCAGTATCACTCATAGAATAAATGTCCAAAAACATTTGAGTCCAGACAATAAACATACTTCCTCTGACTGCTGTATCTTACTCTCATATTGAAAGTGCCAAATATGCATGGTATGCAACAGCTACTAGAGAGGTTCTAAAAAGAACATTTCTATTTTGTGAGATTCGAGGAAAGGATTCTACACAGTTTGGAAGTTCTCTAAATTTCAGAACACAAATCATGGTATGGACAACTTTGTTGAATTACTAACATAGACTGAGAAGGTATAGTTTGCTTGTCAAAACCATACGTCTCAAGCCAACAGTTTTGTCCGTATGTAAATACAGATGTCCAGATTTGTAAAGTTTTGTTTTGTCTCGTTCTTGTGAAATTGATGAGTTGCACAGAACTAAAACCAGGAAGAGTTGGTGAACTGGACATGACAGGCAACTCCTCACAAAATTTCAGGAGGTGCCCCCCCCCATCCAGTCACAAGCTGTGTTGTGAGTAGAACAACATTGCATGCAGAACCAGACTGGTATTCGCTATTCCGCCAAAACTAATCCCACTCGGGAATATCTGAATGTACCACCTCTGACCAAAAAACAAAACAAAACCGCCCTTAATTTCCTTCTTCCCTTCTAGCTGTAAATAGGCCAGGGAGGCGACAAGAAAAACAAGACAACACCTGAGATACACTCGCCATTTTATACATTTTGGAGCAAAGGAAAATGTCCCATGTCTCTTACCTACATATTTAGACAACATGCCTCAAACCTACCTGCTTTCTTCCCTTTCTGGAATCTTATTTCCCTCTTCCAAGGGTCATCATGAACCTTATGCCTTTGTGCCAGCTAGCAGATTGTAGGAATAAAGTAGATATTCAATGCATTACTTGGCTAAAAGTTCTGTGAATGCTGCCTTTAATGTTTGCAGACTGTACAACTATCTGTCTACTTGTTTATTCAGAAGTGAAGATCCCATGCATGGCACGAATTTCCTTTTCTTTTTATCCTTCTAGAAAACAGATTTCAGCTTTGGCTCCTTATTTAACTAGATTGTAACTAGATGTTTCCATAAATGTAAATGTCATGCTCATTTGGCATGGTTTTGGAATGCTGGTTTTTAAGCTATAGAACAATAGTTCTAGTTTTAATTGCTAACCCATTTTTAAACACAATTTAACAAATGGATAAGATGGTGGGGACCAAAAGGCATTTCACACTCTTTTCACAGTTCGACAACTTATACTCGTGTACTTTCCAATTCATGTATAATATGTTGAGAACTGCTGTGCACATTTCTTTACTTTAAAAACCCTGCAGCAGGTTATTCAACTGTTTGTCTGTTATAGCATATAGTAAAAGAAATGCCACATCTGCGCTTTAATTCATTCATGGTACAGAATTTTAAAACTCTGCACAACTTTTTGGGGAGAGAGGGGGGTTTGAGGGATGTTTCGGTGATTTGTTTTCTTAAAAAGGTCTTGTTTACTTCACATGCTGTCAAATGGCGCCTCCTACCTGTCCACGGGGAAAAATAAAGTTTGAACGACCAAGAGTTGTTGCTATAATCATATTTTCCTCGCATTTGATTACCCTGCCTGTTTTCCTTTTCTATTTCCTTTAAGGTTCTTGCATACAGAGAAACAGCCTTTCAATAAGCAGAAGAATGTTCTGTCTTTAACAACAATGAAAAAATGCACCAACTATTTATAAACCAGTGTTCCAGAAACAGAATAGATGATTCTGTCAGTTTCGTGTTTTCTCACATTTATTTTTCCTTTCTTTCCATACCATTCACAAAAAAACATTGTAAGTTGGTGAAGAAAACAAACTGGGGGTGGGTGGGGTGTTTCTGCCTAGCCAGCACTGGCCAAATTCACTAGGTAGAGCATATGCAGGGGACCTGCGTACCATGTAGCTGTTCAAGATAAGGAGGCTGGAAGGATGAAAGATGAGAAGCTTGTGCAAGGGAAGGGGGGAGAAGAAGGGGCAACCTTAATTTAGCACCATGGCTATTGCAGAATGCACAAGGGAGGGAGGGAGAGATTTCAAGGAGCTATGCAGCTCTTGGTCTGGATGAGCATATGTGCACATTTCGCTCTCCATTGTTCATTTTAACTTATTTAGGGTTTTTAAAAAGGTAAAGGTTCCCCCCCCACACACACACACAGAGTGCATGCTAATTGTGTCCGACTCTAGGGGCAGTGCTCATCTCTGTATTCAAGCCAAAGAGCCAGTGTTGTGCAAGTCTGTGGCCATGTGGCCGGCAAAGCTGCAAGGAAACACTGTTTTACCTTCCCATTTTTTTACAGTGGAACCTATTTATCTACTTGCATTTTACATGCTTTCAAACTGCAAGGTTGGAAGGAGCTGTGGTTAACAGCAGGATTTGAACCACTGACCTGCCGACTTTGCAGGTGACTGTTTCAGCGCCTTAGTTTGCTAAGCAACCATGCCACACATTTAAGGTTAAAATAAACCACAAATTCTTGCTATTGTATTTATGAAGAAATTTACATTTTTGGAGGTGGGGAGAGTAGCTGTCAAGAAACAAAAGAAATAGCATCTTTATCTCTCTCTAGTGCAGAGTGATACCTAGTCTATATAGTGGATAAACAGACCAGGATTTTGCAGAACAGGGTTCAAATCTCCACTCAGCCATGGAAGCTTACTGGGGGAGTAAAACTAGTGAAACCCCTCTTTAAAGACCTCACTAACCTTAAAAGCCCTATTAGAGTCCAACGTGACAGCAGAGAATGTGCTAATGAAGAGCATCTAATAAAGGGAAAGGTGCTTATGAATCTCTACCCTCTAGTCATATTGGAGCTCCTATTCAGTTGGAAGACGATGGTGGGAAGAACCTTTGGAGGAAGATGGGAAGAAAGAGGGTGGGAAGAGAACCCCTGGTCCCTCCCATTCTCACTGTAATGGAAAGGTTATTCTATGTACACGGATCCCTTAGATGAGAGAGCCACTCCTGCCTTTTCAAGTGAGGTGGGCGACCCACATGCACAAATTAAGGCACATATGTCCTTCTCACTTGTAACTTCTCTCCCGTGCAGAGAAATGGATTGGGTGGCTGTTGCAGAGGAATCATTCCCTAAACCAAAAAGGAAGAATTTATTTACCATACATGGTTTTGCCTCCTGAGCTTCCTTGGATCGTTTTCATGTGAGGAGAAATGAAAAATAGAAATAGACAGGAACACTGCCAGTGGGGTAAGTCCATTGTTCCGTCCACTGTTAGAAGAGATGAAATGGCCCCTAAATCGGCATTTGCATTTCCCAGAGATGAGCATTTTCAGCTGAATGTTGTTGTCGCTGTAGTAGAAACACAGGGCGCTTTTACATGACCTCTAAAATCCGGTGGCAACTTAAATTCGGACCAGTGATCGTGGGGGTTTGTCGCTCTTCCTGTGTTCCCACCCTTCCGCACTCCATTGTTCCTGTCTGTGTGAGGGGAGGGAGAAAAAAAAGGAGAAAAAATGCAGGCTCACCTCCGTCTGCCAAGCCACCCCATAGTGATTCCTGTCTCTTAAAGGGGTGGCGGGGACAAAAAAACAAACAGAAGGCGAGGAAGCCCAGCATTCACAGCTTTACAATTCGCATCGGAAAATTTTTTACCTCCTAGAGTCCAGGTACTTGAAAAGTGTGCTGGGACGCGCTTAGGTGGGCGTGGTTGTACTTAATTTTTTTTAAAGTCCGGAGCTGGTGGGAAAACATTTTTAAGCTCCAGATCTGGGAGCCCTTTGCCTCAGATTTTAGGGGTCGTGTAAAAGCGCCCACAGAGGTCAGCTGACGGGGGTCGTGGGCTTCGCCTGAAACCCTAGGGAACTCTACTTTGTTCCCCCAGGGTTTAAACTTTCCAACCAAAACGGGTATCTCTGATGGCTTTGCCAACAACATCACAGCATCCCTACTTACAGAGTTTAGGACCAGGGTGGGGGAATTAACTAGAGTGAAACTTCTAGAGTTGCTGGTCAAAGATCTCCCTTCCAAGATCTGTTTCCAGAATTTTACTGGGGAAACAATGGGCAACAACAAAGATCTGTGGAGTAGAAACCTTGACATGTTTATCCCTCCATGTCTTCCTTGGGAAAGAGAAAGCAGAAGCAGAGGTAAGAGCTACGACTTCATTAAGGGCGTTTATACATGACCCCTAAGCTGCGCTGCAAATGGCTCCCAGCTCCGGAGCTTACAAATGTTTCCCCACCAGCTCCAGAGTTTAGAGAAAATTAAGTGCGACCACGCCCCCATAAGCGCGACCCAGCGCACCTTTCATGTACCTGCTCTCAGCAGGTGAAAATTCCTTGATGCGGATAAGAGTGCTGGGCTCTCCTCGCTTGTCTGTTGTTTTTTTGCCTCCCGCCCCTTTAAGAGCCCCTTGAGAAGGAACCAGGAAGTAACGGGGCTCGTGGCAACTTCGACCGGCACCGGCAGGTTAGTAAAGGCTTCTTTTGTCCTTTTTTCCCTCCCGCCCCTCACACAGACAGGAGCAGGAACTGCTGAGGGGTGGGGACGCAGGAACAGAAACGAACCCCCAAGATCTCTGGTCCGAATTTAAGGGACCAGCGGATCTTAGGGGTCGTGTGAAAAGGCCCTAAGTCAGTCAGCGGCACTGAGAAGAGTTACTCTAGCATGGCTCCTGTGGAGACCACAATAGAACAGCTCCTCGCTTGAGTGCATGAGGAGAAACAAAGAGTCCATTTGGGGCTCTTTAAGTACAAGATTAACACTTGAAAATGGGAGTAGAGTGAGAGTGAAGGAGACTGTGGAATACTTTAGGCAACAGAGCTTTATTGTATATTATGCCATTCTTATCAGGTGTGAGGAGGAACTGATGGAACCGCTTAGCTGAAATATTCAAAGGTGTGTGAAAGAGCACATCTGTATTTAAAGCACCACACAACCCTTTTTTAAAAAGCTGGAATTAACCACTTTTAATATTCAGAAGTAAATAAAATAAAAATACATTTTGGTACAGTGGGAACACTCACCTCATGAGCTCTTCCCCCCCCCCTGAAATTAATTTTAAGCTTTACTTTAATTTTAGGAACATTCTTATCATCCAGTCTAGCACTAGATCAACTAGTCACTGTAGTTCTCAACATTTTCTCAACGTGTTTTCCATAATGTACAAGTTGATGTATGCTTTCCCCTCCTAATATATGCATTTTGTACACTTATTTTGTACACATGCATTTGTATGAAGTTTTCAGCTGCAAGCTTTTTCACCCTTTGGCTTTTTATTTTTATTCTTTTTTTTTCAAATACACACAAGACTTGAAAATCTTCAAATTTCAGCTGAGAGTTGATCTTTCCTTTGCATTGAGTCTCAGGGGGTAAAAGACTGATACTTTACCTAAGACTTTTAATTTTGCCGTAATTATTTTCGTTCCTGAGGGAGGAGTAGAGCAAAGGCAATTAATATGTGTGTGGTTGTGGGTGGAGAATGTCCACAACTATGGTAATTTTTTCCAGAACTTCTGATTGCATCATCACTTGAGTTGCCGTTGGACTCATTCCTATGAATCTGTTTAGACTAAAGCCCTATTCAACAGTTCATAACAAGGTAAACATATGTGATAAGGGGGAGTATGTGCAGCCCTTCCACCCCCACCCCCCAAAGACTGATGTCCACGTATAGAATGCAAGAGTCCAGAAAGGAGAGCTGCTGCTATACATAAAGACTCTTTCTGTGATGACCAGGAACACTGATTTCTCAGAGTCCCAAAATGCACAGTGCGTAGCTGTGTTAACCCCTTAAGACACTTTCTTTTCAGGCTGTTTTTCTGCCCCATCAGAAGAACCATGGCAGAGCAGACAGGGCTAGAGCACCTGTTGATTTAACTTGCATGTTGAATGCTGGATCTTTATTTTCTCATTTTCAGCTTCACTCCATATTCTTTTCCTATCTGAATTTTGACTCAGTTGGAGGTGGGGGGAACTACATTGGTCTTTCATCCTAAAGATTATATTGGAAGCAGCACAGATGAATTCAAATTAAAACCTGGCACCAACATGACCTACAGTTTTGCATAGGGAACCCTGTTGTGGAAATGTCCCTTTTGAGTGAAAAATCATCTTTTTAATGTTCAGCAGCTTTTCTATTTTTTCTGTCTAGTGTCATCATCTGATCCAACACAAAGGGGCATGGTGGGAGTGTCAGTTCAACTCAAATGCCCCTATTCTAAAAAAAAAAAGTATTTTAAAAAATATCATCTCAGTGCTGGAATACAGCTAGACCACTTAGGAGAACTAAATAAAGAGAGAAATGTCACAATTGCCAATTAGCACCTTGTTAGAGTTTTAAAACAGCTTCTGCTGATGGAGCTCCATGCAAACGGAACTCTTTTCCTCTGCCCTGCCAACTCCTGCAAGATGTTGTCTCGACAGCTACAGCAATTTGCCTGAGGAAAACCCAATTTGATAAATTAAATAACATTAAATAACATTACATAACAAATTAAGCCATATATTCTTAATGGTGTATTCTCAACCTCACGTATGAAGTCCCAGAAAGAAACAGCAAATTAGCAGTCACTAACTGATGACAGAATGCTATCTTACCTCATGTTTTTTCCACATCTACAAATGGCAAACAAGAAGGAGAAAATGGAGGACTCCAGAGAAGATGAGTATTGCTGCCAAATCATGAACAACATCAAGCTGCCAAGAATGACCTTGCTGGATTATCCTTAGACATATGGCAATTAAGAATCACTCATATGTATTATCCTTTGCCATTTTGTGAATATTCCATATAAGACCCCCTCATTCATAAATAATGGGGTGTTTTTTCCCCTTTAAGTACACTTGAGCTGGTCTCAAGTGTAGTGCTGGAGACCCTGTAATATATTCTATTTGGGGACTTCAGGGTTGTCCTGTTTTGAATGATTCAGGGTTTAATCATCTTTATGACAACTATGCAGTTTTTGATTATCGCTGGTCCTGTTCATTTAGAAGCATACACACTCAGCTTGATATTTTGGCGATCTGTATGTGGAAATTTAGACTGTAGTCTGCTTCTCATACATCAGGTTCTACACTGTTGATATTTGATATTCCACAGCCTCTGATACACATGCCTTCAGACACATCTTGAGTTACTAAAAGAACTGGCTTATTTGGAAAACTTGTATTAAGGTTTGGTCCAAGTCAAATAAATGGCCAGATTCAGTTTTGGCGGAGAGTGAAGTAAGACCATAGAGCACAAATCAGGTCAGATCTGACACCCAATGATCTTGCTTCTTCCTTTTTTAGATTTTCAAAAGTTAATTTTAAAGGTACCTAGTGCACAAATCTCTTTATCTAGCTGTATAACACTTGACAGCCTTCCTTCCCTCTTCATGGTCTATCATGTCTCTGAATGTCGAATGCAGAAACACAAAAGTTACCTCTTGTATGAGATGCTGATGACTGACACGCCTATGTGCAGGAGGAGAGTGTTATTGAATAGTCTGGCTTGGTCATCTTATTTGTTCTGGTGAGGTTCGAATGCCCAATAGGAAACAGAAAAGAGATGGCTTTACCAACACCCTTCTCAAATTGCAAGGTGGCTGCCCTTGGCCTTGGTATATTATATTTGATGCTTGTCCTAATTATAATAATTTATAAAGCTATGCTATCTGCCCCATTAACTGTTACAATATTAACTGGAAAGGCATTTTATGGATGCCTTTTCTATCCAAAAGGTCAGGTAAATATTTCTAAAATGAATAAATATAAACACA
>JAHTLZ010000074.1:6813125-6836891 GCA_023846285.1 Phrynocephalus versicolor | reverse complement strand
TTCTTTCTTTCTTTCTTTCTTTCTTTCTTTCTTTCTTTCTTTCTTTCACTCAAGGAAGCTTATCAACCTTTTAAAAGAATAACATGAGATAAAACTACATTTGGCTAAAAGCCATACAGCCATAGAGCTGTCCCCCTGTAAAACGATTAAAGCAAGTGTGTATGTTGAAAATAGCATGGTCAAAGGAAACTGTATCTTTAATTTAAATCTTGGAAAGAACTGAGTTTGGAACTATAGATGCCCATAATCTCCAAACCAGCATAGCCGGTGGATATGATGGCTAAGGGATTCTGGGAGCCGTGGTTCCAAAACGGGACTTTTCAAAGCCCCTGAACATTGGCTTTGGTAACAATACACATGCGTGATGAATTCATTTTTTACTTATCCGTAGATGAATTCATCTGATCCATGCAATGTAGACTAATTTGTGAATCAGAACACGGCTGTGCCCCCTAATTTTGCACATCTCAAAATGATGCAGGCTGCTTTTAGTTGGTTTAAACATATACGTAAAAAAAACATGTATTTGAATTGTGTTACTGAGAAAAGGTTAAGGTTATTGGTAGAAGAAAAAATCAGCTGGCATATGTGAACAGGACAGCCGTGTTCCACGACAACACCAATCTCTACAACTTCCACATCCCCCATGGAGGTGGGTCCATAGGGCAGGGGACTGGTGCTTGGCAACCAGCGTAGGGAGGTGTGTGTTTTAAATATATATATTTCTATTTATTTTATTATGTTTCCATTATGGTAAAGAACTTTGCTCCTTTGTCCTTGACCAGATCTGTCAGTTTTGCCATTTCAGCCATGTCGGGTGCCGCAATAAGTAGCCATTCTTCTAATGTGAGTGCTTATTTCACTTTCCAGTACTGTGCATAAGCAAGTCTTGCTGGCAAAGGAGGTGTGTGTTTTGACCCGGGAAGATCTGGCATCAAGTCCGGCATTTAAGCAGCCCAGTGTGGACACAAGTGTTATCATGACAATGGCTATGGGGCATTTCAAAATGGAGAGGTTGATCATCCACACAGCACACCATATTTATTTGGAGGTTTTAAAAATAGGAAGAGTAAAAATAGAATAGGAAGAAGTTATGGGTTAAAGACAAGCACAGTCACGCAGACCAGAAGGACACAGAACTGCCTGTCCTGAGGCTGTCAAGTCTCCTAGTTCCCCTGGCTGAGAATCAGTTCACAAGGCATGCAACACTGTAGGAGAAGCAAGTCAAAATTGTGTGTCCATTCGTTCGTTGGATTTCTATACTGTCCATCTTGCAATAGAGCTATGCTGGGTGGTTTGCAACAATAACACAATAACAACACCCACCCCAAATGTAATGTTTCTGAGTCTGGCTTTAAAAAACAACAACAGTGCCTTAGAATATATATCAGAACGTAATGCAACTTGAAGAATTCTTGTCTAAATGCATGCAAAATTATCGTACTTATAAAGGTAACTAGAAAATGCTGCCCTCTAAAGTGTAACTGTCCACTTATATTGCTTTTGGAATGCACCTGCATTATGTCTTTGTCGTTGTTGTTTCTGCTGTTATTATTGTTGTGTGTTGCCAACCCACAACCAATTTCTAGGGACTGTCATGGGGTTTTTAACATAGGAGAGGTATTCCACGCACCTCATGAGTTTCCGTAGCTCTCCCAAGTCCTAGTCCGGGGGTGGCGAACCTTCGGCACTCCAGATGTTTTGGACCACAACTCCCAGAATTCCAGGCCTGTACTGCCAATGACAAAGGACTGTGGGAGTTGTGATCCAAAACATCTGGTGTGCCAAAGATTCACAACCATTATCCTAGTCCATTGATGTACCCATTACATCATGTTATGTACCCATGCCTTCATACATAAGGGTAGGCGGACAATTGCAATTTGTTTTTCCAAACCCTGAAGATGGGAACTGTACTCATAGGAGTCCTTCCATGGGTGTAATTTTCCTTCTGTGAATGAAACCACCTTCGGTTCGCAATGTCGAAGCACCACACAAAAATGGACCACCAATAATGGCTGATGAACTCATTTTGACATGAGGAGTTACAAAACAAATCAGGTATAATTCTGACATGAAAGGAGAGGTCTTTGAGGGAAAAGAATTATTGAGCTGCCTTCATAATATTTGGCCAAAAGAAAAAAGAAAGAATGGCTAGAAAGAATTAGCGTGGAGGCATTTATTTAAAGGAGGGAAATAGGAAAACTCATTAAATTGAAGTTTGAATTAAATTCCTTAGAAGTAACAGAGAGCTTTGACCTCTGCTGTCCAATTCCGCTCTGTGGGGTCCCTGGCATACTTGCGTCTCCCAAAGGAGTCTTCCTTGGAAGCATTGCCCAGAAAACATTTGCCTTTGAACTTTTCTTTTGATCTCCTGCAGATTCCTTTTCCTCCACATCCAGCCAAAGGCAAAACCCAACACAAGTCACTCATGGCTGCTTCCAATGCAACGGTGGTTCCAAACTGAGAAAATTAGAGGTGCAAACGGACACGACAGCGAAAGAGGAATCTGTGGAGAGCTCCGTTGCCACCCAACCTTTCCAGTTAATTTTATGCAAATGCAGCCTTGTGTTCCCACACAATCGTCACCATCATCATCTTAGAACTTCAGAGTTGGGAGGAACCCTATGGATTATTGAGTCCACCCCCCTGTCAAGGAGGTGCACTGGGGAACTGAACTGCCAAAACTCTGGGTCCACAGCCAGACGCTTGAAACACTGAGCGACCCATCACTCACATCTTGCGTCACCACCAGCAGCAGAATGGCAAAGAGCACAAACATAAGAGCGCACAAACCTCTTATATTTGTGAGTAGAAGGGGGAAGGGCAAACAGGAAAGAGTATGAACATCAGTGAGGAATTTGCATTCTGGGAATTTGTATTCCAGCCAGGATTTCTGGGAGTTGTAGTCCAAGGACATCCGGGGAAGGCTGGGAACCACTGCTCTCTAGGCCATGCAAATCTGCCAGTACTATGTGTCAGAGACTTCTAGCACGGAAACAAAGCCATGCTTGTTTCCTAATGACAAATACAGAACAAAACCAAGCTAATTTGCCTCTAACACAGACTAAATCATGTTGGAATAATCAGGCAAGTTTTTCCTCTTAAGGGTACAGTGCTTCTAGAAATGGGATGGTTGAGTACTCCATTGTCTGAGGCCAGCGGTACAGTGGTCCCCCTTTTGCGGTTCATGTACTGCTGTCCTGCTATATCACAGGACCGCAGTATATGCCTGGGCTCCAGCTGATTAGCACTCGGGTGAGGGAGAAAAACCTTTATTTCCCCACCCCAGCGCCAATCAGCTGGAGCTTGGGGCGTGGGGAAGTGGGGGAAAGGTTTTAAAAGCCCAGGCTTTTAAAACCTATTTCTCCCCTTCCTCAAGCCCCGGGCTCCAGCTAAGTGATGGGTCAGATCCACCACCACTGCTTGCCCGGGCTGCTCAAAGACTTTTTAGTCCTCCAGCAACCCAGGCAAGTGGCAGTGGCAGTGGCAGGTCAGATCCACCGCCTCCGCTTGCACGGGCTGCTCGAAGAAGTCTTCGAGCAGCCCATACAAGTGGTGGTGGAGAAAGTCTTCAAGCAGTCTGTGCAAGCAGCAGTGGCAGATCAGATCCACCACCACCAATTGCACAGGCTGCTGGAACACTTTCTCCTTGGAAAAGGACCCAAGGCGGCTTACAGTAATGAGGGATAATATACAGTCCAGTACAATTAAGACATGTTCAAGTATTTGAGAACAGGGAATTGGGGGACATCTTACAGCATTAATAAGCAACATTACATCACATCCCTGAGCTGTTTCCATCTTGACGACATTTTGCTTTGTAGAACAGCTTTTCATCTCCTTTCCCCCCCTTGCCCAGGCTCACAAAGCGCACATCGTGACCTTCACATCCGTGTGCTCAGAACAGCGTGGGAGTCAGCTGTGTTTGCTGACCCACAAAGGACCGAGAGCAGCTACCGAGAGCAGTTGAATCTCTTCTGCAGCCCAAACATTTGAACTTGGCAGCTCGTAAAACTATGGAAACCAACACTCGAGAGAGTCCCCGCTCGGTCTTGGTCTGCTGCTCTGGGCAGGCCCACTGTGTCAAGCCCAAAGTTACAAGCTATGGCAAGTTATCAAAAGCGTAATAAAATCTCATCTGCGTGGTAATGAGAGAGGGCTAGTTGACAAGGACATCTCGTCCTGAAAAATTAGAGTCCCACCATGGAAACAGGAGTCCTAGACTTGTCCCACCAGGGACTAGATTTGGACTCGACTCTGGGTTTGGTTTTTTTTTTTCAATGACTTGGACTTGAATTACAACTCACAACCCTCCCGCCCCATCCCTTTTTTTTCCTGGGGGAGGGGGGAACCTTGTTTTTAATAGAGACTTGGGACTTTGTACCTAAGATCTGGACTTGGGACTTGGGGCCAAAGACTTGGATCCACACTTGGGACTCAGATCCGATTGCTTGCCCTCATCCCTGTGCAGCATTAATGCTACGAAGGGTTGATGAGCGGTAAATACACAGAGATCAATTTTAAGTGCAGTCTTGTTCGGATACAGTTTCTTAGCTTGTCAGTGCAGTTTTTCAGTCATTGCAATGGTCACGTTTCCATGTTTCCTGGTTTAATGGTGATTTAATTGTCATTGAAAGCCGGGTCTTTATCAAAGCATTGTGGGAAATCAGATATTCAGTATATGTAGGCCAGGCATTATGTAAGGAATGCATGGGATTATTTTAGGCCACCCTCTTGGGTGGGGGTGCCATAAATCTGGGTATGGGTTGGTTAAGGGCTCTCCTTTCCCCTTGTGGCTACTGCTGCTGAAAATTTCAAAGCTCATGCATATGCCCACTTCCGACATAAAACAGTGGTGACTAGAGATGGGCACGACTCAGCGAAATTTTTGTTTTTGTTTTTGTTTTTTTGTTTCATTGTGTAACGAAAACGAAAATGAAAATTTTTCAAAAACAAAACGGAAACGGAAATGAAACGGAACATTTTGCTGTGTTTTTCGTTTTCGTTGCAGCAAATGCATTGAACTGAAAAGAATGCTAACGAAACAGCAATTTTTCGTTTTCGTTTTCGTTTTTTTCATTTCGTTACGTAATGAAAACGAAAACGAAAAATTTGCGGAAAAACCCAACAAAAACGAACACGAACCGAAACGGACCCCTAAACGACCAAACGACAAACGAAACACCATTTTTTTGAGTCGTGCCCATCTCTAGTGGTGACTACCACAAAGAGAAGCACTGGAGTGTTCACTGGAGCGACTGGGGCTTTCCCCCTTCCTTCCTGTCCATTTCTCCATTTATTTATTAAATTTATAACCCATTGAGAGAGATTTCAGAGTAGCGTGCAGTTGATTAAACAAACAAATGTGCATTAAAAAGTAGAACAAAACCATTGCATCTGAAGAACGAAGTGAGCTGCCATCGGCAAAACATTGTAATCTGTAAGGAGCCACAAGATTGCTTATTGCTTTTAACAGAAACAAAAAACCAATTAGAGTATTTATAGATCAACAGAGACTGGTATTTCTACATCAGAGCATGTGTGTGTTTGAAAAGACTGGTGCTCAGCAAAGGGCAGAGAAGCATAGGCGTATGCCCAGCCCTCTATAAGAAGGATAGGAATTATTGCCTACGTCAACAGTATTTTGATTCTCATAAGCTGCCTTATCTGTGAGAAGGCAATTACCCCATCAATCCCAGGGTTGGACTCTCTCACTGGTTCTCTTATGTCCCTCTCAAGCATCTCTCCGATCACTGGCACCTGAACAACTGAAGTCACGGATGGGCAAATCACCCTTCAGGAACCACACAATGCCTTCCAGGGGCATTCTTGTGGTGCACATATATCTCAGAGATCCCTCACATACACACATTTAAAAATGAAAACCAAATGGGGAGGAGGGGGACTCCAAGGGCACCAACTCAGGAGATGGGGGAAATGGCGGGGGATGGGGGAAAGAGCTGTTGCCATTCCAGATTCTTCCATCTGAGGTGTCCACCTTATTCTGCCTACCCGTGAGCCACCTCTGGTAATAAAGCAAACATACATTTGCTGCTACCCAATGACAAAGGCCACAAGTTCCCATGCTAGCTGTGTACCTCCTAAACATAAATTAACATTTTGCTTATGATGCATTTATCATTTTAATATCTTATTTATTCCCCTTGAAAAAAAAAGAGTGCAGCTCCTGTCCCAAGAGACCTGGCCTAAACGCCAAGAACTGTCTCTTGAATATCATGCATGCACAATTTAAATCTGCATGAATTTCTTAGATATAAATAACTCATTACAATAGTTCATTGTTTCATAAATAACAGCCCCCCTTTCTCTCCCCTCTTTTGTTACAGCTGTAATAAAATAATGCTTTACTTTGTTTACTTTAGATCTATTATTTATAACTCAGCTGCGCAGCTTCACAGACCTCTCCGGATAAAACAAAACGGGCAGTAAAGCAAGAGCAAACCTGAATAAAGTTGCAATATAACATACAAGCTATTAAAAATAAAATCTGAATCCTGGAACTAAAATCCTAGAATATCATATAACTACAGCAGAACAGCAAAAAATAAAATAAAATAAAACCACCTCTGGCCCACAATCTGGGCATCAGTTGAACCCCACCATGCTTCCCTCATGGTGCAGAATGCTGTCTGGCAACTAAAGAAGTTGAACCCTGAGACAAAGATACTGCAATGGACCGAAAGGATCATGTGCGCAATGATGACCTCCAACCCAAATACGGCATTGCACCAACTGCTGACAAGATGCATAAAGCCCAACTGCATTGGTATAGGCACGTCTTGCGTGCTAATGAGGAAACTCTGACCAAAAAGGGTCTCACCCTGGAGGTCAGCGGATCCCAACCAAGGGGATGATCAAAACAGCGCTGGATGAACACCCTTGACTACAGTACTTTCATGTTGTAGTCATCCTGACCTAGTCCACGACTGTGCCCAGTGGAAGGCCAAAACAAGAATAGTGGACCCCACTACCAAGTGGGACAAATGCATTGCTAAGTAAAAGCAGCAGCAGCAGCAGCAGAAGAAGAAGAAGAAGCAGAAGAAGAAGAAGAAGCAGAAGAAGAAGAAGAAGAAGAAGAAGAAGAAGAAGAAGAAGAGAATATCAGGATATGGCCATGCTGACGGAAAATATGGCATTCAGAGTTCGTAAATAACAAGAAATGGGAAATTTTACTTTTTTGAACTATACAGCTCCCCAGAATCAGCACAGCTTGTACTACTGGTCATAGAGGCAGGGATACACTTCAGTTTGTAATCTAATAAAATAACTTTTTTCCTATCTCTGAAAATTAGAAGTAATGTGGTACCTCTATTATAAGTGGCTGTACTAAGTTACGAGCAATTTGACTTAAGAGCGGAAAACCGCTGGCATTTAAACTGCTGCCGTACAAATGTTAGATGCAATCTATTCTACTTACATTTTTTATTTTATTTTATTTTATTTTATTTTATTTATTTAGATACAGCTGCTCTACTTACGAGTTGTTCGACTTATGAGCATGCATTTGGAACGGATTAAACTCGTACCACAGTAATGAGTTACTTGTAGGATGTGAGGGGACAAATGTACCTTCCTGAAGTAATGCAAAATAGGGATGGAGCTACTTTACTGGTGTAACAAATAAGGTTTTCTAATATTGTTGTTGTTATTGTTGTTGTTGATGGTGGTGGTGGTGGTGCTCCTGCTGCTGCTGCTGCTGCTCTTGTTGTTTTAAGTTACTTCTGAAGGCATTTGTATGGAATTTTTCTTTCACACTGTATGTCACTTAAAATAGGCTGATTTTGGACAAACTGCGAACAGACAGCATCAGGGATACAGTATCTGCTCATTTCCAGAGTGAGCGTAGAATGGATCCTTTGCACTCCATCCAGCATTTGCAGGGTTGAAGAGATGGCTAGAGGTTTAAATTGAGAAAGGGGGAGATAAAAATAAGAACAGACAGAGCTACTGGCACCAAATGAAAAGCAAGAGTGACCAGGGAAAGTCCCTCCTGCCCCAATGATGGCTCCTCCTGGGCATTCCAACTGCCGAGTTGGTAGCCAGGCAGCCTCTCTACTAGCCATGGCATGAAGAAGTGGTTGGTGTAAAGAGAAAACTCATGTCGTTCTTTAGATAACCTCCTCCCCCTCCTCCACTTCCTCCTTCTGTTATTTCACTCAGTTTAGTTGACTGCACTGAAATATTATTACACAACTAGGAGTGAATATGTGTGTGACTATGGAAGGATGATTCTTGTACTGGGTTTGGGTGGCCTAGTCACATCATTAGAACACTGCACATCTTCTCCTACGTCATAGCTACAGTATTTGCTCCCTTTTCACTTATATCCCCCTCCATAAGAAGCTCCAGAAACTATCCCATAAAAGAGGTATCACAACAATCGAATCAGGGGGAGGAGGGTTTGCAGAGAACAGTGGTGAAAAGATATCTCTGCCGGGGTGGTTGACAGCCCTGGGGAAAAGGCAGTCGGAGCCACCGAAGCTGCCTGAGCCTCCACAGACAATGCTGGCGATAAGGACATGAACAGAGGAGACACCATCTTTGCAGTGAGCAGGAGAGATCCTTTAAGAATGAAGAGGTGTTTGTTTTCACTTCCAAGAGGTTCTGTAGCACTACCAGTTGCACCCCAGACTGCCTTAGTTCAATGAGTGGTCATTTGCAGATAAGCTCAGGATGCATTTGCCAATTCACTGGGCAAATACAGATGCTTTGGAGAGAAATACATCATTAACAGGAGATAAAATGCCATGGCCTTGTCCTAATGCCTCCAGGAAAAGGGAGTGGGAAGCCACTTCAGTGACTTACCTCCCTAGAAAAAATTCCATAAAAGGTCACCACCATAACTTGGAATAGACTTGATGACACATGATTATAGGGTGGGCTGTGTAGCTCAGTGGTTTAGGTGTCTAACTGTGGAGCCAGAGGTTGGGAGTTCGATTCCCCACTGTGTCTCCTGGGAGAAGAACCAGCCTGTGTGGCCTTGGGCAGGATGGAGTCCCAGGGCTACCCCCAGAAGAAAGGAATGCTACTCTCCAAGTGGAAAACCCTGAAAGGGGGTCACTATCAGTCAGAACTGACATCACCACCACCACTACCACCACCATCATCATCATCAGTAGTAGTAGTAGTAACCAGACATCTTTTCTACTTCTGCCTTTGGCCAACCCACAAGCTTCAAACTCCGTCACTCCTGCTGAAATTCTTCGAACTTCCTCCAATGCATCCCCCATCCACAGTAGGACAAACCCTAGGTTCTTAAGACCCCATGTTTTTTCCCAGAGGGCTCCATTGTGCAGTTCCGTGGAGCCCAAAGCACGACGAAGACATCCAACTACAGTGAATCTGCTTTTAATGCAAATTCCCCCATATGCCTATAATCACCCTGTGCATTTTGATCCAAATGCGGATTGATAAAAATGTATCATAACCAAACGTCACTCTGAAAAAGATACAAGTTTTCTCTTCACAAATAATTGAATTATCTCCCCCCTGAGCATCATGTTCTGCATAATACAACACATCAATCTGGAATTATTATTTCCTCTAATAATTCCTCCTCCTCCCCTCCCTTCCCTGGTATTTTCATTGATCTCCTTCTTGGGCCTGTCTCACTCTGAAACATCTGTGTTTTCCTTCAGCTCACCATCAAGTCTTGTTTGAAAAGTCTGTAAATTTTGGGCTTCTCCAAAATATATAGATAATTGATTCCAGGAGTGAGCGTCAAACAACAAATCACAGAACTGTAGTTCCCTTTGATTTAATGATGTACAGGGCTTTCTTAGGCAGAGATCAAAGGCTATTGTATTATTAACATTTATATGCCAGATTTTGGAGGGAGGTGGGGGTAGACAGAATTATTTGTACTTTGAGCAGGGGAAATATTTCTTTTGGAATGGAACGGTTCTAAAGAGATGAAAACTGAAAATCTTCAGGTAGATAAATATATCAAAATGCCAACCAATCACAGAGCCTGTTCCTCACACACCTCTCCGGTCCAAGAAAAAAAAAAGCTGGAGCAGATCAGGAAGGTTTTGTTTGAAGTCCCTGTTAGAGACACGTCTACAACTGAATGCTTATTTACAAACAAGGAGGGTAATTTTGCCGGTAGCTAGGTTCATCTGCAACACTGTTAACACTAGGCTTAACGATTACATGTTGGGTTGGGTTTGAGCCATAACTGTTAAAAACATCAATCTGGACGTCCCTTTGATTTCCGTTTCAAAGGCCGACATTCAGTGGTGAGTCCCAACTACAGCCAACTCAATGGAATATTAGTTAAGTACTGACTTCCCCCGTCAGAATCTAGCAGGGTCTCATACCCTCGAGCTCCGTTTACCGTCACGTTGGTAATTTGTTCTGGTGCTTCCTTGCCATCCCCATGGATACACAGCCCAGTAATTCATTAGATATATGAATAGGTTCTTAGAAAGAACAGCTCTGGATTAAAACCTGACCTTGGACTCTGAAAGCGGCAGTCAAAAAAAAAATTATCCTTTTCCGAGTGCTGATTTCAGAACAAATGTAGTTCGCACAGTTTAGTAGCAAATTGCTAATCATTATGCAAACAGAAGGGCTCTTTTCATTTATTGCATGTACACACTTTTATTTTCATAGCCCCAGGCAAGACTCACAGTCATTATCTTAGAACTGTACAGCTGGAAGAGATCCTATTGGTCATTGGGTGGGGGGCTCATCTCAAGGAGACACAGTGGGGAATTGAACTCCCAGCCTCTAGCACCGCAGCCGGAGACCTAAACCACTGGGCCATCCAGATGGCCAACAGTCATCCCTCCCTAGTCAGACTAGGCCCGCAGGTATGTCCAAACTTCGGCCCTCCTGATGTTTGGACCACAACTCCCAGAATTCTAAGCTTAGATTGCCAATGGCAAAGGATTGTGGGAGTTGCAGTCCAAAACATCTGGAGGGCTGAAGTTTGGACATGTCTGGTAGGGCCTAGGAGCTGTCACATGGACATTCTTGATAGAGCCGATACTACTGTTAGTCAAATTGAGGCAAATGTTGATTTTTAATATTTCCTATGTCATTACTGCATTTTTACAGGTAGAAACGGGGGAGAGGTGTTTGAATTATCTTCTTCCTCTTGTGCCAAAGCAACACAACTGGCTTTGAGTAATATAAGCATTGGCCCTTGCAGCTCTCTCTCTCTCTCTCTCTCTCTCTCTCTCTCTCTCTCTCTCTCTCTCTGTGTGTGTGTGTGTGTGTGTGAATGCACTCATGGGCAGGCACATAGATGAATGCTTACATTCTCGTAGCTTACTTTAAGACATTAGGATTTGGGTTTCTCTTTTATCGCTGGTATAGTAATGTTACTGCCCAAGGTCATGGTTGCTGTCTTATGTTGCTCCTTTTTCTTGTATTCTCCGCACTGGAAGTGAGGAAACAATTCTGATTGTGCTACGTAACTCCCCACCACCACCACCTAAGCACACCAGTTTGCTTTTCCATACGGATCAAACTGAGGGTGGTGGTACCTGTTTCTAGTTATGTAACCTGCAGAACAGTCATGCAGGAATCTGGCACAGGATCCCAAACTTCTAGACTCCAGACTGAGTCCTAAAGAAGTCAAGGCATAACTCTGCCCACTTCTATGCTTTTCATCACTGGCTCCCATTTGCCCTTGATACTCTAGGGATCAAGGTTATTTCATATGTCCTGAACCGATATCATTTGGACTGGGGAGTAAAGACACTGGGTCGAGCCATGATATTGAAACATCAATATTCAACCCTAGGAATGAGCACCTACATACATTATTTTCCTTCCAACTTTGAAAGCATTATCTACTGAACATGGAAACATGTACGATTCCCTGCGAAATAACTTTGGCAACAGAGTGCTCATGATTTTTGGAGTGTTGCCTAGTATAAATATTTCTAACTCTACTTCACATAGGCATTTTTGGCATACATATAAAGGCTCTCAGAGAGCAATATATCCAGCTCCAATTTTGCTTATACATCCTGCAGACATCAATCTTTTTATTTGAACTCTGTATCTGAAAACCTCATGTAGCAATTTCATGTTTAGTGAGTATGTTCCTCCCACATTTTTATACTCTCCTTGTAAGAAGCATCCACTCAGAGCTGTTCCCATTAGAGAGTATATAGATGTTCCTTTGGGGTATTTTTAGGATAGGACGGCTTTCAACATTAGGCTTGCACAACGCTAATCTTCACAGGGCCCTGATGTGACATTATTACTACGACTCCTGAACACCAATGTATTCAGCCTATACAACCTTTCAATATTGTGTTGGGAAGTGCTGATGTGCACCTATTAGGCCCACTGTTTGGAAGAAGAAACCACCACAGCAACAATCAGCATAGAACAGGACCCTACGGATCAGTGAGTCCAGCCCCTGACCATGAGGCACAGTGCGGGATCGAACTCCCAACCTCTGATTCTAAAGCCAGATGCCTAAACCACTAAGCCATCCAACAGTTCATGCACTTGAGCAACATGACTCGTACTTCCCAAGGCAGCTATTGGCAGGAATTAGTCCAGAACCCTCTCTCCTTTCATTCCAACCCTCACACCATGTTTCAGGCATGAAGGAAGCCAGTGGTTGCTCACCTTAACAGAAGAACATAAGAAGAGCTGTGCTGGGTCGGGCCAAAGGCCCATCTAGTCCAGCTTCCTGTATCTCACATTAGCTCCACCAGATGCGTCCGGGAGCGCACGAGACTAGATATCTGTCTCCTGATATCACTCCCCTGCATCTGGCCCTTGAAGTACCCTGGTTTTATGCCTGGAGATGACACATCTCCATCATGGTTTGTAACCTGGGATGGACTTTTCCTCCAGGAATCTGTCCAATCCCCTTTTGAAGGCATCCAGGCCAGATGCCATCACCACATCCTGTGGCAGGGAGTTCCATAGGCTCACGACGCGCTGGGTGAAAAAATATTTTCTTTTGTCTGTTCTCACTCTCCCAGCCCTCAATTTGAGTGGGTGTCCCCTAGTTCTGGTGTTTTGTGAGAGGGAGAAGAGCGTCCCTCTATCCACTTGACTCATGCCCTGCATTATTTTGTATGTCTCAATCATATCCCCCCCATCAGGTGCCTTTTTTCCCAGACTAAAGAGCCCCAAATGTTTTAGCCTTTCCTCATACGGGAGGTGCCCCAGCCCAGTAATCATTTTAGTCACTCTTCTTCTGCACCGTTTCCAGTTCCACCTTCATCTCAACAGTTTTCTTGACAGGCAAGCAATAAGGAAGTGGAGAGTAATGTTTTGGGTTTCATTTCCAAGCAGACTTATAGGCTGGAACGGCTGAGCGACAAAAGTGTAGGCCCTGACAAACCACTGCCTGTTGTTGCTCCCATGTCTAGTCAGCGCCGTAGCAGCTGGGACATGCTTGGGTTGTTTCTCCTTGGGCCGTGCCTTGTTCGGATGCAAAGAGGAACCGGCGCTAAAGCAGCATCCCAAACTACAATATGCCCTACTATGGCACCATGTTTTCCAGAAGAAGGCAAAACATATGAGCAAAGAGGAGCAGGCTTCCTAGATTATTTCAGATTTTGCTCTTTGGTTGCTGAAGGAATTTGCCTATTGGCTTGCTTTTGTTCCACTCAGTTGCATCCAAAAGGACTCCAGATGGTTCATCTCAAACATGTTTGGGATGCCTCCCAAACTGCTTTGACTAAACTACTCTTCTCAGGATATTGGGGGTGGGAGAAGGGAGGAGGGGGGTGTCCCAGTGTTCTTCCCAGCCCAACGTTTCCTCTCTTCTCTTTTACAGACTCTGGCAATGAGCCAAAGAAAGACCAAGCAACTTGGCCAAAGCTGTGTGGGAAGTCTGTGGTAGAGAACGAAATTGAACCCAGGTTTCTGGCACTCTCGATAGCAAACTTGTGGGTTCTCCCTCCTTTCGTGGGTTGCTGAAGTTAGCCATAAGCATGCAAAATACGTGACGGTTCCCGCGGATTGGCCAGGTTAACTGCTAAACCTGCAGAAGCATCCGTGTTGAATCCTGAGCCACCTGAAGACTATGCAAGTGTAAGCGCACATTGACCTGGAAGGCCCTGAATGCGGTGAAGGTTTTCTACACTCCTTGCTCAGTTCTTTTACAATCTGCTGCTCCTCTACACAAAATAACCTATAACTTAATAGCACGCTAGGGAGGTACTTGCTCTGGAAAGCTGCCTTCCCTTCCAGTCCTTGCAAAGAGAACAGAGGCTGCTTTCAAGATGGATCAGCGTCCTTTTTAATGTCTCACATGATCACTCCCATCTAGGTTTGTGAGTGTGCAAGAGTCACTGGAAGCGACATGTTCAGGAGCGCCCCGTTACACGATTCTTGATCACATCCCTCAAAACCGAGGAACGGCTGTCCTTGCCCCGGGCCTCCATTCCCTCAGGGATTATGAATTTAGAGTATAGGGAAGCTAGTACGTGTATGCATGCATGCAGACACACTGATATCTATGCTTCGTCCATTCAGTATGTTAATATATGTTTCTATCTCTCCTAAACATGGAAGGTGCCACCAAGTTGGAACGGACTTATAGCAATCCTAACAGGGATTTCAGGCTAAGTGAGATACTTGGGGAGTAGTTTTACCAGTTCTGTATCCCCCGTGAGTTTCCGTGTCTGGGCAGAGATTCAATAGCAGCCCCCCACCCCACCCCCGAGTAAGAGTACTGTATATTGTCTACCCCACTCCATCATACCAGGTATCTGCAAACACACATTCACAAACACACAACCCCATTCTGCCCATCACTGCTTCATTCATTCATTCATTCATTCTCTCACACACATACATTACACACACATAATCCCTATGAAACCTGTGAGCGCAGTGGCAGATTGATTTGGATTAGAAACCTAGGAAATGGCAAAAGCTGAAGGGCTCAATATATTCCCCCACTTCTTTGTTTCATAGGACCAATGCCTGTTGCTGGCTGTGTTGCCATAGCGGCTGGTGAGAAGGAAAGAGGTTCACCGTCTATGCCTTGAAGGAGGAGACATGTTATTAGAAATACTGTAAATGTGATGACCATAACTCAGATTGGACAATTCCTCTAAGCTCTCCTCCCTCATTCTAGTCAAGCTCATTGGGCATAAAAATTATAACATCAGTTCCTTCTGAAACAGTTGAGAAAGCTAGTTTGATATTTGTTTATTAATTCTGAATATAATCGCTCAACATTCAACTACTGGACTACATATCCTCTCTGTTCTTTATTATTTTCTCTCCAGTATTATGAACCACCTATTACATCATGTGGTCAAAATATATCCTCTCTCCATGTACCATGCCTTCACCCCAGCCATATCCTGACATTGCCTGGCGCACACACATTTATAGAATCAGTACTACTGATTAGAGATGAGGACCAAGCGCCCAAATGAAGGTTCATTGTGACTCGTGGTTTGTCAAGGATGAACTTTGAACCCACAAACCAATGAATCAACCAACTACAACAAAAAAAGACTCCACCAAAACAACCCATCCTTCCCTTACCTTTATTGATGGGGCCTCCCAGCACAACTCTCTCTGTGCAAGTCACTGCCTCTCAGTCCAGAGCTGGTCCTGAAAATAAAATAATTTAAAAAAAACTAAAAATCAGCATACTGGTTGGATACAGTATAGAGTAAAACCCTGATTTATGAGTACCTTGGTCTGCGAGTGCTCTGCAAGACCTACCAAAGGTTTATTTGATCCACAAGCAATGTCTTGCTATACAAGCACCGGTAGTATATCACAAGTGAGCCAATGGTTCTTCTCTCCCTCCCTGCTGGATTGTGGGGGACTGTCTGGAATGTTCCATCTCAGAGAGGCCTCAAAAGCAGAGGGAGGAGAGAGGAAGAAAGGTCTCTCTCGCACCAGCCACGAAGAATTTAAAAGGAAAGTATAAGTTAGGATTTTATTTTTCTTTATACTAGTAATTATATTTTTATTTAATTTGTTTTATTTTTCTTTATATTTTGTAGCTCCTTTATTCTTTTATATTATATTGCAGCATTGTAATCATTTTTAATATGAATATTTTGGGCTGTAGAACTAGTCATTTGAGTTTCCATTATTTCTTATGGGGAAATTTGCTTTGATATACAAGTGCTTTGAATTACAAGCATGCTTCTGGAACAAACTATGCTCGTAAACCAAGGTTTTACTGTATGGAACAAACTATGCTCGTAAACCAAGGTTTTACTGTGTAATAATTTGTCTTTGCACCCAGAAGGGATTTCTCCTTCTCTCTCTCTCTCTCTCCCTCCCTCCCTCCCTCCCTCCCTCCCTCCCTCCCCCTCTACCTATGCCTCCTAGGAACAGCTGATCCATGAGGCATGGAGAGGGAAGCCCAACAAAGGAACAAATTAAATTGGGGAAAATCAGTCCTTTCAGGACCAAGTAGTTGTTGGGGTCTCTGGAACAGATGAATCAGTGATATTCATTGATACGGCTGATTCATTTTTTAATTTCATTCCCACCTCTAGTACTGATGCTGGAGACCAATTTTTGTGCAGGATCAGTTATTCCTTTTTCTTGAAACTTTTCATTAAGTGGATCAGCGGACATCTCAGGGTGGCTTATGATACAACACGAAAACTGAACCATAAAACAAGGGCATGGAATTGATCAAAACAAAAACACACCCTAAAAGAGTATACCAGGGCTTTTTACAGACCAGCGCTTCGTTTCTTATCATCTGCGGACTCTAGATTGGGCCAGGGGTAGGACTCAGTACCTTGGCTTGAACATCATGTGGGACTCTGGTGGTAAGAAAATCCAACCCAGCTTTCTGGCAGCCAAGCTATGAAGCAAGTTGCAGTGAACCAGAGGCGTACATGGAGATGAAATCTGTGCGCGTGGGGAGCATTGCCCTGAGAAATTTTGATCAGCTCATTTTTAAAAAGGGTTTTATTTTTTTCCTTCTCTCAAATCCCTGTGGACATAGAATACCCCCAATTTACCTATTTTAAATGTTGCTACAGATTTACATGGCAACTCTGCTAGGAAAACAGTTTACCTTGGCTTCTCGTCAGTGTTTTAGTTGCGCCACTGGAAAAAAATGCATGTTCTCAGATACGTCTGCAGCCTTAAAATATTCCCTATATTAGGAGGTCATCTGCAGGATCATGCTAGCCAGTTCACACCCTGAGTGCTGTTTAAAAGGGTCTGAACAATTTTCTGAGCAGCTCCTAGGCAGCACGACTGTTTATTACCTCCATGGTCAGAGTCACACTAGAAGATAAGCTTCTTGCCCCCCCCTTTTTTTTTTTTTGCAAAGATGATTGCTGTCTTAGTTATCCTTCATTTAGCATGATTTCTATTGTGATTGGTCCCTGGGATATAATCAGAGGCTTAATTTGCAATTCTAACTGTTGAGGGCTTTAACTTTGAGGAAATCTCACTGTGGCAGGGGAAACAGAGTTAATCACTGGGCATATACATTTCCCTTAGCGTCTGATTTAAATTGGTCATAAGCCATAGCCGGAGAAGGCTCGTGGGATCTGTGCGCCCCCTATAGGTGTGGCTGGCCATGGCAGGCAGAGAACATGGACGAAATAGGAATCTGGGACAATCCAGCCAGGTTCTTTTTATATCCTCGTAACATTCATCTAAGGCTGCTTTCACACGGTCACCAAAATCTGCAGCAAACTTTGATCCAGATCACACACACACACGAGCGGTCATGTGGTTGATGTCGCAGATTGGATGTTCCCATGGTTGCATTTTGAAAATCCGCAAGCATTCTGGTCCCACGACTGAGAACCGCATAACGGGGGGTGAAAAGGTTTTGGTGTGGATTTTTCGTGTTCCCACAGAATTGAGTAACAGTTTAAAATCTGCATCAGAACAGCGACAAGGATTTTATCACCTTTAGACCAGGTACTTGTAAAATGTGCTGGGCCGTGCTTAAGTGGGTATGATTGTACTTTTGTTAAAAATGTCTGCTGCTTGTGGGAAAACGATTTATGCTCTGCATCTGCAAGCACTTTGCAGCAGATTTTAGTGGTCGTGCGAAAGCAACCTTAGGGCTCTTATCACACATCCTTTAAAATGCTGATTAAATTTCAAGATAAAGTGTTTCCAAAAATCTTATCCCCCCGGCCACCGGGCTTTTAAAAAAATGGTTATACCCCCTTTAGTGAGTTTTCCAAGACCTATCAGAGAAGTTGGGAATTTTTTGCTCTTGTAAAAGATGCAAGCCAGAAGTCTGTGGGAGCTCGCATATGATCTGGTTTTCTGCTCCCCCCCAGCCCCGACCAGCTCGTCCTGGGGCTCGTCATTGCTTTAAAAAAAATTCCCCTCCCCTCAGCGCTGATCAGCTGGCCTTCGGGCTGTCAGTGCTGGTTGTTTATTTATTTATTTATTTTTCCTAGCACCGACCAGCTCATCCTCGGGCTCATCAGCGCTTTTTTAAATTTTATTTTAATTTCCCCTTCCCCCCAGCGCTGATTCAGGCTCTCAGCGCTGGTTTTATTTATTTTTTCTACTGCCACCTGCTGGCCCTCGGGCTGATCTGCACTTTTTTAAAAAAACGCCTTGTATGTGGGAATCGAGACCCCACATCTTCTGTCAGATGACCAAGAAAGAAGAAAAGTCGGACTTTCACAATATCCGGATCTTCCCCCAGGTGAGACAGTGGCCTTAGTTAAATGAAAGGGGGGAGGGAATTAAACAGCATCTGATGAACCAGGACATCTAGTATCAAGATAATAAATGCAAATGCTATCCCAGCAAGCGAAAAACGCCTTTAAAAAGAATTCCTTCACGGTGTAAATGACAGAGAAATGGTTCATAGCAGCAAAGGCACTGATTGGCTGAAGCACTCTTGGGCGAGGCCTGTCTGCACAATGAGAATGACATCATAGGCAGGGGGCGGTCTCCAACCCATTAGAAGTTTCCATTGGCTATTTTAGGGTGTCTGTGACATCATCACATTGTGTGGGAGCTGTGTGCACCCCAACATTGTTAAGAGAAGCCTTTGATCCACTGCTGTCAAAGGCATCCTTCCCACTGCACAAACTGAGCTCGGCAAATATATATGCACTAGCAAGAGAGAAGCTTATTGGCTGTGTCTTTTCTACTGTTCCTTTTCGTCAACAATCATCATCACCATGAACTGCTCTTGAGCCCGCACAAAATTGCCCCTTCGCAGGCAAAAGGCCAAACTGTACTCCTGGCTTGATACATTGCTGCAGCAAAAAGCATGTAGACAAAAACTCCTGGCACTGCAACAAAGATGTAATTAAAAAAAAAAAAACATGCTTCTGACCCTTTTTAAAGGTAAGGCACAAAGTCCGTTTTGTCCATTTTCAATATCAGCCCATGGAACGGCAGGAGAAAAAAATATTTAAATCCACTCATTTCTGCAAGAGTAATAACAGTCAGTTTGCATCGTTAAGACAGAAAAAGAGATCTGTAGCAATTGGGTTTTCAAAATATATGATCCCATGTAGTTCTCAGCTGGAAAGCAGGCCTTGTTTGGTTGCTAGATTGGTTTGTTTGGTTTTTTTTAAATGCTCCAGTCATGACTCCAGAAGCACCCACTTCTGATTCACCCTCCCCCCCCCATTGACATTTTTACTGGGAGCCTGAGTTAAAACATGTTCAGGTCAATTTCTCAGTGACTGGCTGCTGGGCTTTCTCGCTGTTGCTTTACAGCTTTATGGGAAAGCACGGTGCTTAAAATACTTTTAAATCTATCCTGGCTTCTGAATTGTTTCTTTCTTTTTTGTTTTTAAAGGTTTCTTTTGACTTCTAAAAACGCCTAACAGGAGCCCATGTTTATTTTAAAATACCTGTGCCAGGCTTTTTTGGTCTGACTTTAAAGGAGATGTTTTCCACCCTTTCCCTCTGCCCTTCTGTCAAACAGTAAAAGCGTATGATTGTGCTTGGGTAAAACTCTGGCCCATACCCAAGAAGAACCTTCTGTGCTGTTCCAGTGGGGGCTGCCATCTTGCTTCTTTAGCCGATCTCTCTCTCTCTCTCTCTCTCTCTCTCTCTCTCTCTCTCTCTATCTATCTATCTATCTATCTATCTATCTATCTATCTATCTATCTATCTATCTATCTATCTATCTATCTATCTATCTATCTAATAAAGCAGCCTGGAAGAGCAAAGTTTTAATCACTTCCTAAAGAACCTAAAGGACCTTCTGGGAACTAAGTAGCGATGGGCACGAAATTCTGGTTTAGTGGTTCGTCCTGGTCCGTTTATCACAGCAAGAGGTTTTTGGAGGCGTGGCACCCCACCCTTTCCAGCAGACACCCACTCAAAAGCAGTGTCTGGAGAAGGCAGGACAGGGAAGCCAAGATGCAACTTCTAAGTGGGCACCTGCCAAAGGGGGCAGGGCACTGAAACAAGCAACACCTGCTGTGGTGGTAAACAAACCGAGGTGTTAAAAATATTTTTTAATCGAATGGGAGGTGGAAGGCAAATACAGAAAGGTTATTTTAGGAGGGCATCTCCCATATCAGTTTGGCATTTACTTTGAAATACATTGGTCTTTTTTTTTTTTCACTGAAGAACTTGTGGGTGGCTGCTGCTGCCACTGCCGCTGCAGCAGTTTCTCTTCCCTTCCTCCTCATTCTCATCCTCTTCCTCATCCTCTTCTTCTTCTGATGGGGGGGGAGAGAAGTGGCAGGTTTTTTAATCTTTTTTTTTTCTCTCCTGAAGCAAGCGCGGACTGCCACTTGCTTTGGGAGCGGAAAAAAGTTTTAAATACCTACCGCTTCTCCCTCTATGCACCCAATGGTGGTGGGGGGGGAGAGAAGTAGTGGGTTTTTAAAACTTTTTTTCTCTGCCAAAGCAAACACAAATGGTAGACTTTGGAGCTTGCTTCGGGAGAGAGAAAAAGGTTTAAAAACCCGCCACTTCTTCCCCTCTCTGCAATTTCCAGGTTCTCCTTTACCTCCCCTTGACCATCCAGAGGGCCAACTGGTTCTCTGGCAGGTTTCCTACTTCTAACATATTTTAAAAAGCTTTTATTATATCCCTTTATATTGACTGCCATGCGTTCCTCAAAGTTTTTCTTTGCCTCTCTTATCATCTTCTTACATTTCTTTTGCCAGAGTTTGTGTTCCTGTTTATTTTCCTCATTTGGGGAGGATTTCCATTTACGGAAAGACCTCTCCTTGCACTTTAGTCTCTCTCTAACTCCACCTGTTAACTATGCCAGTGCCCTCTTGGACTTAGATGAGCTCTTCTTTTTTTGTGGTATGCACTTGTGTTGGGCCTCTACTACCGTTGTTTTAAACAGGCTCCATGCACTCTGAAGAGATTGGATTCTTTTTACCTTCCCTTTAAATTGCTTTCTATCTGATTTTCTCATCTGAGGGAAGCCCGCCCTTTGGAAATCAAGGGTTTTTGTGTCAGATTTGCTTGACACTCTTCCCCCAACACGCATGGCAAAGGAGATTGCAGCATTTCCCCCACCATCTGCTATCTGCCGCTGTTCGTTATTGTTGTTTAATTGTTTTACACCGATGTATTTATTGTTTTGTTTTGCTTGTATTTCTTGTTGTGAACTCCCTGGAGTTTCTTCGGGAAGACAGGCGGTATACAAGCCCAATAAATAAATAAATAAATAAATAAATAAATAAATAAATAAATAAATAAATAAATAAATGGTCATTGTTCCCTAGAGGCTCAGTGACATTCACATCCCTGACCAGGTCCTGAGTATCACACAGTATTAGATCCAGAGTTGCCTGTTCTCGGGTGGGCTCCATGACAAGTTGCTCTAAGGCACTGTCATTCAACATGTCGAGAAACCCGGTTGCTCTTTCTTGCCCTAAGCTCGCATTGGCCCAGTCAATGTGGGGATAATTGAGTCCCCCATGATTAGTATTCTGTCCCTCTTATACATGTCCATGATTTGTCTCCTCATTTCAAGGTCCCCTTAACGTTTTTGATCTGGTGGGCAACAACACCCCGACACACACTATCATATCACTCCTTGGAGCTGGCAGTTTAACCCACAGTGATTCTATGGTGGAGTGAGACCCACCGTTGATCTCCATTCTGCTTGATTTTACCCCTTCTTTGATATAAATGGCCACTCCACCTCCAACCCGCCCTTCTCTATCCCTTCTATAGAGTTATAGCCTGAGATTGCGATATCCCACTGGTTCTCCGCATACCACCAGGTTTCTGTTCTGGCTACTATATCAATGTTATCCCTAGTTATCAAATGTTTGAGTTCTCCCATCTTTGCTCGGAGGCTTCGAGCATTTTCGTAGAAGCACCCATACAGTGGGTCCCCCAACAAAGGCTCCTTCTTTGTTCTCCCCCACACACACAGCTTTTAATTCCAGTAGATAAATTACCACATCCCATTATTCTCCCAGTGCTAATACCTACTATGTCATCACCTTGTGCTTCTCTACCCTCTCCATTTTCGTTCCACGGGGATGATATGCTCCGAACCAGATGCCATTCAGCTCCTGTCGGCTTTCCCTCAGTTATAATATGTTTAAAAGCTGCTCTGCAATCTGGTCCCATCATGGTTCAAGTGCAACCCGTCCCTCCTGAACAGGTTTGGCTTGTCCCAAAATGTTTTCCAGTTCCTGATAAATCTGAAGCCCTCCTCTCGACACCATCACCTCATCCACAAATTGAGGCTTCTGGGCTCTGCCTGCCTGGTGGGTCTTGCACGAGGAAAGGCAGCACTTCTGAAAATGCTACTTCAGAAGTCCAGGACTTCAATCTTCTTCCTAACAACCTGAATTTGGCTTCCAGGACTGACCGCTTTGCCTTCCCAACATCATTGGTACCAACATGTACCATAACAACAGCAAGAGTTTTGCTATACCAACTCAAGTGGATGCTACAGTACAGTCTTACCAACCAATTCCTGCTGGAATCAAATGAGCTGAACACAGCTGCCCAACAAGAAAATAATTACTCGTTACTTTATTCTCAGTCAGAGACAGACCAGGCCAGACCTGCACCTGGTCTACATTTAGTTTTGAAAGGCGGAGAATAAGTGCCTTTTCTCTTTAAGGAGGCATATGTAGACATATGAAGAGTGAACCGTGCCCTCTGCAGAGGGGACACACAATTAACATTTTGATTAATATGCCAATGCTATTAATTTAATCACAGGTGCCAAGTGCTCCTTTTCCTTGCCTCCTCAGCTGGATCCCCCACTCACCAAGTAGAGTGTGCTCCTTTCCTTCTCCTCCTCAGCAGTTCATCCAGTTGCCAGCAGGAGCAGATGCTTCCCTTCCCTGCCTCCTTGGCTAATAATCACTCAAGCAAGGAGGCAGGACAGATAAGCCCATGGTCCTGCCATGAAATGGTCAAACAGCCAAAGAGGAGAAAGAGTACACCCTGCCTGGTGAGTGGGACATTGGCTGGGAAGGTAGTGAAAGAGAATTTGTGGTGCTGCACATACGAACCAGTACAAACCAAGGTCTACAATCCCAGCCTAAACCACGGTGGTTAAAGACAGAGAAAGAAGTTGACCTAGAACAGTGGTTCCCAGTCTTGGGGAAGCCAGGTGTTCTTGGACTGCAACTCCCAGAAGCCTTCACTACTACCTCTGCTGGCTGGAGTATCCTTGAATTGCAAACCAAGAACACCTGGGTCACCCAAGACCAGAAACCGCTGCCTTAGGTGTATACCTACAGTATGTACTTGAAATTCGAATAATATTCCATAAGCTTAATGATGCCAGTTCTGCTCTGCAAAAAAGCTGATCACAACAAACATTAATTTATATATATATATATATATATATATATATAAAGGGTTTAAGGTGCAAC
Source organism: Phrynocephalus versicolor (assembly GCA_023846285.1). Lineage (NCBI taxonomy): Eukaryota > Metazoa > Chordata > Lepidosauria > Squamata > Agamidae > Phrynocephalus > Phrynocephalus versicolor. The sequence goes on along the minus strand of JAHTLZ010000074.1, from coordinate 6,813,126 downwards.
A
>JAHTLZ010000074.1:6801441-6813085 GCA_023846285.1 Phrynocephalus versicolor | reverse complement strand
ATATATATATAACAAATATATATAACAAATATATATAGATATAGATATATAGATATATATATAACAAATATATATAACAAATATATATATATATAAAGGGTTTAAGGTGCAACAAAACTCTTTCTTGTTTTTGCTGCAACAGACTAGAATATCTGTGCCTGGTCAAGGGTTGGGGTGGGCGTGGGGGTCTGGAGAGTCTCTAAGTAGTTTCTCAATGACCTTTGACTCTGTTCTCTGTAGTTATCTTAACACTCTTGTGGTGCTCCCCTGTAAAGTAGATAGCCCCCTGCACACTTGCACCAAGCTCCTTAGCCTCCTCCTATAAGTGGAAAAACTTAACTCACTGGATGTCTGCCTAAGTATTCCTGCCACCCGCCCCCTTATAATCCTTATTTGGGGGTCTGAGTAATTTTTGCAGTAGTATACTTAGATATAAATCCTTTAAACAGCTGCTATATGAGACAAGCATCCATTCATGCACCCACATCAATATTAAACCTAACCTCTAAAGCCGTTCCTATGCCACATAAATATGACTTGGGTTTTATGGTACTTGCTAAGAAAGCAAAGAGTTTCACATTCAATCAACCTTTCCCAAACTTCACACTACACTTACTGCAGGATCAGTGCAAGCGTATATGAAAGTACAACAGTACGAAGCTGTTTATACTCTTTTAATATTATAAGTCAGCTTTTGCCATAAATCTCCCCTCTTGATTGCACATTGCTGTAGCATGAGCTCATGCCCCCACCCCTGCCCCAATTTTCCTCTTATTACCCTTTCCAAACTGAGTGATCTGTGAGTCCCTGTCAGGGTGCTGACTCTATTACCAAGTGTAAAGGCAATTTGCATCCCCATATTGACCAAGACACTTCCAGTACCATGACTTGTGTGTGTGTGTGTGTGTGTGTGTGTGCGTGCGTGCGCGCGCTGCTCCATGAAGTCAAGGACTCCAAACATTGTTGAGAGGGGAAGAGAAAAAGTTCTGAACAGTGTTAATGTTGTCATTCCCATATTCTTAAGGGAGGAATGAGAATTTAACTGCTGTTTATGACGAGATTGGGAATTGGGGGGCGGGGGGATTCAATATATACATTCAGTGTTCCTGGTGCATTGCCCAATCTTCCTTTTCCCTTCCACCCCACATACCTCTGGCTCCCATGGTGAAAACCTCCTGATTCCTGGGCATCCGGGGAGTCCTACAATATAGAACATTATCAGATTGTTGAGACCTAAATCTGTGCCGATCCAGAGTCTGTTAGTAAGCTTTCCACATAGACCACAGCACTATACTCATTGCAGTGCATGGTCTCTGATACCTGCATACTGTGTTATTTATTCCCCCACCCCGTCACCATTTTACCTCTTGACCATTGTGAGTGCCAGCTCAATCATTAGACAGCGTGAGAGATGGTCTCAGTCGTTGCTAGAGATGGGCCATAGTGACAAGGTGTTAGAAGGTCATCATTGGCTGCCTGCATCATCCGCTCACTAAGACAGCCTTTTGTCTTTAGAGATGGTGGAAGACAATGTACAGGTAGCAATGCTGAAGTAAGGTTCAACTGCCATGCAAGCCGAACTGTAAACATAGGAGTGAAGAAAGGTGCCATTTTTATCCTTCAGCACAATATCTTGTGCCAGATGTGCTGCTCTCTCTAATCTGCCACTAACTTTACAAGCCGCCCATATCCCCCACTCAGGGGAATTTGGAGCAATCTGATTCTTATTTTGATTGCAGTTATCTTATCCTGCAAATTGAATGGCCATTGCATTCAGAGTGGAGTTGTTAATTCTTCTGTGAGAACTAGCATAGGTCCACACAGGTCACTGAATCGCCAGTTGAGCTGCAAGCCGGTTTACTCAGTTGACTCACAAGTAAGTTCACCTGGTACACTGGTAAGAAGGCGATCTTCAGTGGCACGAAAGGAAAACACTGGGGTGAAATTTGGGGAGATGGAAGGGATTCAGCCTCCCTTTCCACCTTTCTCCTCAGTCAGGACTCTCCTGGGTCTCTGCTGCCTTGTGGGGCAGAGTGCGTGGAGTTGACATAACCTCCCTTCCCTGTATTTCCTCATGAACGTCATACAAAGGGCTAGGGTGATTTTGTTTTTGTTTTGTTCTTTGTTAAATAAATTAAGTGACATGTCAAAAGAGCAACGCTTCAGCCTAGCATAATTTGGCTGCATCAGCAGAGGCATAGTAAGGGTTTTCAGAGCCCAGGGACAAAGTCAGTTTTTGCCGCCCCCCCCCTCCACAGGACAGGAAGGGGCTAAGATGTCATGTAGAAGGCAGTGGCATTAGCCAGGGAGCCCTCCACGCCCACCCTGGCAGGTCCCCCACGATGCACCTTCTCGCGGCTGCTGAGCAGGGAGCCATTTGGTGCCCCCAGGTGCTGCGCCTGGGGACAGATGTCCCCCTTGCCCCTCCATAGCTACGCCACTGTGCATCAGTTAAGGAAATGTTTTTTTAAAAGGTGATGATGAAAATAGAGGAGGGTTTTAAAAATTCTCTTTTCCCTTTCAGTGTCACAACCTAATGTCTTAAAACCTCACAAGATTGTCACTTCAGATAACACCATCCACATCTCCATTTGGGTCGAGACTACCATCCATACAGGCGACACAGTGGGATAATAAGGAGTGTGATGAATCGTGACCCTCCTAAAAAAAAAATGAAGCCCCTCACGTTATGGCGGGAAGAAGCTGGACAGCTCTTAACTAAAGGGACAGGATGGGCTGATCTAAGGAGAAGCACATGTGGGTGCCAAATTTGATTTTCACCAGAGTGTACCAACAGCAATCCAAACAACGATGGCTATTACAGGCCTTTGCGTGAGATAGGCCCTCAATCATGCCGAGTGAGGCCTAGCAATAGGCAAAATGAAGCAGCTGCTCCGGAAGCAGATCATTTTGGAACATCATGAAAAAGCAGCCATGGGTTAATTATTAAACTGCTACCCAACATTGTATTTTTATTATGAGGAGGACATGGCCTTTGCCGAAGCAAAGAAGCAAAGAAAACTGGCCCAATTATGACTTCAGTAAGGGTGGCAGTGGTTGTCTCTCGGGCAGCTAAAATTCTTGAGAGAACTTTTCAGGGGCCACGTTGACTTGTGTCGTGATCCTCAGTTTTGTTGAAAAGATTTGTTTTGGTAAGTGTGCAGTGAGGAGGAGGGTGAGCAGACTATTAATAACTCCCGTGCAGCGAGCTTTTACTTTTAGCAAAGACATACCAGGAAGGCTTGGATGGGAGACCTCCAAGGAATACCAAGTGCTGTAGGCACCTGGAGTAGAAACTGGCAAGCCACTCCAGTATTCCTGCCAAGAAAACTCCATGGACATGGAGTCACGAAGAGTCGGTCACGACTGTAACAACACACCAGGAAGGCAGGAAGGCAGGCAATCAGGATCAATCCACCTAACAGTTTGGATGAGCAGACGTGACATAAACCCATCTTTTCTTTTCATGCACGCCCGAGCTGATCCAGACAGTAAGTTGTTGTTGTGTAGCAGCTGTCAGCATTTCTAGCACCTCCCGTAGGAAGGAAAATCAAACCCTCTTTGCTCTGTTCCTACACACACACACACACACACACTGTGTGTGTATGTGTGTGTTCATTTAAATAAGATAGTTAAATGATTAATTTACTTTGGTAACAGGCCAGGCAGAAACGTTTAAATCCTCCTTTTGGAAGCAAGAATTATCTAATCACTCACAAGCTTTTATAATAAAACATTTATCACGGAACATTAATCCATTAGTGCTTATTTTCCATCCCTTCCTTTCACTAGCACCTTGCTTTGAACGCAGACGAGCTTGGCTGCCATTTCCCTACTTTATCATATATCATAGTTGCATGATAGGTCACACCGATGCTGGATCCAAAAGGGATGGGGGGGCATAATAATAATAATAACAATAATACTGCACTTTACTTGAACTTGGCACCCAGATGTACCACTTGCACTTCCACTCTCATACCAATTGTGTGTGTGTGTGTGTGTGTGTGTGTGTGTGTGAGAGAGAGTTCTGAAATTGGTCTTTCATCACTAGGGCTGCAGCTGAGGACAGCATGTGGAAGCTATTCAAAATAATCTACTGTGAAATGGGGAAAATAACTTTGTGTACGTTCCCCGCCCCCCCCCCCCTGACTTGAATTTGCAAAGCACACCAACTCTGTTGGCTAATTCATAGAGTGCCTGGCTAGACTGCCAGTGGAGAGGCTTTCTTGGCATCGAAGGCAAACTGAACACAAAGAAGGCCAAGCAGGCAGGAAGGAAAGAAGGAAGGTTCTCCAGTGGGTTGGTGTGTGTATGTTGCCAGATCTGAGATTCAAAAGGTAGCGTTGACTAAGGATTGATGCCCATTTTTTTGCAAACGTGCCAACTCCACAAGATCAAAGACCTGGATATCTCCACAAGATGTGCTTTCCTTTCTTTGATCTTGGTGGGTTTTCTGCTAGCTGGGTGTACATGGAAGCCAAGGGCCAGCAAGAGAAATCAGTCAGCGGCAAGTTCCATGAGCTACGGTTGGGACCATCCAGATGTTTTGGATTTCAGCTCCCAGAAGTTCTAGTGAGTGCTCATAGTGGCATGCAGCTGCAAGTGTTTAGGAACCCCTGATCACACAAAATCACTTTTTGGGCAATCCATACCTTTTCGGCCATCCACACCTTAAAAAAAAAACCGCTTGGAGGAGAAAAAGTCACACAACACTTGTAGCGCGGAGCTGCCTGATCTAGCACTTCATAGATACAGAACATTGTTCCAGGCCTTCACTAGGTCAGGAATGGGCATCTAAGACCTTACACGGAATGCCCAAAGGTAGGTAGAAGTACATCAGCATTACAGATTCAACAGGTGATACAAAATCCGATCTTGGAAAAGTTTCTTTTTTGAGCCACACTCTCATGAATCCCCTACTAGCCACTAACCATGCTGGCTGAGGGAGTTACGGAGCCATGGTCCAAAGAGCAATTTTTCTGAGCTCTGCACAACAAAATGAAATAGGGAGCAGGGCTGAGAACCTAAATATCTTTATATGTGTGTGTGTGTGTGTATTCGTGTGTGTGTGTGTGTGTGTGTCCTGTGGGAAGAGTCTTCAGCTGGAGTTAGCAGGAAGGCCTGTGGCATCCATCTGCCAGAAAAATACAGAAAATCCCTGACTCTAGGTTCACTATTCCTGCAGTCCATTAAGAGCAATTACTGGCTTAGAAGTTAGAAGTTGGGACCTGTTTAAGAGCTAGAGTCATTTCTTTCCTTGAAGTGACTTTGAGGCCATGCCCATTACCTTTGCTAATAAACCATATTGTTTAATTGCATTGTACTAAACCACAGAACTGAGCAACTTCCATAAGTCGAATGCCCAATTCTGCCCTACTCCCAAGGAAGGGAGTGCCGTGGGCCTCCTTCCCGTTGAAATCTAGTGGTTGATATTGAGCAGTACACAGTGCCACTGGAATCCAGGAACAAGGCAGAGCAAACCATTCACACAAACAAGGGTTTCCCACTTTGCTGCTGAATTCGTCTGTGGGGATCTGCTGCCCATTTTGAGTACAGTGGACCCTTATATAACAAACAGTTTGTATAACATAAAATATGTACAACATAAAAAATTCTGGAGATAGGGGAAATTTGCTTAACAGAATTGCCTACGGGGTGAATCCATACAACATAAAAATGGTTGTGATTAGGGATTACTCTGTTTTCAATGCATTCCTATGGGAAATTTGTATAAAGGAACATTTGTTTAACAGAATTTCATTTGGAACGAATTAATTCCTTTATACAAGGTACCACTGTATTAGAGCTATCCTATTTGCTTTCCATTTGTTTCCTGAGGAGGGCGTGGTGTCTCAGAATTTCAGCGTGAGTGTACACAGTCAGGACACAAAGAAGAGTAAGAACAAGTCCAAAAGAACAAAATTCAAATAGAAGAGCAGAATGAAGGTGAGGAAGTTAACTTGCTTACAGTATTACCAACCGTTTTGCAGCTGAGTTTCAAGCTTCTAATTGTCAAGGGTTTTCTCTTTATAATGAACATAGCAGTGTGTTCCAAGTAGAGATGGGCACGACTCAAAAAAATGGTGTTTCGTTTGTCATTTGGTCGTTTAGGGGTCCATTTCGGTTCGTTTTTGTTTTCGTTGGTTTTTTTTGCAAATTTTTCGTTTTCGTTTTCGTTACGTAACGAAACAAAAAAAAATGAAAACTTGCTGTTTCATTAACATTCCTTTCAGTTCAATGCATTTGCCGCAACGAAAATGAAAAACACGGCAAAATTTTTCATTTTCGTTTCCATTTTGAAAAATTTTCGTTTTCGTTTTCGTTATGTAACGAAACGAAAAATGAAAACAAAAATGAAAAATTGCTCGTTTCATGCCCATCTCTAGTTCCAGGTTCTCCAACAGAGGTGTAAACAGGTGCCCCCAGTGGAGATGTTGGAGAGGCTGGAGTGAAACGAGAAACATTTTCAAGTTCTGGTTCCTTCTTGCCTTGAATTGCAGCTTTGACTCACCCACGTTGGAGAAGGCATGTCATATCCTGACCTTCGTTTGTCTGTCCCTCCCTGGTCTCTCTCTTAATGTCTGTCCTTCCACAAGTTGGGCTTTAGCAGATCTTGTTAAGACCCGCAAGTACACTCTGGAAGCAAGCTGCCTGGGGGCTTGTTGACTTGACACATGTATCTACAGTGTTCTCTTCTGGGCCTATAGAACATTTGCACATTCAATAGATAAGGATCCTGGCCTTTCTTCCACTGCTCTCAAGGCAAGTTTCATGGTTTGGCTAAAGGAGGCTGCCAAACCACTTGTGGGCTGAGGTGATATGGTGCAGATGTCAAACGCTTGGAACCAGACTCGCTCACAGAGACTTGGAATTCTGCTAATACAAACCGAGGGTCATTTTCCATTACAGCTTTCACAGGCAAACCTGTTCAAGAGGCGGGTTTTGGAGTACTTACATTGTGCTCCCGGTGCTTATTAATGATAAGCAGAATATTTTAGGGCTGGGCAAGGTTCTTCCTTTCTCACGGAAATGTTTCCCCACCACCACCACCACCACCCTGAGGAAGCGAAGGCAGAAATTTAGGGAATTTGAAGAGTTGAGCATCAAGATTGCTTGACTTTCAGCAGGTACCAAGCATGTTTACTTCAATGCTATATTACTATATTACTTTAGGTGATACAGTATTCACGTTCTGTGCTTGATTCCCGTCTTTTACAACTCTTGTTAAAAAGTATGAGCTAACTCAGAGTTTTGGAAAAGTTCGTTGTACTCTCAGAATTAGGATGTCGAAGGTCGTAATTCCACTTGTCAATGGGACGTAGAGGGAACCTTATTATAATATGCTTTTCTTTACCATCACAACAGCAGCAGTAAACTTGGTGGTGAAGGGGCCTCAGTCTCCCATCAAAACATCTATGGTTGTACATGGCCTATGGCAGGCACATCCAAACTTCAGCCCTCCTGAAGTTTTGGACAACAACTCCCAGAATTCTAAGTTTAGGTTGCCAATGGCAAAGGACTGTGGGAGTTGTAGTCCAAAACATCTGGAGGGCTGAAGTTTGGACATGCCTGGCCTATGACATTGGTGGTGAACCTTTGGCACTCCAGATGTTTTGGACCACAACTCCCAGAATTCCACCCCAGTGTTGGCAATGACAAAAGGGGAGTTTTGTGGTCCAAAACATCTGGAGTGTCAAAGGTTCGCCACCACAGGCCTATGGGCTATGTATTGCCTCAGCCCATGTGCGCAGACCTGGCAGCATAATCATCACTGCTCTCATAGCAAATGGCATAGTGAGAGTTTTAGGAACTTCTCTTAATGACTCTTGGTATTGGTGCCCTTTTGGAAAACATGGTTTTAGACCAGTATTGTGGAAACTAGCTGTTTTGGAATTAAAATTTTTAGGATGCATAGTTTAAAACTCCTGGAGAACCAAAAGTTCCCCAGCCCCATTTAAATTCATCGTGTAGCTGCTCTGGGTTCATATATTAGAAGTCAAGGAGGCAAGAAGGAAAATAAATGGCCAGAATCCTGTTAGTTCACCAGTACAATTCTGTCGCAACTAATTCAGTGGTGAATTGCCTCTCGCTAAGACATCAGTGTAGGCATTTCCTGTAACACACCAGTCCCATGATTCAGTGTGTGACTATAAATGCATAACCTAGTTTCTTAACCTGTGGCAGTTGGGTGCATGCTTGACTGACCTTCTCTTTCTGCATCAGTTCAAACTTATCATACACTTTCAACCAAAAGTTGAAAGTAGAGATGGGCACGAAATGAAAAAAAAATTGTTCCATTATTCGTTATTTATTTTGTTACGTAACAAAATGAATAACGAAAATTGCGATGAAATTGGAACGAACAGAACAAAACCACAAAAATTAGGTTTGTTACGTTTCATTTTCGTTAATGGCAGCGTGCAATGAAATGAGCTGTTTTTGAATGTTAAAAAATGTCCTGAATATCCGTAAAAATCCAGCGATAATTATATATTCTGCCTGATAATACCTACCAGAGGGGTTGTGGTCCTTAAAACATGCATTTATGTCTTTTCTTAGATCGCTGTATTTTTTTTTTCCTTTAAGGGGAGTTAGGGGACATCGACCCAAAATGGCTCCCAGATGCCTAATATTGATTTCTTGGGTATTAAAATGCCCTGGACATCCGTAAAAACTCAGTGATAATTATTTGAAATTGTTACCTACTGGGGGCTGCGGTCCTTAAAACGTTTGTTTTTGTCTTTCTCCTATCGCGATGTATTTTTTCTTTTCCCTTTAAGGATGGCACAAAATGGATTCCAGCCACAAGATGGATGCAAGCCATGTGATGGGATCATGTAAATTCTTGGACAATTTCAACCAATAGCATGCCCAGGTTGCAGACTGGGTAGGTGTGGCAGCCACAGAGGGCATAAAAAGCTTTGGCAGCCCCCATCCTCCTTGCAGTCTGCAGTGGGAGTTAGGGTGGGATTGCTGTCTCTGCGACTCGTTACTTTAGGCCAGCCAGGCAGGTGTGTGTCTCTGTGTTCCTGCTGGCTGCAACCTGACTCTTAGGGGAGAGAAAGAAGAGATTTCTCTTGAAGCCTCCCTGTGTGTGTGCGTACCTCTCTGTGAGTACCCTCCCCAGCCCTGCAGTGCAGTCACTCTGCGGCTGCCTAACGCCCTGGGCAACGCCCGCCGCTGCCTTTGCAGCCTCCCTGCGTACCTACTCTATACTGTGTCTCTGCCAGCATCATTTTTTTTTCAGTTTTCCCTCTGGGCTGGGGCGTTGGGGGACATCTGTGCGCGGAAATGCTTTAAGTCGCGCAAAAAGCGGGTAAAAATGAAAAACAAAAAACCAAAAAACAAAATGATTTTTTTTCAAAAAATTCATGAAAAACGAAAACGAACCGAAACGGACCCGCAACAAAAAACAAAAAACCGAAATATAATTTTTTCAATTCATGCCCATCTCTAGTTGAAAGGATTCCACTCTTTAAAAGTAAGATGGGAGGAGAAATTAAAACTGCAGATTGGGTCCGTGGGACTCTGGGCTGATTTACATTTCCCATTGAGTCATGCGGCCACTGGGGAAAATGCAGATCAGCCCACCCCAAAGCCCATAGTGTTTTCTGCATTTCCCCCTCCCCCCCCGCCCCCTGTCAAGCTGTCATGGCAGACAATTTTTTTTACGTACATTTACTTTTATTTCCTGTTTGCATCAACGTATTGCAAAGCTTATACTATTCGAGCCAGAAACAAGACAACAGCTCTGTAGCTCAGACTCTAAAGGTAAAATTTACTTTTGGACATTAAGAAATCAAGTAATTTAACCCCAACTACAGTACCAGTCCACCAAGTATGCTGCTGGAAACAGTACAGTACTGCCTTTGTTCAATGGGGATTTAAAGTGTTGCCCTTTTTAACATTTAAAATGTTTTAGTTTGTTATACAAGTAATTCCATTCATCAGATTTACACTGCCTTTTTTTAAAATCTGCAAGGGACACTTCAAATGGCTCTTACTGAAGCCCATATTTTGAAGTAGGCTTATCAAATGTTTATATATAATGACACCTTTGCCTATTTCTTTCATTTTCTTGATTACAAGAGGCCTGTGCAGAGTTATGGAGTGTGGATTGACAAACGGAATTCACAATAATAATTCTTTTCTTTAAAAAAAAACCCACCTTAAAAACAGGCTGGATCAAATATCAAAGACAATGCAATTAATGAAAACTCATTTTCTCTCTTTTTCTTTTTCTTTTAAAGGTTGGGACGGATTTGGCGAATATAAGTTTTGACATCACAAAGGTAAGCAGAGATATTTGACAGGATCCAGAGATTCTGTCATCCTACCAAAGCCCCCGCCCAACACACACACACACACACACACACACACACACACCTTGGTTGTACAGAACACAACCTCAGAAGTGTGTAGAAGGAAAAAGTAGAGCAAAGCGGGGGGGGGGGAGTATCCACAGCAAACTCAAGGACAGTGGAAGGCCTACATCATCACACACCCAGGAGTGACACATTTTAGATTCCACAACTTTTGGATCCATTTATTTATTTGTGGAATCTGCCCCTTCTCTGGCTGGAAAGGTTCATGGAGCGGTTTAAGCAGTTTCAAAGAACCACTACACCTTTGATGGCTCTTTAAAAAGGTCCCCACCATGAATCAGCTAACAGCCAACAACAGCAGGTTGCGCCCAACCTGAATGAGAAAAAGGACAAAAGACACCAACCTGCAGGCCCATTTGGAGGAGCAGAGTTGAAAGTGTACGTTTTGCAACTGGAAGTCCATTGATCTGAAAAGGCAGCTGTCCTGGTCTAAACTCCATTTGCCCCCTTCATCTGCCTAGATTTTCTCCATGATCTACCGGTAGTTAGGTCCTGCTAGGGTTGCTAGGTCTCAGTGCCAGTGCGTTAAAAGGCCAGGAGCTAAGGTAGAGGATTTGAGAAAGACGGTATGTGTATGCAGCTGGACTCCTGGAAGTGGCGCACCACCATTACAACCTCGGGTCCATCTTGGAACAACTCCCCAGCTGTTATATAGACATGGTGGTGGCAACTGTTGGGCACATTTTGCCACCATATTAGCTGCTGAAAGATGTGTTTTCTGGCTTTGGGTTGCCATATTAACTAGTCAGCTGGGTTTAAACCTGGTTCTGGGGCCATTTAGTGAGATTCTCCCTTGTCCTTTCTCATAATCTCCTGACTTTCGATTTTGGCCTGCCCCACCTCTGTGACATCACAATGAAATGTCCTATCACACCACAAGAGCCCTCCTCTGTGGCCTCAAGCTTAGGCCTGGCTCCAGCAGATCCTATCATCAGATCCACCAGTGATAAGCACCACCTCCACTGTGCAGCTGCTGTCCCAGCATAGATGCACATTCTGGTGTGTTTCTGCCAAGGCAGGGATTATTATTTTTTTAGGAGGGCTTGTAACCCTGCCAGCAAGTCTAAACTATGGATCATAATGCATTTTAACCAGTTAATCAATCAGTTTAACCAAATGAAATAATAAATCTCCGTGGGAAGGTTACTGGGCTGTAACATGTAAATTTGTTTGGTTTTTATAAAAATTAAAAATGCTTTAATACTTTTGATTGATTGATTGATTGATTGATTGATTGATTGATTGATTTTCTGCTT
>JAHTLZ010000074.1:6789821-6801431 GCA_023846285.1 Phrynocephalus versicolor | reverse complement strand
TAGATAGATAGATAGATAGATAGATAGATAGATAGATAGATAGATAGATAGATAGATAGATAGATAGATAGATAGATAGATAGATAGATAGATAATGAAAACCCTGTGTACCACCGTGCACAGAAGAAAGATCCGTTGAGATAGTGGGGGTTACTCCCAATTAAGAAGAGATAGTAGTCAAGCCTGAGTTATTTCAAACTCAAGCAGCAGAAATGAGTATATACTGGGTCTTGGGCTCAGGACTTCCGTGTGAACTGAGTTTCAGTTTCTTACAAAGTACCATAGAGCATATTTCTGTTTTGGACAATACCTCCCAAAATTTCCCACTTGCCTAAAGAATTCTGGGATTCACAGTGCAAAAATCACAAACCTATTCATCTTGAGTTCCTATACAGTAAATCTGATTTCTTACATACAGTAGTTCGTCTTCTTCCAGGTACTGTGCAAAGAAGCTGACATTTATTTATTTATTTAATCTAAATGTGAGAGAAACAGAGGCTATAAGATTTACCCATCTAGGCCCAGAGCCTTGTGTGTTTATCTTTGAAAAGTGTGCTTCGATCTCATAGGCTAAAATCCTATTGTGTGACTATGCCAGTGGTGTAACTATTGGAAGCAAATTCCCTCAAGTTAAGAATTCATGGTAGACTTTATCTGTTGCACACTGAGCCACACAATTCAGTATGCCACACATAACTTATCCAGTAATTTCATCACTTGAGATTATTCACCACCAGAGGTTATGCTGTGTTATGTTTAGCCAGCATAGCTAAGCACAATGATTTTGGAAATTATATGTTAGCTCTTAAACTGGGATATCCACCTTCTGTTTCCCCCCCCCCCCCAGGAGATTTTATATTTTAATACCGGTATTTATATGGCAGACAGGTATCACAGCTAAGTACTCGAGTCAGTGTGGAAGTGATAGAAGAATGCAGGCCTGAATTCAAATCCCTGCTTGGACATGAAATTTATTGAATGACTCTGAATCTATCATCTTTTTTAAGATGAACTTGCTTAATGGAGTTGTTGTAAAGATAAACTAGAGCAGGGGAGCGCCACTGATATCACCTTCAGTTCATTGCAGAAAAGGCAGGAAATAAAATGAATTCAGTGGTACCTCTATTTACAAATGCCTCGGTTAACATGATTTTCAGTTTGTGAATGAAAATCCATTAAAATAACGCCTTGGCTTATGATTTTTTTTCACAACGTGAAGCAAGTTTTCCCAGGATGCTTTGAGCCTGGGAGGATTATAGCGCTGCTCCCGTGCATGCTTCAGTTTACAATTTTTTCGCAATATGAAACATCCTGGAGAACACATTAAATTTGTAAACCGAGGTACCTACAAGTCCCCTCCATGCTGGGGACAGTTGTGCAAACTGAAACAGGTCTGTGATGATGGCTGAACACTTCGGTCCTGTCCTTATTCAAAAGATTTGCCCAAATGTGGAAGTTTCATCATACAGTGCTCTCCCGCCTATTGTGGGGGTTAGGGACCCGACCTGCGATAACTGAAAATCCGAGATATGCAGAAGCAGGTTGGGTTGGGCCTGGGGGGCCTCTCTGGGGGCTCTTGTATTTACCCCCAGCCTGGCGCTGCTCCGAACGGGCCTGGGAGAGCCTTCCCGAGCCTTCTGGAGACCCCAAAAGGGCCTCCCTGTGAGCCAGAAGTCACTTCCGGATCGCCGAAAATAATTTCTGAGGCCTCCAACCGGCCTAGAAAGGCCCTTGCAGGCCCATTTGGGGCAGCGCCAGTCCTGGGGTAAGTATGGGAGGCCTAAAACAGGCCTTCCCCCCCTTACCCCGGGGGGCGTTTTTTCATATACTGCGGTCCTGCGATATAGCGGGACCACAGTATATGAACTATGAATGGGCAGGGGACCACTGTATTTGGCACAGAAAGAACATATGAGAAAGCTACATGGACAGATTTCCCACCCACCCATTCCTGCACTGTGTGCAACCATCCTGATTCACTTCTGCTGTTGAATAGAGATGTCTTTTCACAGTACACCACTCCCCCACCACCAGACACACATTATCTGCCATGTTGTAATTACCTTGCACTTAAAAGGGAGGGGGAGCTCAACGTTTGTAACTCATATGCTGAGATTTGCCACATTGTTTGACATGGGGGGGGACGCTTCCAGATAGCGGGATCTCGGTTGCCAGGTGCCCGAGGCAATGCGTCAGATGCTCATAAAATAAAGATCAAAAAGCCTTTCGGTCTCTGCCCCCGCATCTGGGATCCAGGAAGGAACACTTACGGGACTTCTTTCCTTTAAACAGCTCTCACTTAAAGGGCTCACTGTTTATAATAACAAGAGAAGTGGAAAAGGGGTCAGGTCGAAGCCAGCAGAACAGCAGGTGGTGTTGTCAAGTTGTTGCTTTTTCTTGCTGCAGTTAAAAGCATGGTGAAACCCTAGATGAAACAGCTCCATCATGCATCACCGGCCTGCCTCTTCTCCTTTTGATTTGTCAGGCTGTCTTTTTTTTTTTTTTTTACACCAGAAATGCAGATGATAAGTGTGGTTTGCAGAAGCAAGGGCTGCGAGCTGCATTATGGAAATCTCCCTTCCTGGGAGGCTAGACAAAAGTCATGCTTTTTAAAGTGTTTAAGGTATAGATAGCAGTGCAAGCTGCGAACCAAAAGAACCAGATCGTCATGACCCTTGGGAGGCAGGGAGGCAGGATATGGATGGAATAGGTATGCAAATAGTTATTTAATCCACTGCAGTTTCTATACCACCCTGTGTAGGATGGTTCATAAAACCCAAGGTTAAAATCATAAAATACAGCCCTGTAATTTTTAAAGAGGCAAGCTCTAAAACAAATTAAAAACAGCCATAGAATAAAGTGAAACTGAGAATAGGGCACATCAGGAGCTCGAGAAACACGCAAAGCACCAACATGTTTTTGTTTTTAACTAAAATATTAGACTTTTTTGAGATTGAAGTCCTCCTTGACTTGGCATGCATGTGCATGATCTCACCCACACACACACACCCCAAAAACCCATAATGTAGGCTCTGGTTAACCCTTGCTTAGGAGGATACTCCAAAAGTCCACCACCAGCACTAAAAAGGCCTCAGTCTTGCAACCCCTGGCTGCCATCTTTTCACCGGAGGCATGCAAATGAGACCTTCAGAAGATGAGCCTTCAGGGGAGCCTTCCCTCCTCTACAGAGAATATTAGCTGGAGATGTCGCATTTGGTATCACCACCAGTATACCTACGATGCCCCTTATTTTAATCTACTCCAAGTGAGGTGGTGGATATTTTCAACAACCATGTGGGCACAGTTATGGGCTCTATGATGGACAATATGTAAAGATTAAGAGTCAAATTACAATGTTAGGAGGAATGTGTATATTTCCTACAGCAAACTTGTCTTCCCTTCGACAACAGAACTGACTAAGACACAGAAGCCTCAGCAACCTGTCATTTCCATTCCATTCCATTCCATAAACTTAATGGCATTAAAACAGAGAAAGTACACAAATAAAAGCTAAAAGGTTATACGCAGCATTATAGGGTAAGAGCCTCACCAATATAATCTAACTCTACATTTCACAGAATTGCTTCCCCGCCCCCTTTAACACAGTTCTGGCAGGGAAGACAAGTTTGTTGTAGGAAAGATACACATCCCCCTAATATTGTAATCTGACTCTTAATCTTTACTTATTGTCCATCAGAGAGTCCATAACTGTGCCCACGTGGTTGTTGAAAATATCCACCTCCTCACTTGGAGTAGATTAAAATAAGGGGCATCGTCTCTATACTGGTGATACCAAATGCCACTTCCCCAGCTAATGTGTCACCAATCAGTTCTCTGTAGATCAGGGATGGGGAATATCTGGTCTTCAAGACGTATTGGACCAGCACACTCCCGCCCACTATAGTCAGTGATCAGAGATTGGAAAAATGACTTTATCTAGACCTCTACCAATAAATTAGGCCCTCTGTTCATATAGAACAGTGATTCCCAACCTTGGGTAACCCAGGTGTTGTTGGACTGCAACTCCCAGAAACCTCTACCAGCACAGCTGGCGGCAAAGGCTTCTGGGTACTGCAGTCCAAGAACATTTGGCTTACCCAAGATTGGGAACCACTAATGTAGGAAAGAGATCATTTTCCTTCAGTTTAAAGATCTCTCCCTTAGTCAATTCTGGTTTCTTTCTCCAAAGCTTACATAATTGCAGAAAGACATAGAAAAGACATAGAAAAGTCAGCTAGAAAAGATCCAGAAAGTATCACCACGCTGTGGACTTTTGGATTTTTGTTTTGTTTTATATATTGTTAAAAGCCAACACAATTACCTACAATTTTATGGGAAAGCCAAGCAGTAAGTCTCAGCCAGATCCATCTGACAGGACAGTTGTGGAAGTAAAGTGCTACTCTGAGGTATTTAAGGAAATGAAGCATAGAAGAAACAGGAATGTGAGTGTACTCCTCACCTGGCCCCTTTTATGCATTTGTGTTGTTGCTACAAGTTTTAAAAGATGTAAACCCTTATTTTCCAAAAGACTGAAGAAAACTGAAACATTTCCTCAAACAATGACTTTAGAAGAAGTGTCACCAGTGGTAGAAGAGATTGTCCCTATGCCTTGAGAGCCCCCCATGTCCTCTGTGGAGGTCAGCACTTTCGGGGGTGCGGCCAAAATACCGCACTCCCCTCATTACTGCCTCACTCTAGCCCAGGCCCCCAGTCGTCTCACGGACCATTGACCTGCACCACTTTAGTCTCGGGTATCGCTGCCACCATTCAGGTTATCCCAGTTCAACTACTGAGTTCCAGACCAGATGTAATGTGGTAAAAATAAAATGAGTGTTTATTGAATACAGAAAGATATTGAAATCAGGTTCACTTGTATAGAGTTACATTAAAGTTACACAAAGCAGTTCCCTCAAATACTGTTATAATTACTTCCCTCAAACTTGACAGTTCCTATCTCTAGCCTATCTCTCAGGAGGATGTTCCCTCACTGAATCTTTCTCACTCAGGTGGAGCTATTTAAGCACTAGGGCTCCTCCTCCACATTCCATATTTGGGCATAGGCATTAACTCTTTTCCCTCTCCTGTACAGTAACATACACAGTAAAAGGGTGAACGCTACATCCTCCAAATCTGCTTGTCAGGCATGAGGGAGGCGGGGAAGAAGAGAGATCCTATTATGCAAACAGAAATCAGCTCACAAATTGTTAGAAGAAGAATCTAATTTATGGTTTGAGAACCCCTGGCTCTCTGGATGTTCAATCCTCCTGGCCATGCTAAATAGAGTTGGTTTGTTGGCCAAAATGTTTGAAGCCCAAAACGTAATTTATGTTGCCCAGAAACTTCAACGGCATGCTATAATTCCTTGTCCTGATATAGCCCTGTCACAACTCAAGAACATGTAGTCCCATCCTTGTCTTGTAGACAGGCTTTAACAAGACTTCTGACCAACTGGAATGTTTACGAATAGTAATTTTTCTGCAGTAGAAGAATTTCTGCAACTAAGCCAATGGCTGTGCAGGGTTCTGTTCCTTCAAGCAAATGGATCTCTCCCTGAGCCAATAAATACAGAGGCAGCCTTCAAACCTCCCCTTAGCTCTGTATTTCCTTGTGGTTTTGGCTTCTTTTAGGGTAAACTGGCCAGAACACTATTTTTCTAGAAGCCTCCTGTTTCAGTATTTTATTATGATACCTCATTTATCTCTCTGCACTCTTAACAACTGTCTGAAATACCACTCCACATCAGCTTTCCAAACAGACTTTCAGAAATTTATTAGATTTTTAATCCAGCCCCGGGGACCTTGGTGACATCTGCCTATTTATTGACAAACCGATAAGAGGAAGCTTGATTCTAAGGCTGCTGGGATCAGTGCAACAACATACTTTGCTTTGAATCATGGCGGACAATAAGATAAATCTTGTTTGCATCCACACCCACGCCCCACACTTGTGCCGCACGCCTACTCACACACCCACGCATGCCACATGTTTTGTGTTCGTAGCCCCTTCCGTAATATTGAAGGGAGACGACCCTTTTACCGTCACATCGTTTGCTTCATGGACACTGCATAGTAATGATAAGGTTCTGCAGTTTTGTTTTGCTTTGTCACAGCCAAGAGCTGGGATAATCAGTCACAACGAAAGCTGTACTTGTCAGCAGTTCCCACAGTATGGTGTGGCCAGTGTGTCAAGGAATTAACTGTAGTTATCTTCAAAACTGTAAGGGTTGGCAGGAGCCTTCTCTTTTTACAGCGAGGCCCACAGTATTTTTATGAGATCCACATGTCCGGGTGGGTGTTTCACAGACACTTTGAACATGCCATTTATCTCCCCAGATATTTCTGATTCAAAGGCTGGGTTCTCATCTTCCAGCGTGACCTGGGCCACCCACTTCCCTGATGCTGGCAGAGCAGGACACACGGTCCGTAATAGTCTGTGTGACACCAAATACAATCCTGTGGCTTGTTTTGAAATGTGGTAATATTGACTGTGTTATCTCTGCAGTATAACTCTGACCCCTGTTGAGTCCCCTCTTCCTTGTGCTCCTTCCAGCATTCGTTTCTCATGCCTCGGCCCACAGCCTTCTCAGAGGTAATGAGGTGCTGCTATTATTATTTAAAGCTTCTTCCCTTCCACAGCCCTGCGGCCTGATGGGAACAGAACTGTGTTTTCTTTAAGGAAGAGGCCAGATTGCAATCAAGGGGCTTATCTCCAGAGTATCCTTATAAACTGCATCGCCCTCTTTCTTAGCCAGAGACAATGCTAAGATCTGGCACATGCACGCTAGTGTTTGCGTACATGGACACCCCTGCTCCCCCCCCCACCGACACAACATACAAGACTTATTTATTGTTTTCACACAACACTGGCAAACAAAAAGATTGCTAGGCTGCTCTTCCGTACTCTTCTTACTAGCTAGACATATTGAAAGATGTAGACCCGATGTGTACTTGGATCACATCGCTGGTCATGTCATACCTCCGCAGTTAATTGAAACCCACAGATCACCCTCTGTGTCTTCCTACTTGGGATGTGAACCAGCCCACATAAGCCAGACCACACAACTGAGGAATGGAGAGACAGTTGTTCTCTACAGGGAGAAGAAAGTGCTAGAAGACCACCTGCCATCTGCCCCCCCCCAAAAAAAAACATTCACTTCTAGACACAACAGCAGTATTTTCCCCATCCTTTCCTCCGCTCCCAAGACCAAGGACTCTTCCATGAGATGCTAAACAGAGGCATCTATATTGGAATCTAGGAGAACATTAGACTTAAGACGAAGGATTTAAAAAGGGGGGAACCAGGCGTGGTCTGCTGTGAGGATGAGGACTTGCAACATTATTATCTCTGCCTTGTGAGAAGATATTGTTGTCTTCTTGAAAGCAGAATGGGATTGATTTTTGACCAAAATTTGGCAAATTGCACAAATTCATTAGACTGCACAAAATAGTAGTGGCTGCTTTATTTGTTTGTTTGTTTGTTTGTTTGTTTGTTTGTTTGTTTAGACTGAGCAGGGTCAGAAGCATGGAAGGGGTTGGTTAGAATAAAAGAGAGAAGGGAGAGATTAATATTTGAATAGTAGCCTTTAACCTCTTTTCAGGTCAAAGATTTTTTGTTGCTGCATTTAAGGAACCATTTCTTTTTATGGTTGGGTAAACATTCCATGGTGACTATTAGGAACACAGTACAAATCATTGATGCACCCAGCTGCACCATTCTTTTGGGTGGTATGGAAGGCTGCGGAGTAAAAGGGCAATCAATAGAGGTTGTCCCTGTGCATCTTTCCATTCATGAAAGCCATGGTATGATTAAAGAGCTTTCCTGGATCCAACCTCCTGAGAGTTACAAGTGTGATGTGATGGAAGAAGATATTCCAGGACAGTTTTGGCTGATATGGAGGGTCAGGTTTTAGTTTTGTGGACTGATGTTACTGATGTACACATTTCAGATCCCATTTATTAACCACTTTTCTGTGGTTCTGCACAACAGCAAATCATGAAGACAAAAGGTGGCCTGATCCAGCATGGCTCTTCTTATGTTCTTATGTTAATATTGTAATGCATTCTTTATTGCAACAGCTTCTTTCAGGATATTTTGAATAGTAATAAAACCATCAGTAGATTTGTGATTTGAGTCCTATCCAACCAAAATGATCTACTAGACATATTGGGCTCCTGAGAAAATATTTTCAAACTGACTCTCAAACAACACATCCACTGCAACTGTGAAGACCCTCCTAGAATATCTTGATTGTGATGCTTAGGGGCTTCTAAAACATACATAACTGGAGAACCACATTTTTTAAAAAAATATTTTGTCCTGGAATTTATCCTAAACATTTTGGCACTTCTTTCAGTGTTTTATCAACTCTTTGACAAGAGTTGCTCAGAAACTGGACACCAGCAAATCACTGAATGTTGAGGGTGACTCTGCTACTGGTGGTAATTAAGTTGTGTCACTTGTTGGCATAGTCCAATTTGTAGAACTTTAAAAGGTTTTTGCTTGTAGTTGTAAATGAAGAATGAAACGGGATGCTGAAAGCCATAATTGTGTGTGTCGTTGGGTTTTATTTATTTATTTACTTTCATATGCTGAAATAGACTAACATAATTATTGTTATGGAGACCCTGTGGATGAATGCCCCCTCCCAAGGTCCTATCATTAACACCCTACTCAAGTCTTGGGATGTGCTTTTGATTTGAAATTTATTCAGAAAATGAAGCAGGAGTATCGGTTGGTTTACCAGTAAAAAATGAATCACGGAAAGCTGGGCCATGTTTTGTGAAGAATGGAGATGGTGGCTTCTCTTTGCCTTAAGTGAAGCTGTGGCCACTATCTTGGGAAAAGGCAGCCAGTTTCCCTTAGGAGAGGGGCTATCTAAACAAAAACAACAAATGGGGGCAAATAAAAAGGGAATATATTTGTCCCTTCATATTCATCAGGGCCTTCGGACTCAACAAATATGAAGGGATAAATACCAAACAAATCTGCATTGGCTATCACAATTCTTTTTTTATATTCGGCTCTAATACAGAGTGTATGGAGGTAGACTCTGTAAAAACACAACCTCCCATGGAGCTTTACAAGTCTTGGGGCATCTCATTATTCCCAAAGTTCAGCAGGGCACTTTTGTCCCTGTTGACTGGAGGAACAGGGAGGGAACCAAAGGCAGGTGCCAGAGGTATTCTGCCTTCTGTTGCTATGGGGCTTTTGCTCCCATAATTTGGTCCAGGGAGCTATGATGGTCGAAGTCCATTAAATAAGAAAGTCCCATCAAGCTGATTTATGGAAAGGGTTAGCAGAAGGACCTTGTGTGGAATAACATTTATTATAAATGTTGACTTCCTTGGTTTTATGGAGTTGAAATACGAGCCCTAAACATGTAAGGCACAGGTGAAGGTTCCCCACACACACATGCGTGTTAGTCATGTCTGATTCTAGAGGCGGTGCTCATCTCCGTATTCAAGCCAAAGAGCCAGTGTTGTGCAAGTCCATGGCCATGTGGCTGGCATGGCTACAAGGAAACACGTGTAATGAGTGGTTACCAAAAAGTCTCCAATTATGTTTGAAAGGAAGATCTTGCAATTTTTTTTCTAGAACAAAGGTGTCTTTGGCTTGCACACATGGTTCAGGACAGATGAAAGAGACATGCCTAAACACAGAGAGTGGGAGGAACTAGTTACAAGTAATATGGGTGCATGTAACTGATTACTTTCATGGGGGGGTATATAGCTGCATTATATTGCCAAGGAATACTGACACAGTTTTCCAGCTATTTTCCACAGTTACTTTTCAAGTCGTTTCTAGAGAAAAACATTGACACAGATTCCTCAAGTGTTATGCTGTTGTCTTACCAATGCTAAGCAACTGAGAAATGATTTTGTTTAGTTTTTTTATATTCTCACATTTTCAAAGTGCAAGATCAGAACTGGCCACTAGAGGGAAGCAGAGGGTGTTTACTCATGTTGTTCTGGCATGCCCAAAATAGCAACACAGTGGAAGACAGAAGGGCCTGGCGTGCTCTGGTCCATGGGGTCATGAAGAGTCAGACACGACTGAACGACTGAACAACAACACAACAACAGTATATATATTCCTAAAGTCATATAAGGGGCTGCTTTTGTGAAGCAAATGAGCCATGAAGTACTTTCAGAGGAGAGAGGAAAAGAGACATGAGGACAGAGTAACGGGCAGTAAATAAATAAATAAATAAATAAATTCCCTCAAACAGGGAAGAAATAACCCTAACATATAAAGACTAATCAGCCAAATAAACATGACCTTGCTTCCTATTATAGTGGTGCCTCGAGATACAAAATTAATCCATTCTATGGGAGTTTTTGTATCTCGAAATTTTCTCGAAATTTTCGTATCTCAAAATGTGATTTCCCATAGGAATACTCTGAAAACCAATTAATCCTTTCCAGAGGTCAGTAAAGTAAAAAAAAAAAGAAAGAAAGAATTCCTATAGGAAGGCTGTCCCAATGCCCGGAAAAATGGGAACAGCCTTTCCCCCTCTTTGGTGGCATTGGATTTTTGATACCCTGATCACAAGGAGCAATGGGGGGTATCAAAAACTCTGTGACTCCAAAGACAGGAAAGGGCTTTTGCTGCATATGGGGAGATGGGTTTTTGAAAGCCTGCCCCAACCCAGCAAAGCAGTGAAAAAGCTTCCCCTCCTTTGCTGGGTTGAGGGAAAACCCCTCATTCAAGGGAGAAGAAGGCTGCTCCTCCAAGCCAGACACCCAGCTGATTTTGACAGCTCAGAAAATCACCTGACTGTTGAGCAGCCTCTAGCTGACAGTTGATTGAACCCACACCCGCAGATGATGTCTAAAGTCAAGATAAAGTTTTCTGCATACATCTCAAGCTCTAAATATTAAGCCAGAAGAGGTTAGGATTGACTTATGGAGGGGAAAAACCCCAAAGCTTACCATAAAGTGCTCTTTCACCAGGACATGATTATAGCTGGACCATATGGAAGTCATGTAATTGACTTCAAAGTGAAGTATGAAAATCAAATAAAGATAAAGTAGAATTGGGCTTTGTGGATGCAGGGCAAATTTTCTGTGAATCCAGAGAAATATAATAAATACAACATTTACGTACATTCAATGTATGCCCTACCAAGGGTATAAAAGTTCTAGTAAATGGTTGAGATAACACTCAACCAAGGAGCTTACCTCTGGTCAAAAATAGTCTAACATTTTAATTTGTTTGAATTTTATCTCTATTTCATATGTAAAATTTCATCTGAAATTATGCAGTGCTCTGGTATGAATGAGGAAAGAAAACCTGATAGAAATGTTACAGATAGAGATGGGCACGACTTAGCGGTATTCCCATTTCCGTTTCCGTTACTCGGTTCTGTTACTCTACGGAAATGGTAACGGGAATTACTCCGCCGGAATTCGAGCTCGAACCGACGAACGAACAATTTTGGTCAGATTTGTCGTGCTCGTTACTTGCATTGTGCGATCGCGCGATGCCACGCGGCACAGAAAAAAAGTTTTTAAAAGTTAAAAAAACCGGTTCCCGGCCAAAAAGCAGGCGGAAAAATGCCTGCCGTGCCTCAGGGCACCTACCGGAGGGGTGGTTTGTTTCTGGAGGGGG
>JAHTLZ010000074.1:6767134-6781158 GCA_023846285.1 Phrynocephalus versicolor | reverse complement strand
TTAATATATGATCACATACTTCTGTGCTTTCAGTTATACTTACTCGATTATAAGATTTTT
Source organism: Phrynocephalus versicolor (assembly GCA_023846285.1). Lineage (NCBI taxonomy): Eukaryota > Metazoa > Chordata > Lepidosauria > Squamata > Agamidae > Phrynocephalus > Phrynocephalus versicolor. Next base: position 6,781,098 of record JAHTLZ010000074.1, on the reverse strand, counting down.
TTTTTTTGCCCAAAACAGTAGCTATAATCCTGTTGGCTCTCTCTCTCCATATAGTTTGCAGCTGCATTCATGCTATTCCATTTCTGCTGGCATAAAGAAGCAATAGGTTTCTGCCCAATAGATGAACAGGCATCCTGAATGTGATTGGGTTATAAAGCTCACCCAGTTGGCTGCCACAATTTAAAACAAGGGTAGACAACCTCTGGTCCTGCAGGTATTATTGGGCTCCAGCTCCTGACCGTTCTTGCCACATGACAAGGAACGGTCTCCTCCTCTGTTTGCCTCAGAAGCAATCCCAGTGGTGCTCCTGGAATGGAAGGATCAGCCAACAGGAGGGCGTCGCTGGCCAAGTGATGCCCTAACGTGTCCACCAGCCTCACACTAGCAAGGGGCTAGGCTCAATGTGATTCAACAACATTTGGAATTTCAGAAGGCGCCCACCCATGCTACACAACAGAATAGAAGTCAAGATGTTATTAACAGCAAAGTGAATAAGGACTAGATTTCATTTCTTCTGAGATGGAGATTTGCAGGCCATTTCTGAATGCTCTTTGTAAGGCAAAGCGTTCTCTTGAAAGTGGCAAAAAGAAAGCGAAGGGGGTGAAAAGGTTGAAATTTAGATGACTTAAAATGTGAGTATGACAGCATCTGCACCCTGGGAATATTATATAGACTTATGTTTGACATGGACCATATGAAACCCATAGAATAATATAAAGATGTCGAGGGTATTATATGAGCCAAACTGTTGGTTTTGACATTTTTAACATGCCAGGTTGTCAAAGAATAAATAGAGGGAAATACCTTTGTGGTTCATTTTCATCAAAGAAATTTACTTTGGCAAATTGAGCCCAAGAAGGATTTTTCTTCCGATAAAGCGTTCCCTTTGGCTCTAGCCTGGATCGAATTTCCCAAAAATATAAGTATTATCTTTTTTCTAATTCGTCCTTCCATTGCTCATGCTTATCATCTTAGAAGGTCAGCTGGACTCTGGAGTTAGAATCGATCCAGCTGCTATAACCTCCTACGTCAGCTGTTACAGAGCAAAATGAAGAGAGAGAGAGAGAGAGAGACAAACCCATACATAGAAGAGAGTAGCTACATGCTCTTCTGCAGAAATTAGGGTTCTCTATTTGGAGGGCTGCCAGAGGACAAGAAGATGTCCTCCAGGTCATAGGCCTTAAACAGGTAGGGCAGCAGGAACCTTGAAGTGGCCCTTCCACACTAAGAAGAACCTCCACATCCAACTCACAACTCATTCGCGTGGTCTTGATGACTTGAGGGAGATGGTCTGTCATGCGGTCTAAGTTGTTAACATTATTTCTAATTCTCCACCTGTACCTCTACATCAGCAATACTACTTCATGCAAATCAGAGTCTTCTCTCTCTCCTCCTTTCTAGAGATGTGCCAGTGGCCACCTTAAAGACACACAGACTGGAGAATCAAACAGGCCAAGGAATTATTGGCATAGGCTGCCTTAAGCAGGCCAGACGTGATCACTGACAGAGTAGGATCCTCGGACATCTAAACAGAGCCATCACTGTCCTGTCAGGACACTGATAACATTCAACCACCAGGGGAAGGGCAAGTACTACTACGCAAGAACTGAACTATTCATACTTCCATCCTATGCAGATGTTTGCACTGGGAGAGGGCTGCTGAACTGAGTCATATCCCACCTTTGTCCTAGCCGGGGACCCAAGGCAACTCACAACATGAGTACATATAAAACAGAGATTAAAGCTCAAGAAGCTATAACAATAAAACACAACTGAACACATTCACACAACTGTCCTCCTGTCTTGCTGGTGGGCTTCCTGCACACCTGTGACTGGACTGCTGTGGGAAATACGATCCTGGACAAGAGAGGTCTTGGCCTGATCCAGCCACAAGCTGTTCTTCAATTCTTGTCTTAACACCAGCCCTGCCTCCTGATACCATCGTCTGGTGTATTCCATCTCACCAAAAAGATTCTCAGCACCTGATAAGACTACATCCTCTATCAAGATTGCATTTTTGGTACAAAACATTATAGACCTGTGGTACCCAAAAGTGACCATTTAATTCCACTAGAAGAGCAGTTCAGAAACCTTGGGTTCCCAGAGGTCCTTGTGGCACAAACCCCAGAAATTCTAACCAGCACTGCTAGTGGTGAAGGCTTCTAGGAGTTTTAGTCCAAGAACATCTGTGGGAACTTAAGGAAGAGGAACCACTAGCTAGAAGAAGCCTAGATCACCTAATTTTGTTCTCTTCTCTTAAATGGGGCTAAATACTGCGGGTTTGGTTTAACCAAGAGAAGGCTCCTTGAACCTCTCATCCTCTCACAAACTCCTGAAATCATTCCAGGGATAAGCCCTCCCCTTGAGAGGGGTGTGGCGCTCCACTTTAGTCAGCAACCTTTAGGGCAGTGGTCCACAACCTGTGGGTCCCCAGGTGTTCCTGGACTGCAACTCCCAGAAATCCTGGCCAGCTCAGCTAGTGATGAAGAAGACTTCTGGGAGTTGCAGTCCAGGAACACCTGGGGACCCACAGGTTGAGAACCACTGCTTTAGGGAATCATGGGGCAAGGACGGGCACCCTGTGACTCTCAACCCAATTTCAGGAGCCTTTGGCAAGAAATCAAGAGCAACTTGTTTGTCCCTGTACTATATATACCAGCTGAGTGGGGACGGGGTGAGAGGAGGGGTGTGAGAAAGAAAGAGGGTGACAGAGAGTGAAAGAGATAAAGGGAGGTCCCACACTGCCCAGCAGTAATCTTGGCCTCACCCACTTCTGGCATTTATGCAGATTATCCTGCAGGGGAAATAGATCATGACAGGAGCATGAGTGTGGGTGTCTCCATCTGTACCCTTTATGACAGGGCATCCGTTAGTTCAATCATTGCTCTTATGACTGACTGCCAGTCATGCGATGATAACCTGTCATTTTGTCTTTTTTGGCTCAGGCACCGAAAGGTCTTAAACTATATATCCCGATGGAAGCAAAGCAAGTGCCATCTTTGCCACCCTCAGTTTAGGCAGACTTTTCTCAGAGAGAGCCAATAAATGTCAGATTTTAGAAGCTGAATTCCTTATGAGACATGCTGCTCAGAAAACACACAATAAACATTGGTTTTAGATACTAAATACAGTATTTTCATACTTTCACAAATGGGGATTTTTACACAAGGGGCACACACATTGTGCTAGCTGGGTTGGCCAGACAGCTTAAATTCAGAGAGAACTATGAAAAACTGGGTACCTTATCAAAGGCTGTAAACTAGAAAATGCCAACCATTTCCATTTTGAGATTGATTCCAAAATAATAGCACAATCTTGTGCCGTTTCCCCAAATGAAAAGACGTCTTGATCCAGTGGGTCATCAGTTCATGCTCTAGTAAAGAACCCAATTTTGCCTCATTGAAACCTAACATCTACAAGTAAGAGGTCATTTCACCCAACATTAGGTGGTGTCAAAGATCAAATGGGACAGAAAACTTTCAGAAGCTAAGAGGTCCATCTCCCTAGCGAGATAAGGACTGCAGAGTCCCTCTTGGTTTTTAAGAAACAACTGAAAACCTGGCTATTTAAAAACACTTTTGGCAATCGGCGAGGCTGTCTGTCATTTATTTGCTGCCCTATCCGTTTGTTCGACACCTTCTTGCACTTGCTGGTTTATTTGCATTTTTGAACTGTTTTGATTTGTTTCTTTGTGGAATATTCTATTGTTTATTTTTCTATGTTGTTCACCACCCAAAGTTCCCTTGGGAAAGGCGAGCGGTTTATAAATGCAAATGATAAATAAATAATGAATGATAGGGTAAAAGGTAAAGGTTCCCCCGCACATGCGTGCTAATCGTGTCCGACTCTAGGGGCGGTGCGCATCTCTGTATTCAAGCCAAAGAGCCAGTGTTGTGCAAGTCCATGGCCACGTGGCCGGCATGGCTGCACGGAAACAATGTTTTACCTTCCCGCTTTTTACGGTGGTACCTTTTTATCTACTTGCATTTTACATGCTTTCAAACTGCTAGGTTGGCAGGAGCTGGGGTTATCAGTGGGAGCTCGCTCTGCTGCATAGCACCCGGGATTTGAACTGCTGAGCTGCCGACTTTGTAGCCAACAGTTTTCAGTACTTTAGACTGCTGAGCCACCATACCCTGATAATAAGTGATAGTCTAGTATAAAAATAATGCTGTGTTGTTTTGTTGTTATTGATCATCAAGTCTTCCCCTTTACTAAGCAATCTCCAAAATGTCCGGTCCTCTGATCTTGCACACTGAAGCCTGTGGCTTCCTTTAGGAATGTGACATATTCTGAAAAACAGACAGGGTAATATACCACCTCCTAGTCCTAATATTGATTGACTCTTCTATCTATATGTGTGCCCTATAGAGTTATCTAAATAATTAAGAGCTTTATATGAACAGCCAGCACCTTGAATTGAGCCTGAAAACTGAGAGGAAGGCAATGCAAGTGTACCAAGGCTGGGGGCTAGTCTCAGTTTGGGGCCTGCTGCCATTTCCATACTGCTGTCAATATCACAGAGTGCATTACAGTAGTCTATTTTCGAGATTACCAATGCATGAAAAATTGTTATGGGGCTGGAAGTCCTTAAATTCCAAAAATCCTGTCCCTGATTGTTTTGCCCTTCTTGTATAGGGAGGTTGAGACACGAGAAAGGATTTCTTTGTGCATCTAAGTCCTAGGCTTCATTCCATTTGTAAATGGAATAGAGTTGTCTTTACATACAAAGGGAAAATAAAACTTTATCTTTCCTTCTTCACAGAGTCATCATATTGTTCTGGAATATAGTTTCCAAAAAGCTCCCATCAGTGAAACCGCATCACATGACACTCTGCTGCTTTCGCAGTGATGGACACTGAATTCTGTGGGTCCATAAATTTTGTTTACATGGCAGCTACAGCCCAGGCACTTAAAAACATCTTTTAAAACCAACCATGTGGAATTTTCAAGAGTGCCTAATGGAATTATGCAACCACAAAATCAATGGGCCTGCAGCAGCATCATTTTCATTCCCTAAGTCCATTTTCCAAGCCTTTTATATAACATGTTTTTAAATGGCTGCCATTCTTTTCTATTTGCTGAAGAACAATGTTATTCTTTAACAGGAACCGTACAATTCACCAAATGCATCATAATTCATATTATTAGCACAACGACTGACACTATCCTTCCACTATTGTTTAATCATGCAAACAGATCCTCACCTTCAGTGATTCCCTACCTTGGGTAACCCAGGTGTCCTTGGACTGCAACTCAAGAAACCCCAGCCAGCTGGCCATGAAAGCTTTTGAGAATTATAATCTAAGAACACCTGGGTTACCCATGGTTAGAAACTGTTACTATATCTCAAGGAAAGTATTACATAGAGATGGGCACAAAACATATAATTTCAGTTCATTTGTTTAGTTTGTTATTAATAGCTTTTAAAAAAAAATCGTAATAAAACAAAGCAATTTGTTACATGGCTCTGTTCCACTGGGTCCTAAAGGCACCCAATTTTGCAAGTAGGAATGGATGATGTACCAGTAATATATTGGTCTGTCTGGGAAGAGATGGGCTGTCAGATATATCAGTGTAGAGGATGATTTTATGGTGACTGGGAAAGATCCCACACAAAAATCACATGAAATCAAGAGGATACAGTAAGATTCGGCTTCTTTAACCATAAACCTCTTTTAACCCCATCCTTCCGAGGTCGGTAAAATGAGTACCCAGTTTGCTGGGTGGGGGGGAATGTGTAGCCTGCATACTGTAATTAAAAAGTGTAAACTGCCCGGAGGCGTCTTTAAGTGGTATGGGGTGGTATATATGCAGAACAGTTTGCTTTTTATTTAAATTTCAAGATAGAGGATTAGCATCAGTATAAAAGATGGTACAGTGGACCCTCGTATAACAAACAGTTTGTATAACATAAATCTGTACAACATAAAAAATTCCGGAGATAGAGGACATTTACTTAACAGAATCACCTATGGTGCGAATCCGTACAACATAAAAATGACTGCGATTAGGGATTACTCTGTTTTCAATGCATTCCTATGGGAAATTTGTATAAAGGAACATTTGCTTAACATAATTTCATTTGGAACAAAATAATTCCTTTGTACAAGGTACCACTGTAATTGGTTCCCCTACTTCCTGGACTGTTGGGTTAAAACAAAAAAAGAGGCAGGATCTGTTGATGATCCTAGTAGGGCAGGATTATTTCAACATTAAAAATAGACCAGAACACTCAGACAGTGGTGACTTTAAAAAAAAAAAGAACAGGTAAGTAATCATAATATGATGAGTTGCTTTTGAAACCAAGGAACAAGACAAAAATGTGAGCTATTATGGAGACCAGTCCAACCTATTCCTGTACACAACAGAATAGTCTGAGGCACGTACCACCCTGTTGTGTGGAGTCCACTTGAATCTTGACAGGTAGGTTGTCCTCCAGAATAGGGAAGCTAGGCCAGGTATTGGGAGGGATTTTACCCTCAGGCTTCTCTCATGGCTTTAGAGATAATTTTAAAATTATCTGCAGGAAACTCTTCAGATAGCAAGGATGCCTTCTGTAAAACTCCTGAAAAAGTGACTGGACAAGCACTCCAGCCACAATATGCCACCGACACAATACTGATGTACTTGCGCTTCCCATCAACCAACATTTCCCAGTCCTTAGCAGCACAAGAATATCTTTTGACATTTTCTGCGGCTGCTCCCACACTTTCAAACTCCCTCCCACAGGAGGCCAGACTTGCCCCATCTTTGTTGTCCTTCCACAAACAGACCAAAACCTTTCTCTTCAGGGCCAGCTTCACCTTAATGACTGGTAGTCCGAGAGTGGATTTTATCTGGATTATTGCACTTGTGCTACTGTTTTAAATGGGCATTAGTAATGATTTTATTTTTTTAAATATACAGTGGACCCTCGTATAACAAATGGTTTGTATAACATAAAATCTGTACAACATAAAAAATTCCGGAGATAGGGGAAATTTGCTTAACAGAATCGCCTATGGGGCAAATCCGTACAACATAAAATGGTCACTATTAGGGATTAATCCATTTTAATGCATTCCTATGAGAAATTTGTATAAAGGAAAATTTGCTTAACATAATTTCATTTGGAACAAATTAATTCTTTTATCCAAGGTACCACTGTAATGCATGTTTAATTCTTTTTAGTATCTTCTTGCTTTTAGCTTTTAAATATTGTCTGTTTAATATTTATGTAAGCCGCCATAGGTTCTTTTCAAGCAGAAAGGCAGGATAAAGGTATTTTAAATCAATTAAACTCAACAATAAACTCTGTACCTACATGTGTGTTCACACACTCACTATATATACACCACTTGTATCTACTGTTAAACAACCCACAAGCTTCAAGTAGGAAACCTGATCACCTCCTCCGTCATTGCTTTAAATATTTATGTAGAAACAACCCTGTTCCAAGGACGTATTCCTTGGGGCAGAGACAAGCGGGTTCTCTTTGAAATGTGGATAATAGGTGCCATAAATAAAGCACTAACAACTTACCTCTTTGAATATTTCAAGGTCTGAGTGAAAATGCCAAAGAAAAAGGCAAGGGAATGGAACAGGCGTCCAGGTCAAAGGCCATATTCTCTAGTCTAAGCAGTCCTGGACCTCTCCCAGGACCCCATCCTATATACCTCAGTGTTTCCCAACCATGGGTCACCCAGGTGGTTTTGGACTGCAGTTCCCAGAAGCCTTCACCCCCAGCGGTGTTGGCCTGGGTTTGTGGGACATGCAGTCCAAGAATATCTGGGGTTACCGAAGTTGGGGAAAACGTCTGTGAATCTGTTTGGATGAGCAGTAGAACGTTTCAATCTCTCAAGAAAAAATAACTCCAGTTGCCACGACTCAACTTCCAGACCAAGGCTGGGAGCCACTTCTACACCCATAAGAACATAAGAAGAGCCCTGCTGAATCAGGCCAAAAGCCCATCTAGTTTAGCTTCCTGTATCTCACAGGGGCCCCACCAGATGCCTCTGAGAGCGCAGACTCGATCTCTGTCTCCTGATCCCACTCCCCTGCATCTGGCCCTTGAAGTACCTTAGTATTAAGCCTGGAGATGACACATCTCCATCATGGTTTGTCACCTGGGATGGACTTCTCCTCCAGGAATCTGTCCAGTCCCCTTTTGAAGGCATCCAGCAAGGTGCCATCAAAAGGAAGAGACCCACCCACCCATTTCAGTGGGGCTAATCTCGTAGAAAGCTGGACTGTTTTTGTTTGTTTGTTTGTTTTTTGTTGTTGTTTAAGGAAGGCCTTTCCAGTCCGATCTTAACGCGCCCGGGAGGTGGGCGTGCTGCAGACCAGACCCTTTTTGCACTCTTGACGCGCCCAGAGGCGCAGGAGCGAGGGCTGCGCCACCTCCGGGAAGCTCCGGGGGGCCTTGCAGGGGGACGGACACCGCCCTTGCCCTGGCCCTGGCCTGCCTCCAGGGCGGCGAGGAGGGTGTGGCGAGGCACGGCCGACGGAGCCCAAGAGGAGGAAGCCAGTGCGCCCGACGACGAGCCTTGGGCTGGGCAGCAGCGCACCGGCCCTTTTCCTCTCCAGCCGCCGAGAGCAGGCAGGCAGGCAGGCGGGGCGAGGGCACCGGCATCGCCACCTCCTTTTCCCCCAGCCCCGGTGCCCCCCGGAGATCGCGCCCCAGTTTCGCCATGAGTGGCTCCAGCCGGGACCCGGAGGAGCCCCCCTCTTCCAGCACGGGGGACCCGCGCCCCCTCCTCGGCTCCCCCGGCGGCAGCGGCGGCCAGGCGGCGCCTTCCGAGGAGGCGGAAGAAGAGGCGGCTGCCGCCGGGGCTGAGCAGGACTGGGAGGCGGCCAAGGCGGCCTACGAGAGCCTCACCACCACCAAGAGACCCCGGCCCGTGAGTGAGCCGCCCCCGGGGGGCGGGGTTAGGGGGCAGGCATAGGGACTGGGGGGTCCCAGGGCGGCGGCGGCGCCGTCATCCTCGGAAGGAAATCCCCCAAGATCGCGGGAACGGGGATTATCCTCCCAAGTGGACGCAAACTGCAGCAGCCCCTTTTCCCTTCCTGTGCGCCTTTAAATGGGGGCCCTTCTTAAAATATTAGGTTGTTAGCCTTATTAAGAGCTGGAAGGGACCCCGCGGCACCAGGAGCCCAGCCCCTCTCAAATAGACGCAGTGAGGAATCGAACCCCCAACCTCTGCCTAAAACACGGAGTTACCCAGCAGTTCAGTCCTTTCTTAAAACGGCAGAGCAGGAAGGGGCCCTCTGGATCAGTGCTTCCCAACCTTCTCAACATCCCCAGATGTTCCTGGACTGCAACTCCCAGAAGTCCTCATCACTAGCTGAGCTGGCCAGGATTTCTGGGAGTTGCAGTCCAGGAACATCTGGGGACCCACAGGTTCTGAGAACCACTGCTCTGGATCGTCCAGTCCAGCCCCTCTCAAGGAGGGAGAGTGGGGAATCGAACCCCCAGCCTCTGTCTCTGCAGCCAGAGACCGAAGCCACTGAGATATCCAACAGTTCCCCCTTCCCCTGCCTTGATGGTTCCCTGCCTTTGCCCCTTCCATACATACATTTATTCATTATTTATTTTAGAGTATTTTTACCCTGCCTTTCTCCTTGGAAAAGGGCGCAAGGCGGCTTACAGTAACGAGGGATAATAAACAGTCCAGTACAATCAAGACATGTTCAAGTATTTGAGAATAAGGAATTGAGGGACATCTTACAGCATTAATAGACGACATTACATCCAGTTTTGCAGCTCTGTTTCACCCCACCTCTGCCCCATGCTTTTGCTCCCTCCCACTGTTTACAACCCCGTTAGCCCCTCCCGTGCCCCCCTCCTTGTTTCTCCTTCTTCTGCCCCATGGCCCTTCCATTTTCATGATCTAGGTTGCAGCTGGTGTTGCTAATTAAAATGAATTATCCTTGCTGTCTCCTTGCACAGCCCAAACCCCAAAATGCCATCACTGTGGCCGTCTCCTCCCGGGTCCTGTTCGATATGGTGGAAGAGAGGAAAATCTATGAAGAGCAAGGGGTGGAGAAGTACGTGGAGTATCAGCAGGCCAACGAAAACGTCACCCTGAAGCCCGGGCCCGCTTTTTCCTTCGTGAAGGTAAAGTGGCTTTCTTTTCAGGAACTTTCAGAATGTGTCCCCACCCCCACCCCCGCTAGGAAATATCTTTGAGCTGCCAATGTTAATGTCTTCTTACCCTGCCTCACCTTCTCTGCCCTGAAGCAGTCAGTGGGGAAATGATTCAGTTGCCTGTTACATAATCTTACTGTCTGGTGTGCATAAACTCACAGAGTTCTGGCACCATGCCTCCTTGGTTCCTATGAGCATAGAGGGAATCCCAGCTTTCCCGAAAACACCACCACTTGCAGAGGATGCTGTAAGCTCCAGTTAAGGACCATGATCCAAGTTCTGGGAAGAGGTGGTAGAGTAGTACATGGATCTACTGCAATATATTTCTGGCTTGCAACCCACAATGTTCACTGGAAGGACAGATTTTGAAGCTGAGGCTCCAGTACTTTGGCCACCTCATGAGGAGAGAGGACTCCTTGGAAAAGTCCCTGATGTTGGGAAAGATTGAAGGCAAAAGGAAAAGGGGATGACAGAGAATCTAATGGTTGGACTGTGTCATCGATGCAATCAATAAGAATTTGACCAAACTCCAGGAGGCAGTGGAGGACAGGAAGTTCTGACAAGCTCTGGTCCATGGGGTCACAAAGAGTCTGATACGATTGAACAACTGAACAAAAACAAGGGCTTGTGATTCCCCATTGTGATGTAGTGGGTAGAGTGATGGATTAAGACTCAGGAGAAAAGAGTTCAAATCCCTGCCTGGCCTTAGAAACTCACAGGGGTGGGGGTGGGCTGTGAAGCAGGTGAAGCCACTTCTTAAAAAATCTCAGCTACCTTGAAAGTACCATTTAGGGTTGCTGGAAGGCATTCTGACATAACTAACTTAGGATTTGTTTCATTTTAAAATGCCTGGGCCTAGTATTTTGAATTGTCACACTTGGGGTATACGCAGAGGAGGTCCTGCTAGGAGAGCCTTATGAACTGGGAGACACAAGGCCAGCCCTAGGGGTTAGGGAAACTGAAGCAGCTGCCTGAGGAATTAGGTCTCTGATGTCATGAAAGGGTAGCAGCTTGACAGTTTCTGCTTGCTGTACCTTCTTCCTAGTAGGCGCGGTCATTTCTGACCAAAGGTGCTTGTGGATTGAAACGATGAGCTGGTGATTAACACTGTTGCCCAGGGAACGCCTGATGGCTAAAAGAATACAGTCTTCAGGGAGATGCCTCCTGCTTCGTGGTGTATATTTTATCTGCTAGTTTAATCTGTCGGTGCTTCTGACACGAATAGATGCTGTGCATTTACATTGACTTGGCTGGGGAGGGGGACATCACTGCTTTGCCCCTGTCAGCAGCCAGTCTTGGAGCAGCCCTAGAGAAAGGTGTTACTTCTCATGGGGTGTCTTTTGTCTCCCCACCACCACCTGTGGTTTAACACCGACTTGCCAGTCTGGGTCAGCTGAATGGAAAATGGGAGGGCCATGTTGCATATAAAGCAGTGACTTTTCTTTCAGATGGCCTCCACCTGCCTAGAAGGGGCAAAAAATGCTACTCTCTATTGGCAGCAGAGAAATCCAATGTTGCCCTTTCTGAACGGAACCCGCGTATAGGCTTTGAAGCGATGCACAAGCCACACCAATTCCCTGGGGCGTAAGGCCAGCACTGTGCTGGTGGCTGATGACAGGAGTGATGAAATTTTCCACTGTCCTCTGCAACCCTTCGCACTTCCTGAAAACCAGCCACAAGGAGAGTCTTGGCCCTCGACCGGGTTTTGTGGATGGGCTGCACGATGACGGTGAATTTCCCCATCCCAGGTCCTTGAGCAGAAAGCAAAGCAAAGTGGTCTGCTTATATACTGCCCCATACCACTTCAAGTAGTCTCTGGGCGGTTTACAGTTTTTAATTACAATAATACAGGCTACAGAGAAGCACTTCCATCTGCGAAATCATTGGCCTCAGCCGAATTATGGTAATTGTTCAAGATATTTGAGAGTATAGTAGGACCCCGGTATCCGCTGGGGATTGGTTCCAGGCCTTCCTGTGGAGAATGAAAACCGTTGATAAGAGAGAACATCAACACACACACACACACCAAAAACTGCTGTTTTGCGACAGTAGCTTGCTTTACAGCTGCTGTTGGGGACAGTAGCTTGCTTTGCGGCTGCTGTTGGGGACAGTAGCTTGCTTTGCGGCTGCTGAATTACTTAATTTTTTTCTTCTGCCAACTGTGGGCAGCTGAATCTGTGGCTAATGAATCAGTGGATACGAGGGTCCTACTGTAGGGAAATCGGATGTCCATATTCAGTTGTTTTAATATCTGCTGCTCCCAGTTCCGGTATGATTATCTGTTGCACCTGCAGTTCCGTAAATTCTGTGTGATACTTGGAAATTGATTTTTACAATATTATTAGCAAAATTACTTAAATTAATTTTAAAGGTCTTGAGACGAGGCTGACCTGAAGTCTGGATTCTTTGCCCTTGGGAAAGAACTAACAGCACCTATGAGACCTAGAATAGATTGGCCGACCTTGGTCCAGTCTCTCTGTCTCAGCCTGACTTATTTCAGACGATGGTTGAGAAGGTTCTCCTTGAAAAGGGAGTGAAGAACCTTATTGGCCAACCTGAGTTCTTGAGAAGAAAGGCGAATTATCAGTAAAATAAATTAATGCAAATAGACATAGGTCAATATCTACCAAGAACATCCTATGAAGTCCTGGGCCAGCACATTTCCATTTACCCTACACTTTCATAAGTAGAGCTGCCTTTTAGAATTTCTTTCATTTTTCAATGTGTTGTTCCTATCTTACTGCTTATAATGGAACCACTGCCTTATGGGACTGGAAGAAGAGGCAAGTAAACATGACATTTTCGAAAAATATACCGTATTAAGCTGCATACAAGCATGAAGGTGCTTCTTTTGTGTAGACTTGGCAGCTCCTATTAAACCACTTACAATTTAAGAGTGCTTCTGGGGAGGGATGAAGCCAATAGCTATTCCCTTGCAGTATCTAGCATCAGTTTTTGGTAGTAGTTGTCCATAATGAAACGAAGCACTCTGGTAAAAACAACACTAGGTGATTCGAGTTTACCATTTGTGAGCATTAAGTGGCCAGTAGCTGTTGCTGTTCAGAGGGGTTTATCTGCTTGGTCTTGTTTGAGTCTTTCAGATCTTGTTTAAGGAGGCTGCATATGTTACATTTTCCTAATTTGCTTCTTCCTCCCCATTTGCCCCCCCCCCAATTTGGAATTCAGTTCATGCTTTCTGGTAGGTTTTATTTTCATGATCAGCCACAGAAAATTGTACAAGAGCATGGCGCAACCTGTACCACATGGTACAGAGGCTGATTAGTTCCTTGTCCTGTTATCCCCACGAAAGCCTGAACCTTTAATAAAGAGCTACACAAACAAAAGGAGAGAGTTGTTTTTCGTTAATAATGAGTGCCCTTCTCTTTCCCTTGTACAGCATGTGTGCTTATCTTTACATTGCTGTCCTCCAGCAGTTACTTCAGAATATTGGAATTTACCGTTCAGTCCCATCCCAGAGTCCCCTCACACGTTTTTTTTTTCACTAGCTTATCATTTTACTTTTCACCTGTATGTCCAATTTTCGGGTGGAAGTATACTGGTTTCGTGTGCGCAGGCTGAGCACAATTTAAGGTATATATTTGTGAATGATTATGGATTTTTAAAAGGCAAGATTTGTGTCCAAGAAGCAGACAGGGACAGTTGATGGAACAGTGAGAGACCACACTGAAGTAAATGAAGAAGTAGGCCGGAGCCTTGACGATCACTAACAATGCTCTGTTCTTGCCCCTAATGGAAAGGAGACCACTTTTCCTCCAGGGCTGGCCAACATTTATTTATTTATTTATTTATTTATTTATTTATTTATTTATTTATT
>JAHTLZ010000074.1:6754370-6764468 GCA_023846285.1 Phrynocephalus versicolor | reverse complement strand
TCTCTCTCTCTCTCTCTCTCTCTCTCTCTCTCTCTCTCTCTCTCTCTGTGTGTGTGTGTGTGTGTGTGTGTGTGTGCACGCACACACGCACACACACGCAGGCACAGCCACACCCATCACTAGGTCTTATTATTGGGGTAGGGCTTATATTTAACAAATGCATAGAAATCCTGCTAGGGCTTATTTTGGGGGTAGGTCTTATTTTCGGGAAAACAGGGTAATGCTGGCTCAAAAGGACTTCCCTCCAGAAGTAATTCCTGTGCTTCTGAGGAGCCTTTGCTGTACTAATACTGTATATCACAATACAGTAGCTAAGATCACTAAATTCATTGTTTGGTATGTCTTGATTGGGAAGGCTGTGAATGGCAGAAGGTATATTCCACAGTTATTGAAAGGTGAGGTCTGGGCTTGGTCCTTCTCATGGCAAGCCAGAGCAGGCCCCTTTGAGAGAGAGAGAGGTCAAGGAGGAGACTCATTGGAACCTGTTGAGCAAGTTGAACTGGCAAGCACATTCTTATTTTGGGCAGAGTCCCACAGGATTAGATCTCTTGACCAAGAGTGATGATGGAGCCACACCACGTACTCCTATGTTTGCCCCCAACAGGCGCTGGAGCAGGTCAATGCCCGACTTCGCGAGTTGTATCCAGATGACGAAGAATTGTTCGATATTGTGCTCATGACTAATAACCATGCCCAAGTAGGGGTGAGGCTGATCAACAGCATTAACCATTATGGTGAGTTTTCAGCAGAACATGTTTCTATCTATTGAGCTGTACGGTTGTCCCCTGCCCTTTTGCGGTTCATATACTGCGGTCTTGGTATATTGCGGGACTGCAGTATATGAAAGGCAACCCTCCCTGGGACAAGTTGCATGGGCCTGTTTGAGGCCTCCTGCACTTACCCAAGGCCTTGCGCTGCCCCAAACGGGCCTCCAACGGGCTTTCCGGGCCTGTTGGAGACCCCAGAAATGCTTTCTGGCGAACTGCAAGTGACTTCCAGAAAACTGGAAGTGACTATCGGATCACTGGAAAGCACTTCTGGGGCCTCCGACAGGCCCGGGAAGGCCATCGGAGGCCCTTACAGGACACCGCCAGGCTTCAGGTAAGTGTAGGAGCCCCCAGACAGCTCCCCGTCCATCCCGTCCCGAACCAGCATCCGCATATCCCGGATTTTCAATTATTGCGGGTCAGGTCGGGTCCCTAAACCCCGCGATAGGCCGGGGGGGGTAGTGTACTTGTGATTCCTTGTTGTTTCATCTTCTTTTGTGTATAGTACTGACTGATTCTACAGCTTTTTTAAAAAAAACACCCTGGTATGCAAAGTGTCGTATATATCACTTTTTTTGTAGCAAAAGAGTGAGAAGGGATCTTGGCTGGGGAAGAGGCCCCCTCCTAGTCTAAGGGAGGAAGGGGGTCTCTTGTGTTGCCATTGGCTGCTACACAGAAGTCCTTATCAAGGAAGATACCCCTTTCCAGGCAGTCCAGATGCAGTGGCAAAACAGCTGTCAATGGCCAGACATTGTGTAAATGGGGGTTGAATAGAACATACGGCTTTTCAGGGTTCCACTGGTTATAGGATCCAATCAGATGCCAGTTCTATGTGAATGCTGGGTTTCAGATTGCAACAAACTTCACAGGGACCTGAGGTTGCCCAGGCAAAGCTATAGATGGGAAGGCACTCCCATAGGGTTGTGTTGAGCTGATCCCTTGCAAAGCAGTGTACCCAGCAAGATGTCCAGGCTGCTCTGTTGGGAGTGTTCTGTTTTTAAAGTACTCTCAAAATTCCCAGTGAAACAGAGCATAATGACCGCGTAGGTGGGTATCTTTACATAAGCTTCCACTGGTGGACATTAACTTGATTAAGATCAACAGTAAATGCACTAAGGATTTAAATCAGGCATGTCCAAACTTTGGTCCTCCAGATGTTTTGGACCACAACTCCGACAGTCCTTTGCCACTGCCAATCTAAGCTTAGAATTCTGAGAGTTGTGATCCAAAACATCAGGAGGGCCGAAGTTTGGACATCCCTGATTTAAATAAAGGTATGTCCCACAGGCAGATGTTAAAAGTTTGAAATTGGATTCATTTTTTTAATGGATCAACACAGCCTTTATCTTTTTCCTGATTGGCATCAGTTGATAAGAACTCTTCTTCCTCGTTACCAGGTCTGTTGATTGAACGGTTCTGCATGACAGGAGGGAAGAGTCCCGTTGGCTACCTGAAAGCATACCTTACCAATTTGTACCTCTCGGCTGACTCGGAGAAAGTCCAAGAAGCCATCGAAGCAGGTTTGAATTAATCTTCTCTTTTGCTTCACCTGCCCAGTGCAAACGTGAATGCTTACTCAGGATCGGTATCTTCTGCTGGATGCTACAGCTGCAGTTCATATAGAGTGTAGGGGATAAGTTCTCCACCCGTCCCTACCCAATCCCAAGGATTGATGCATTTTTGTGATGCCTCCTCAGTTTCTTGTTTATTATCAGCTCCATCTTAACGTTGCCAGAAGTCTGCTGTCTCAGTGAGGTTTCCTCCCTAATCAGTGTCTTTATGATTTCACCCCAAATAATTATGATCCATGATTGGTCGAATCTGCCATGTTTTTTCCAGGAATCGCTGCCGCCACATTATTTACAGGGAATAAGAAAATTCCTTTTGATGATAAGCAGCTCCGAGTGGCCTTCGATGGGGATGCGGTACTGTTTTCTGATGAGTCTGAAATAATTGTGAAAGAACATGGCTTGGACAGATTTTTTGAGCACGAGCAGCTGAATGAGAATAAGCCTCTGGCACAGGTATGGTGCTCAACCCCCTCCCCACACATTTTTCTTTATTATTATGAGGAATGCTGTCATGCTTGACAGCATAAATTTTAAACAATTATAACTAATACAGTTTTGTTTACACAGTTACTGCAAAGCATTTAACCAACGCGGGGGGGAGGTGGTTGTGGAAAGAATCATGCAAAGATAAACGACTGTGTTGTGTGTTTTTTCTTAATCCAGCTTTTTGTCTCTTGGTGATGCTGTTTAATTGTATGACCTTCTCAGTTTGCATGGGAGCAGCAAGAAAGATCCTGCAGGGCACCAGATCCTGATGATGCAAGGTTGAAGCAAAAAACAAACAAACAAACAAAAAACCCAAAGTGTTCTGCTTATATACCACCCCATAGCGCTTCAAGCACTCTCTGGGCAGTTGACAATTTAATTATGCAGGCTGCACATTGACCACCCCACCCCCCAGCAAGCTGGGTACTCATTTCACCGACCACGAAAGGATGGAAGGCTGGGTGAACCTTGATTGATTGAACCCCAGGTCGTGAGCAGTTTTAGCTGCAGTACAGGCATTTAACCACTCCGCCATGAGGCACTGCGCCACTGCACAAGCCAGATGTTATACAGGAAAGGGGATTTTTAATTAAATTATTGAGAAGTGTCTATTCCTCTCGTTCAGCTTCTGAGACTAGGGTTCCCGTTTGCTTTGGGGAAGCTTTTGGGAGCCTGGGAACAAAGTGGGAAAGATCTTTTAAAAGTCAAAAAGCACCTCAAGGTTGCTGCCAGCAGCCCCAATTCCAGCAGTGGTAATCCAGCTACAGTTTTGGGCTATTAAAAGCATTACCCAACCTGTCCTGGGGGTTGCAGCTTTTCCAGGGCAAAGGGGACCCCCCCTATGGAACCTTAGAAATTGAGAAGGACGGGTAGGAAGTGTTGAATCAAAGGTGAAGCGTGGCTGGTGGTGAAGGCTTCTGGGACTAGCAGCCCAAGAACAGCCAGGTTACCCAAAGTTGGGAACCACTGATCTTGCACGTTGCACAGTTCTGTTTTGTTCTTCAAGCATCAGATCTGGAGTGGTGTTTTTTTGTTTGGTTGGTTGGTTTTTTTTTTTTTTTTTTTTTTTTTTGCATTTTATCCATTATGTATCTTACCAATGTGAATAAGCATGTTCTTATGGGTAATTTAATGTTACAACTCAGCCAAAACACTGAAACAGGATTTGGTAAAAAAAGGTTTAAATTGATTTGTGTTCTTTTCCTCTCTTGGAAACAATAGTAAGCTACAATCAAATGGACTTAAACAGTGTTTCTCCCAATACTAGATCCACTCTGCTTAGCTGAATGGACTGCGGGTCTGACCCACCAGAAAACAGCTAACTACATGCTGTTTCTTTAGCACACACACACCCATTATTTCCAGCTTGTAGACATTTTATACACTTCATTGTATACACTTCCGACACTTCCATCCCTGCCTGCTCAACCTGCTTCTGATCCCTTGTCCTTGCAGGGTCCTTTGAAAGGTTTCCTGGAAGACTTGGGGAGGCTTCAGAAGAAGTTCTATGCCAAGAACGAACGGTTAGATTCTCCGATCCGGACCTACCTGGTGACGGCCAGAAGTGCCGCCAGTTCCGGGGCCCGCGTGCTCAAGACGCTGCGTAGTTGGGGAGTGCAAATTGACGAAGCCCTCTTTCTCGCCGGGGCGCCCAAGGGACCCGTCTTGGCCAAAATCAGACCTCACATCTTCTTTGACGATCAAATGTTTCACATAGAGGGAGCTCGGCAGCTGGGTACGATTGCGGCACACGTTCCGTATGGAATTGGGCAGAAGTACCACAAGTCCAAGCCGAAGGATGGCCCTGCCAGTCATTAGTTCCTTTGAACTTGCCTTTTGAGTATGCGGTTCAGATTGAAATTTCCATACTTGGACTCCTGTCAAGACGATATTTGTGTCTGAACTGCGCTCTTGTTTTTTTAAACATATTTCTAGATCAGTTTTTACGACACACATATTTTTAGAAGCAAGAACAGAATTATTGAAATAGTCCCCCTTCAGTAGATTTCATGTTTAGTTTCTACTTCTATCTTGGACAATTGTCTTACCCTTAAAAGATACCTACCCTATGCTACCTAAATCACTGTTTATATTCTACAGAATTATGATACAGTGCGGTAACAGCAGGAAGAGGATGCCAAGTGGACAGCTGGCACAAGGAATGGAAATCTGTATTGGTTTTTGTATGTATGACTAATAGATACATCTGTCCCTTGCTCACAATCAGGAGAACTGCAGGAACCGCTCAATAGAATACAATCCAGAATTAGATCAATAGTGTTGCCATTTATTGGCCTGGGGTATAAATGGTGTGACTCTGAATATGTTCTCAGTGGATTATTATTTGTGTGCATTCTTTCAAACTAGATCTGTTGCTGCTAAGTGTTTCCTCACACACACACACACACACACACACACACACACACACACACACCAAATAAAATCATAGTGGTCAGTACAATAGACCCTTCATCCTCGCTTTGGTAAGCGTTTTGCTGTAAGACTCTTTTTAAACCTACTTGTCCAATTTGATAATAAAAAAACTTTGAGACAAAACAGCTTTTTGATCTTACTTCGGTTAAGAACTCTTGTAACTGTTGATCAACTGACATTAAACACTTGTCTCGCTTATTTTAAAGGGAGAAATTACAACCTTATTTATTTCCCAGTCTTCTTCCCCAGTGAGTTTAAGTCTACTAGTGAAGTCCAAAGGAAACCCATGGCACATGCCTAACATGTTACTTAATTTAAAATCATGGAATTTTTAGATGTGCAGATGATTTTTAAATGGATAAGGCTCTCTGGACATTGCCATTGAACATATCGTTATTTGAGGTATAAACTCTACTGTGCACAGCATAATCCTGTTTTGAAAACATTTCCATTGGGACCCATGTCCAAGCACATATCCTTCATCAGTGTCCAAAAATCTCATCTACTTCAGCTAGCATGGCCATATTGGTTTTAGAACACATGGAATTTGTAGTCCAACACATCTGGAAGACTACAGAAGGGTATTCTTGTATGTTTTATATTGCAGTCTTTTATGTTCATATATTATAGAGGAAGCTGTTTCCTCTTGGTTAGGATGAACTGTCAAAGCAATTTTAGCAGTTATTACCTCAGTTATTGCCTAACTTCTTAACTTCAAATTATAGTGTGGTCCCCCAAGGTTCAGTACTAGGACCCCTGCTTTTCAACCTCTTCATAAATGATCTAGAAGTAGGAGTAAATAGTAAGGTAGCCATATTTGTCAACGGCACTAAATTATACAGGGTGGTAAAAACAGATTATGAGGAGCTCCAGAGGGTTCTCTTGACACTGGGGGAGTGGGCAAACCAGTAGCAAATGAACTTCAACATTATAGTAAGTGCAGAGTGATGCACATTGGGGCAAATAACCTAAACCAATTACATTTGTAAACTGATGAGGTCTGAACTCTCTGCAACAAACCAGGAAAAGGACCTTGGTGTCCTGATGGACAGCTCAAAGAAGGTGCCAACCCAGTGTGCCGCAGTAGTGAAAAAAACCTCAATGCTAGGGATCATTAGGAAGGATATAGAAAATAAGTCAGCAAGTGTCATTTTGCCTCTTTATAAATCTTTGGTGAGGTCCCATCTGGAATATTGTGCACAGTTCTCGTCACCATACCCCCAGAAGGATATTATGGAAATGGAAAAAGTACAGACGAGGGCAACCAGAATGATTAGGGGACTGGAACACCTTCCTTTCCACCTGAGGCTGCAATGGCTGGGCCTCCTCACTCTTGAACGATGGTGCCTAAGAGATGACCTGATTGAAGTTTATAAAATCATACACAGTGTGGACAAAGTAGATAAGGAAAAACTGTTCCATATTTGACAACACTAGAACTAGCTCTTTTTGTTCGTTTTTAATTTCAAAGTATTTCTGGCGCTCTATATTTCCTTAGCGAAAATGATGATTCAGATTTTATTTAGAGCACCAACGTTGCATGCAGATGTTCTCACCTGCACGTGAGAAATTGCTAGCAGGCTGAAAATGCATGATAGGACCACGTCAAGATTTAGAACCAGAGGTCCACATGGTATGGAAGCATGAGCTTTGCTTCTGAATTGCACCTCAAGTTAAGTCCTGCCATAGCATTTGATTTATCTTTAAACCGTCATAAGTACTTAAGAATCTTAATGCAGAAAAAGTGACTCACCATGAGTTTTTTTTTAGCTAGTCTTTAATTCCCCACCCCCACAAACTATAAATAAACTATGCAGCTTACTAGACAAAGGATCCAAGAGGGAGAGAGGGGCAGAATTGGAGATCTGGTATCTACAGTACTAACCTTTGGAGCATCATTTATTGTTTCCTAACATCACGTTAAGCTAGTTACAGAACCTAGCTTTCTCTAAACATTGACTGATTAAGTACAAATACAGTATGTAAAAACATACACCCAAATATTTAGAGGAATAAACTTCTTTAAAATCTGTTATTTAGTCACTGTTGAAATTTAGGTTTTCTCATTAAGCAAAGTACCTTAGTAGTCTTTGCAGTTTCTATCTAATCTAATGCATCCATTCTAGGATCTAAAAATCCTTCCTAGTTAGTGTTCAGCCAAACCCAGGGTGAGAATATAAAACATCGCTTTAAGTTATCGAGACAGAACTTCTATGATACCAACATAAAGAAACAAGAGTCATATGCTGCAAAACATGCCATTAAATCAAAATGACACAAGTTGAATATGAACAAAAGTGACAAAGCCACGTTTAACCCCTAGTTTATAAAACTGCTTTAATAAACTATATTTCCAAGTGCAGTGTATCTGTGCTGATACATATTGACAGACTGCTTTTATTAAATGCAAAAGAGAGTCAACCATTTTTAAACTTGATTATTTATTCCTCTTGGGGTGTGACACAGAACCAAACGTAGCTTCTAACTAAAAAAGAGATAGAATCAGCATCCCATTCTTTAGTAGTATTTAAACATTTTTTCTCTTCCCAGTACAAATTCAGCACACAAGACGGGGAGGCTGTTTTTAATTTCCATTTTTAGCGATGCAAGATGGAGAGGGCAAATTCAATCACAAAACAAAACTCTGGATGTCTGTGGTGCAAAAGTGGAGGAAACTCATGTGTCGCCTAAAATCAAATACAGTATTAATAAGATTAGAAGTCCAGTTCACCACATACACCATAGGCATCTACACTGGCCGTTACTTCACGAGGTGCCTCGCTTCGAATCGACCTTGCCTTCGATTTGAATTCGGAGGCGGTCACGTGGTGGTCACGTGGTCTCCCTTCGCTCCCACCCCCGTTTCTCTGTACTCACGCGGGGCATTTTTGGGACCGAATCGATTACTACCTCACATGCTCCCTTCGCATTAGAAAGCTGATTTGCAACGTCCGGTTCCACTCTCCTTTTATTTTTTTAAAAAAATTTACTCGGCGTATCGATGCATCAATGCTTGGCTGTCATTCACGACAGAGCGTGGTTACTGTACGATCCTGTGTTTTCCGCTCTTAATTTATATTGTTTTGTCCATTGTTTCCTGGCATCATTGGCAGCCCCCCCACCGCCGCCGCCGCTACTCGGGGGGAGCCCCGCATGGCACAGCCGCCCGCCCTCCGCCGCTGGCACGCTGCCTGCCCCGGGTGCCCTGCTCTGGCCGGGCGCCGCCGCCGCCCCCGCCGCTGCTACTCGCACGAGGAAGTAACAGCGCAAAGCGATGAAACAATATAGCGATGCATCGATATCCCTGTTTGAATATTTTTTAAAAAAACTTGAAATAAAAGCCAAAAACCGAGACCACACGTGACTTTGGGAGCGAAGCGAGATTCGAATCGAAAAGATTCCAGTCCTCCGCCAGGGGCATCACTCACCCCGGTTGGAGCACGCTAAAGGGGGCGTGGTCGGGGTGACGTCGCAGCCAAAAAGGAGGAGCGTGCGGACTGAAGCGATCGGTTCGCACAGAAATGACGGCTTGCCGCGAAGCGAGCGGCTCGTGAAGTAACGGCCACTGTTGATAATGAAGCTGGTACTGAATTATCAAGTTGACTCTGATTTAGGATAACCTTTGCGAGGGTTTCCCTAGGCATAAAAGCTCTTTTACCACTCCTTTCTGAGTGTCTTCTGGACACCAGTGGGGACTAGATCTCTCCCAGTCTGCCCCCCCCCACATGTTCACCTTCACTACAAAGAAATGGGGGGGGGAGTGAAGGCGACTGCACGTGAAATGCAAAAATACAGCTCCAGATCATTCCAATCGCAGTATATGCAGTAGGACACCACCACCGGGTATCCACGGGACCCATATCCGCTGAATCACTTATCAGCTTACTGGAAAATAATGAGACATAAAAATCCCTCAGAATGACGTATATGCATCCCCAAGGATAGAACCCGACACAAGAGAGAGAGAGACCGTTGCAATGCCTATGTTTCCCGCGTTTTTCGGTTTCCGCGGGGAGCTTGGGGGTCCGACCCCGCGGATCCTGAGGCCCTCCAGTGGCCATTCGTCCTGGAGGGAGCCGCCTGGGAAAACTCAACCAGCGGGGACGCTCGGCGGTGGAGGGGGGTCGCCCCCGCCCATTCCTTTCCCAGGGTATCGAGGTCTTCTCGTTCCAGGCCCCTTTGAACTACAACTCCCACAATGCATGCGGAAGCGGCCGGCGAACAAGGACACGCCCCTCCGTGACGGAAGGGGAGGGAGTCTCCGCCATTTTCCCTTCCCCCCCCCGACGCGATGTCATTGGTCCGCCCCTGCGGAGTCCCTCCTCCTCGGCCGGGCCACTTCCGCTGCGGTCTCCCTCCCTCCGTCCGTCCGGGCAATGGCCCCGGCGGCGGCGGTGCTGGCGGCGGCAGCTTTGGGGGGCGGCCTGCTCCTCCTCCTCGCCCGGCGCCTGTTGTCGGCGGCGGCGGCCGGAGGAGGGAAGGCGAGGGGGAGGATGCCCGGCCGCCCCGCTCCTCCTCCCCTCATGCGGGGCAAGACGGTGATCATCACGGGCGCCAACAGCGGCCTCGGGCGGGCCACGGCGGCCGAGCTGCTCCGGCAACACGCCAGGGTCATCATGGCCTGCCGGGACCCCGGCCGCGCCGACGAGGCCGCCCGGGAGCTCCGCGCCGAAGTCGGCCTCTGCTCGCGGGGAAGCGGAGGCGGAGGAGGGGGCGAGTGCCGCGGGGAGCTCCTGGTCCGCCACCTCGACCTCGCCTCCGTCCGCTCCGTCCGCGCCTTCTGCCAGCAGGTCCTGCAGGTAAACACACACACACACACACACACACACACACACACACAC
>JAHTLZ010000074.1:6723886-6754360 GCA_023846285.1 Phrynocephalus versicolor | reverse complement strand
ACACACACACACACACACACACACACACACACACAAAAGGAGGGGAGGGGGAGGGTCGGGGGAGGAGATGGAGGACGGCATGCAGGTTAAACAGCAGGAATGACAACGGTCACCGTCGGATGATGATACTGGTGATGGTGACATCGATTTAAAAAAAGCAGCAGTGATAACGATCGCCGTCGGATGATGGCGACGAAGTCGACGTGGAGATTAAAAAAGCAGGAATAAATAAGGATCGTAGTCGGATGATGTCGAGGAGTGAACGTTAACAAAACAGGAATCTGGAAGTTGAATCATGGCAACTGGACTATTTAATTTTTTTTTTGTTAGGTCAAAAGGTTTGGCTTCTCATGCAAGTAGCCTTTTATTTTATTCATTTATTAGACTTCACCACTCTGGGCCGCTTACGACAGTCTTGGATGAGGAGAGAAAGGTTTTGATCTATGAAGAAAAGTCCAGGTTGCCCTGCCTCAGCTTCAAGATAACCTCACCTGGATGAGGAAGAGTCTTCACAGAGATAAAAGCAGGAATAATGACAACTACAGTAGAATGAGGATGATGACTTGCAGAATAATGATGATCACAGAAAGATGATGACCACAACAACCTGCAGGTTAACAAACAGGAATAATAATGATCACAGATTAGTAGTACAGTAGGACCCCAGTATCCCCTGGGGATTGGTTCCAGGCCTTCCTGTAGGTAATGAAAACGTGGATAAGAAAAAATGCCAGACAACCCACCTCCAAACTGCTATTTCCTGACAGTAGCTTGCTTTATGGCTGCTGTTTGTGACAGTAGCTTGCTTTACAGATGCTATTTGTGACAATAGCTTGCTTTACAGCTGCTGTTTGTGACAATAGCTTGCTTTGTGGCTGTGAAATTAATTTTTTTCCTCTGTCAACCATGGATAATGAATCAGTGGATCTGGGGGTCCTACAGTAATAGCAATAGCAGCAGCAATGACATGAAGATAAACAAGCAGGAGTAATGCTGATCACAGTAGAATAAAAAGAATGAAAATAATAGTAACAGCAATCAGAAACAAGGAATAGAGAGCAGAGCTGGCATGCATTTAAATCAGGCATGTCCAAACTTCAGCCCTCCTGATGTTTTGGACCACAACTCCCAGAATTCTAAGCTTAGATTGCCAATGGCAAAGGACTGTGGGAGTTGCGGTCCAAAACATCTGGAGGGCCGAAGTTTGGGCATGCCTGATTTAAATGGTATCTTTCCCACTAGGGCGGAGCGCACTTCACCTCAAAGCTTCCAGGATATCTCCCTTCATAGATTAAGACCAGATCACCCTCCAAGAAGGGCATGGGGGAGAGTAAAAGCCCACCTCCCCTGCATGCCTTTGGCACTCAAACAGACTGGGATTATCTTCTCCTGAACCAATCAATTGCAGTATAAGGTAGATCAGACCAAAGAAAGAGAAATGTTGTGGCACCTTAGAGGCTAACTATTATACAGTATTTTAATATGGGCCTTGAGTCGATCATGTCCACTTTGTCAAACACTCAAGACTTTATGGCTGGCTGTCGTATTTAATTAAGGTAGGTTAGGCTGAGAGTTTAGTGCCCAGGACTATGTGCAACATTTGTGGTTAAGCGGGTCTATGAGCCTGGTTTGACCATGGCGTGGCACCTAGATACTCAAACAGAAATGAAAAAAATCACTTTGAAATAGCTTCGATTTGGCAGCAGGAACATGAGTCTTCTAAGGTGGAGGCTGTAAGTTCATAGCTTTCCAGCTTCTGGTGCAGCTGTGGCCTATCCCAGGTTGAAATCTGACAAAGTTGATTCACCTGATAAGCAACATTTCATTGTCAGTGTAGTTGTCCCTCCTCCATTACCTTGCCAGGCATTTTGCAAACTGCAAGCAAAGCATTACCATGGAGCCTCTTATCTCCTTTTCATAACAGCAAAGCTGATGAGAAATGAGTTGTCGCAAGAACTTGCACCCTGCTTTGTGCCCTCCTCTACTAAAATAATAAAAGTATTTCCCCAGCATGTGCTTGGGAATATATATTGCATTTGAAACTGGTTGCATGTTGAAACTGGTTGTGGCTTACCAGCACGTAGAAGCCATGTCAAGGAACTAATTCTTTCAGACATTGCCAAAAAAGAACAAACCCACCCTCCAGCCTTTCTTCATCTAATGAAGGAACCATTATCCTTTTGATAGCATGAGACAAAGTCTTGCTTGACTTTTTATTTCCTTTCAAAAGAGCATTTGAGGCGGCCACGGTTTTAATTTATAGGTTCCTGCAGGTATAAGGTCGCCTCTGGTGTGTTAGTGTAGGGATGGCCACAAACATTGCTGCACAACAGGTTTATTTCCCTTTGAAGGGGGTGTATTAGCCAGGAAACAACAACATCATAATTTTAGAACTATTATCATCTTTTCTCATTGTGCAATGTTGTGTGAAAACCTTTAAACTATTGCAATTATGTGTTGCTGTACCATTAGGGCCAGAAACCACCTTACTATTATAAGATAATAGCAGTTGCAGCCTGATAGTTGATAGTTGAGTTAAAAATAAGCAACACAGAATAGTTTTTTTAAAAGAAGGATTTGATCATTTCGGTTAGGCTGGCTTCTTTTACATCTCATGATACTGAATGGCTTTCAGATCTTGCTCCCTAAGAAGGAGGCTGACAAAAACAGCAAGGTGTCTCATGGCAACTTCAGTCCTGAAATATTTCATTTGGCCTAGGTTTTGTGTAATACAACCCACTCATCAGAGACAGACTTCATTGGACACAAGCTGTGAAAGCATATGCCAAATAAAATGTGGGTGTCTTTAAAGTGACACAAACTTTTTTTTTGCTTTGCAACTGACTGGTGGCATCTGTCTGCAGTGTGCGTGGAATAGGAACCATATATGAAATATAATCCTGTATAAGAGAAGAACCTTCTGTTCTATAGGAAGGGAAATATAGTAAAACTTAGTCATACGGTGGCCCAAATCTTGTTACTTAGTGTCGTAAATTGCATTAGAGTAGATGCATTGAGTTAATGGGGATTTGGTGGATCAATCCCTCCACAGTTCCAGTGATTTAAATGGATCTGTTTTAACTGACTGGCTTTAGCATGGTAAATTGCAGTTAGAATAGTCCCACTTCAGTCAGTGGAACTTGTGGGAGAGTTGATTCACTTAAGCCTCTTTGATTCTGTAGAGGCCTACTGCAGTGTGTTTTGCAGTGCCACGGAACAGGATTAGAAGCAGTAAATGTGACGGTAAATCAGGATAAAGTCATGTTACTCAGAGAAGACCAGTTAGAGCCTCTGGTATTTACAAATGAATCATTTAAATATTTCTAAACTTCAGAATGTACAGGACGCTGTGAATCTCATTCCTGTTTTGGGGAAATGTCACACACTTGAGATGTGTATTAAACATGATTTTACTCACGAACGTGCCTCTCTTCACCTGGGAGCCATGCATGCTTAGCATACTTCATGCTAGAATCCTGTTGGTTATTTCGGCATGTAGAAGAGCAAACATGGACAACACGGTAGTAATATCCTGTCAAGGTACATGTCCCATGTGGTTGGCAAGCATGCATGCAGCGCCTCACCAGTAAGCTGCGGCAGGTTTCACATTTCCTTATCTTGCACTGATGTCAATATCCAATAGGTTTCTGGCTTGACATCAGAAACAGAATTCCTTGTTGGAGCTGGGTGCGTTGTGGCTGGTTTGTCTGTGTGAAGGAAGCCGCAGTTTCTGGAATATCCGGCTACATATTTTCCCTAGGGAAACCCACACCCAGTGGAAATGGGCTGCCCCAATCCAAAGAAATTGGGTATTATACTGCATATATTGGGTATATAAGGACATTAATGCCATTGCCCTCACCTCCCGCCCATCTGGGTTTCAAACTGAATCATCTGCACAGGTACGCTCTAGGTCAGAAAGTATCATTTAGTCACTGAAGTTTGGGCTGGAGGTATTTAGAAAATGGACGCGTAAATGTGTTTTTAGAGTTCAGTAAGTCCCAGTTGCCCACTTTCAGTATTCTCTTGCTTTATATACCAATGTTTGTGAAACCTTGGCTTCATACTCTGAGAGCTCTGGCTTACAGGCACAGATCCTATCTCATTGCCACCACATATTTCTTAATTTTGGTAAGGATGTAAATCAAAGTTACGTGGTGAAAGTTATCAGTATGTTCCTGGTTAAGACCTTTGAAGAGGGCCAAATGAACCAAATGTGAATTTTTAAAGAAATTCCTCATTTTAAAAATGGCAGATTTTTGTATTATTCTATCCATATGACTAATGTATTGCCTTTTCTCTCCCCCCCCCTTTATTCTAAAGGAAGAGCCGAGGCTGGACGTCCTGATCAACAACGCTGGGATATTCCAGTGTCCCTACATGAAGACTGAGGATGGCTTTGAAATGCAGTTTGGTGTCAACCACTTAGGCCATTTCTTACTCACGAACCTCCTCCTTGGACTTCTGAAAAATTCTGCACCCAGCCGAATTGTCGTGGTGTCCTCCAAACTTTACAAGTACGGTGAGATCAACTTTGATGACTTGAACAGCGAGCTCAATTACAACAAAAGCTTTGCCTATAGCCGAAGTAAGCTGGCAAACATCCTGTTCACCATGGAGTTAGCCCGGCGCTTGGAGGGCACGGGGGTTACTGTCAATGTGCTCCATCCAGGCGTGGTTAGAACAAATCTAGGCAGATACATCCATATTCCTTTCCTAGCTAGGCCCCTCTTCAACTTGGTGTCTTGGGCTTTCTTCAGATCTCCATTGGAAGGAGCCCAGACGTCTCTTTATTTGGCTTCCTCTCCTGAAGTGGAAGGAGTATCGGGGAAATACTTTGGAGATTGTAAGGAGGAACCACTATTGCCCAAGGCCACGGATGAGCTGGTTGCAAGGAAACTATGGGATATCAGTGAAGTGATGGTGGGGCTTCTAAAATAAATGACAAGGACAAGCGTTACATAAAAGTGTGTGTGTGTGTGTGTGTGTGTGTGTGTGTGTGTGTGTATTCTGGCTGTCTGGGATTAATTTCAAGCAGTACAGGAATTGAACTCTTTTAATTTTGTAAAGAGAATATTCTTAATATTTTTTAAAAAAATAATATTTAAGAGAGAGAAGTGGAATTTAAGAAAGGTTTAATATATTTTGAGCTTGAATGTACCAACAGCAGCATAATGGAAAGGCAGCTTCTTCCTAATAATACGTGTGTTGGTACTTCTTGATTTTGAAGCTGGCTTTGCATGGTGCTGGCTTTGAAATATGTGGCATTTCGGGAGAGGGTTAATTAAAAAAAATACCAGCAATTCTAAAGAGTAAGAGAAATAAGGGAGAAAAATGTCTGGCAATAACCTCCATTCCTGTGTATGTTTCTGCTTTGGAGTAAATCTCATCCTGAGTAGCAGAGAACCAGGCTTGATTCACTGTAGCACTAGTTCCCTAGAGACCTCTGGGAACAGAATACAGGGCACAACTGAGTCCTACAATTAACAGTGGATTGTATATTTGACCTTGCCTGTTTGGGCTGAAATATTTTTCTCTCATTTGTGACCTCATTGCGTCCATGTACGCAGATGCCCACACGCACACGCACAACTGGGACCAGAAGTTCATTTTACTTCTGCTGGGAGCCTGTAGTAGAACATCTTTGGCTCCACTGGGGGGTGCAGAGACTCCTCCCAAAGGCTTCGGACTGCAGTTCCAAATGTCCCCTTACTCATTGCCTATACAGTATCGTAATCTGAAATATCATGGAGAGTCCAGAATTCTCCATTTTTTTTAAAATCTAAAACCTTAGACCAAGATAGGCATGCGTTGCTGTAGAAGAGTAAAACGAGTGGGTAGGTTTCAGCCGTCCAGTTAGCCGAGCTGCCTTTGCTCTCCATCCTTGGCCCCATCCTCTACCTGCCATCAAATTCTCCATGCCTGCATCCGTTGGTTAAGGAATTCTCTTTGGCCCTCCCCAAAGTAGTAGGAGGAAGAGAGCGGTGGTAGTCACACCTGTCTTCCTGCTGCCACCTGCCTGTGCACCTTGGCTGCTGCTTGGAGAGTTCTAGTGGTAAAGCCCGAAGATACCCAAGCAACCTGTAATGTCTTGGCCCTGTTGACACCTTTTTGCAGAATCAGCCGTGAGGCAGCATGTCTTCATACTGCCGAGTGAGGCCAATATCCCGTGCCTTGCTTCTATAAGCAAGTTCCACTGAACTGCACTGGCTTCAGAGGACGAAATGCTGAAGGCTGTCTGTTAATAAGATAGGAATGGTCCATCACATTAAAGTCGTAACTAGGAACTCAGTAGGAATACACTTGATCACAAGGTATCAGCGGTACACAAATCGTAATGCGTAAGCTATATAATAATAATAATAAACCTCTTAAGTGGAATGCACACACATTAGAATAGTCCCAGGGAGATAGCTGGAATATCTGGAATGTGGCAGTGCATTCTTGTTAAATACTGCAGCCAGTATGTGATTTTTTGGCATGCTCTGTAGAGATAGATAACATAGATGTATTTCAGGCTGGGATGTAAGTCAGCTTCCATGGTAATGAGCCCCTTACCCTAAGTAGGAGGCCACTTCAGTCTTCCTGAATTGTAGAGCTGATGAACTGCCATCTTTGTTATTGTGTTCACTCAGTAACACTGGAATGAATTTTCTGTATAGACAAGACCACATGTGCACACCGTTTAAAATGTGTCAGCACTAGGCTTGAATTATACCAGTGAAGAAACTATTTATACATTTTTTTCCATGCAGAGTTGTTACTATTCTACAATATTCAGTTTTGGCTTTGATTATACAAATGTGCCTCACTTTTGTTCTCGTTAAATAAAACCATACACTGAATAAGGAATGTGATCTCAAACGTGTGTGCCAGTGCTATCTTTGTGTTTCCTGATGCCAACTATATCTGTTCTCTTTTGATTGGTAAGCGGTGTGTGCGTGGAGCCTTTTCAGATGTTAGACTGTAGCTCCAGTCCGCCACAGGTAGTATAAATAATAGTAAGGAATCATGGGAGTTGTAATCCCAACAACTTTTGTTCTTTCTAATGTTTAGTCTCTGTTTAATATATGCACCCCTGCTGAGCAGTCCCTTTGTAATGCTTTGCTGTCCCAAAAGGACCTGTGACCGTATTCCACTGAGCCGAAAGCTGATGTATTACAGTGGACCCTCGTATAACAAACAGTTTGTATAACATAAAATCTGTACACAGAAAAAAAAAATTCTGGAGATAGGGGAAATTTGCTTAACAGAATCGCCTATGGGGCAAATCCATACAACATAAAATGGTTTTGATTAGGGATTACTCCATTTTCAATGCATTCCTATGGGAAATTTGCATAAAGGGAAATATGCTTAACAGAATTTCATTTGGAACCAATTAATTCCTTTATACAAGGTACCACTGTACACCAAAGGGTCTCACACCTCTCTTGTCTAACTTTAGTTGATGGTACCCAGTCTTCTGCACATTTGCTAGCCATGCTTTCTGTGTCTTTGTCCACAAGATTATATATGCCAGCGCATCATTTTGGAGTCTTTAAAGGGGGCAAGGATGCTTGGTTTCTTGAGTCTAATACAGTATTTCCCCTTCATAAGGCTGCTCTCTGGCAAGACTAGAGAAGAACAATGGCTCACTGGCCAGATTCTTTAACTCCTGTGTTCCCTCACCACTGCCAGTGCTATCTCGGACTGATGGGAGCTGCAGAAAAAGAACATCTGGAGGGCCACAGGTTAGGTTCCCAGCTCCTGCTCAGTGGGAATAAGTGTTGAAATAATGGTGTTTGCTTCTAAGCAGTAGGCTTAGAAGCCGGGTGTCAGGAAATGAATTGATTTCCCAGTTGAACAGCTTTGATTCTTTTCCACGTAAGGTAATGGGGGAGAAAAATTAAATTCCAAAGGCATTTCAAATGAATTTAAATCATAATCTTAGCCTGTTCGCAGCTTTTCATATAGTGTTCATTATTATTATTATTATTAAAAAAGTCTAATCTTGCAAGTATTCTTCACCTGGCAAAACAGTTGGAGAGCTCTAGACAGGAGAATATTATTTTTGAGAACAGAGCCGTTGTTTTCTGTAGCAGAAAACTGGCTTCATTCCATCCCTGCTCCCAGCAACCACCGGCACCTTCACATCTGCTGTGACTGGCCAAAGATCTAAAGGACTTCTGTGAATATTGAACAGGTTCCAAGTGTCCTAAACAGCACCCAAAAAGGAAAGGAAAACAAACATCTTTCTGATCATTCTTCAGAAATGAAATACTGTACAGTTTTTCCTAAGTTCAGCAAGTGTCTTGTTCCACTTTAGAATGGTCACTTCACAAGCATTTGGAAGCCTTCTATAGCTAGCTTGGTGTAGGGGTTAGAATATCAGCCACAACAATCATATACTATTTTGAAGACTTATTCAGACCATTACAGGGTTTCTTAAGTTCAACCTACTCAGACGTGATTTACCATTCCCTTCTTCTGGAGACACCCTGGGTCTCTGCAGCTGGCCCAAGGTGACACAGGCTTCTCCCAGGGGGAGAAGTGGGGAATTGACAGCAGTTAAATGCATCACTCACTGACTCTTCAACCAACTTAGAGCATCGAACTGTGAATTAAATAAATGAAAAGAATCATGCTAAAGCTGTCTAGACCAGCCTGCTGTTCCATGCAGACAGGAGCCTGGAGAGACCCTATAACTGTCATGGCTGTGGTGAAAAGAGGCACAAGAGAGCAACTAAAATTATTACTGGGCTAGGGGGGCTCCCTTATGAGGAAAGGCTAAAACATTTGGGGCTCTTTAGTATGTAAAAAAGGCACCTGAGGGGGGATAAGATTGAGACATACAAAGTAATGCTGGGCATGAGTAAAGTGGATAGAGGGATGCTCTTCTCCCTCACACAAAATACCAGAACTAGGGGACATACATTCAAATTGAGGGCTGGGAGAGTGAGAACAGATAAAAGATTTTTTTTTTTACCTAGCGTGTTGTTAGTCTGTGGAACTCCCTGCCCCAGGAGGTGGTGATGGCATCTGGCCCGGATGCCTTCAAAAGGGGATTGGACAGATTCCTGGCGGAGAAGTCCATCACAGGTTACAAACCATGATGGAGATGTGTAATCTCCAGGCTTAAAACCAAGGTATTTTTCAAGGGACAGATGCAGGGGAGTGGTATCAGGAGACAGATCTAGTCTCATGAGCTCACAGAGGCATTTGTTGGGGCCACTGTGAGATACAGGAAGCTGGACTGCATGGGGCTGTTGGCCTGATCCAGCAGGGCTCTTCTTATGTTCTTATTTAACAATCACTTATAGCTCTTTCTTCCGTGGATTTGTTTAATTGTTTTTAAAGCCATTGAGGTTGACAGTCATTGCTGCTGTTGCAAAGAAGTAAAAAAGGAAAGAAAAAAATTCCACAATTGAATAATGTGCTCTTTGCATAAATACTTCTCACCCTGAATGGTCGCTATTTAGCTATAGTAGATTGGCTGAACGTCCAGTTTCCTTGTTCCCATACTTGACAATGGGCTTGCACACCTTGTTTATAGCTCCTCTTATTCATCTTGCTTTATAAGCCTTAAAAAGTCAACATATTCCTCATATCTTTGGGAATCCATTCAGCCCCTTCAATCTTTTGACTGGCCTTCCTCATCACCACATTTTTGGCAGCTCCGTGGATTTAAGTGAAAGGCAGTCTGCTGTTAACAGATTGAGTATTGACCCTCCCCTTAATAGCCTATGACATGGATTTTTTAAAAAACATTTCACTGCAGCTGCACACCAAATTAACATTTTCATCCAACTTTCCATCAAAAAGCCAACATCTATTTCTCTTTCTGTTACCTCAGACCACATCAGCTGACATATGAAGTGGGGTTTTGTGTGTATTTTTCCTGAAAACAACAGTGAATAATAACTTACTCACTGAAATGTTACAAAATGACAACTTTTAAGAGAGGCATTTAAGCACATCCGATCTCGCCTGATTTCGGAAGCTAAGCAGGGTCGGCCCTGGTTAGTACGTGGATGGGAGACCACCAGGGAATACCAGGCACTGGGGGCGCCTGGAGTAGGAACTGGCAAACCACTCCAGTATTCCTGACAAGAAAACTTCATGGACATGGGGTCACGAAGAGTCAGTCACGACTGTAACGACACAACACACACAATTGTCTAATAAATGAATCAACTATTTTCAGATTGTTTCCAAGGACCATGGCTTTTGTTTGTTGCTTTTGTTTTTTTGTTTCTTGAACAGGGAAGAGGGGTCAGGGAGGCCATACATGTGTGTAATGAAAACCCCTCTCTTGAGGGTAGAAGACTTAGGCACAATGTTTCCCATTTATCATGCTGCCCTTTCATTGATCCCCAGAAAAATTCAGGACCATTCACACCTCCACCAGGAAGGTCACAGCTAATGACCCATACTTAATGTGTGGAATAAAGTATGGGTCACTCTACCCTGGTCTGAATAGGCTTGTTAGATGCCCTAGGGTGTGTGAATGTCACACCTACGCAGCCCTGACCAACTTAATGTGTAGGGGTTGCAGAGGTATGACTTTCACACAACCCAGGGCATCTAACAAACCTGTTCAGACCAAGGTAGAGTGAAACCAACATGGAGGATAAATTGGAGGTCTACTAATTCCTCAGACTGAAGAAGTATTTATTATTTATTCAGTTTATATCCTGCTCATCTAGCCAAGGGCTACTCTGGGCTGCCAACAACAGTGTGATAAACATAACCAAATATTGGGGATGGGGCAGGAATAACCTCAAACAATAGAGTCATTAACAAAAACAAATGGGATATTAATAAACTCAAACAAAAACACCACGATTGCAGTGGGTGCAGAATGCTGGCCAGACATGGTTGGTGCAGTAAGGTATGACCGCATCACCCCCATTCTGGCTTGGTTTGCACTGGCTACCCGTTGCCTCTCAAATAAGGTTCAAGTTATTGGTTTAGATTTACAAAACCCTCCATGGCTTGGGACCAGAATATCTGATGGAGCTTGCCATACCAAGATCAACTTTGTCTGGGCCCACCAGTACATCGCAGTCCCTTTCACTCCAGGTCACCACCACCACCACCACCCCGGGAAGTTCATCAGACCTCTACCCGGAACCATGCCTTCTCGGTGGCAGGCTCAACACTTTGGAACCACCTTCCTAGTGAAATTAGGATTGCTGCGCCCCTCGTGGCCTTCAAGAAGCTGTTAAAAACTTGGCTATTTAAGGCCGTTTTCAGCAATCAGGGAGGTTGATTTGTCCTGATGTTGTTTGTTTCCCCGTCTGTTTATTTGCTGCCATCTTGTATTTTTGCATTCCTGTATCTTTGTATTTTGTATTTGCATTTTTATCTCATTCGGTTCTGACGTTTTTATACGCTCCTTATTGCACAGCTGTTTTGCTTCTTTTTCTTTTCTCATTAATGCATATTTAACATTGTTCTCCACCCTGAGTTCCTTTGGGTAAATTGTGAAGTATATAAATATAAAAATAAATAAATAAATAAATAAATAAATAAATAAATAAATAAATAAATAAATAAATAAATAAATAAAATAAATAAATTAAATAAATAAAAGGTAAAAACACTAAAGAAACAGATTAATGAAACAAAACCAGAGGTTGAATTAAGCGAGAAGATAATAGTGTCAGCCACAGTCCACCAGGTACTTGGATGAATAGTGAAATGTTTCAGTCTAACAAGAAAAGTCCATTTGCCATGACTCCGCTTCTGAATAACCTCTCCTGGATGACTGGGAATCTTCACAGACTTTTGATAGAGAGTTTTCTATGCTAGCCCATGACTCCATCCATGATTAAGCTGAGGATTCCTTGGCGCTTTGTGAAGAGAGCTGGTCTCTTGTCACTTCACATCACAGGTTTGTTTTGAGGCCCGAAAAGCAGGGCCCTGGCTTTTACTAAACCGATTAACTTTAAACACAACATTTCCATCTTGAGTTTGAACCTTTCAGCAAATTAAAGCAGCCTGCCCGTTCCTTGGAATAAGTGATCAAACTGACTGCTTCAGGTTGTTTGTTTTAAAAATCCAGCGGGGCTTGGCTGTGTGTTTGTGCGTGGACTTAGCGGATGGCTCTGCTTTCTATCCGTGAACTACAACATTGTTTCTTGTTAACATCTAATTTGCTGTTTTTCCTCCTTCCTTTCCCCTCCCCCCCCACCCTTCTGAACTTGAACCAAATATTTGACTTCTGAGGAAGGCTTAGAATTGTTTACAGTCTCACTCAGGCCCTTCATGTACTGATTGATGCCAATTAGCACCTCTCCCTGGCGTTTTTTGAAAAGCCTGGTCAAGAAAGAACAAATATCTGTTTGTGTCCCCATTTTGTCCTGCTTTGTCTTTTCTTCTTGACATTTCGGCAGTCAAGAAGATTCCTGTGAGCTACACACTTGGTCCACCTCAGGGTGACGCATGAGGGGTGGACAGAGGGTGGTCTGCAGGCAGGGTTACCACCAGTGAGTCACTTTGGTCACTTTTATTCACTTTTTTACAAATCCACTCACTTTTGTCACTTTTCCAGAAATATTGGCACTGTTGTCACTATTTCAGAGCTCAAGGAGCCCCCAAGATGTTCCCAAGACACATGGAAATGGTGGTGAGGACAAGTGCATTAACCTGGACGATCCCGACAGTATAATAAGTTAATTTAGTCATGTGGTCATGATGATGGAATCTTTGATGCAATATGTTAATCCAGTATAACATTTTAAAATTTTTAATCTTCTTTGAAAATAAAAGAAATATTTATGCTTTAAAGTGTACTGATGTTTTATATTTTGTCTCTGTTTTATAGCAATCTCGCAAATCCTGCCAATGAGCTCTGAAATGGTGGCGAATACTGCACTACCTCACTTTAAATTTAGCCTAAATGGAATTGGGAAAAGTCACTTTTTGGTCACTTAATGTGTCAAAAAGCCACTATGTTGTCGCTATTTATGTCTTTAAAATGTCACTTCTCTACTTTTTTTGACCCCATGAAGCACTGGCAACCCTGTCTGCAGGCCATATGTGGCACCAATGTCCCCCTTTTTGTAGCCACCCAATAGTCCACCAATATAGCCAAAACTGCTGCTTGGTGGTGATGGCGGAGGTTGTGGTTTGCAACCAATGGGTCGATGCAAACCACTAAATCTAGAGAGGCAGGTGGCAATAAGAAAGGAAAGAATCCTTTGTGTCAGTGTGAATCTAAGGAAGAAAGCCTGATCACTGCCACCCAATTCCAGACTGTTCCACCACCATTACACTTCCCTAAACCTTGATGGTTATGGAAGATCAAGCCTTCTGTCATTTTAGTGCTTAAATGGGTAAGTGTTAATAGGCTTACGTGCATGGAACTATTGCCCATCAGGGGATCACAAACCCTGTGATTCCTTGCCCCTGTCATCTATTAAAAGTAAGTACAGATGCCATCATTAAATAATAAATGTTTTCACTTGTGAATGAATTATATCACAATGGCATAAATTAGCCTGTTGAAATAAATGTGGTAAATACAGAAGGGTTAATATTTATGGAAACTGTGATTTTTATTTTTAAAATTTGTTTATCAACCATGTAAAAAACCATTGTAAACTTAAAACCAAGAAAAGGAAATCAGCTCACTCACCATTTTGGCCATGCCTCTTCCTGCTTCGGGGCATGGTTGCTCAGCGGACTAGAGTGCTGAAACTGTTAGCTGCAAAGTCGGCACTTCAGTGGTTCGAATCCCGGGTGCCATGCAGTGGAGCGAGCTCCCACTGATAACCCCAGCTCCTGCCAACCTAGCAGTTCGAAACCATGTAAATGCAAGTAGATAAATAGGTACTGCTGTAAAAGCGGGAAGATAAACAGAAATGCATTCAGCCATGCCGGCCATGGCTGAGTATGGACTTTGCACAACACTGGCTCTTTAGCTTGAAAGTGGAGATGAGCACCACCCCTAGAGTCGGGCACGACTAACACGCATGTGCAGGGGGAACCTTTACATTTACCTTCCTGCTTCAGCCACGCCCCTTGGAAGCAGTCATTCCAAAAAACAGCCCTCAGTTCTGCAGAAGTTGCCTTCCCTTTCCATAAACCTAGTTAACTCTAGTAGTCTAAATTACTGATATAATCCACCGCCGTGTGTCTAAGGCATAAGCCGTGACCTTTTGCCATCAATTAAAATATTTCTAACCCTTCAGATTTTGATACTTCCTATTCATCCTTTCTGCTGCCTAGATGCCCTCAGCACATCCGATCTCTCCTGATTTCGGAAGCTAAGCAGGGTCAGCCCTAGTTAGTACTTGGATGGGCGACCACCAGGGAATACCAGGTGCTGTAGGTGCCTTGAGTAGGAACGGGCAAGCCATTCCATTATTCTTGCCAAGAAAACTCCATGGACATGGGGTCATGAAGAGTCGGTCATGACTCACAACTGTAATGACACAACACACACACACATTCATCCTTTCTGGCCTGAGGAAGCCTTTGGGAGCCACAGAATAGGGGGAAGCATTAATGTCCAAAAATGGTCGCATCCTGGAGCCAGCATTAGCACTTTTCAAGCATCAGAGTTCTCCCCACATCCCTATTCCGTAGCTCCCAAAGGCTTTCCCCTGAACAGTGGGACTCCTGGTACCTGAGGTGGTGGGAGGGGGGGCTGTAAGTTTCTAATACCTCCCAAACAGCTATAGTTGGTGACATGATAACAGTTGTGCAGCATAAAATTCTGCAACAGGATTCCAGCCACTGTGTATTTAAATGTGTGGTGCTCTGACATTTTATAGACGGTCCAAAACTGGCACGGATCTTGGAAGGGCACGAAATTCCATTGGATACTTAAGATGCAATCTGTACACTGGTCCATGGCAAAGATGGATTCCGAAAAGGGAGCTGAAAAGCCCTGTTCTTGAGAGTGATGCTTGTAAGGAAAAGAGGCCTACTAAGTGGAAAACAAAAACATTTTTGAGCAGTATTTTACAACTGGGCCATTTGCCTCCTGAGGCTCATTCAGTTGTAAACATTGCTTCAGACTTTGAATTGCTATTACTAGTCACTTGAAGTAGCCAACCTATGAGAACAAACTAAACAAGAACACTTTTAAGAGCTGGACTCCATAATAGAGCGTTCCTTTAGTAAGCAACAAGGCTAACAAGTTTTACCCATAAATCCAATGAAAGTCAGGTGTCACCCTGTTGATTTTGGTGGCCTTTAAAAAATGATAATAATAAAAGATGCATAAAGCAGACACCTTTGCAGTGCAAAAGTTGTTGTTTTTTAAAGCGGCATTTCCCAGCCCTTCAAGCCTAGGTCACAAAGGCTCACTTATTGAAAATATCCTTGAGACTTCACCTTCGGGCCCTGCCGAGAACCTCACCGGCACAAAGCAATCAAAGTGATGGGGACCAGATATGTTAAGGAGACGCTCTATTAGGCTGTATTCCCACCGGGGTAAAGCAACTATTATTAATTCACTGTCTGAACTATTACAAATATGCCCCATTAGTGCAATCCACCATCTGGCTAGACTCACCACATTAAGAAGACGGCTGGTTCCAACTTTTCAGATACAGCTTACTATTTTAGAAGTGCTGGCAAAGAACTGTTGGCACAGAGCACCCCCTCCACACCCCAAGGAAAATAAAATAAAGTATGAAATAAATCAAAATGAAACAATCAGAAAGGATGAACCGGCCCAGGACACAAAGCTCCAAGATCTCATGCAAAGTGGTGCCAATTTCCTACGACTTTCAAGGATATCAAAGGGAGCTCAATGCCCCTCCTGCCATTTAGGCAGAATGAAGTGGCACCTCGGACAGTAGATGTTGGTATCATGATAGGACATCACATGTTAAGTTAGTTAGCGGCTGAAACTTGATTTTGCTGCTGCACAAATGATAGAACTGTTGGAGGTGAATTGTCTCAAGTTAACGATGTTCTGTTGAAATCATATTGCATGCCACGTCACACAGTTCAGGATGCAACAGGTGATATCTATAGAGATTTCTTAACTTGAGACAATTTGCAACCAACGATTGCACATCTCATGTAGCAGCACAATAAGGCTTCAGCCAGTTTGCTGTTACTATGTTTTTTGTTACCACTGTGCTTGTAGAGTTTTCTTGTTTCATGTACCAAACAAACTTGGTGGTTTAGGGGTACAATGCACCTTCACTTGGGTGGCTGCAGGGCTCATATTCAACTTCAAATCTACAATGATTCCAATATCCCTCTAGCGCATAATATTATTGAGGCCAAGTATCCCCCATCTTGTAACTGTTGGGAGTTTTTTCCCCTGTAGAATTTTGCCTTTATTCTTAAATTTCATTCTGTTTTCAGCCCAGTGAAAAGGTTTTTTTAAATGTCTTCCATCTTTTAGGATGTTAGCTATTCCAACCAATGTTGTGTCATTCAAATATTTGATGAGCCTTCCCTGCAACCATAGGAATAGGAATAGGATAGGAATCTTTATTGTCATTGCCCCCTTGCAGGAACAACGAAATTTTGTGGTTGCTATATAAAACTCATTTAAAACATTTCACATAGATTTGAAAACAGGTACAACACATAATATGACATATAAAATGACTAAAATATGACATATAAAATAAGCTGACTTCAAAGTCCAGGATTTCCGTTTAAGGCCAATATTTCTCTAAAAAAGAAGCTATTTTTGAGACAGTTTGTTCTCGCCCTCAGTACTCTATATCTCCGTCCCGATGGCAGCAACTCAAAGAGGCGATGACCAGGATGTGATGGATCTCTTAATATATCTAATGCTTTACAGTGGCACCTGGTAGTATAAATTTGTTCTAGGGTGGGGAGTGAACAGCCCACAATACTCTCTGCAATTCTTATGCTTCTGTGCAACACTGTATTATCCTGGTGGGTACAACTTCCATACCACACACATAACCCGTAAGTAAGCACACTCTCAATTGCACAGTGATAGAAGGCCAGCAGCAGCTTTTGTGGAAGATGGTTTTTCCTTAAAGTTCTCAAGAAAAATAGCCTCTGCTGAGCCTTCTTTGCAAGCCCCTTTGTGTTGACACTCCAGGACAGATCCTCTTGTAACCCAATGCCCAAAAATCTAAAACCTGTAACCCTCTCCACACCAGTCCCATCAATCACCAGTGGTTGAATATCAGTTTTCTGCCTCCTAAAATCTACCACAAGCTCCTTTGTTTTCTTTATATTTAGGTGCAAGTTATTTATTCTGCACCACTTGGTCAACCTCTCCACTTCACCTCTGTAAGCGATCTCACTCTCCTTGCCAGAGATGAGCCCAATCACAGTTGTGTCATCTGCAAACTTAATGATCCTATTGCTAGGATAGGCAGAGACACAATCAAATGTGTAAAGAATATAAAGGAGTGGGCTAAGTACACACCCCTGTGGTGTTCCAATGTTGGTACTAAGAGTATTAGAGGTGTAAGGGCTCAACCGGACCCTCTGAGAACGTTCTGACAGAAAATCCAAGATCCACCCACAAAGTGATGGTGGAAGCCCTAGACCTTCCAGTTTAGAGATCAAACGTCGTGGAAGAATGGTGTTAAAAGCCGAGCTAAAATCCACAAAGAGCAATCTAGCATAGCCCCCCCCTCTGCTCCAGATGTTCATAAACAGCATGAAGAGCACACGCCACAGCATCCTCTGTAGATCTCTTCTTTTTATAGGCGAATTGGAATGCGTCCAGTCCCTCTGGTAAACAGGCGATAACATAGTTCCGTACCAACTTTTCAAAGCACTTCATGATTACAGGTGTAAGTGCTACTGGACGAAAGTCATTCAAGTTTTCTGGATTTGGTTTTTTTGGTATCGGAACAATAATGGCAGACTTTAGGCATGACGGCACAATAGCTTGGGATAGGGATCGATTCAAAATCCCAGTGAAAACTCCTGCTAATTGATCTGCACAGTCCTTCAATACCCTTCCAGCAACTCCATCTGGCCCTGTAGCCTTCCTTGGATTAATTCCCTTCAACACCTTCCTCATCTCTCCCTCCTCCAGATTAAAAATTACATTCCCTTGTGCCGATGCTGGTAGTGAAGGTGGCCGAAACTCTGCTGATGTCTCTACTGATGTTGCTTCAAAACGGGCAAAAAAAAAGCATTCAGTTCCTCTGCCAAAGATACCCCTCCCTCAGCTACTGGGGAAACTTTAGATTTGTACCCAGTCATTTCCTGTACACCTCGCCACACCTCCCTAGTGTTGTTATGCTGAAAGTTATTCTCCAATCTCTGCCTGTATGCCTCTTTAGCCACACGGATGCCCCTCTTCAGATCTGCTCTGGCTGCACTATACAGTGACCTGTTTCCACTTCTAAAAGCAGCATTTCTTGCCTTTAGCAGCTCCTGAACCTCCCTTGTCATCCAGGGTTTCCTGTTTGGATAGATCTTTATCTGGCGCTTTTGCGTTACACTGTCAGTACAAAATCTGATATAGTCCAACACTACCTCAGTGTAAGTTTCTAAATCCTGTTGGGCAAATGCCTCCCAATCAGTGTCATAAAAACAATCCTGCAGCTGTTGAGATGCTCCTGCTGGCCATATCATGATAGTCCTCTTTATTATTGGCATCCGCTTCCTCAAAGGAATATATTCAGGAGTCAGAAGTAGAGACACATGATTGGATTGGCCCAAGTGTGCTAATGGTTCCGCCTTATAAGCCTGTTTGATATTTGTGTACAATCTGTCCAAAGTCCTTTCTATATGTTGATAGAATTTCAGTAGAACCACTTTCAGATCTGTCTGGTTAAAGTCCCCACATACGATAGATGCAGCTTCAGGATACTTATGTTGTTGTCTGCTTATAGCATTGTGCAAAAGATCCAATGCCTCGTTGATATTCGCATCAGGTGCAATATACACTATAGTTATCAAGACTACTGTAAATTCACGGGGGATGTATATGGGTCTGCATTTGAGTGTCATAAATTCCACAGATGGAGAGCAATGGCTATCAACCACCACAGAATTTGTGCACCAGTGATTACTCACATATGCACACAATCCCCCTCCTCTACTTTTTCCAGCGTCCTTTGTTCTATCATGACGAAACAGTGTGTATCCTGTTAATTCCAGAAAAGAATTTGGAATAAAAGCTTTCAACCAAGTTTCACAGAACAGCAGAAGACAGCACTGGTTCACAGCTCTCTCAGTTGTGATCCACAGTTTCCACTCCTCCAGCTTATTCACCAGGGATCTCACATTTGCATAGAAGATACTAGGAAGGGGTAATTTACGATGCTGTGTCTTTAACCTTTGCCGCCTTCCTCCCTGGCAACCTCTGGTCTCGTCTGTGCCTCTTTCCTCTTTGGCTCTTTGAAGTCAAACAATCCTTATTGCAAACGCGAAGACACTCACAGCTTTTGCAGCTCTCGCTCCGCAGCCGGATAGATAACATATCTTGTCGACTGTAAGTAAATCTATTTTGGCAGAACTTAAAAGCCAGATTCTGAGTTGAGGAGCAACCAGCCGCTGCGTCTGCACGCGCCGCCATCTTGAGGCTTATCGAAGCCTCACTTGTCGAAGCCAATGATAAAAATGTTGCTGAACGTCAGATCCTTCTCAGGTTGAGAAGGAGCCATTGATATGCTCTCTCTGAGTACAGTTCTCCAACTAGCTGTGCTACCCACCCCACCCCTGGTTATCTTGCTAATCAGAATATCATGGGTCATTATTTCAAAAGCCTTGCTGAAGTCAAGGTACATTACATCATTAGCAGTCCTGCCGTCTACTGGGGTGTGTGTGTGTTAAAAATTAGATAAGATTTGTCTCGGAGGCTTTCTTCTTGGCAAACCCTTGTTGGATTCTCGGCATTACATATTGTTTTCTGTTTGCAGAGTGCTTCACAATTTGCTCCAGAATTTGCCCTAGGATTGATGTCAGGCTGTGTGGTCTGTTGTTTACGGGTTCCACCTTTTTGCCCATTTTGAATATAGGGACCAAATTGCCTCTTCACCAGCACTTCACCCATCCTCCCTGATTTCAAGAGAACAATAGGCAACGGTTCTGATAGTTCTTCAGCTAGTCCCTTCACTTCATTTGGTTGCAGTTCATCCAGCCCTGGGGATGCCAACTTTTCCCAAAGTAATAAGGTATTCCTTGAGTCTTTTGTTTATCAGTCTGAAAATGCAATCCTGTCCCCTCCATTTGTACCTCACATTTCACCGGAAGGTTGTAGAGTGCCTTTCGGAGAAATGACTAAAGAAGAAATTGAGCACCTTGTTGTTTGCTACCATTTCCCCCAACCCCATTGAGTAGTGAGCCTTTTAGAAAGGTCAAGCAGATAAGACCACAACTACCTATCCCTGAAGGCATGCTGTCAACCTATGGACCAATTCTACCCATAGAAATCACCAATGCCGTAGACAGTATGAAAGAATATGAAGGTCCCTACTCAACCATGTCACAGATTATACCACCTGGCAGCAACTAGGTGTGGTATCAATAACAGAGAATATGAGAGAAAGACAACTCCGCGGGTATGGACATGTCCTCAGAGCTGCACCTTCCACCATTGCCCACACTGTGTGCCACCTGGAAAATGATAGCCAGGAGCCACTTGGGCAACCAAAACAGAGATGGCAATACAGACATGCAAATTGTTGGCCTGCATCCTGAAGACATGGTTGGTTGGGCAAAAGTGGTGCTTCAGACTCCAAAAAGTGGACCTCATACCTATGGGAAAACGCTAAGAGGAAGAAGAAGAGTAAGT
Source organism: Phrynocephalus versicolor (assembly GCA_023846285.1). Lineage (NCBI taxonomy): Eukaryota > Metazoa > Chordata > Lepidosauria > Squamata > Agamidae > Phrynocephalus > Phrynocephalus versicolor. The sequence continues at coordinate 6,733,662 of JAHTLZ010000074.1, read as the reverse complement.
AGCTGAGCCCCTATTTGCTTTCCCCATCTTTTGCTATTCACATACATGAGAAATGCTTTTTTATTGCTTTTAGCATCTCTTGCTAACCTCAGTTCAGTCTCCATTCTTGCTTCCTGATGCCATGCCTCCAATTCTTTGCTACGTATGTCTACTCTTCCTTTTTGGCCTTCCTTCCGCTTCCTGTAAGTGTCCCTTTTTATTTTCAGGTCCTCTCTGCACTGCATTTTGCCTTTAGAATTTCCTTTCTAGCAAACCCCCTCCCTTCTTGCACTCCTTTTCCTGTTAGGATCTTAAAATGGCTCTCCTTAAATCCAGCGTGCAGATTTGGATGTGCTCTGCTATTGTTTCCTTTCAAATCAAAAATCATGTAGAACATAGTCATTTTCCCGAGAGTTTCCCTTATTGCAATTTCTTCCATCAAAGTATGCATTTACTATGGTACAGTACCATGACAGATGCACTGTGTTTGTAACATAAAGAAATTGCAGAAGAGCTGGGTGATAGTTCAAAAAGATACAAACAACCTATCTAGTGCTTCAGATATCTCAGCAAAGCAACAGTCAACCTTGTTCAGGGCAGTTGTGCATTTTATCTAACTGCATAAATTGCATAATTGTTTACAAACAAAAAACATAATGTCTTACACAAATTGTCCTTCTCATCAATGCAGGAATTCTTATTGAGAGCCCTAGGAAATTCCTTACCATTCTCAACGGGGGTGGGGGAGATTTACATTTATTTGTCCTTGTGTGCTAGGGAAGGACAAACGCACAGTTTAATTCCCATATTCATCTTCCACGATTTATTCCTCCCACCCCTTTCTTTCCAAGGTCCACATCCTGATTGCAGCTGCTACAATAACTACTGCTGAAGCTTTCCATCTTGCCTCTCTTATTTTCCCGACCGGGTTATGATTCAAATCTTGCAAGTGCTAAACACCAGGCTGGTTTTCAAGCACGACATAACACAGACCGGTGCCCAAGTACAGCCTTCTGGGTCAGGGTTAGAAAATGACATCATCTCTCCTCTGTGTTAAAGAAACAGCATGCAAAGAATTGGAGATGTCTGAGCTATGTCACAATATTGGGATCAAAAGGAACATATTACAAATATTATAATAAACCCGGCGATTTCTTTTTGAAAAGCAATGAGCTGAAGTCACAAACATCTGCTTGGAAGTCCAGAGAGATTACAAATGTCCAGTTATGAAAACATTCCAGTTAAACCCTTGGAATGCTCAGAATACTTTGCCTGCTATGTCTGTGGGCTCAACTGATAACATAGTTTGACATGTTTCACATTATTTCAACTCCTTTTATTTGAAGAAGGAATAGATGAAAAGAAAGTGCCATTTTAATTTTAAAACTATCACCTTGAACAAAGGCTAGTTAGCACATAGTTTTATGGTTTTATTGGTGGATATTAGTTTGAAATTTAAAAAAATATTTTATCAGTTCTCTTGCATTGGAAGAAGAAATATGATTGTTTCATGTACAGGCAGTCCTTGATGAATTTCCATATCATTGCAACACTGATATGTGGATGTTCTTCCATATGGGCTGTCCAAAAAGTTTGAATCACAATGATAAACAGAAAAATAGGCAACTTACTTAAGTGTAAGTAATGAGCACAGTTTAAAAACAAATGTTAAGAAAAGTGAGTTCATGACCATCAGGAAAAAGCAAACAGCCCAAGGATTGCATTTAAAGATCTAAAATGAAAGTAGTATTATATAAAGAACATATATGGAAGATCAAAACAACTCAAGTAGCTATATGACTCACAGGGAGAATCAAAATTAGAATTGAATAATAAATAATCATTTGAGCACTGAAAAGACACAAAAAAGACAAGTTTTCACGATCTAAAGAACTGTTCCTCAGGTTTTGATGGTGTGTAATTTAAGAGTTTAGGGAAAGAAGCAAACAGTTTTTTTTAAAATGGCCACTGCATTTATATTGATTTTTGGATTTTCTGCTCCTTTCCCTATTTCCCAAATGTATTATGTAACCCTGATGAAATACTCTGGAGACAAAAAAAAACCCTTCAATGTATTTATTTTAGTTTTAATTAAGAGTGTTTTTACCCTGCCTTTCTCCTTGGAAAAGGCCCCAAGGTGGCTTACAGTAATGAGGGACAATATACAGTCCAATACACTTAAGGCAGGGGTGTCCAAACTTTTTGCAAGGAGGGCCGGATTTGGTGAGGTGAAAATGTGTGGGGACCGACCATTCAGCCACATTTGGCCCCCGAGCCAGACTTTGGAGAAGTCTCTATAACATGCAAGGAGGAAGGGAGGATGCTGCAGCAATGGAGCTAGGGGCGGTTAGGCTGGGAAGGTGGCTGGGTGCTGGTGGACAGAGGCAGGGAGGGCAGGCAAAATATAAAAATGCAAGCTGATGCCTCCCTCCGGTATGGGGAGGGGCCAGCTGGCGGGGATGCATGACAGGCTGAGCCAGTGGGGAGAAGAGGCCACGGGCCACTCAAAATTTGTAAACGGGCTGCATTTGGCCCCCGGGCCTGACTTTGGACATGCCTGACTTAAGGCATATTCAAGTAATTGAGAGCAGGGAATTGAGGGATATCTTACAGCATTAAAAGACAACATTATGTTAAAGCTACAAGAGAACGAAACAGTTAACAAGAGTGAAAAAATTCATGAGCATTTATGAGTGAGGGAAACTGACAATTGAAAGCATAGTGTCAGTGGATTCACAAAATATACAAACACAATGTCTATGTGATCATGTATGGTAGATTCATAAAAAGGTCACATAATAGGTAGTCCATCATTCAAGGAAAGCTTGCCTGAAGAGAAAGGTCTTTGCCTGTTTCCAGAAAGACATCAGAGATGGAGCAGTCCTCACCTCTGGTGGGAGAGAGTTCCAGAGTCTGGGTGCATCTGCCGAGAAGGCCCTTTCATGTGTTCCCACAACACATATCTGTGAGGTGGAGGGATGGAGAGAAAGACCTCTCCTGGTGACCTTAACACCTGAGCCGGTTCATACTGTGAGATTCAGTCTTTGAGGTAGCTAGGACCCAGTTCGTACAGTGCTTTGTAGGGTAAGATCATGACTTTGAATTATGCCTGATAGCTGATTGGTAGCCAGTGGTGTTGCTTTAACTGGGTGTAATGTCATCTCTTTACCCCACCCCAGTTAGCAATCTGGCTGCTGCATTTTGGAGCAGTTGAAGTTTCCTGAGACTTTTCATCAGTAGCCCCACATAGAGTGCATTACAGTAGTCTAACTGAGATGTCACTAGGGCATGTGTCACTGTGGCCAGAGGAGGTTTCTTAAGAAATGGGGGTGACTAGTGTACTTGTTTTAAATAACATAGGAGACAAAACAGAGCCCTGGGGAAATTCCACAGGTCAGAGGCTGTGGTGTTGAACATGAATCACCCAACACCAATTTCTGCGTTCTTTCTTGCAGGAATGATCAGAGCCAGTTTAATGCAGTACCGCCATTTCCCATTTCAGAGAGTCAAGTTAGGAGGATGCCATGGTCTATATAGTATCAAAAGCAGCTGAGAGGTCTAGTGAAACCAAAACGGACACTGATCCTCCTATCCATATGCCTAAGTGATCTACCAAAGCCATCTCCATCCCACATCCAGGCCTGAAACCAGACTGAAATGGATCCAGGTAGTTTATGTCATCCAGGAACCTCTGGAGCTGCAAAGCCTCAACTTATTCCAGGACTTTCCCCAAGAATGGGATATTCAATACTAGTTGGTAATTGTTCAATATTGTTCGATCTAAGGAGGGCTTTTTTAGCAGTGGTTTTACTGTTGCCTCCTTTAAGCCTGCAGGAATCCTGCCCTGATGTAAGGAGGCATTCACTACTCTTTCTAACCAGTCTGCCATGTTTTCTCTGGCAGCTTTTATGATCCATGAGGGGCAAGGATCCAACACACATGCAGTGGCCCTCACCTCCCCAAGGTTCCTGACCACATCATCTGGCTGCAGGTAGCCAGTGATTGGTAACCAACTGAGTTGCTTTAAAAGCCATCCATTAATACAGGACAAGCAGGGCAGGGCATTTTATTTACAGGCTCTGAATCAATAGCAGCATCCAGGGTAGCCTGGATCTGTTCAGTTTTGCCTGTAAAGTGTTGTGCAAATTCTTTGCAGTGAGATACACCCATTAGAATCACCCATCAGAGAGATAGGAAACTCCCCAAGGACGGTTTAAAAAAAAATCTCTGGATTCATCAACTTTCTGGGACATATAGCTTTTGTCTGACTCCCCCTCCCCCTTTGCCTAGGCTTTGGGTTACAGCAAACCTAAAGCACACCATATAGTGTGTCCAGGACAATGGGACTACAGAAAGTTCCTTTACCCCAATGTCCCCACTGCCCATCTCAGGGGAGAAGACCAGGTCTGTGTGACCTGCAGGATAAGTTGGGGCAGACACCATATAGGCCAGACCCATTGTTGACATGAAGGTCATGAAGTCTTCGGACACCCCTGACAGAGCTGCCTCAGAATGGATATTAATGTCTTCTAGCACAATCAGCCGAGAGGACTCTAACATCACCCCTGTTACGAGTTCAGTAAGCTGAGGTAGAGAAGTTGTTGTGCCACAGCGGGGAGGGCGGTATACCAAGAGAATACAGATACAGTATATACAACCCTGCCAAGGGTTATGAAATCGAAGGGGAGAACCCCCCACCCCCACATAAATGAAAGCAGGGGTGACTTTGTATGCAGTTAGTTGTCCAATGAGAATGAGGCTGTGCAGGGGTGTTAGTAGCTCACTCAGCGTCCAGCGTGCCAACAGACAACAACACACTGTTAACATTGCAACTTCGTTTCAGGATCAGGCTTCCATGGCCCTGGTAACTTCAGGATCAGGGCCGGCCTGACCCAGGAATTGCCTGATGTTTGCAGGCTCTGGCCCTGGCCAGAGCAGCAGCTACTAGGCCACTCAGGAGGCCCACCTGGAAGCATGGAGGGAAATTTTATTTTATGGGTTATTATTGCTTATATTTTGAATTTGGAGGGGGCACCAAAATCTTTTAACTGCTTAGGGCATCTAAGAGTTTTAATCCAGCCCCGTCTCCCTCCCTGCCTCCCTTGTTCTCCATGGCATGAGAAGTCCAAGAACCTGCATCTGCCGCCTCTCTACCCAGTTCCTGGCTTTTGGGAGTGCTGAAATGTTGTAATCCAGCTCCTGAATTTTGCCTGCTCAGCTGAGACTTCAGCTGCTGCACTTTTAAAGGACCTAACAATCCTTTTAAAAAATAAGGTCAAAGGACTATGGAAACTAGGCTATTGGTGTTGCTTTTATTTCCAGGCAATAGTAGGTTGTATAGTTAGTTGTGTAAAGTTAATTCTCGATGTACAGTAAGGAACATCCCCCTCCCCAAACTGAGGGGTTTCCTAGTGGATTTAGGACTGGGGTGGGATTTGAGATGAGGTGATCCACAAACCTAGTTTTGGTTGCTCACATTTGCTCCCTTGGAAGCACTAGCTCAGTGTAACAGATACATTCAGACACTAACCTAGAAAAAATTCTGTAACCAAAAATAACACAAACACAGCAGTTTATATCAGGATGTGTGTGGGGTGTGGGTAGGTGGGTGGGCGGGCACACGCGTATGCACTGCATATATTTATGCACACACACATGTCTAATAGAATGGCTCCTGCCACAAAATACTGCCCATAACACCTGATCATCCGAGGCAGGGCATCTGAGGGTGCCATCACTGAAGGAGGCCCGTAAATCCTTGAGGAGAAATCGGGTGATTCTCAGTGGTAGCTCTTCGCCTCTGGAATCAACTTCCCCACTGATATTTGTTTGGCATCTTCCCTCCCGGTCTTTAAGCAGCATCTAAAGACGTGGCTATTTAAAAAGGCTTTCCCTGGGTATTAATATATGCTATGAAGGATTCGCTGTTTATGCACTTTATTTCACAATCACAATCACAATCACAAGAACCTTTATTGGCATAAATTAATATAAAACAGATGTAGCAAAATGTAAAATAAGAGGTAGGAAATAAATAAATAGGTAAAAAATGATTAAAAGATTGAGTTAATAGCAGGCCTTGGCCCCAGACTATTTACTAAGATGTAAAACAGTGGCCAAGTATTCGGCCACTGAGGCTGTCAATTCCGGAAGTTTGTCCTCAAGAAGACACTTTATTATACTCTCCGGGGATCCAGAGAAATTAGAAATACAAGGAGTCAGAAAGCGAAGGCGAAGCTTGTGGTGGAAGGGGCAGGAAAGAAGGATATGAGAGGCTGAGTCGGGTTCCAGTAAACATAGTTTACAGAGTTTATTCTCAAATGGAATGTTGTAGTATCTTCCTGAAAGAACTGCTGAGGGAAGGATGTTCAATCTAGTGAGCATAAAAGCACGGCGCAGACAAGGATTAATGAGGTGTTTCATACAATTTGCTCCTACTCCTGGATTTGGCATCAAACCATAAAAGTGAGGAGAACACGTTGGATTGAGCCCTGATGAAATGGTTTTACACTCTATATCCCAGATTCTTTGATGGATGATTTTGAGGATTTGGGATTCTTCTCAGTTGATTAGGGAGTCTAGGTTGATTCCAATACGATGAATTTTGGACTGGATAAATTGATACTATTTTGAAACATAAGGGTCTCTTAACAGTTCGTATACAAGGGAGTTGGAGTCAGGGTGAAAATGAATATGTAGCCAAAACTTAATAGTGACTGTCCAAGCAAAAGTTGATGGCAAATGGAGTCCCAGTTCGTTATTTGTTTGTTTGTTTGTTTGTTTTATGCCATCTTGTTCCTGTTTGATGCTCAGATAGGTATTGTTTTATTTCTTATTATGTTTTTATTATTGGATTGTTTATTTATTGTGTATCTTGATTGATATACAGTGGTACCTTGTATAACAAAGGGTTTGTATAACAAAATTTGTACAACATAAAAAATTCTGGATAGGGGAAATTTGCTTAACAGAATCACCTATGGGGCAAATTTGTACAACATAAAAATGAGATTACTCCATTTCAATGCATTCCTATGGGAAATTTGTATAAAGGAAAATTTGCTTAACATAATTTCATTTGGAACGAATTAATTCCTTTATACAAGTTGTATATGCAACTTTGTAAATTGCCCAGAATAGCCATGTAGCTAGATGGAGCAGTATATAAATTTAATAAATAAATAAATAAATATGTAACTGTCAGCGAGCTTTAAGCCTAATGCTAGATCTCACTGCCCTCAATTTTGCTATAAAACAGAGAGTGGTGGGTGAATTTCCTCAGCATGTTTTGCGGGGCAGAACTAACACTGAAAGAAGTGAAATACGCTTTTCCTTCCCAGAAGTGTGTCCAGGACTAAGGCCTACTTACTATGCACCTGCCCCTCTACCATAAATACATTTCCCTACTACAAATCAACCGCCCCCACTCCTGCTCTTTAAAGACCAGGAACAGATTGGAAAATCATGTACATATATGACCAAGAATTAATTCTTTTTATATTTGACGGTATCCTGTGCTCAATTTGGAGCCAGGGGATAGGCCCGTTAAGCGAAATGGAACCGCGTCATCCCAAATTGGATCACAAATGAAACACCTTATAATAGGTGAGTGATAGAAGTGCCCACATGTGATGTGTTATTATTATAATTTATCAGTCACTGAAATAACACATTAAAAGTGTGTTTTATTAAAACGGGAGAGCTGTTTCTGCAACTCCCTTCTGTTTGAAGAGGAGGAGAGCTTTAAATAAACGGTAGGGAGGGAGGGGGGAAGTGCAGACAGTGCTTAGAAATACAAGCCATCCGATTGGCTGCCTGGAACAAATCCCATAATATGGGGATCATAATATCACATGGCAAACAGCTGCCGAGGCTAATTCCTGCTTCCTTAGAAGATAGGCCGAAAGACGGAAGAGTCGATCCATGCCAAAACCACTGCACAGCTCAGGGCAGACTCTCTCTCTTTTTTCTTTTTTTGGTCCATTCCTCCTTAATCATTGTCACATTGGATAAATTGGGAATCCCAGCGTTTTGACACAGAGGAATGCGAGGAAGACCGTAGACATGAAACAGCCCCCGAACATCAGACTTCCCTGAACATAAACACAGATGAAGAAGGTTCTGGTGCCAATGGAGCCTCCTTCCACTTGACATTGCTTGTGGCAAGCAATGTTCTGTTTGGTTTGCTATAATACCTCCACCCGCTATTCGCCATGGCTAAAACGTCTAGGGAATAATAATTTGGAAAATTCACATGAAGGCGGTTGAATAAAATATTCCGAGGATATCTTGGGCCTTGAAATACCTTTTCTAGTGCTTACGTTTTTACAAGGCAGGTGGATTTTTTTTAAGTAATGTATATATATTTAAATAGTATGGGGGGGGATTCTGTTCCTAATATGAAATAATATGCTCCCTTTCTCAGTTTTTCCAAATAGGGCATGGATCCAGCCCAAGCTAAGCAAGTCCCCATTAATTTTAATATTTAAGCACATGCTCAGCAGCCCTCTCTCTGGAAAATACCTGAGATTTGAGTGAGCTCAAACTTGTGGGTTTACCTCAAGTCAAGAATGGAGGTGATTCAGATGGCTTGGGAGCCACCTGCTTCGCTCCTCCAGTTCCTCTAAAATCCTCCCATGTAAATCTGTCATCTGGAAGACAAAAGAAGCCACAAAAGAGCGGTGAAACTCAGGACCCAAGATGGGGAGCAGGAGTCTTTCCCTTGCACGTCCACCATTGATGTCTCCCATGATCAAATCAAAACAAAACAAACACCGTCACCGTGGCAACCCGCAGGTTTCCCTTTTATGCAGAGTGACAACATTCGTATTTGGTTCCTCGTTCCCAGGGATGGAAACTTGGGGGTTGCAGAACTTGGCATGAAGTCGGGCTTAAGTTGCACTGGTTGCTTGATTTGGAATCCACTTGTATTTGTTTGTTTTTTTTCAGTGACACAGACGCATGACTTGGAAAACACTTGCCCATCCTTTCCCTTTTTTTTCTTGGGACACAGACTCAGGACTTGGTACAAAGACTCAGACTAAGATGTGGGACTTGGTTCCAAGGACTTGGACTCGGGACTTGGGGCCAAAGGCTTGGATTTGGATTTGCACATCAGAGGCAAAGACTTGCCAACATCCCTGCTTATTCCCTTATACACCCTCCTAGAAATCATTAGATTGTGAAAATGTGAACGCAAATGTGCTGGATCAAACCAAGGGAATGTCAAGTCTTGCATCATATTTTCCATGCTGGCCAATTGGATACCTCCAGGAAGATCAAGTGTTAACAACCCCACCTCACAGATGCTCAGCCTGATTTTGTATTGAGAGACAATATGCCTTTCAGCCTTCAGATCTCATTTACTCCCCTACAGCAGTCAAATGTCAGAAGACATTTTTCCCCTCCATGGATTTGTCTAATTCTCTTGTAATGCCATCCAAGCTGAATCTTGTAGCTGCAGTTAATTTCATTAATTCATTTATGTGGTGTAAGGAATGTACTTCTCTCTGCCCTGACTTCACTACCAATAGATTTCATTTTAAAATACACACACACACACACACACACACACACACAGTGTCCTGTGGCACCTGAAACACTAGCAAGCTTGATTTGGTATAAGCCTTCATGGACCGTAGTCCACTTCATCAAATGTGGGTCCTTAATGCATCACAAAACCTTTGGAGTTTTTCCTGCAACAGACTTAAGGGTTGCAACTGTGTTGTGTTGTGTCGTTACAGTCGTGACCGACTCTTCGTGACCCCATGTTCATGGAGTTTTTCTTGGCAGGAATA
>JAHTLZ010000074.1:6699165-6709482 GCA_023846285.1 Phrynocephalus versicolor | reverse complement strand
GAAGGAACAGAAAGCTCCCATGTATCCATCGGACCCTGTAAGATATTGTAAAGTGATGTAAGAAAACAGATGCTTCCTTCAAACATCTGTTCAGTGTCCAAAATAAAGCCCATTAATTTGCAACTCCTAAAAGCAAGGAGAAATTTGGATTGGGAGTATTTTGGGGGGATCCATCCCAAACAGGAATCGTATATTGAGCAGAATGGCAACCTGAAATACAGAGTCAACTGGACAAAAGCTGCAGAATGAAATCGCTCAGAGACCATGGGGCAAATTGCAGCAAGGTCAACTAAAGAAATAAGGCGGCCTTTTGCAAGGGGAACTGAAATATAATCCAAAGGCAGGCTAATTTTTTTTCAGCATTCTTGAAAAATTTCCCCTTGTTTTATACCAATCTTGTTTAAATTGAAGGAAGGAGTACTGAGCAAACGATGAGGAGGGGAACCGATGCCTGGTGATTTTGCCAAACTGACTATCGGGCTGACTATCGGGCTGACTTCTGTCTCTCATGGGATATATTTGCAAACTGGGGTGGGACAGTCTTTCAGAACAGACTGATCACACTGCAAGTGTAAAATGGCTTTAAGGTTAAAGGCACGCCTAAAATGATAACCGTACCTGCAATTTTAGAAGCTGTGAGGATCCAATTTTAATCTGGGAGTAGCATGGTGTCAATGGTAAAGCTACTGTAATAGAATAAACAAGGGATAGCTCATTGCTTTAGGTATCTGGCTGCTGAGCCATAGGATGGTAGTTCAAGTCCCCACTGTGCTTCCTTGACAGGAGCTAGACTTGACGATGACGATGGTCCACAGGGTCCCTCCCAGCTCTGCAGATCAAAGGAGATCGTCCCTTCATTGCCTGTTCTCAGGAAGAAGAAAAAAGCTTACATGGTCAATTGTTTCCTGCCTCCCCTAAGTATCCGGGAAACTGTTATGGTGATGTAGGGATTCCTTCGCTGGAATATACTTAGATATGATTAATCTCCCTTAACCATCTGAGAGATTAATAGTGAAGGAATGATGAGTACTCGAACACAGATATCTTTTAGGTGCTTAGCCTCATGGAGAGCGATCAGGGAAGCTTGTCGATGGTAATGAGCTCCCCTCTTGAGCTAGACACTTTTATTAGTTCTCACAAATTACATACACGTCATCAGAGACCATCCAATCAACATACAGCTTATATCTTCTGAGCATGCTCTGTAGAATAGCATTGTCTAATAACTAGAGATGGGCACGACTCAGAAAAAAACCTTCATTTTCGTTTTCGTTTTCGGCTAGGGTCCGATTCGTTTCGTTTCCGTTTTTCGCGAAAATTCGCAAAAATTAGTCGGTTCGTTTTTTCGTTTTTTCGTTGTCGTTAGTACTGGTTTGGGGGGGTAGCGGGCTCCTGGAGGCAGCTGCAGGAGTCAGCCAGAGCCACAAGTGACGGACTGGCAGACTCTTTGCACATGCTGCGTTTCACATACTTGTATGTAGTGTAATGCAAGTAGATCTGGCTTAGGATTAAGATGGGTTAGCAGTGCACAAGAGCTAGGGTTAGGCTAGTGATGGGTGAGGTTAGGGTGAGTATTGGGGTGCACCTCTGGGTGCCTCTCTGACCCACTTAGAAGGACAGTGTACTGGTGTATGGGTTAGGCTTAGGCTTAGGGTTCAGGTTCGGGCTACGATTAGTGGGCTGTTTATGCCCGATTGGCACATCCCAGAAGTCTCTGTGGTCAACCTGGCCAAGTGGCCTTGCGATTGGTGGAAAATTTGCATGTTGCACTCTCATGGGCGAGCCCATCATTGCGAATGCACAGGTGTAAAAAAATAAAATGAAATGAAATAAAATAAAATCAACGGAGACTTTTTTTGCAAGACAAACCCACTGCTGCTACTGTAAAAATTCAAGCATTTAAAATAGCTAATTTTCGCATGTTTCTGTGGTGCTTTGGTGGGGTTTTGGACCACGATTTAAAAAAAATATTGCGGCCGCCATTTTAGATCCCCCCGCACTGCATGGCAAATGGAGACGCCCTCCCAGCCTGGTTCAGTCAGCAAAACCTGGCCATGCGATTGGTGGAATGGCTCCAAGACTTTGCATGGTCCACTCCCATGGGCGAGCCCATCTTTGCAAATGCGCAGGTGTAAAAAAATGAAATGAAATGAAATAAAATAAAATCAATGGAGACGTTTTTTTGCAAGACAAACCCACTGCTGCTACTGTAAAAATTCAAGCATTTAAAATAGCTAATTTTCGCATGTTTCTGTGGTGCTTTGGTGGGGTTTTGGACCACGATTTAAAAAAAAATTGTGGTCGGCATTTTGGATCCCCCCGCCCGCACACCGCATGGCAAAGGCAGACGAGACGATCCCCCCCCGCCTGGTACCAGCAGCGCAGCAGTAGCAGTAGCCAAGGAGAGGGGGGCGAGGAAACCCCCACCCCCCAAAAAAACCACCCTTCTGGCCTGGTAGGTGCCCTCAGACAGTTTTCGCCTGCTTTTAGGGCCGGGAATCGGGTTTTTTTTACTTTTAAAAACTTTTTTTCTGTGCCGCTTGGCATTGCGTGATCGTGTGACGTCACGCAAGTAACGAGCACGACAAATCAGACCAAAATTGTTCGTTCGTCGGTTCGAGCTCGAAGTCTGGAGCAGTAATTCCCGTTACCGTTTCCGTAGAGTAACGGAACCGACTAACGGAAACGGAAACGGGAATACCGCTAAGTCGTGCCCATCTCTACTAATAACCTTTGGAATGCAGCCTCCTCCAGTTTTCCAGGGGCCATTTTTACCAGAGGCCTGTATTAAGCTCTCATTGGTCAGCCTGTTACCCAATAATACAGTGTTCTTAGTGTGATGTAAGACTCCTCAGAGCTATGCTGCTAAGACATAGAGCTAAATCCCCACATGGTGAAATTTACATTTTTTTTTTCAGAAAGTGGGAACTCCTTTAAACACAGGGACAGAATATATGCTGTGTGCTGAGGACTGTATAAAAAAATACCAAGCTCAGTCCGGAAGACCATCTCCACAAATGAAATGGGCCAAATGAGTGTACCACCTGCAATATCCACATGGTCGCTGGCAACACATGTTAACCTGGCATCCTTCCCCCTTGTTGACTAGGGATCTGGGAGTTATTATGGCCTCAAGAAGGGCTGCCCAAGGTGCCAGCAGCAACACCCCCCTCCCCCCCCACACACATACCAATTAAAAATTGAAACAATGATATACAAATGTTTTTAAAAGCTTTATTTGAAAGCTATCAGTCGGATTTTAAAAAACTTCCCTATCTCATTTGCCTCATGGCTCCCTAAAAGATGGAACTATTTACCTGCCAGCAGAAAGAGAGGTGGGGAAGGGGCCACCCACGCCTCCTACAGAAGGGAGGAGCAGCCACATAAACCACTGAGTGTGGTTGTGGAAGTAGACATGGGCACGACTCGGCGAAATTTTTGTTTCCGTTTCCGTTTGTCATTTCCGTTACGTAACGAAACGACAAACGAAAATTGAGCTGGAAATTGAACGAAACGAAACGACCCATGAAAATTGTGGTCGTTAGTTTCGTTTCCGTTACTGGCGGTGCGCAATGAAATGAGATGTTTTTTAAATGTTAAAAAACACCCTGGACATCCATAAAAATGCAGTGATAATTATTTATACTGTCTGATAATACCTACCAGGGGGTGGGGGGGTCCTTAAAATGTGCATTTATGTCTTTTCTCAGATCGCTGTATTTTTTTTTCCTTTAAGGGGAGTTGGGGACATTGACCCAAAATGGCTCCCAGATGCCTAATATTGATTTCTTGGGTATTAAAATGCCCTGGACATCCAGAGAATTATTTGAAATTATTACCTACCAGGGGGTTGGGGTCCTTAAAACGTTTGGTTTTGTCTTCTCCCATCACGATAAGGATGACAAAATGGATGTCGCCAGCCACTCCAGCCAGCAGACACAACATGGAGGCAAGCCATGTGATGGGATCATGTAAATTCTTGGAAAACTTCAACCAATAGCATGCCCAGGTTGCAGACTGGGCAGGTCTGGCAGCCACAGAGGGCATAAAAAGCTCTGGCAGCCCCCGGAAATGCTTTAAAATCGCGCAAAAAGCGGGTAGAAACGACAAATGAAAAAACGAAAAACGAAACGACAAATTTTTGAAAAATTTCGCGACAAACGGAAACGACCCAAAACGGACCCGTCCCGAAAAACGACAACTTGAAACATATTTTTTTCTGGTCGTGCCCATCTCTATGTGGAAGTGGTGGGCCCTGGAGAAGTCACTGCCCTTAGGAGCCAAATGCTCATGGAAGCTCATGCAGGGAGAGACAGTCTTCCACACAGGCTAGGCCTGAAGTTAAAGGTCACAATGGCCTAACATACAAACAATGGTTTGAGGAAAGCATGGCAAGTATATTTGGGTATCCCCTGGGCACAATCATCCAACCAGTTAATATTTCACTTCCAGAAGTCCCGGGCTGCAAACCTTCCGGATGAGCAAAATGAATCAACAGTGCATTTAAGACTGTAAATAACAATTCCTAACATTTCAATTTGGTTTTGGTTCTTAATTTATACTTAATGTATGTCCATAATTTAATGTATGCAATGCTCTGCTAAGAAAGAAAGAAAGAAAGAAAGAAAGAAAGAAAAGAAAGGGAGGGAGGGAGGGAGGGAGGGAGGGAGGAAGCCTGGCTAGTGGTGAGAATTGAAGAAAACAATATCTCATCACCATCTAGAAAGATGTAGAGATGTACGTTGCCAGCTGCCACCCAGAGTGACTCACCATGCCACATAATTTCTGGCTTCTGGCTTTTGAACCATGACTGCCAATCATCCACTTCAGTCATTTGCCAGATGGCTGATTCAGAATCTTCCAATTCTTTCATATCAGCTGAATGGAAAACATTCATTTGAGAATCATCATACAGCAGTACTGTAAAAAGCAGAGCTGTGTCGGGGAGACACAACCCAAGACAAAACAGCTCGTCTATTTTCACTGGTGGGTGTGGTGTCACGAACAGAACAAAGTGTGGGAGTTTGGATAAATGAGATGTGAGAGATCCTTGGAGGAAAAAGCTACAACTGAAGGAGGCTCCATGTGTAATGTTTTCCAGCGCTGAATAGCCACATCCAGGACTTAACCATTTTTCCATAAGATTCCATGTTACAGGTGAGTGGTGCAGTTGTGAGCAGCCCTCAGATAGATCTTGCGTGTTTGTTTTACCAAGAAAAGCTGCACCCAGAGGGCCCAGTCATGTCGCTGTCTTGTCAAGAAACAGTCACAGATTGTGTTGAGTTCTAATCACGTGGTTCATTGTGGAGAGGGAGACATTACTACGGCAGCTTCTAATGTGCACCGGATGAGTTGAACAAGGTGGATCAAGCTACCAAAGCTGCTCAGCCATTTCTCCATATCTGATCTGGGCAAGAAAGAAACCAACAGAGGCAGAAACTGCCAATGAAATAAACAGGGGCTGTGTTTATTTTTCCATTGGCTACCCTTTGAATAAAGAAGACAATAACCTCTTTTAGGTATACAGTAGCTTCTTTTTTGTATACCCATGCACACACACATACACACACACACACGTATCTACGTGTACATACAGAGGGAGAGAGATATTTACCTTCTGTCATCACACATACACACGTGTCTTAACTTTTCTCTATACAGGATATGAAAGTTAAGACCAAAGGTAAATGCTGAATTTCCCTGCTTGTTGATAGCAGTAGGCAGCTCTTCTTCCTTTAAGAGTCCATCAGGGTTGCTGAACACTTGACTTACACAAGGCACGCCCAATGAGAAACTCATCCTGAAACCAACTGAGACCATGTGAGCATTGACATGGTTGTGTTGAACAATTCTAATTTATTTTCTGTGTCACCCAAGCCAGGGTGTTTCACAGTGCTTGGCATTCAGCATTTGCATCTCACGTACCTGCACCTTCTAACATATGAAAGACAATGAATGGGGTAGAGTCCGTATCCTGCCCCTCAACCAATCTCATTGGGTTCTAATCCTGTGAAGGATTTACACAATTCAACAGAGCTCTGTAGTATTAGATGCTCACATAAGACCAGATTTAAGCAAGTAGTTAAAGCGTAGTTTAATTATATGCTGTAAGCACATGAGTTTTCACTCAGGAGTTTTCTTAAATATTTTTTCCACTTGTTAGTTAAGGTTTTAGATCTGTTTTGCCGTGGTGAGATTGGTCTCTTTGGGGAAACAGAAATTTGCAGATTTTCTGGCAAGTCTTTGTGACTTGGGGATTTGACCAATACATGCCTGGAAAAACCAACTAGGTTTAGGCTCCTAGTCATGGGAACTGATTGCTTTACATACTGTTGATTTTGTAACCGAACGGCCATATTTGAAGCTGTTGGGGGGGACTCCAAGAATTGTTGTGAATTCTATGATCATTTTAGGAAAGGGGAGTCCAAGCTGTATTCCTACATATATGCCTGTTTTACAAAGTTGTAGAATGTGCCCAGCCTCACAGCTCACATGGTTGAAAAGCCTGTAAGTGTCCCATTTCCAACCCCCTTTTCTCTTGGCTTCCCAACACTGCTCCATCTTCCCCCCAAAATGCCTTCTTCTTATAGCAGCTATGCAGGGCCGGATTAAGACCCTCAGAGGCCCTAAGTACTTAAAAGATTTTGGTGCCCCCCCATATACAGTGGTACCTCGCAAGATTAATTCCCCGTAAGCACATCCGATCTTGCATTATTTTAGAAGCTAAGCAGGGTCGGCCCTGGTTAGTACTTGGATGGGAGACCACCAGGGAATACTAGGTGCTGTAGGTGCCTGGAGTAGGAACTGGCAAACCACTCCAGTATTCCTGCCAAGAAAACTCCATGGATGTGGGGTCACAAAGAGTCGGTCACGACTGTAATGACACAACACACACACACAAGATGAATGGAATTCCTGGGTATAGACATTTTTCACAAGATGACAGTTTGCCTACCATATGTCTTGCATTTTTTATTTCATGTAGGGAGGGACCCCTTTTTGTGGATTCTGGTTCAGCTGCACCATTTGCAGAATTGCACCACATGGCCCATGGTAAATTCAGCTATAGGAAATTTCTGTGGTGCCCCCTCTTCCCTTGATGCCCCTAAGCATGTGCTTATTGTGCTTAATGGTTAATCCAGCCCTGCAGCTTTGCATGGGTTAGAAATTAGGATGGATAAAAATCAATGATTTGTGCTCTTTAAAAATCAATTTAAATCATGATTTAGATTTTTAAAAAATGATTTTTTTCATTTAAATCATTTTTTTTTAAAAATCCATTTTTTATTTTAATTGATTTGATTTCAGCCAAATCCAGTTGTTAGAAGCTCTGTAACATCTTTCATGTTAATTTGTTTTCCATTTTGCTCTGCCTCCTCCCACACCTCTTCCTTCTTCACTGGCCTCCTTGGCCTAGTCCAGCCTTAAAGCCGTTCCGCCTGTCCTACAAGCACCAGGAGTTTCCCACTACCACCACCACCACCTCATTCTCTCATATTGTGTTTCTCTTCTGTTTTCGTAATATTCTCATTCCCTCCAAAATCCAGGTAGCCACATTTGCACAGCATGGGAACTATTTGCTTATTACCCAAATCATATCTGGAAGTTGACTCATGACTACATGATGACCAGTACGCACATGTAACTCATGTAACACTCAGAACTGCTATTTATCAAACCCGCATTATCTAAAATAATGTAAATACACATCTGCATACTGTATCTGGAGGGAAGAAGAGGTGAGGCTTATCCGTCATCTGGGTAACCCAGACATAGGGGTCCCATTGCTCTGGCAGTGGAAAGGTTGAGGTAACTTGGCCCAACAGAGCACCACACAAAACCAGCTGCACACCTTGGGTTTCAACCTCAAGATTTCCTGTTCTTCAAGTGGCTTGTACTTTCAAAAAGTTCTCCCATTACATCCAAAGAGCTCCCTTACGCTCAAAGTCATGGGTGACTACCACCTAGTGAGTGGAGTGGGTACTTCTGGTTCCAGGCAGATTTTAATTAATTAATTTCAATTATTCAGTTTTTTTAAAAAAATGAAGTAAACTTAGACACCTCTCTCAGCCCTGTGAAGCACACTCTCCACCTTCTGGATCACCTTAACCCACATGCTAGGTTTCAAGTGTGCCCATTTCACTGTCTTTGAAGTATAGCAGAGGCACTGTCTTTTATTATCAGAAAAGACAATGTCAGACTTGAAATAAGTGTGTGTGTGTGTGTGTGTGTGTGAGAGAGAGAGAGAGAGAGAGAGAGATTATGATGGTGGTGGCGGCCACAATGACTAACTGCTGAGTTGTGACCCCATGTCCATGGAGTTTTCTTGGCAGGAATACTGGAGTGGTTTGCCAGTTCCTACCCTAGGCGCCTACAGCACCTGGTATTCCCTGGTGGTCTCCCATGCAAGTACTAACCAGGGCCAACCCTGCTTAGCTTCCGAAATCAAGCGAGATTGGATGTGCTTAAACACACAAACTTGGGGGGGGATAAAGTCTTTTCTGCTTTTCCTTTAAGAAAACTTGCCTGTAAGGAGCATGCACTGTGCCCCACCCAACGTGTTCCCTCAACCCGGGAATCTTTGAGGCTGCCCCTTCCTTCCTGTTGCTTCTTTTGTTAGCTGCCTTTCTTCCATCTTCCATTTTCTGTGCAAAAAAACAAAAAAAAAAACAAAAATAAAAATAAAAACAAAAACCAGACCTGTAGCTCCAGATGCTGCATAGCTCAGTGACTTAGGCCTCTGGCCGTGGATCCAGAGTTTGGGAGTTTGATTCCCCACAGTGCCTCCTTCAGAGGAGCTAGACCCCTATGATCCAGAGGGCCCCTTCCAGCTGCACAGTTCTAAGGTTATTATTCTTATATAACAGAACAAAGCAACGAGCTCTAAGTAAAAGTTTCTGTTTCCTTTAACTAAGCATCCACATTGGCCACTTTTTTTTTCCTTTTTCAAGGGAAGGGGCAGATTTTTCCACCTCTTTCCTTGCATTAAAAGTGGAATAACCAAATTCCAAATTCCTCCAATATGTCCCTAAAATGTCTTAGAATGAGGAAAAACAGATGCTGGCCATTATCAGACTGCTTCCTGCCATGTGCTAATTTATTTCTGTGATTCCTATGGTAGCATTTTGTATACCCCTTCCATTCTAGTCTCTCTTTTCTTTGGATTTAGGACTTGCTATGTATGAAGGGAGTGAAGCCACTCAATGGCCACCACGGGTGCCCTGCCTCTGTGGTGTCTTCCATGGTCCATTTGATACACACACAAGTCCTTTTTACCAACATGGGGGTCGGGTAGATGCAATAAGGAGACTGTGATAATCATAATTTTAAAAATGCTGCCTTTTTGTCAGGTAACCATGAAACCAGGGACGGAACACAGGTGACTCACACTTCAAACTTACCATGAGACCAGAACCCATCATGGGTGATAGAGCTGAAAATTCAAAATGTACCAGAAAAAGGTCATGAAAGGTATCTCGACATCCTGTTTCTGAGCTTTTGTTGCTGTGTTTGGTAACATACATTTGGTTCACTATGTGCATGAAGTCAACGGACCACTGCAAGTATTGCTAAATTGGGGATATCCCTAGGTTAATCTGAAGTTGCACATGCACCTTGTGTGTGTGTTATGTCGTTACAGTTGTGACCGACTCTTCGTGACTCCATGTGCATGGAGTTTTCTTGGCAGAAATACTGGAGTGGCTTGTCAGTTCCTACTCCAGGCGCCTACAACACCTGGTATTCCCTGGTGGTCTCCCATCCAAGTACTAACCAGGGCCGACCCTGCTTAGCTTCCAAAATCAGGCGAGATCGGATATGCTTAGGGCATATTTAACTGCACCTTAATTTGCAGTTAATCTCGTAGACACACACCTTTCAGCATCAGATGAGAACATCCTGAGCATTTATGTCTTTGCTGCCTAGAATTATTTTTGCAAGGAAAGAACAGACGTTCTTCATCTGAACCACTTCCTTCATCTAGGATTTGGAGAGAAGCTATATTCTGTTCCTTCACAGATTTGTGTGGCAAGCGCTAAAGATAGATATAAGAGTGACAAAACACAGCAGAGTCATAAATGGCCAAGTCTGGACTCCCTTACGCTCCCTTCCTTGGCAAGCTTGAAGCACTCTGAACTTCTGAACAGGAAGTCAAGTTATGATTCCCACCGTGCTTGGTCAACTGAGGCAAGGGAGTTAGCCAGGCCACACAGCTGTGCTGCAACCTTGCCATCCCTTCAGTGGCCAGTAGGCTGTAGCTGGGGTCTCTCAGGCATGGCTCTGTGAGCACACGCCTAGAAGCAGGCCTGTTTTACACAC